>OY744483.1:236703506-237368006 GCA_963556165.1 Tipula helvola
ACTTTTTTTCAATAAGACATTTGATTTGACAACATGAATCATTTGTAAAGCAAACATCTTCTCAGTGCCTGTATATAACCTGTACCCACGGTTTCCAGTTTAAAGGATATAATACATTGAAATTTACAAGGGAATTGTGGTATTTCGGATAGAGCGATGGAACGAGAAAAACCAGACCCGGGTTCGAGCCTCACACAAGGAGTTTACGGAAAGTAAAATTACGATGTTTCTGAGATATATTGAAAATAATTACAGTAATATGAGAAACATCAATAAATGAAATACCACAAATAAAAAGAAAATATGGATATAATTGTTTTAATTTTTCTTATTTTTTTTTTATATTAAAATTCTTTATTTACTGTACTGAGCCTTTATCACATTTGATACCTGCTAACCTATAATATGTGTATAAAACACTCTAGAGAGACTAAATAGAACCTGTGGAAAAAGTTTTATTAAAGATAATCTTTATTCTAAATCTATAATTTCTGTACCACGTATACAGTAAGTTTCTTTATCCAGATGAAGATTTCTTTACAGGTCATGTACACGAGAAATTTGAAGAGACTAAATAGAAACTGTAGCAAAGTTGAAGTTGTAGTAAAGACAGTCTTTACTCCAAATCTACAAATCCTGTACCATATACATACAGCATGTTTCTTTATCCAGATAAAGACTTCGTTACAGGTCATGTACAGGAGTTGTAACTCGTGGTTATACGGGTTGTTGTGCTTGATTTTCTGAAACAAATACAAATATATACAGTATGGATTCTAATATAACCAATATATAATGTTTTTCCACTAAAATTACCGTAAAATAATAATAAATTACCATTATTACTTACATACATTGAACCATTTTCCTATGCGTTTTGACATACATATAAATAAACTTTTTACCCCCTTGTATCATTTAGACTAAAGCGCCTCTAGCGGCGGCGAAAAGGCTAATAGATTTGGATTTTGTTAATTGTTAGTATATGTTAGTAGTGAATAGGTATAGGTGTTGCTATAGGTTTTATCAATATGTATACTCAATACTTAATATCCACGGGTCTTCTCTTCTCATGCTGTATATAAAGATGTGTCCCTATCTCCCAACAACTCCAATTCTCGCGGTGGGTGTATTTGTCCGTTAAGACTCGACAGCATAATCGTTTGCACATATTGAAGACCTAATGGTTGTTTAAGTCCGTTAAGTAAGAGTTTCACAGTAGAGTCATATAGTTATCCTTATCATTCATTCAGTCTATCTAGGCTTTATTTATTATTAAGCTTATCTGTTATTACTTTTGGAAAAAATAACATTCAAACAACATGCAACCTATCTCTATATAGACCGTTCACTTCGAAAAGTGGTGCAAGTCAACCATCCAAAAAAGAAAAATCTTTGATAATGATACCAATAGAGATATACCGGCAAACAACTTATCATGACAGTTTTGCAGTTGACACGATATTTCATAGAGATAAAACTATAGAGATACAACGTTTTTTGCAGTTGGAGAGAGATGGTTATATATATTTTATGTTTTATGCTCTTTCTTTTATGTAACCAAACCATTTCGGTTTTAATAGTGATGGGCTAAATCGATCTTTCTTAAATAAACAAAAAAGATCGATTTAGCACATAACTAGTTTTTATTCTTGTTAATAAGTGATTGTGTGTAGTTTCGTCCCAAGTAACCACGTGTCACAAAAAAGCGACAAAAATTTCACATAAAATGGTGATTGGTGGAAAAAAATGTGACAAAAAATTGTCACAATATGGATGAAAAATGGTTGATGGGGTTGACGCTGATTGTCACGCATAAACGAACATTTTGTAAATCAAATTTGTCGGTTTTTGGTGGAATATTTTTGAAATATTTGTTGAAAATTTAGTCACAAATTCGACAGTTTTTTTATGGTAATAAAGTCAAATATTTCTCGATATTTTCTGAATAATTGGTGGTTTAACTGTGGAACTAATTATGAACTATTTGTTGAAATTTTAACCACAAATTCGATAGTTTTTTTATAATATCACTTAATTATCAACAATTTTGTGGATATTTGTTGGTTTATTGATGCAATTATGCGTAAGAAAATTTTTAATGACCCTTCTTAAATAATTTTGTACAAAATACTTCATTGTATGGTTTATTTGATAATTTTATTATTATTTATTTTAAAAAAAATATCAACCTAAAATGTAGAAAAATATCAAAATCCCCCCCGTACTTTAACCCGAGTCGAGAGTCAATACAAAATGTCTCGACTCTAAAAAATGAAAACTTTCCTTGAGTTTTCTATGTGGATGTGGTAGTTTGGTTTCGTGCAGAGAAACTCGCAAAAACAAAAAATTCGGTCTACTCATCAGGTTATTCAGGTACTCAGGTAGCTACGACCAAACACAAACTACAAAAATAAAATTCCAACTTCATACATTAAGTATGAGGCAAGAACGTAGTGACTTAGCGAATTATGTATAAATTCACCAAATCAAAAATGATCAAAATATTTTTTTTTGTTTTTGTGGGAGTAAAATGAACATATATTTTGTCACAAAATACCCGCATAAATAAGTTCCAAATTGTCAACTTATTTTGTGACAAAAAGGAACTTACATTTTATGACAAATTGGTCTAAAATTTTGTGATCACCATTTTTGGTTACTCGGGGTGTTTTTCGCACAATTTTTGTAAGCTTGATGTTTATTTATTTATTCTCTATATATTTATCTCTAAGGCATGATTCGTATGGTTTTTTCCCCGACATATTTTACTCTCATTTGTTTGGTAGTATGAGCGGACGGCTGCATGTTTTCTACACTATATTCACAACCGTATATATACATGATGACGTTTCACTAATACAATCAGTGGTTGAGATATTTTTACAGCAATAGTATAAAATAGATTGGGCTATCTAAAGAGAATTTTAGCAGGTTTTGACTATCACGAATGCATACACACATTACATTAAAAAAAAAAATACGTACGCAAAATTATGTGTGTGTATATGAATGAATAGACAAAAAAATAATTAAAAAACGAAACAAATAATGATCGATGTTCATTATAACAGTAGATTTTTGTACTAAACAGTTATTGTAGGAACATTTTATGGTTAATTATAAGTTTTTAAACGAAGTTCAGAGCCGTTCAGTGCACAAATTGATTAACTCCATAAAACAAAAAGTTGAGAAATGCGATGAAAAAATGTACATGTTTTTTAAAATTCACTTTATAATGTAAATTCAAATTATATTGTAGAATGCATAAACACAGATATACCTTTCATAACGGTATATCAAATTAATAAGAATGAATAGCCAAAAAATAATCGTCAGTAATGTTACAATTTTTATGTGACTAGTGGAGTTAATCGATTTGACAACTGAAAAAAGTAATAAATGAAGTTATTCAATGGCCAAACAAATTTTTCAGTTTAATGGTGTTAACCTTTATTATTCAGGAAAGTTATTTTAAATATAAAAAGTTATGACTATACCAAGTGCTTTGACACTTAAATTTAAGATTTTTCAAAAAGTGGAGTTAATCGATGTGTGCACTGAACGGCTCATATGTAGTGGAAACAAGAAAAATTGATTATGTAAATTTAAGGGACTAAAATAATCGTTCGTATTAACCGTGTGTTCATTATAAGAATGGTTTGTTATAAACGAATTCTACTGTACATAAAAATTCAATAAAATGTTCACCAATGAAATTAATATTTGTTATTAATGGCCCTTGGCTTTGGTGACATCCCTAATCTGAGTCGGCATAGAATCATATAATTTCTGCAAATATTCTGTTGAAATTTCTTCGAGTTATACTATTTCAATTAACTTGATGATGGCCTAATAAGCCGAAATCGATCGAGTGATTTTTGAAACCTTTTGTAATTTTGCGAAATATTTAACAAGTGTTTTTAAAAAAAATTTAAAAATGTGTGAATCTTATATCCCTTGAACGCCCATAAATTCTCTGTAATATTGAATCTGGACTATTTTCTGGCCATGGTAGTAACTCGATTTCCAAAATTTGTTTAAATTCTATTACCTAAAGGAAAATGGCATTATAAATAAAGATTCTTATATGTATTACCAACAACGGCTATATCTTGCAAGGCGTGATCTGTGAAGTGCAGTCGAATCATCTTCAAATATTGAATTTTTAATATTTTGTGTCAGATCCTCAATGATCGGCACGACGCAGGTTTCAAAATTGTTTTTGTATTTTATTCCATTTACAGAACCTTCTAGAAGGTGAATGGATCCCATTCAAAAAGCTGTAATGGATCCCGAAATCATAACATATAGTGGAAGTTTTAATATCGGCAAAACGTGTTGTGTCGAATACCTTTCTTCTTTTCGTCGCCGAACTGCCATCCTTCCGTCGGGCTCAAATGAATTAAATTTGGGCTCGTTTGAAAATCCTTCTCTCCGTCAGTACTTGGAAGTCGAATTTTTTCGTTCATTTGTAAATTTTAATCTTTTTGCTCTCATTTTTCAGACCTAGTTCGTTTAACTTTCTCTGTACAGTAAGAACCGAAATTAAGCCGTTAGTTGTTGCTAAAAGGTCTCTTCTTAACTCAGCAGCAGTATTGAATCTGTACCTTATCGCTAATCGGTTTAATACTCGATCTAAGCGATCGGAGGTCAGTCTTTCTTACAATTGTTGGGTTTTCACAATATCACTTTAAAAAACATCTTACTCCAGATTAAGTACAATTGATCATTTCGGCTATTTTCACATTTGTGTATTTTTTAGCATGAAATTGCAAAATTTTTGATTTTTCGTCAATATTTAGTTTACAACGACCCATTGTAAAATTTACTCTTTGATGGCGTAACAGGAACTAACTAATATTTACCTCGATTACCACTATAAATTGTTTTACAACAATAATTGAAATATCAAAGAAAAATAAATGAGCGCAAGAAACATAAACTTTAAATAAACAAAAGACACAAAGTGAACATAAACCAATTCGTACATTTTTTGGCGTTGGGTGTATATGGAGTTACATGTTGTTGGAATGTTAGTTTCAATAATAGGAATAGATAAACTTAATCAAAAATAAATCTGAGATATACGACTATACTGTAAATTCTGCATTTTACTGACTTGAACGACAATGATGGTGATGGCTGGAGATATGGACACTTCTTATATACAGCAAGAGATGAGAAGACCCCTGGATGTTAAATATTAGGTACACATATAGTGAAATCTAGCAATACCTATGTAAGTATACTTATTCACTACTAGCATACTTCCCAAAATCTAAATCTATAGTGTGAGAATGGTTTTAATTAACTAATTTCTAACAAATTAACTATGTAGTTAGAAAATAACTCTGCTGCGATTATTGCCCTAGTTATTCCTGTGACTAACATCCCAAATCCTTACAAAACTTTTGTATCGAGAATGCAGGCAGGGTCTTGGCCCGCATAATTCTGGAATATTATGTTTCTTTATCTTTTTTTTTAATGAGTTAGGCATACTCCAGGAATATGCTATACATACCTAGAATCGTCATTATGTGTTGGCCTATGTGTATAATTATCATATAATATCATAATTAAAAATTAGGACTTTTTAAAAATATTTATACACTGCGCCAATTAAAAAACGGAACAGAAATTTTCTTCGAAAAAATACCCAGATTTGAACGCTTGTATCTTGGTGAAATAACACCTTTCAAAAAAAAAAATTTTGTTTCTAGTTGAAGGAAATTTTGTTTTCTTTTCGATACTGGAAACCGTTTTATTTTATTTTGTTTTTGTATGACTTTTCGAGCAAAACGAAAGATGTATAAAAAAAAGAAAAATTTGCTGCTGTTTGAAACTGTAAACGAACTTGCTCGATATTCCATTCAAAAATCCAAATCGGCCATTTTATAGAAAATTAAGAAACCTTGCAAAATGATGCTTACAAAATTTCTGTGCGGCCACTCTTTGTTGAGTTATTGAAGGTTTAGTGTGTTAAAGTTTTAGTGTTAAAGTGACTTAAAATTTTATCGTAGAGTGCTAAGTTTTCAAGCTAAAAAAGATTTACTTTTACGTTTTTTGATACGGTTTCTCTAAAACTTCAATAACTCGACAAGGAGTGGCCGCACAGAAATTTTCCTAGTATTCTTTTGCAAGGTTTCTAAATTCTTTATTAAATGGCCGATTTGGATTTTTGAATGAAATATCGAGCAAGATCGTTTACAGTTTTAAACAGCAGCAAATTTTTTTTTTTAGATATCTTTTGTTTTACTCAAAAAAGTCATAAAAAACAAAATAAAATAAAACGGTTTCCAGTATCGAAAAGAAAACAAAATTTCCTTCAACTAGAAACAAAAATTTTTTTTTGAAAGGTGTTGCAGAATGCAGAATGGTAATTATAACCTATTAAGATCCGATTTAATGTTTATATCATTTTTATTCGGCATTCTTGGACTACCCATTTATTTAGATTATAAAGAGTCTCCGGCAGTATTTGGTGATTAAATTAGCCGATTAAGTAGTCGAGTTGGTGATCCCTCATTTCCCTACAACATTTTGGTGAACTGGTGAAGTATTTGAGCTCATAATATTTGATATATTATATGTATGTTGCATAATAGTTCATAATCCATTTTTTATTTTTATACGTAACTTAACGACTTTTCAAAATCATTATTATGTGCATTACATGAACACACAATGTATGTATGTACATTCTCATTCATAAGACTCACCATTCTGATAATATCCCCTTAAACAATCACATAAAATTTTATTACTTTTTTTTGTTATGTCGGTATGTTTTTTATAATATAGTACATAACTACACATCCGTAACAATAAAGTGTATGTTTATCTGCCTAACATTTTCCATTTTCAAAATACAAACAAAATGATTGATCAAATGTGTTTGAATTAATCTAGAGCCCATCATTTATACATTATATCGAACTTGGTGTATATTTGCTACAAAGGATTAATGTGGAGACCGAAATGTGAAGCAAAAATGATTTACCTTTATATTTATTGATTCATAATTGATTTAAATAAATAAAAAAACTACTTAGCTTAAAAAAATTCAATATCATAAAATAAACAGGAAATTGTTCAAAATTGGTAGCAATACTACTTTCGGAAAAATGATTTCCCGTAAATACACTGTACATAAAAAATTGAAAGAAAATGAAATATCTTCTTATTACATTATATGTATACCATCATCGGATCTCAAATCGATAATACTTTATCAAATCGACTTCGTAAGAAAATTTATGTTTATATGTACGATATAATCTCGATGAGAAAGTTGCCGACAAAATTTAAATATATAGTATCTGGTCCTAAACCTAATTCGATAACGATAAAACTAACGATGTATCAATTTAAACTTCCGAAAAAATGACAAACCATTACCATAATGCAGTGAATACAGCTCAAATGGGTATCATATGTGAACTGATGATAACGCATTTTCTAATAAATCGTAGGATATTCCGTACAAAATATTTGATTACCGAATCCTATATATCTTTCCAACCACTACCCTGAAAGGGGCACAATAACGTAAAGGACGAAACATAAATATTACAAAATGAAAATACAAAAAAAAAATGTTAATCTCTTAAATGCTGGATTAAAATCGTTAGTTTGTTCATATACATTTCATACTAAATTGTTTAGTATACGAATATATTTATGGTACAGAGGCAAAGTAATTTACCCTCAAACCTCAGCTATATAATATGTTATACTATATGTATACGGTTGAATCCATTTTTCCTATTTTTTCTGGCCCTTTGTATTCTGTTATTTATCGTTAAATGAAAGCGAAAATAACGAAAACTGGTTTAGGTATACGGGATGTGAATGAAGATGCCACTGCTATGTGCTGTATTGTGGTTATTCATTTGTATGTACTCCTTTGGATTTTGGGCGAAGTAGGAGAGAAGTAGAAATTGGATTTTATATGTTTGTGGTTTAGTTATTTACTCAGCGATTAACTTTTGATTTTTTTTTTTTTTTTATTATATTTTCAATATAACATGTACTTGCTAAGAAGAGGTTTGTTAGATAAGTTGGACAATGGATTTTTGGTTTTAATTAAAAATGTTTTTTTTTATTTTTGGAGTTTACTATGGAATGTTATATTCCCTGTTTGTGGAATTTTTTCTATTTTTATTAAACAATTCGATAAATAATTGTTTGGTATTGACAGCCATTTGAAAAAATGATACCGTTCTTTCAGTTCTTTATTAAGAGAAACCTAATCTAGTTGAGTCAATTGCAAATTTTATGATTGCTCTTTTCATCAACGGTATACATACAGGGTGTTCGGGTTTGGGATGCTGATCCGTCAAGGGGTGATTCCTTGGTTCATTCTGAGAACAAAATTGTATTGGAAGGGGGGTTTATTTTTGATATCCTTTGAGATACAGGGCGTTTAAAAAATTTGGTTCAGAAAAAAGTACACCTAAAAATTAAACTGTAACTTCTAATATATTCATCGGAGAGCAATCAACTTAGTCTTATTTGACTGGTAATTGTATAGGCTACTATTATTATTAAAGTTGTTATCTTGCATCTGCATCCGTTTGAGAGCTACGATGCTTTAAAGTAAAAAACAATATTTTTTTTTTATAAAATTGTTTTTTGTTTTTTTTTTACTTAATTTTAATTCGCCATCTTCTCCCCTACAATTCCCAAATAGACCTTTTTCCTTAGTTGTCAAACATAGTGAATCGTTAGAAATATCTGTAGGTGTTGCATAATATTGGAATCTTGTTTTCAGTGTTTTAACCAAATAAATTAAATTTTACATTAAATTTAACTTTAGAAACGCTTTTGGGGAATTGTGAAGTTGTTTCCCGAAATATAATTCATTAATTATTTTTCTACAACATTAATTTTTAGTTCGAACTACCTACGGATCGCCGATCTTACTTACGTTTATTGCATCTGTTCTATGCATAGAGTTAAAAGGTTAGAGCAGAAATAACAAACGTCAAGCGTAAGCAAAGCGGTGGGAAAAAGGGATACAGATAAAATAGAACAGGGCCATATTTAAAATTTTATTCAATGGAATGGGTTGCTTAAAATAAAACAATTAAAGTTTAAAAAATGTTTTTATTTTAGTTGCTAATACACGGATAGTTATTATTTAGTTCAATTTTTTAATAAAATTAATTTTATTAAAAATAACTTTTCTATAAACGCGTAATTATTTTACACTTTTAGTGCGGACCTGGTAAAAAAAAAAAAATGGTAAATTTGTTTACAAATCGTACCTTTCCAACCAATCTAACAACAACAAAATTTGTTTTTTTTTTATAATTATGTAATAAATTTAAATTTAAATTGCATTTTTTTTATCACAAATTACAATGTTTATCTCACAATTTTAATTTCGGTTTATGTGAACCAGAATAAAACTTCTCGATGAAATGAAATTTCCGGTAATTTGTTGCAAGTATTGTTACGACATTTTCTGATTAAACACTTCATTTTTCATAAATTTTTTTAATAGTTTTCCCACAAATAATAATTAATTATACCTATGTTTTATGTATACACTTTATGTAATTGTGTTGTTTTATTGATAATTTTTAACTTTCGCGAAACTGCGCAAAACCACAATAAAAACTAAATGGTTTGTTTACAAAAAAGAAAGAGCATAAAACATAATAGATATATAATCCTCTCTCTCCAACTGCTTACATGAAAAAGATGGAATTTCCTATGTTAATTTGTTGTTGTTTTCACTTGTTTCAGGTCTATCTTTTTATGTCTATGGTTCTATGTCGAGGAAATAAAAAATAATAATTTTTGCTTGCAGTAGTATGGTTTGTATATTCTAAAAGGCATTGGTTTTGTCGTCAGTTCGTCACTCATCAGTATATGAGCCGTTTATTTTGAAAGTGGAATAAGTCATGTTTTCTTAATATTGAGATAATAAACATTTGTGTTTTCATGTTATGAAAAAAATCAATACAACTTTTGTTTAATGTGTTTGCATTTATGATATTACTATATACTTACTACTTTTAGCTAAAGTGATAAATTTCATAATAAGGCTTGGTAAAATACGAGTATTTTGTCCTGGAAATGACTTATTCCACTTTCAAAATAAATATTTTTTAATAAAAATGACTTATACATATAAAACATATCATTAAAATAACGAAAAACATATCATTAAACGATCATTAACATAAGGTTTTATACTGATGTCTGTAGAACCAAATTTTAATGAACCTTGTAAAAATGTAAACAATAAATTACAAAAACTGATGAAATTAAAATATAAATTACAATTACTTAGAATTTATGTAATTAAAATACAAGATACTGTTACTTGGAAAACGAGTAATTAAATTACAAATTACAAATTGTAATTTGTGTTTTCATTACCTAATTCAAATAAATGTAATTTGTTAGTGATCTGCCTTGCTGAGAACCAAAGAATTTTGGTCATCCCTTTTTAGTGCTAAGGCTGTTTTCCAAACACCGACTTATTGACTTATTCGAACTTATTCAAATAAGTCTGCTGAAAAGGTGACTTATTCTTTAGTAATTTTTCCTATAGAAAACTTATTTATTTTTGGTGTCATGGAAACATTCTGTCTAATTATGGTGTATTGTCAAAAATTTTCAAAATAAGTCGATAAAAGCAATTGGAATGACTTCATTGACTTATTCAAGATGGCGTCAAATAAGTCAATAAGTCTGAAATAAGTCGGCGTTTGGAAAACAGCCTAAGTCCAAAATATAAAACTTTGCATCACTAGCCAAGGATGTTTGGTAGCACATTTTATAAGGAGAATCTCTTATAACTGTGTCCAAAAAGTAAAGCCAGTTTTTATTTATTTCAAAAAATATTTATTTATTCTTCCAAATCTATTTCGTCGCCTTCAAAGTAATCCCCTCCCGACACAATACACTTATGCCAACGTATTTTCGAAACAAGAATTAAAATCGCCTTCCGGGATAGCCTTCAGAGCGCGTAGCGATTCACGTTTTACCTCTTCTATCATCGCAAAATGATTTCCCCGCAGTGGTCTTTTGAGTTTCGGGAATAGCCAGAAGTCACACGGTGCTAAATCAGACGAATACGGTGATTGTGGAACGATATGGATCGAATTTTTGGCGAACAAGTCACAAGAACGAGCGCAGTGTGAGAAGGTGCATTACCGTGGTGCAAATACCAAGAACTGCCTGCCCACAATTCTGGCCTCTTTTTGCGAACAACTTAACGCAAACGACTCATAACACTCAAATAAAACTATTTGTTGACGGTTTGGCCGGGTGTAAGGAATTCTGAATGGACAATACCACGATAATCGATGAAAACTGTCAACATGACCTTCAACACTTTCACGACCTTCTTTGAACTGTTTATACCACTTTGTAAACATTCCTTTCCGACAAAGCATGGCCCCCGAATACTTTCTGCAACATTCTTAACGTTTCTGCACCCGAAATTTCATTTTCTGAAAATCTTATAAATCTTAAATGTAAATTGTTGTTGTTATATTTTTTGCTTTCAATGCCTTCTAGATTTATAATATACTCATCATACTATTAGTTGTTATGACATTACACGAATGAACAAGCATGTAATGTGACTTATTCCACTTTCATAATAAACAAAATATTGATAGCGTTTAGTATTCATTCTGTAACCACTATTTCTACGAATTATTTTATAGTTAAGCGCTAGAATGTAACAAAATATGAAAGTTCACTATAGTTTAATATGTTATATAACGTTAACTCAATTTTTTACAATTTTGACTTATTCCACTTTCAAAATAAACGGCTCATATAATTGCGACGTTCAACGTAGTTCCAAAAATGTAAATTTGATGTGTGCCGCTTGTAAAAAATTACTATCCAAGAAACACACCACATTATTCTTATACATATAAGTATATTAGTATACTCTCTGGTATAACGGATAAACATGATCTCTTCGGACATTATAATAAAAAGCAATGTGTGTAGCCTCTATGCGCGACAGAAGTGAAACTTTTTAACCTGTAAATTTGTAATTACTATAATTTATCGTTCAATTATGTATATGCCAGCTGGCAACTTAACTACATTTTGCAAATCGAAGAAGAATTAACTTCCCATCCTAAGAAATTCTGGAATTTCATAAATGGTAAAAAGAAGGTTACTGGGTTTCCTACCCCAATGACTTTTCAGAACTCTTTCGCCAGTAAGCCATCTGATATATCCAATTTGTTTGCCACTTTTTTCGAGTCTGTCTATGAAGAGCCAGTGGTATCATGTAACAAGCATTTAACCCACCGCGGTCGTTCTGATTTTATCTTTTTAAAATTTACTGAAGCAGAAGTCTATGATGGATTATCTCAACTTGAAGTTGATAAGGGGGCAGGACAGGATGGCTTTCCACCAATCCTTATTAAGAATTGTGCAATGAGTCTAGCCGCTCCACTGACTATTATCTTTAATGATAGCCTACGTACTGGGATTTTTCCCGATCTCTGGAAATTATCTTTCATCCGTCCGATTTTCAAATCTGGCAAAAGAAGTGAAGTTAGCAACTATCGCGGAATCGCAATCCTTTCTGCTATACCAAAACTATTCGAATCCTTGGTACAGAAATTTTTGTTTTTTCATGTAAAAAGGTTTATTTCTCCGGCTCAACACGGATTTTATCCAGGTAGGTCTACGGTGACTAATCTAGCCTCTTTTTGTGGGCATTTATATAGTAGACTGGAACATAGGCAACAAGTAGATGTAGTATACACCGATTTTTCAAAGGCGTTCGATAAAATTGACCATTCGATTCTTATCGATAAGCTGGATAAACTAGATTGCCAGTTCATCCCTATTAAGTGGTTGCGATCATACCTTTCTGATCGTTACCAATTTGTTAAGATTAATGATTTTAGCTCTCGGTCATTTCGTGTTACCTCAGGAGTTCCTCAAGGAAGTCACATTGGTCCGCTTTTATTTTCGTTATTTATAAATGATGTTGTTGAGTGTTTTGAATTTGCACATTGTCTGCTTTACGCCGATGATATGAAAATATTTGCACCAATTAATGAGGTTGGTGATTGTGTGAAATTACAAGGTGACTTGAATAACTTTTGCAGTTGGTCGTTCAATAATAAATTGTTGCTGAATGTGGGTAAATGCAGGATTTTGTCATTCACTCGTATGCGTTCACCAAGATTCCAGCAATATTTTTTGTATAATATTGCTGTTGATAGAGTTGAGCTCATGTCCGACTTAGGCATAACCTTTTCTTGTGACCTAACTTTTACTACACACATTAATTGTATTATTACAAAAGCTTACATTATGCTAGGTTTCATTAAGCGCAATTGTAAGGACTTTTGCGATCCGCTCACACTAAAAAGTCTGTATATATCCTTTGTTCGTTCAGTTCTAGAATACGCTTCTCAGATCTGGTCCCCATTTTATAGGTGCCATTCAGATAGGATTGAGAGTGTTCAGAAGCAATTTGTTTTATATGCCCTTCGTGGATTACCCACTGACCGAGTGCATCAATATATTCTCCCACCTTATAATGATCGTTGTAGTTTATTAAAACTACAACGTTTGGATCACCGACGAGACGTTGCATCTGCCATCTTCGTTCACGATGTTCTGACTTCCCGAATAGATTGTAACGAATTAGTTGCTCGTTTCAATATCTACGCTCCCATACGCTGTTTGCGCGGTCGTCGTTTGCTACATATTGATCCGGTGTCTACGAATTTTGCACTTTCGGAACCAGTCTTGAGAATGTCGCGGCTTTTTAATTCAGTTTACGATGTTTTCGACTTTAACATGACAAGAAATTCGTTTAAAAATGAGTTGTTTAAATTTCTGTCTAGTAATTGTTAAATTTTGTCTCTTTTTTTTTGTTTTTGTTTCTGTATGTTTACTTGCCGATTGTATATATATTTACTGTAGGTAATAATAAATAAATAAATAAAATGTGTAGCTTTTCCGCAGCAAGAATTGAAGAAATAATTAATTGATCCTTATAGTGTTATAGGAGTATTGTACAAAGTCAGAGTAGATACATCCAAATTAGATAATTGCACATTCTACATTATCTAGTTATTTTTCTCAATCTCTGTTACTCCATGATCTGGTAAAACAGGATTATCACAACTCGATACAAAATCTACCTATAGAGGCACGATAAACGGAATAAAAGCAATATTATTTACTAATTACTTATATAAAAGCAACATTTTAGCTTGAGACCGCAAGGGAAATTGTGATGGTGTATTGTTCGGTTTATATTTTAAAGTGAATACAAATACAAACATTTTCTTCAAGAGAAATTCAGAAATACTAAATAATTTCCCTAAAGTAATGAAACCAGCGATTGGTGCATAGGTGTAGTTTTCTCATGTCATTTGGAACTATTGCAGAGTATAATTTCCATGTCTCATTTTGTAGCTAGCATAAACCAATTGTTTCATTTTTGAATTGCCCGAGAAAAAGAAATACATTTTGTATTTAGTTGAAAAGTATTAAATTTAATCTTAATTTGCCAACTCTCATTGTATGTTCCTTTAAATATCTATACAAATTTAAGTTTTATAAACTCCACTTCTCTATTTATTGTAAATTTACAATAAGTTATTTAACATTATTATTGCCTACATCTAAATAGTACAAAAACATTAAGTTTGAGATATTTGTGTACAAGCAAATTATTTACAAACACAAATTTATACTTGTTTTATGTAAATTGCAATCAATACCTCAATACATACATATACTATAAATCTAGGAGGCATTGATTCGACTGTCCGTAGATGTTGTTTTTGTATTGCTTTCAAACAAATTCATTCAATTTCGTTTCAATATTCTTTTGTTTTTTTTCGAATCATACCCTGCCTAAAAAAATTTCACTTCAAAAATATAAGAAATACTGGGCCAGATTCACGATACTCTAGCAATTCGCAAATCGATAATTATGGCGGATTTGCTAATAGAAAATTTGCTTGCGTAAGCTACTCGATTATTTTAGCAAAGTAAAATATATTTTTGTATTCAGCACAAACGATAAAGTGCGTTAAAGTATCTCATTTTCTGAAATTCAGAAACAAATTGGGTTGCTAAATTATAGTGTATAACATTTCTAGCAAATTCGCAAAAAATAACTGCTTATCTGCTTATCTGAGTATCGAGTATCTAGCCCACTGTCGCTTTTTTCGTTTTATATCGCTTTTTCATTTTTTGCTTGTAATTTTTGTTTTGTTTCATCGATTTTAAAAATCACCCAAGAACTAAAGAAGTTTCACTTCAAAAATTGTGAATGTGAGGGAATATATTTTAAATAAATGTCAAAAATGTGCACTAAAAAATAATTAATAATTAAATTAATAATTCATTAATTTTCCCCGCTAGTAAATAAAGCTGATCAAATCAATTGAACTCCTTGTCCGCCAGTCTACAGTACGTACTCGTATTGTATATTAAAAATGTATCTTTTCATTAAAAGTTTATAACAAATTACAATGGTAATATGTAGGTTTATTAATCGTATTGAATTTTTTAAATGTACAATAATTAATAAGCGACGAGTAAAATGGTTATTTAAGGTATTATGTATTTCATCGATTATGAAATGTATTTCAAAGAACTTTTTACTGAAACATTTTGTACTTAAAGGCGTAATTTTTGAGATATTTAGATGTATCAACTTAATTGATTCACCCGTTATATGTATATACATATAAGTAACTTCGTAAGGTGAAAAACAACATTTGATTTAAGTCCACTTTTCTACACAACTTCAGATTTTTATGAATGAAACTTGACTTATACGACATTATTTTGGTATACATTTTTTTCGGCGAAGGACGAGATATTTGCGAATAGGATTGTGAGCCTTTACTAACTTTGCTAATGGTTACGTCAGAAATATTACTATCTTTGCGAGTCCTTGATTTTTACAACATTTTATTTGCGTTAGTGACATCTATTGTTGTAAAGCAGAATTTTTTTCATGATATTGATTTTTTCACAAGTCTAATTTCATTGTGCTAGTTTTAATAAAAATCCGAAATTGTGTAGGAATATATTGGGCCCCATTCTGAGTTTTAAAATTTTATGTTATGTATATTACAATATTTTTTTTTTTATTTTTAGGAACCGAAGAAATGAAATACCCCAAAAAAATGTATCGATCCAGAATCGGGGTCAATATATGCACATACATAAACATATAAGTATATGTATTAAAAGTTTACGAGCGATAATATGAGTTCAAATCCTTGTTTTAAAATTTAAATTTTTATGATCATTTTATTCCAATAGTATTTCTTTGTTCTTACAATAAAGTGATTTGCTATAAAAAAATTATATTTAGATGAATTTGATTTCAAAAAATTAAATTCAGTATGAAAGGTTGGCTGATAAACCCAAACATTGCTTATCTACACGGAGAAAACAAGATAAAGATAATATAAGTATGTATATACGTCTTACCATGATTACATTCTCGTATTTGTAATCAAAACAATTTTGAATATAGCATAAATTACCATCGTATGGTTTGAAATCGTTCAATTTTATTACTCTTTTTAGTAATTTTATGATATGTACTGAAAATATTTGTTGTAACCCTTCAAATTAGTCTCGTCGAACCTAATTACATGATCAAATATTCCGCTTGATTTGGGGACCTTGTTGAAGCCATCGTTGCTCAAATTTCAGTTGGCGCAGACTGCAGTATTGCATTGACGAATATTTGCCTGCTGCAAAATGCTCTAAATTTGGCGTTAAAAAATTAAGTTTACGATTGCAGCCATTAAGCAGTTTCTACAGTCTTTGTACCCACCTGACTGCAGTCAATGACTGTAATTTTTTCGCAGTATTTTGCTAGAGCCCACAAATTTTTTTTAAATTAAAACTCGGTTCCGCTAGCAATTTTAGATACTTATAGCTCCACAAGTTTTCAAGCTCAACCGACACAAACGTTCGAAAAGTAAACGTAAATATTTCTAAATAAAAGTGAAAGATGTAAGATATAAAGGAACTAAATAACATAATGAAAACTTCTTCTACTTCTTCCACTGGTGCTACATCCCTTGAAAGGATTTGATCGCCTCAACGAAGTCCCTTCAATAGTTCGATCCGCCGCAAGAGAAAGCCAGACATGGTGACCGAGTGTATTTATGTCCCTTTCAACGTCATCCATCCATGTAGGTCTCACGAGGTATACTTTTATTGCCGACTTTGAGGCCTGTTTAGTGGTTCGATTTGTTGAAGAAGTACGTGCCCAATAAGCCATCTTAGCCTTGACGATTTTATGAATCCGATAGTGTCGATTTCATCGAGATAATTTTTGATCTTGGGATTCATTCGCATTCTGTAAGTGGCTGCCTCTTTAATGGGACCGAAAATTATTCTGATGATCTTACCCTCAGTTACAGCAATTTTTTGGATGCTATGTATTGTTAGTGTCCAATACTCGCAACCAAAGGTAATAACTGGTATTATCAGCGCTTTGCGGATGTCCAGTTTTGAGACTTGAATATTTTGATGATGTCGTAAAATGCTCGGTGTACCCTGCATAGTGGAAACTGAAGATAGTTTTTTGAACAAAGATAATACCATCTGATACAAAATAGAATACCTACATGCAGAGCTAATAGAACTAGAGGTTGTTTTACTCATTAAAGACGGCATACGTAACATAATTTAAACTGAATAGAAAATTTGAAGTTATATGTTTTTAGGACACCACACCACCCTTTTGAGCAATAATCATTACAGAACTTCCATGATAAACTGGAAGAAACAATATCCCCTTATGGCAATGGTTTACCTGTGATATTGACGATTTCAATTATATACAGTACATTGTTTCAATGGTCATAAACTCATAAATTATCGAATAATAATGCAACCACACTTATTGCAAATTTGAAATACTACCTACACTCTCTAAAGAAAAAAATTGTAATACATATAGAAAAAGTTTCATCTAAAAGCAGATTTTTTAAACCGAAAAAAATCTACAAGAATTAAACAACATAACATTTCTTGGATTAGTTCAATTATTTTCTTCGGTATGCCTATTGCGCAAAGTGCTTTTTTTTTTTTTAAATTGAATTTCTTTATTATGCTCAATACATATAAATATGTGTTAAAGAGCTATACATAAATATTTAAATTAACATAATTTTTAATGGTACAATTAAATTAAAATTAAAAAATTAATAAAAAAAAAAAATTGTATATTAATAATATTAACATTGTAAAAGTTAAAAATTTAAATTTGAGTTTCAGATATGGAGTTAAAGAAGTTAATACAAGTAAGAAGAATGACAATAAGAAATTTAAAAAAAAAAAACTAATTATACATATATCAGAAATATAAAAAAAAAAAAAAATGTCGAGGTTTTAGTAACTGCGCTTATTCACAAAAAATATTCTCAATATTATTTAAATTCTCTTTGAAATATTTATTTTTTACCAGTGCTTTTATCTTACTTTTAAAGTCTGATTTATTACTAGTTTTTAAATAGCTTGGCACTGAGTTGTATATTTTTATATAGTTGAAGAGGAGCGGCTTAGTTCCATAGCCCGAATAGTTTAAGGTTTCATTTCTAATTTCATTTCTATTCCTAGTTTCATAGCTATGCAATAAATTATTTTCTCTTAGTATTGTGTTTGTATGTATATAGTGATTTTTAACATTATGTACTAAAATAAATATTTGCTGGATATGGCTAAAAGATATTGGTAGAATTGTGTTTTCTCTATGAATATTATGAGTATGTTCTAACCAATTGTAACCAAACAAATTTTTTATGGCTCTATTCTGTAGTTTTTGTAGTTGATCCATTTTATACTTATACGTTAATCCATATATATTAAGACAGTATTGTATATTACTACTAAAAAAAGCATGGAATAACTTGAGTTTTATATGTTTTGGCAATACTTTCTGCAGTTTTTTAAAAATACCCGCTATCTTTGAAATTTTATCTCTTATAAAATCCACATGATACATGAAATTGAGATTATTATCAATATAGACACCCAAATATTTGTATCTTTCCACAATTTCAACCTTTGCATTACGGTGCGTTATCTCCTCTAGCTCCTGTAAATTCTGTTTAAAAAACATTGCTTTTGTTTTATTAATATTGATTGCTAATTTTCTCGATGCTGTCCATTTCGATAGGGTCTCCAAATCATTTTTCATTTGAGATGTTAGTTGCTTAGTATCCGTGGCAGAGTATAAAATCGCTAGATCATCCGCGTACTTAAATAGCCTACCGTGCAAGTTAAGCTGTTTAATATCATTTATGTAAATCAGGAAAAGCGTTGGTCCTAGAATACTTCCTTGTGGAACCGAACTTGAGATTTCCAGTCTGCAACTCTGCTTCCCATTTATTTCAACAAACTGGTATCGATTGCTAAGATAACTTCTAAACCATTCCAAATCCGTACCGTGTAATCCGATGTTCTGCATTATTCCAATTAATATTTGAATATTTAGCTCCTGCCTGGCCTAAAGCCGGCTTGTTCATTTCTTAGGCGTTGATTAATTGATGAATTGATAGAGATATACGTTTAAGAATGATCATCGCAAATAATTTTATTGTACAGTTGAGTTGTAGGGATTTGCCTCGCCAGTTTCTGCGATGCCTTCTTTCCATTTCTGTGAAATTTTCAGAATTCTAACATTCGTGATGTTAGAGTTTCTGTTGCTACATATGCGTTGCCTTTGAAGTTGCCTGTTTTTATTGTTCTTTAGCTTCTGGATGCAATCCATATTCAACCCTTAATAATTTTCAATTATTGTGTTTATGTATACCTGTAATTTTATTTTTATTGTGTCAATTTTGTTTCTGGCATCTCAAATTGCTTTTCCTTTAAACCTGATTACTCCTTAAATTTAGGAACCAACCACGTATTGTTGGAGTATTAGCGAATTATAAGCAATCCATGATCAACTCTACTTACTAATTTTTAATAAATGTTTTATGCTATTATTACTACACCTACTCATTACACCTCTTTTGGTACGCTTTGTTGTGAATGAGCTCATGCAAGAAATAAAATATTCCAAAAACTGTGTGAATTAAAAAGTAAATAAATAAAGTGATATTACCATTTCGCACAAATATGTTATGGTAGATACATCTTAATCATAATTGAATTCTTGTACTTGAATTTATTACGAAACGATCATAAAATTAATCAAACAATTTGATAATAGTGCTGCTCGAAACAATTTTTTTCTGCAAATACCAACGCAATCTATTTCTAGTTTTTGTATTTCTATACCAATGAAGAATGGAACATAAGATTTAGGACGAACAAGTTTTCTTGTTGATTTTAACCTCAAACATAATTAAATCCATTTCGTTCTGTTCGTTTTTTATTTGCTATGTCTCGAGCGTTTCGTCGACTTCGAAAATTAAATTTTGAAAAAATTTGAAAGAAAACTGCAGTATTATTGATAGAAACATGCCAAAGAAAGAACACGATCAAATATTGGTCGATGCACACGGCATAATCGAAATGTACGGCTCGAACGAGAAAGCAGGACGGCAGGAAGCAGATGGCACAGTTACGTAGACAAGAAAGTCTGGAGCAATATTGTTTAATATTATAGTTGTGATTATACTTGCATTTTATATTTACTTGTTCTTCTGCATCGCCCATAAAATAAATTTGTGGGAATTTGGGTTCTTCGTCAGGCATTAGTAGTAAACAGCCGATTGGATGGTAAATTTACCTTGAATTTTAAACGTTGTTTCGACCATTATTACTCGTATTTTGACTATGTTTGTTGCAAAATATGTCATTTGAAAACAAATTAAATTTTCGATTTTTTTTTTTTTTTTCAAAAACAATTTGTATTCTGTAGTAACACCAGATATGAACGTTTTCAATGGTTCAGGTGGTGGATTCAATGTAGGCAATACTACTTTTCCTGATGCGCAACACATTCCAACTGTGTCATTTTTAAATTTAAATGCATGACAATATTCACATTCTTTATCCATTTCGCAATAATAATTTTAGAATGTGATGAAAATTCTATCTCTGAATCATATTCAAATGCCAGACGATTGAACGGAGATTGATCGCGTTAAGACATGTTGTATTTGCTTGTGCTAGTCTTTGCCTTATTATATCTGCTTGTAGACGTTAGTTGCGTTGCTCCTGACTTTCTGGTGTACGTAACTGTGCCATCTGATTTCTAGTATTTTTATTGTCTTGTGAGTGTTGTCCTTCCGTTCTGATTTCTCGTCCGAACCGTACATTTCGATTATGCCGTGTACATCAACCAATATTTGATCGTGTTCTTTCTTTTGGCATGTTTCTATAAATAATACAATTAATATGTATAAGGAAGCAGTATGTAACGTATCATTCTGTGTAATTTTGCATGATACCACCACTTATTTCAGCTTGGTGTATATTTATATCAGCAGACGGGCCAACGTTCTTCTCAGATCCACTTTATAATTTTTACTATCCACTCATGAACACAACAAGATCCACAAAAATCTTACACAATTTCTTTATTCGCATACATACACCAATTAGAATTTAATATTATATATGTATTCGGTTGAACCTCGAGCGCTCTATGATATTTTTATACTAATTACTTAAAACTAATAACAGTCTGCTTGAATCGCTGTTTTTTTTTTTTTTTAACAAGCTGGGCACCCATGAGATAAACTTAATTCGAGTACGCTGAATCCAATAGTGCTAGTCCCATTTCAAGGTTAGTAATCATTTTTGAGATATGGCTTTCAACATGTTTTGGCTCAGAGTCAAAAATTTGTCAATATATACACTCATTTTCACGTTGATGAACCAATGAGATTTTCGTTTTGCTTCCTTCTGCAAAGTTGTTCCTAATATTCCGGCCAACAATTTTGCCGATCAATTAAATCTGAAAAATGGCATCCAGTGGGTCTTTTTATACAAAATGTCGTAAAAAACAGGCATTTTTTCGTTGTTCGCCAATAGTATTTGAACAATTAAGATTTACGTTATGCTTTCTTCATTAAAGTTGTTGCGCAAGTCGAGACAAACAACTTTGCCAAAAATATCAAAACCCAAAAACCAAGTTCTCATTCACATTTATGTGTTATGTTTTTTTTTCTTTTCATTTCGACGAAAAACACATTTTTTATTATTTTTTGGCCATTTATTGAATTTAAATCGATTGAAATCGATCGAATTAACATCGCATCGATAAATATAGATCCAATAGAAGCTATTTAAAAAAAATTGAATCGATTCAGTCGATTTTATGGTAATTTTTCATAATAGGCCCATAGGCCCGAATTTATAGTCGTAACTATTGCTATTGTTATAGCAAAAAATTTCGAAAATCATTTAAAAATCTTGGCTTAAATTCGACACGAATTTCGAATTTATTTTCTTGTTTTAGATACATATTTTGTAGCAATGTCTATAGTGATGGATTTTGATCACTGTAAGCGTTATTACATTACAAACAAATCGTAAGTGAGATTTATAAATACGAAAACTGTTACTACAACAGTAGTTATAGTTGTAGTAACGACTATAAATTCGGGCCTTATAAAATGACAAAATAAATTATTTTGGTTCGTGCATTTGCTAAATTAAATTTAAAATCTAAGTAAGCGTATTGTTCCTTAGCCATCTATTTTTATAAAAATAAACTATTTTTTGACATTTGCGGGTAAATTAATAGGCGCATTTTATTTGACCATTTGCAAAAAAATTTCTTGTATCCAATACCATCTTGGTATTCGTGAATACCCACTGTGTACTTGGTTTTCAAAAATCCAATAGTATTTTTTAGCAGAGACGCGATTCCGAAATGAATACCAATTTTGAATTTGGCAAATAAAATAGGCCTAATATTTGCTCTATTTCCATGAGAAAAATTTAATTCGAATTATTTTTTCTCATGGAAACAAGTCGCGAATTATTTTTTCGAATGGGGCATGCAAAAAGAGTTTGTTTTTGTTTCCGCACATCAGATGTCAATACCGTCGTGATAAAGGTTACAATAATGTTTGACGTTTAATTTGATGGCTACGAAGTTCGAACACGTCGATAAACGGCTTATAAACATTTTAAAATATAAAAATGCTTTTGTGTTATTAAATTCACCATACAAAACACTAATGCCATTTGACATTCTAACCTGTACCGAAGGTGCTGCATTTAAAAACAGCGGCGAATTTTGCTACTATAAGCATGCCCCATTGAAATAAAACAACAAGTAGAAAGAACAATTTGGCGTCTGGTGTCAGGTGGTATAACTAAAATTAGGAATGAATTAAATAATTCAAACTTTTGGTTTGAATTATTTAATTCGTGACGCGAGCAATTACTTTGTTTAATTTAATTTGATTTGCAATCAAATTCCTACTTTATTAATTTGTATGTGTATAAATAAAAAAGTGCATGTTTATGAGCCCAACGAATTCATTTCTTCGTTTAATACTACCGCCACCAAAATGTTTGTGTTTATCATAAATGCATCGGACGAGGGAGAAGCACGAAAATTCAATATTCAAATCAATGGGGAAATATTTTGGAAAAGGGGGCATATTCTGGATGTACGTACGTTGCATATTACCTAAAATAACAAAAATGATAAATTTTGAAAAGGAGAGAACTTTTCTAGTTACATAATATGGAAAAGAGGAAAATATTCTGGAAAGAGTTATATTCTGGAAAAACGAGAGGCGTTCTTCAAAAATATTTTGGAAAATAGGAATTTACTGCTCTTTCTGGTAATATATTCTGGATAAGAGCCGAAACGGAAAACAAATTGAGAGAAGTTCTTTAAAAATATTTTGGAAAAGGGGGAATTTACTGTTCTTTATCTTTCAAATGTTATGTATTTTTCAAACTCGATTACATTGTTTAAATTTAGAAAAAATATGCGCAGTTTTCTGGCTATGTCCCTGTAAGATTGTTGCCCAGTTTCAATGACAACGGTTGCATCAGATTTTTCTTAGTTGCTGATGTCCTTTCCACCCATTTTTAACATAGAATTTGATAATCTTACACAAAATTTCACTTTAACACCACTGTACGTGTGATAAAAATTTTAAATATCCTTCAAAATATGACGAAATATCACTTAAACAAAATAAAAATAAAAATGAGTTTTATTGTTAGTACACACTTGCAATTGTTGGCCAAAAATTTTGAGCGGCTACATCAATTCAACGTTTTATTTAAATACAATTACATTTGGCTTTCTGAACAGCGATTTTGGTCGCAAAATGAGGATTGAATCGAAGATTACCGGAAGGCAATAGCATTGGTAAATTGTATTGGTGTCGGAGGTGCATTTTTTTAGTTTTTCATTTAACATATTGCAAATAAGAGAGATAAGATGACATGAATAATAGGGATAACATTATACAAATAAGAGAAATAATCTCAGAAGAGAATGATTGAGAGAGTGTACTAAAATACTGAGACAGAACTACAAATTACGAAATAAAAAAGAAAATTAAAAATATTACGAAGCGAGAGGACTAAAATCAAAATATGTATTAACCAATAAAAACAAAAGGTAAGAAAACAAAATGTTTTTGTTTATTTTATTTAGGCTGTTTTCCAAACGGATACTTATTTGTGGAACCTGTCTAATTCAAATAAGTAACTTGGCGAGGTAATTTATTTTCTATCTCTTTCTTACCAAAAAATCTAATTTGTAATGTCAAAAAAATACTTTAACCCTTTGATTCGTGATTTATTTTAGAACGCCTGTTATTTTGCTTAACTGAGTAATTCTGAAATTTTATAATATTTTTCGCGCTAAATATCCTTTTTTTGGTAGTTTAAGAATAAGAGCCAACATAATAACACTTAAAAATCAATTATTAGTGCATTGAATCCCAAAAATTAGGTTTAAAGTGATGTACGCAATTGTGTACAGTACGAGTGAAAGGGTTAAGGTGTTGGTTTATGTTTACATTTTAATTCGAATCCGATCAACATGGCATATTTCAAAACGGAATATTTCAAAATGGAATATGAAAATATGACATATGGTACACTACGGCATATTTTAAAATGGCATATTTTAAAATGACATATGGTACACTACCGCATAAGGTACACTACGGCATATTTGAAAACGGCATATTTCAAATCGCCACATGGTACGCTACGGCATATGGTACACTATGGCATATCTGAAAACGGCATATTTAAAAACGGTATATGGTAAGCTATGGCATATGATACACTATGGCATATTTCAAAACGGCATATTTTAAAACGGCATATGGTACACTATGGCATAAGGTACACGGCGGCATATTTTCATATGGCATATGGTATAATAAGGCATTTTCTAATACTTGGCTATTTCTTAGCCGAGTATGATGAAATTTGGCAAGTGCAATGAAAATGGAATACTAAACCGGATTTTAGACGAAGTTCTGTAATAAGGCCAATTAGGGAGGAACTTACCTAATAATTAACCGAATATGATGAAATTAAACATACATATACGTTAGAAATGGTCTTCTAAAAATAATTTTAGATGAATTTCTAGAACATGGCTAATCATGTTGGAACTTGAGTATTTCTTAAACGATTATGATGAAATTCGACAAGTGTGATGGAAATGGGATCCTAAAATGAGTTTTAGTAGAAGTTCTGGAATATGGTTAATCTTGATAGAATTTGTCTATTTATTGGCCGATTATGATGAAATTTGGAAGGAGTGATGGAAATGGGATTGTTAAATGGTTTCTAGATAAAGTTCTGATATATGGCAATTTTTATACAACTAGCATTTATTCAAAGATTTTTTATTATTTTAGTAATGACTTTTTTCGAATCACTAGTATGAACTCGTTTATAAGACGAAAATTGGGTTCTAAAATGGGTTTTAAATAAAACCACAGAGAATTTCTTCTTAATTCTCTATGATAAAACTCTAGAATGTTGTCAATTAGGATATAACTTGGCTATTTTTAACCGATTATTATGAAATTCGACAAATGCGATGGAAATGGGATCTTAAAATAATTTTTAGATGAAGTTCTGGAATAAGATAAATTAATCTGGAACTTTGCGATTTTTTAACCGATTATGCTGAAATCCATTCTCTTAATAGAATTTTCCTTTACTTAACGGATTTTTCTTTAAACCTTTACCTAACAGAATTATCCTTAGGTAGTAGAATTATTTACTTCCTTCAACTTAGCGATTATTATGAAATTCGACAAGATAAATAATAGATTCTATATAAAGGTATAATCAGATCAAGAGCGTCGACGACTAGCGATGACGCCTGTCAAATTAAAATACACAGAAATCATACGATGCTAACAGAACCAATATCGCTGGCGACGACGACAATATCGCCGAACTTTTTTAGAATCTATTTCTAATTTTATCGCCGGCGATACAGTCTTGCCTACTGTTTTTTTATATTTTTAAGTAGAATACGATAGCTGTCATATTATTAACCATTATTTCAATCAATTCTTTAATAAAACGGAAAACCTATACCCACCAACGTCTTCCTGGCAATATTAAATTATAATATTCATGTGCCAAAAACACAAAATTTAGGTAATGTCGTTTGATGTTATTTTTTTATCGCCATGCACTGATACTCTTGTTATGTTAACTACAGCGATATCGCGGCGATATTTTTTTTTTATTCGTCGACGCTCGTCGTTGTCGCTTTTGTTCTGTTTATACCTTAATGCGCTCCTACGTGCGGCACGCACTGCGACATGTTTGCTGATCTCGGCTCCTACGTCCCTCGAAGCTCAAATCAAAAGCCCCTCGGAGGGCTAAGCGGGGGGGAGCGCAGCGACCTCCCGCGTGCCCGTGAGAGTTACCGTAGCCGTTACCCTCTACAATTCTAAGTTAAGTTAGTGGATGTCATTTTTCTTCAATTTAGTTTCCTCAGAATAGAGAAAAAAAATTTACGGGAAACTGTTACGCAAGATTTTGTATTGCAATATTTTATAATTGCAACATTTTGTAATTGCAATAGTAATGCAAAATTTTGTATGCGACGTTTTGTAATGCAATATTTTGTAATGCAAGATTACATACCCAACCCAGTTTTTCTCTGTCCCTTATTTTAAGTTAATTTTTCACATAAGAAGGCATTTATGTACAGTAAGATGGTTCAGATTCAATTAATAAAAAACAAATTTTAATAATTAATTTGCATACACACATTTTATTTAAAATTATAATTTCACAAGTTAGTTTCTCTTCTTGAGATGTATTTGAAAAAATATAATAAAAATTAAATTAAATTTAATGAATTTAGTGCTACAAATCAATAAAAAGCTATATTATTTGCGATGCTTTTAAGGGAAGACGTTTCCTCTTTAGGCCGTCGATTTATCATGATATATTTCAGTTTTTTTTCTTTTTCTAGATATTTTATTTGGAAATAATTGTTCACCAAATCTCATTTACTCGATTCAGTTTTTAATAAATATTTGCTCTTTGCCTAATTCATCTATTAACTTATAAAGTCCAACTTGCAATTTTTCAACAACAACTTGCAGCCTCCTATGCCAAGCTTCTAAATTGTTTTGAGTTCGTGGAAAGTTATTCTCAAAAGAGTCAGCAATACACCAAAACTTGGGACTATATAGTGGCGGTTTATTGTTTTACCAGCACGACCCGAAATATAATTTGTATTTATCCATGATGCAATAATTTTTCCATCTTCATCCAAAACAACCTCTAATTTATATATAAAAGTAAACATCAAAGTAAACAAGTTTTTGGTGACAAGATTTTGTAAAACAAGATTTTGGAGAAAAGATTTTAGAAACCGTCATTTGTAAACAGTCTTTTGATAAACAGTAATACGTGGCCAACCCTATGCCGTTACGTACCCCTAATTGGCCATATTACAGAACTTCGTCTAAAATCCGGTTTAGTATTCCATTTTCATTGCACTTGCCAAATTTCATCATACTCGGCTAAGAAATAGCCAAGTTTTAGAAAATGAAATATTATACCATATGCCATATGAAAATGTGCCGCCGTGTACCTTATGCCATAGTGTACCATATGCCGTTTTAAAATATGCCGTTTTTAAATATGCCATAGTGTACCATATGTCGATTTGAAATATGCTGTTTTGAAATAAGTCATAATGTATCATATGCCGTAGTGTACCATATGCCGTTTTGAAATATGCCGTATCGACCGGGATCCATTTCAATTAATACAAATATAATGTATGTACAGATATGTAAAAACCACAAACACAAATAACATAAATTTAAAATACAGATAATTAAAATAAAATTATCCCAAGAATAATAAATTTAATAATAATAAATTTAAAAAGTAAATATTGCGCATTTTTGTTCTTTTGATGCAGCTGTCAAAATAAGTAAGCTAAATCAATTGGAATGACTTTACTTACTTATTTAAAATGGCGGCCCAATAAGTCAATAAGTATCAAATAAGTATCGTTTGGAAAACAGCCGTAGTACATATAGACTGAGCTGAGCATGAGCAGAAACTCATGATGATATGCGTTAGCCAAGTACATACATATAACAAAATTTCCATGTATCAAAGTTATCGTTGTAACTTAGGTAACCCATACCTATCAAGTTCCATAGGTTTAGCAATTTTTTCTCACTTTCGGAACTCAAACATGGAGGTAGTGATACTTGGGTATGTCCGAGGGTGCTGATATTTTAATTTAGTATTCAGAGAAAATGAAAAAACAAAATCGAGACGGTTTATTCTGATAGGTTAGGCACAACCAGGAAAGTTGTGCGATAACGACATGCGAAATGCGTAAACCTTTTTTATTTTATGTACTACAAATTTTGTTTTTTGTATCGATTCCTCATGTTAGAAGAAAGGGGAAAATGTATCCGATCGCTCGCGCGTGTCTGTGTGTTTTTTTACAGTGAACAGGGTATGACTCGTTTGCTAAGTTTAGTGTTTCGTTAGTTATTATTTAAAAGAGTTTTTTTATAGACATTAAGTTTAACCCATTAAAAATCCGTTTACATAAAAAAATTCGTGTTTTTTTTTGTTGTGTTTACGTAATGTTTTCAGGAATGTTTAAAATTTTAATCTCACGTACAGTTAAACACGTTAAAGTGAAATTTTGTGAAGATTATCAAATTCTATGTTTTCGAAAAAAAATGACAATCTTATAGTGCCAAAGCCAGAAAACTGGGCATATTTTTTGTAAATTGAAATACTGTAATTGACTGTTAAAAAAATTATTTATGTGTTTTCAATAGGTGCGCAAGTACGGCTGGATATTTACTCTATATAATTACTATTATACTCCTACTTTTAGCTGGAATGAAATTATTGAAACCGGAATGAAATTTTATGGTACTGTTGTTGTAAAAATACCAAAGTAAGACTACAAAGGTATTTGTTTTCTTTGACGAATTCATCGTCGAATATAAAGCAGTGGTTAAGAAAGTTTCTGGCACGCCACGGTCCTGAATTCGAATATCGCTACTGGTGTGGCCACCTACAATGGTAGGACGTTGGACATAGTTTATGGCCCAACCAGCGAATCAGTAACAACTTAACGTAATAATTCGATATACACAAAGTACATGTTACTGACCAACGACTCTTTTAGAACTTTTCGTTCAGTTCAGCTGTCACTTAACAGAATGCAAATTAACGCGCAAACTGAAGGAAATGTCAGAACACAGTACACATAATAAAGGTAATATACCCCGATGTTTCATTTTCGTTCTTTCTTGCGCATCCATGTTAAAAATATTTTAATATGGCGGATATTGTGACCAAACAAATCGAGTTTGTTAGTTTCGCGTTATAATTTTGAGTGTTGAGAATAATTTTGAGTGTGGAGCGCTATCCGGAGCGCTATTCAGAGCAGATTATTTTTTATGGGAAATTTTAAAATGGATTTTTTTTTATTGCATCTAACTTCATTCTTATTTATTTTCTGTCAACTTGTGATTTCTCTTTCTTGCAGATTGGTTTGTTTACTTCAGTTTTAGTAAAGACATTTTACAAAGAATTTTTATTCGATTTTTGTGAATTAATTGAAAAGTGGTAAGTTATAAAATTGGAATAAATAATTACAAATCATTATTTTATTTACCGCACAAAAAATTATAACACAAATAAAATTTATCAAACGAGTTGAAAACATAACCTCAAATTGGTATTCGGTCTGTTTAATAATAAGAAAATCTTTTGCATTTTTGTTTAATTTCAGTTTCAAAATGAAACAATGGTCAAAAATTGAGACCAAAGCATTATTATTGTGTTACAATAATAGAAAATCGGATTTTTTACTTTTGCGTTTTCAAATGCTTTAGAAGACTTGTTGTCAATGGACGTCTTGGTAACTAAAAAAAATATTTTATTTAGTCAACATTTATTAATTTAATTATATTTTTAGGAATCTCCATTGACTGTAGAAGGTATGGAAAATAATATGAAACGCTTGCTGTGGGCGTATAAAAGCGGAAAAGATAACGCAAATCATACCGGTGAATCCCCGAAAGTCATTCCGTTTGAAACAGAATTGGGCAACAATTTTGGCGATCGTTCCGTTTGTGGACGTTCTACAGCATTATCAAATATGACCCTTGAAAAATCAATCAATCAAACAATCAACTCTCCAACCTCAACTTCCACGTTCCACATCGTCACCTGAAGCATCATCGTCCAACACATTTTCACCTATCTCACCATCACCTATTACATCATTATCGTTCAAATCATTTTCTAAACCATCCCATTCCAAGTCAACACCCACCTTCCACATCATTCTCTTCCATACCAATTAAAATTGTTAACGATAATGATGAAGCTCGGTCATCACAACTTCCCTCATTATCCACAACAACATCTATTTCTATACCTACCGACTTTATTCCAGTAAAGTCTATTCGAAGAATAATTTTAGAGACGCCCGCAGCAAAACGAAAGCGTAAGTCAGCTAACGCTTCGGAATCATTTAACAAAAAGAAGGAGTTATTATTATTCCTCAATAACGAGAGAAACAGACGTCACAATGAATTGATGAAAATTTTAAAGTCCCAAAAGCCGTAATTTCAATTTGTTTTTAATGGTACTTTTATTAATGAATGAAAGCCAAATAATATAATTTTTAAAATATTTATTTAATCAAATATTTATTTTTATATATTTATACACCAATAAGTAGCTCCTTATTGTGAAATAAGATATTTTTCCCCCTTCAATATCGATTTCGATGCTATAGCACCATCATCAGTTGATTTACTTATTAAATTATTTCGTATTTTCCAACCCTTTATATACAAACATTTTTGGAATTTCAATGGTTGCGCTTTACAATTTTTGATTCAGGGATTATTTTCTGGTTATGTTGATTGCATGCTGAGTATTAAATCGTACACTTTATTTGTTGCAGTGTTTATTCCGTTGTTCAACATAAATCGGTTGTCTATGTCAAATTCTTCATTTCGACTTAACACGTCCCCTTTCTTCATTCTGTGTATTACTTGTAAATTTGTTTCAAAATTCGTATAATTGTGTTGCGTAGAATTTATGTGCTGAGCGAATTTCGACTCAGGATTGGTTTTGCCGATTGATTTAACATACTCCCTAAATCTTTCTTTAAAGGATCGGCCCGTTTGTCCTAAATAAAACGCTTCACAATCTGAACACGTTAATTTGTAAAAGTCGGTATCCAAAGTCGCAGTATTTCTGTTCTTAATTAGTTTTCCTAATTTATTATTTGTTTTGTGCGCCAAAGTATAACCAAAATGATGAAAGATTCTTTGAATTTTATTACTAATATGAGTCCAATCCATACTTATGTATATATTTTTTACTATTATCACCACAATTTAGACTAGTATATCCCCGATATTCCATTCTCCTCTTGTACCCATAGTTCATCCTCTCTATTGCTGCCGTTTGGTATCCGTTTTTGTGAGCGATGTATTTAATATTTTCCAACTCTACTCTGTAGTCTTCCTTTGACATTGGAATCCTGTGTAGCCTGTAGATCATGTGGCGGTAAGCTTCTCTTTTTTTGTTGATAAGGGTACTTTCCAGTTCCTTTTCAGTATGTACTTGGTATTATGAAGCAAATATAAAAATTTCGAAACATAAAAATTAATTTATTACTTCATGTAATCAAACATTACCTATTAAATCTAACACGGTAGTCCTGTTTAAACGAAAATGTTTTTTAAAATCACATTCGCTATACCTTTCAATAGTTTCGATGAAATTCGAAACTTTAACATGACGTTCACGGGTGTCATCAGTACCAGATATATCGGAATCCTTCTCAGATGAAAAAATATTTTCCATATCAACGTCTTCATCGTCATCATAACATTCAATGTTTAGCAGTTTTAGTAAAAAAAATTGAATAACATAATTTATATCTTATTTTGAGCTGCCACTATACAAACACATTAAACAAACCTAAATTGAATAATAAATGTCTGCCTAAACACTGGTACGAAAATTTTGTTAAAGCATTAAATTAAACTTTGGTACTAACTACTTTCCAAATTTACCAAAGCAATACGCCAAATATTTATTTATTTACCTCTATAGTTGTTACGTTCATTCTACTTTAATGTTTCAAATTAACCCTCACCTTGTCGGCAGTTAAAAATCCTTAATCTTCACTTCAAATACCCAGGTATATAAATATAAATTGTGCGAATTTCATATGGGATTCTTTTTAAAACAAGCAAAAAGTAAAAAGTAAAACGTTTTCATTGTTCACTAGACTCTCGTATGAGGAACGGCAAAAATATTTTTAAAAGATAGTGGAGAATTTAGCTTCAAACTCGGAATATGCTCAATATAGATTTCTGTCGGTCAACCATCGGTTTACCATGGATAAAGATAGAACCAAACAGAGGAAAACTCATACAAACTTACAAGGGTTAATGGCGCATGACATAATATGCGAGACATATTTTATTAGGCCCAATCTTAACATCAAGATTTTGGACGATGTGGACACATTTTGCACTTTGTTTGGCGCATCGATGCAGGACATAATTTGTAGACATACAAATAAGAAGGCTGAAAATGAATTTATCAAATAAAATTCGGTAAATCCGAATAAAAAACAAATAATCTGGACGCAAGATCAAATTATATAGCAGTTTGGCAACAAAACAAAAATTCCTACCCGCTGTATCGAGCAACTTTGCCCGTATGTCGTTTCTAAAGTTTAACGCGTTTTATTCAGATTTCGATGCCAACAGGTAATCCATAATAAAATCCGATAAGCCGGACCTATTACGAAGAAAGACAATTACAGATCAAATAAAAGCATAACTATCAATGAGCAGCAGTTCCCCTCTAGAGGTCGAACGAAGTTCACGCAATATATACCTTCGAAACCAGAGAAGTACGGTATTAAAAATTAGTGGACTTGCGATTCCGATACGGGGTACTCCTTGATCGGCAAAATGCCTCCTACCGAATAAAAAATATAGGTACATAACAGAATCTTTTATTGCATCTCCACATTTCGGAATTCATACATATGTACATACATACCCTCTACTTTAGTTAAAAGTTCAATAGTTATTTGCAAGCCTTACAGATAACAATTAAACTAGTCGACTATTTAATAAAACTTATGAGAAACTTCATACAAAATATGTGGAACAATAAATTATTTACCCAGGTATATACTGTGAAGATGGTCGAAAAACTGTCAAATTTTCAAAAAAATGTACTTAAATATACATAATTTTTCGTAATAACTGATTTTCCATAAATTTCATGCACATTGAGTCACTGAGTCGGAGCTGATTTAAAATTAGTTACAAAGCCGCGGAGAAATTCAATTGTCAAAATCACGATATTTACCCGGGTATATACCGACAAGGTGAAGGTTAAACAAAAAATAATTTGTAAATAATTCACAAACTTATTAATTTATAATTATGTATAACCAAATTTTTCCAAAAAGGATCACACAACACAAAATGTCACATATTTAAAATTAAATGTCACTTAATGGAGTGAAGATAGGTACAATTTAAAAAAAATTTAAATAGTAGTGCCAATAGAAACATTTTGAAAAGAAAATGTCCCAAATTGCTCTCGATAAAAACACAGCAAGTGTAAGCAGTAAATAAAATTACTTTACTAAAAAGCAGGGCAAATTTCAATTTAATAGATACGTTTAATAATGATTCAATTTCAGAAATAGATATACCCATATGATTATTTTTTCAACCTTTTACAAAACACAATCATCCTTTTCCAAATCAAATTCGCCTTTATCCAAATCAAATTCAACTTTATCCAAAACGTATTCATCCTTTTCCAAGCCAAATTCAACCGTAGACGATATAAAACCAACAGCAATTATTTAATTTAATAAATTAACTGTATTTAAATTCTAGATACAAAATAACAAGTTGATATAATAACATAAATAAACCTATAATAGGGACATACAATTCATCGTAAAATTCGCCGTAAAATTCATCCCAAATTGATCTACATTCAATTTAAAATTCATTCCCAAATTTGCCATACAATGTTTCTTTAACTAAAAAGTCACCTTGAAACGCACCTAAAACTTCACCGTACAACTCAGCCTTAAAATTCATCCTAAAAATCACCCCAAAATCACTCCAAATTCTCTCACCCCAAATTTACTTTAAAATTCTTCCTAAAATTACGACAAATTAATTCTAAAATGCACTCTTAAATTCAACCTACAAGTCACTCTAAATTAAAACTAACCCTAAAATTATGCTTAAAATTCACTCTAAAATATACCTTTTAATTCAACCTACCATAGAAATCATCCTAAAATTCACTGGAAAGCCCTCTCTAAAACTAACCCTGAAGTTCAATCTAAAATTCATCCCAAGTGTCAGGAATTTAGAAAGCGAAAACCATTAGAAGATTAACTAAGAATTTTATCAAATTTAACAATTCTGCAGTTTGGAAATTGTAATAGTGGCAAAATTAATTTAGGAGTTTACAAATTTTATAAAATCGTTAAATTCAAATTTGTCAATTCAAATTTATTGATTTTAGAAATTAACGAATTTTGTAACGTAGTTTGGAAAGAAAAGAAATTAGGAAATTTAGGAAAATGGGAGTTTAAAGATCTAAATCTTTAAAGTTAGTGTAAACTCAGAAATTCGTCAAATTTAAGAATTCTGATATTTAGAGAGTTTTTACAAAATTTTTGAAATTTAGAATTTATATTAGAAATTAGTTAATTCAGACATTTAATATTCTAAATTTAAGATTTTCGAAGAAAATTAACAAATTCCATAGGTATTTGTAAATTTTAGGAATATGGATATTTAAATAAAATTCTTTGGTATAAAAGGAAAAATGTAGAAATCAACAGCTACTCATTTCAAGAGAAACTGCGATGGACTTTCTCATTCAGTCGCGGGTTAAGGAAAAACGGATTGCTAGGCAAGTTTAGTACAAACAATTAAATTTTTCCTGGCTCATCATCCTGGTTCAATCGAGAAAAGCAATTTTTACGCCCCAGACCAATATCAAAAACTTGGAATAGTTTAAAACTTTTCAATAATTTCGAAATATGTAATCTCAAAAATATTGGTCACAAAGAATCGCAAAAATTCTAAATACGAATTAGTGAGTCAATATTTTTAATTTCGATGTGATATTTCCATAAATGATGAATTTGAATTTGAAGGCGAATGGAAAAGGATGATTATTTTTTGGATAACGTTGAATTTGATTTGAAAAAGGACGAATATTTTTTGTAAACGGTTGAATTTGGAGTGCAAAACCTATATCTTATAAATAGGCTTAGGATTTTTATGCACTAAAAAATGAAAAATATGTACTTAAAATATGTGCTTAAAAAGAAGAAATATGCAAGTAAAATGACAAAATATGTGGTCAAAAATGTAAAAATATTTAGAAAAAAATACCAAACACACCTTAGTAAAAAAGCTTTTCAGTAAATACTTAGATGCTAACTTAGGGCCTGTTTGATAATTCGCACAGTGCGGTGCAGTGCATACTGTTCGCCTTGTCTACTTTGATTTAGTTTCTAGTGGTGAAATAAAGAAAAAATTGTACACTACACCGCACCGTGCGAATTATCAAACAGGCCCTTAGATTGTAACAGAAAACAATCAGAACGTATTTTAAGTTGGAAATGGTTAACTTTGACTGAACTTAAGATACGAGAATCGTTAAGAACTGTTTGAACTGATTTCGAGCATCGCCCTAGCATAAACGTTTTGAATTTGCGAATAAATCTATAGTTGTGCTCTAAACCTGTAAAACATTTTATAATTGTCAAGGTCTACAAATCTCTTTCAATAAATTTTCGCACTGAACTAATGTTCAGAACAGTATTATATTCTATCGTAAACTTACGTAAATCTTAAATAAAACAATTATCACAGGAAAATTCATAATTTCAAAATCAAATGAAATACTACAAGTACAAATATCCTTAGATTTTCAAACCTTTTCGCGTCGAATTTTGTAACATTTTTTTATACATAGAAAATGACCCTTCTACGACAACAGATGTGATTGGGCTATGTTTCAATGGTGAAATTTCAGATATCGCGAATGATTCGATCTAATTCGCATTCCCAGGATCTTCAAAACTATGTAGGTATGTAAAATATTCAAACCCGTAATTTCTGGTATGATAATATTTAATTTATTTTTAATTAGTTCACCGACAGCCCCAATAATTGCTTCCACTTTTCTATTATCTTCCATAATCAAGTTTAATTGTGCCACTAAATTTTTATTTGAAGGCTATAGGCTTTCTATTATCTTGGTTAGATGGCTATAATTGCCAGTTATGTAAACCAAGTCATTTTTCAAAGTTTATTTATCTAATATTGTCTTAGAGCAGTTTGAATATAAATAGAACCAAGTTGTCGTTTAGTTCCAAAATAATTTCTTAAGATTTTCGTAATTTTCGTTATAATATGTTACTGTATTTAGCCAAGTCTTCCAGCGAGTAAATATGGGCCGAGACAGCAACAAAGATTAGGCAATTTTTAATTTTAAAAAGCGCAATCCAAGACAGTGCTTCAAAAAAACACTTTTAATCGTCGAAACTAATCGATTTACATCGCTGAAATTTGATCGAATTGTTTCGCAAACTCTGTGTAATCCACAGGTCACAAGTAAAATTTTGGGGTAAAATACCTGAATAGATTGAGCGGCTATCACCATGTAAGGCATCGCTTCTGAAATAAAATGCTACATTTTGCCCTCTCGAATCTATCTCTTGAAAATTTAACAGAGTTGTCGAACAACCAGACGATTGTTGAATGATTGGTTTCCGTTTGGCTACCATTTCAAATACATCCAATAACCCTACTATCACATTGGCTACTTAACGTCCCCAGTACTGCTGGTACTTTCATCGACTGAAAGCCACAAATATTTATTTTGTGTTACTAGCAGTATTTTGTTAAATTTTTTATTTTATAGTGCTTAAATTAGTGCGTTTTTTTGTTCCCTATCCAGAGCTGCCATCGAGAGCCGTCAGATAAAAGTAGCTCCCGATAGCTACTGCATATAAATAGGTAGAGCTAAATATTTTGTATATCAAGTTTCACTGAGGAATGGAATTAAAAATTTTAGTTTGGCGTTAATTAAATTTAATTTATCAATAAATAGCTTGTCAAATTTAAATTTAAGTGTATAAAATTGACTGCTCCACATATCATCTTTCGGGAGCAAATAAAAAATGCTCTAAATCGTTTGCTTAACGTTGATTCGTCCGGAAGGTTAGGTTAGGTTTGGGTGGCAGTCCTAAGGTATCGGCTTCGATACAAAAATGCTCCGCAGCCATTCTACGTACAATTTTTCTCGGATCTACTCACTGAACCATGAAGAGCGTACAATGAAGGAGCGTTGAATACACCTTACGTCCGTCCCATTGAGACCAGCCAGTTCGTCCGGTATAACCCGGTAATTTTTTTTTTTTGAATCGATGAAAACACTTATTTTTTTTCGGGAATAAAATATCAGCAGCTACGTAGGATTGACATTCACAAACCCTTGTTGAATTTCGAATAACTCGAACTAGTCACTGATTGTGGAAAAAAGGCAGAGAAGTTTTTCCGTTCGCATTTCTTCCAGTTCTTGTGTTACTTATTCTTCACGTGCTGGAGTATAAGAGATTTTTGATACATCGACACCGATTTTTCACATACTTTGCAATACAAAATTTCCCCGTTTGTCTTAAAAAGCTGACCGTATTCTTTCAAAATTAATTTTGCTTTACTATTAAAGCTTTGTTTTGCTTTCGGCGTCTTAAAAATAATTGAATTCTTACTTGTGTTAAAAACATGTAAAACCCCCCAAAAAGAGACACAAGACGTTCGGATCTTACGGCAAATTGAATTATGGCAAATTTTAAAAAATAATTCACGTAGTTAATATATCTTCAGTGGCATGCTTAAAGCTGTTTAATCTGTTCAAGTTGTTTAGGTGAATTTCCTACATGTAAGCGATTTAAAGTGTAAGAAGAATTTCATAATCATTATTTTCTGCAATAGAATATTCGTTAATTACTAAAATATTTAGTAAAATATGTATTTATGGATAAATTATGTGCTAAAATGGGACAATATGTAAAAATATGCATTTATTCAGAAAAATGTAAATATATGTTGTAACAAATATGGCTCATTTTTCTCGAAAATTTCTAATTCGTAAAACGTTCTTATCCATTTTCCTTTTCCTTAACCCAAAACAAAGATGTATTTACATAAGAATCCGAAGCCTACTTATAAATTATAAATAATTTCCTCAAATCATTTTTTATTACACAAACATTTAGCAAGATACAAATTTACTAAAGGTAAATTTTAGTGTTATGATTATTTACCCAAAATAGTATTTTAAGTAAAAAATCGCCAAAAATAGTATTTTAAGTAATTGTTTTTCAACAAAATTTATTTTTTAAGTGACTTAAATTTTAATGTTTAACACTCCTTTATGGAGCCATAGCCTATAATGCACGATTATGAAGGACTGTTTCTAAATATGGTATGAATTCGAATGTATAACACTCATAGATGATATAAACAAAGAAACCAGAGAATCTATTTCAAACCAAAGAAGAATTTTATTCGTAAAATAAAAATCCAAATTTAAGTTTTAACTTTCTATAATTGTGATAATGATTTAAAATTTATTTCTACGTAGACTAGTTTCGAGCATTACCGCTCATCATCAAGTACATATTTAAAACTAACATAAATTTAAAAATATATCAAAATATATAGCATAAAATTAGCAAAAAAATTTTTGCGAACAAATTTACATAAATGTATACATATATTTTAACAAATTTTTTATTGGTTTTGAGCTCTTTATTTACAAAATATTTTATAGCTTTAGCTTTCGAATCCAATTCGGATTCATTCTCAAAAGCAAATGAATTGTTTTTTCCAAAAAATTGTTTCCTCTATATAATAAAAAATTATGGCAATCACAAATTCTTTTTGAAAACCGACTTTTCATGGAAACGCACCGCTATATAATTTTTCGAAAAAAATTGTATACTAAAGCGTTTTCACGTAAAAAAGGTTGTACATTTGAATAAAAATAAATTTGATGAGACAAAACCAAATTAGATGAACAAATCATATGAGTTACCGATATATGCGTAATCTTCTACAATGTTTATTGAATTTGCACTTGATTTAATGTGTAACATTTCCAAAATCGATCTTTTTCTAAAATTGTTTTGTTTATCGAGAATTTTGATATTATCTAAACTAATTTGGTGGTTTGTATCTTTCAAATGTCGTGAGAGTGCACTAATGTTTGAATTTTGATCTTTATTGACGTCTCTTCTGTGTTGGTAAAACCTTCTTTCCAAAAATTGTTTAGTCTGTCCTGTATAAGTAGCGTTGCAACTACAGTGGACCTGGTACACCACATTTGATTGTTTCTTTAAAGGTATGCTATCTTTAATTTTAGAAAACAATTCGTTGTTTAAACTTGTGGCTGCCCGTCCAATAATTTTGAAATTATAATTTTTGAAAAGATTTTTAATTTTTTCGTAAAGATTTTTTACATAAGGAATGGCCAAATAATTTGTTATATCATTTTCTGGTCGGGAAACCGGATTTATATGAAAATATCTTTGTTTCCAAATTATGTTATTTATTAATTTTTCAGGATATTGATTGCGAAATAATGTATCTTTCAAAATTTTAAGATTTTTATTGTGAAATTTAGTATCGGAAAGTTTAAGTATTTTTTGGGTTAAAATTTTAATGGTGTTAATTTTGTAAGATGTGGGAAGCCAAGAGTGAAAATTTAGATATCTGCCAGACCAAGTATCTTTGTGGTACCAATCACAGGAAATTTTGCCGTTTGGTTCACGAATCAACAGAATGTCCAAAAATGAAATTTCGTTATTTGTTTCTCTTTCTAAAGTAAATTTAATTCTGTTGTTTTTTGAATTAAAAGCTTCTAAAAATGAATCAACTTTGTTTATTGGTATCGCTGTAATTATATCATCGACATATCTATAATAGAACAAAGGTTGAAAGTCTAAAGAATTTAAAACTGAAATTTCTAAATTTTCCATTAGTAAATTTGCAATAATGGGACTTATTGGTGAACCCATAGGTGAGCCAAAAATTTGTTTGTAAATTTTGTTATCAAAAGAAAATTCTGAATTATTTAAAACGATATCCAAAGCAGTAAAAAATTGTATTTTTGTTAATTTTGATTTAGAATTTCTTTTAATATTTCTCCAATTTTGACTAATAATATTTTTTATAATTTGGCTATCGACATTAGTAAATAAAGAAGTGACATCTAAAGATATTAACAGAAAATTTGGAGGGATGGTTACATTACTGATTTTATTTTTGAAATCTTCGAATTTTGAATGAAAGAATTGGTTTTCCCGACACTAGGTTTTAGAATATTGCCTAAATATGATGATAAAGAGTATGTTGGACTGTCTATGGAACTTACAATTGGTCTGAATGGTATGTTTGGTTTGTGAATTTTGGGTAAGCCATATAATTTTGGGATCACTGGTGTGTAACTTGTTAAGTTTTTCTTTGTAATTAAATTTATGTTGCCTGATTTCTCCCAGTCCCTTACTAAAGTATTAATTTTTGTCTGTATTGGTGTCGAGTTGTCCTTAAAAATCTGTATGTAAGTAGAGTTGTCATTTAGTAGGTTGTACATTTTTTCACTGTAGTCCGTTCGTAAAGTTAACACCGTTGTATTACCCTTGTCTGCCCTTGTGACTAAAATATCTGGGTTGTCTTTTAAAAATGTCTTTGTTTGTTTTAAGTATGAAACAATTCTTTTTTCTAGAGGTGTTAAATTTCTTGTATTCGTACTGTTTTTGTAATTTGTTATAATATTTATAAAATTGTTCCGAATGTTTACTCGATCATTGTCATTCAAATTAAAAATTGCACTTTCAACATCTGATATAATTTTGAAAAATGGTATTGCGGTACCAACTATTGGCGGACAAAATTTATTCCCTAAACTTAAAATGAATTTCACATGAAAAGGAAGATCGATATTGGTAATATTAACTAACCATTTTTCATAATTTAAAACTAAACCGTTTGTTGTATCGTTTAAACTCTCTCTTATAATTTGATCAAATTTTGCTTTTTGTCGTACCTTAATCTGATTAAAATGATAGACGTATGTTGATTCTGCTTGTTGAAAAAATTCTTCGTAAATGTTGTTTGGTAAATCCTCTTGAAGAAGCTGGTTTAGTAAATTTAGATTGATTTTTTTGGTTTTAATGTTTCTGATGGTAGCCGAAATTTCTTCATTCATGACTCCAAAAATAAAAGTGTTTTCTAATCGTTGGAAAACGTCCTTGTTTATGCCGAAGGAATTTTTTAATTTTCTACATTTTGAGAAAACTTTTTCTTTTCTGCATTTCAGTAAAAAATGCCGTTTGTTTATTAGTTTGGCCAGATGATATTGTTCATTCATTACGGATTTCATGTTGTTTTTTGTGCGAATGCCATATTCGTCGTTTATAAACCGGAAAAAGTTTTGAATTTGATTTCCATTTGTTGTCCCCATTTTTCAACCAGGAGATTTTTGTAATTATATTTATGTTTATTGAGCTAATATTTAAATAATTTTAACAAATTTTTTATTGGTTTTGAGCTCTTTATTTACAAAATATTTTATAGCTTTAGCTTTAGGTGAAGCGCATAATTTGACTTTATACAAGATGTTGGTTTTTTAATCTCTTGAATATGCTCATTGAATCTCTTGCTGAAATCTCTCCCCGTCTGGCCAATATAAAATTTTGTGCATTCATTACATGAGAGTTTATATACTCCTGAGTCTTCGATCTTGTTTGTTTTCGGTTTTAATTTTTGTTGCAATTTTAAATCATTATCACAATTATAGAAAGTTAAAACTTAAATTTGGATTTTTATTTTACGAATAAAATTTGAAAATATTTAGTTAAAGTGTGGTAAAGTGTGTAAAAATTGACAAAATGTCGATGATAATAATTAATGGTGAATCAACCAAACTTACACAAAATTATTTAAAACTCAAACATAAACTAGAGAAATGTAAAATAAATCTATACTTTAACCGCATATGTCTCAAGAAGAAGCTGAAACCGAATTACATAAGTGTAAATATTAAAAACAAATCACGTATTGCGCAACACATAAAGAGGAAAGCTGAAAAATTATGGCTAAAGGCATCGATAAAACAAATGTACACAAAAATGGATTCAATTACACTGAAAGTTTATAACGCACAATTGGGATTAGCAAAACATTTTCACTATATCGAATATTTATCCATATTGAATAAAACCGCGGAAAGAATTGAAAAACTAATGAGCACGAAGAGAAAAATAATTAAACGGAAATTAACGAAATTAGAACAAACACAACGAACTAAGGCTTGCGAGAGTGACCATAATTCCCAAACGAATCACAATTTTTTCTCAAGAATCTACAACAACACAAATATAATTTTCAACGAAGAGGAGGAAAAATTACTTGAGAAGGGGTTGAAATATAATCTAACACCAAAACAAACAAAACAAGAACATAAAGTGCAAATGCTACAAATAGAAACTGCTATCTCACAAACAGAAGAAAAAGATCAAAACAGCATCAGAAATAAAATTGTAGATTATATAAACAACAACAATATTAACTTCACGAAAATAACTAATACACAGACTCTTCAACACAAGACGATCAATGATATTAAAGAGAAAATAAAACAAAATAACGCGATTATAACGAAAGCGGATAAGGGAAACACGATGGTCATCCTCAAAGAAGAAGAATACAACGGGAAAATTATTGAGTATATTACGAAAAACAATATAGAAGAGATGACAATCGATCCAACATCACAATATCTAAAAGAAATTAATAAGGTGATCAATGAGACAAAAATCATTATAAAACAAAAACAGAAATTTCATCTCAAAATGATAAGACCAACACCACCAAAATTCAAAGCACAAATAAAAGTTCACAAAAATAATAACATACGGCCACTAGTGGATTTTACAACAGCTCCTTCCTACAAGTTGGCAAAGTATGCAAATGATTGGTTAAAAAACATGATAAAAATTGAAGAAAATTATTCAGTTAAAAACAACATAGAACTAATTGACAAGAAGTTACAAAAGTGACGTTAATAGATAGTGGCGTAAAGACGGAAGAAGTTGATGAGATCATGAAAATTATAGGAATAATAATCTACCAAAACTATTTTCAATTCAACGGCAAAGTATACCGACAAAAAGACGGATTAGCCATGGGTAATCCTTTGTCAGGCACCATTGCAGATATATTTATAAATTACAATGAACGTACATATATAATGAACAACAGAAACAAACACAGAGACAAAATTATCTATTGGTATAGATACGTGGATGATATTTTGATACTGTTCAATGGTACTCTACGTCAACTAAGCCAACTACACAACTACATTAATGGCATAAATCGACAGCTACAATTCACCATAGAAATTGAAACTGAGAAGAACATAAAATTCTTAGATTTATCAATTACGCGTAATAATGAGAACAGACACGAATTCAGCATATATCGCAAGCCTACACACACCGATCATACTATTCATAATAATTCTAACCATCCCCACAATCATAAATTAGCAGCCTACACACATATGATCGACAGATTGAATAAAATTCCAATGACAATGGAGAAATACACAGAAGAACTTGACATAATAAAATACATTGCAAAGAGAAATGGATTCACTTCGAAATTAATTCAAAACATCAACAATAAATGCAAGGGAAAAATAGATCGAGCAAGATTAACGACACTCACAACAAACACTAAAGATACACAAAAATACATTTCATTAAACTACAATAATTTATTAAATTACATAACACAAAAATCATTCAAACAAAATGGTTACACCATAGCTTACAGAACAAACAACAAATTGCAACAAAAATTAAAACCGAAAACAAACAAGATCGAAGACTCAGGAGTATATAAACTCTCATGTAATGAATGCACAAAATTTTATATTGGCCAGACGGGGAGAGATTTCAGCAAGAGATTCAATGAGCATATTCAAGAGATTAAAAAACCAACATCTTGTATAAAGTCAAATTATGCGCTTCACCTGAAGAGCGAAAATCACACATTCACAAGTATAAACGAAAATTTAACAGTACTACATAAAATAAGTAAAAATTGTATGATGAGTAGACTGGAGGAGGTGGAGATATACAAACACAGAAACAACATAAACTTATTGAATGACAAAGTGAAGGAGAATTGCATATACGACTACGTAATCAACTTATGATTCCCCCTAATGAAAAAACGCATATACATACATATAAATAATTTGCCTACGTATATACATATATGTATACATTTATGTAAATTTGTTCGCAAAAATTTTTTTGCTAATTTTATGCTATATATTTTGATATATTTTTAAATGTATGTTAGTTTTAAATATGTACTTGATGATGAGCGGTAATGCTCGAAACTAGTCTACGTAGAAATAAATTTTAAATCATTATCACAATTATAGAAAGTTAAAACTTAAATTTGGATTTTTATTTTACGAATAAAATTTGAAAATATTTAGTTAAAGTGTGGTAAAGTGTGTAAAAATTGACAAAATGTCGATGGTAACAAAGAAGAATCTTACACTTACAGATTTGTATAAAAAATAACCCTCCTGAGTATATGAGTTGCAAATCTGTATGATTAATTAACAGATTTTTTACATTACAATAATATTCTATCAACCACATGAAATCATTTTCGTTTTATTAAGCTATCATATGATTCGACCATGAATAAGAATATTAATAAGTTTCTTAATCCCATTCATATAATTCTTATATATCCTTTCTATCCTTTTCTTACCATACAAACGATAGATACATTTTCATTATATGTGGGGATTAGATAAATCCAGTTAAAATAATAAAACTCTAAATTTTTGTTCTTGTATTTTAATACTTTGTAAAAAAAATTGAAAATTAACTACTTAAGAAGTTGGTATACTCGTATGTATTATGGACGTTTTCATCCAATATCGTTTAACCCAAGGCCTCTCAGCTCTCATTCATCTTTCGTTTGAAATAAACAAAATCTTCCACGCATCGTAATTAAAGTATACTTTCTTATAATACAATATCACATTTTAATTGGCAAAACAATGGTAAAAATTGTGTAAGTTGTAAGTAACTGTGTAGCACTCTTAGGGACGAGGTAACACACAATCTCCCTTATACGACGTTCTTGTTTCCTCAACATACTAAAGACGAATGTGTTATTAAGGCGAAAAAAATTGAGAGCACGCACATAAAATCTTCAAAATATTTCTACCCATGTTTGGGGGGGATTAATATTATTTTTTTGGGATTTATTTGTCTGTAAGGTGTAAATGAGCCCTCCCTTACGTATTCTTTCAAATTATTATTATCATTATGATTATTATTATTATGATTTTTTAATAAAAACTTCTTATATTTATTATAGGTATTTTGTTGTTCTTGTAACTGTAAAATTTAATATCAGTAGGTAAGCAAAAAAAAATAACCTGTATTGCTGAATAATAGATCAAATAACACAATAAATAAAATTTATAGATAGAAATCAAAAAAGAAAACCGAAGTAACATCAGTAAAAATAAAGATTAAAAAGTTTTCACATTGTTCGTATATACATTCATGCCCCATCTTCTGAATCTCGTCTAATATTACGACTATGAAGATCAATTTATGTTTGTACCATCCGAGTATAGAATTTATGTTGTATTTCAGTATCGAAAACAAAATGTTTACTATACTTGGTGTATTTTACCGTACCTTCTCTCTCTACTTGCCCCCCCCCCCTCCGCCTCCTCCCGAACTTAAATATAAATTTCATATCAGTGTGTGAATTTAACAGATTTCTTGGGTTTTACTGCTAATGCTTGTACTTTAACAAAGATAAGCGAAGGGAAGAATTTCAATTGCCTTGGATACTGAGAGAAATATTTTTAATGTTAGATAATATTTTAAAGTGTTGTAATATCTTAGAATATATTTTATTTGCACATTCTTACAAATATGTACATATTATATAAATGAAAATTGTCTGAAGTTGAATTTGAAATCATAAAATTGTTCGAACCTATAATGTTGCCAGACGCTAGTTTGCCCAAGCCATTGAGAAAATAAATACGAAATTAATGCTTTTGGAAATGGTATTGGGTAACCATAATAGTCCTTTTTTATTTTATTTTTCGAAGAAAGAATCGTTTCGAGGAAAAAATCGTTTCGAAGACAAAATCGTTTCGAAGTAAATCATCGAGGAGGTACAAATATATTTATAAAAAATTTAAAACTTGGAAGAAAATAGGAAACGAACTCATAGAATCAGATAAAATTAGTATGTAGGGTTGTAAGGGATATACATAATATTGTAATAATACACTTTTTTTTTAGATCAAACGAGTATGTTTCGTTGGAAAAGTCTTCGTAATAAATTTTCGTTAGAAATAAAGTCAAAACAAGGATCATGCCGGAACATATATAAATATGAAGAGGACTACATCAAAAATAGAAAGTAAATTAAAAGTATTTCTTGTCATATACACAGATTTACAGATTTATTTTTATATAAACTTCTCATATTATCATTCTTAGAAACATGTACTACTTCCAATGAAGTTGATTTAGTAAGCCATAAGAGACTGGTGACTCTCGATTACCATGAACACGAAGAAATCCGTAAAATTAATTGAAGAAAAGACGAAGTGCCTATGTGTGACGACGATGAAATTGAATATTCAATTAAATAGCATGTTTACAGAGCAATGCACTACTCCAGAAGTAAAAAATCCAGACGACGAGATATTTAAAAGAATAAGTCGGCGGGCTGCGGGTGGTTGCTTGATTATATGTAGGTCCTCCTCGATTTTTTATTCACATTTTAAAATAAACATTTTTCCCCCTACTAAATGAACAAAACGAGATAGAAATCAAAATTCCATAAAATTTAGATTATTTGACGAATAAGGGTTGTTAATAAAGGATGCAGGAGGTGAAATTTTGTAAATGTGACTTGAGATTCGTAATCCGTGACCTAGAAATCATGAAAATGGCATGCATCCTAATTGTAATATGATATATAGGCATTTTACGCAAAAGGATTGTCAATAAGGGATGAAAGGGGTGACATTGATGAAATAAAGAAAACTTGTCACGAATATGTAAAATACATTCCTGAGTTTCAATGTAATAATAAAGATGCTGGTATTAAAATAAATTTGCCGCCATTTGAAAGACAATTCAATGCTGCGCGACATTTTTGATCAATTATTCACTGAAAGTATTCTGACACAACTAGTGAATGTATAAGATGTAACGAATGCATATGGAAAGAAATTGTCCAAAAAGCGTTCAACCAAACGCACAAAATCGCCGTATAGCATCGTTTATTGATATAGATGCAATAGAAATGAATACATTTTTGGGGCTTTGTCTCCTCCAATGCCACAAACCTAGCCCAAGCATTCGCCATTCAATTTTCAGGGACTCATTGTACTTTTCGCCAATCTTCTCTTTTTCAATATCGATCTGCGATTTGAACAAATATTGTTCATAAAAAATTAAGGCAAGCTGCGCCTTTAGTAAACCCTCTTCTAGCAAATTTTAAGGCCATTTCAAGAGGCAGTTTAAGTTTCCGATAATATATTAAAAGTAGAAAGGCCAAATAAGGCATCAAATTTTACTCGATAACATCAAATGACGGATATGTCTTACCTTTTAAAATATATGAAGGAAAATATGATACAACAAAGTCGTCCAAAACGGAAGCGCTGGTATTAAGGTTAATGCAACAATATTTAAATAAAGGCCATTATTTATATGGACAGTTTTTATAACAGTCTAAGTTTATCAGAAGAACTGTTGTCAAATAATACGCATCTGGAACACTTCGATTCAACAGGCGAAGACTTCCTAATAAAGTGGTTACGAAGAAATTGAAGAAAAGTAAACTTGTGTGGAGGAGGAAGGGCAAATATATGTATCAATATTAAGGTATGCACTTTCTATTAGGACTGCCGCATGACAAAGCACAAGACAAGACATAGCACACTACAATTTACATACACTTGCGTGCAAAAGTCTTCCTACGTCATACCCTTTAATAATTGAGCTTATAAATCAATGATTTTCTCATAAATCCAAATAAAAAACAATTTTCTTAGTTTTTGTTTAATTACGGTCTATTTTTACCTTCAGTATACAAAACAATAAAATGAAATTTGTGAGATTTTCTGATGTTGTGAATCCGAATCCGGCGCTCTAATTCGTTTCATAGATGTTCTATCGAATTCTTGTCCGGTGATTGGGGTGGCATTCTGAGTTGATGTGGGCAATTGTAGATAAGCCACTCTTGAACAATAAGAGTAGTATGCTTGGATCGTTATCTTATTGGAAGGTAAACACATCAAGACCAAGATGCTGAGAACTTGTCTTCAAATTGTCTTGTAAAATATTTAAATACCCAAATCGTATTATCGTTGAAATAATCACAAACACCAGTTTTCCCACTCCTGCTGACGACATACATCTTCACACCATAATAATAGCTCCGCCGTCCCGATCGTTATTTTAATGCTACAGAACCATTTATGTCGTAATTTCTATAATGATTGTTTGTACCATACACTCACTCTTAATAATTTTAGATATTTCATTTAAGGATTTTCTTTCCTACTTCAATTTCACCATCAGCAAACGCAAATCCTTATACACCTCCTTTCGTTTATCTGATATTTCCAAAAACTACTTATTACAAATGGAAATCAACTGCCAAAATAATAAATAGTAAATGTGTTATTTTCGAAATATTTGGTAAACGACATCTAATCTAAATATAAAAGAGGAGTATGTAGATTTTTGCAACACCAAAATAATCACATGTATTTCTTCGTTTATAACCAAAATACTGGCTATTTGAAACAAACGACTTTTTGTTTTAAACGGAAGTGGAAAAAAAAATAAAAATGATATCCTAGCCAAATCCCGTTAAAGATACGATTGTTTTGTGACTCAAATACAATAACGATTGAAGGGTATGTAGACTTTTGCACGCAAGTGTATGTCTGGGGTTATTCAAAGTGATCAAACGGTGTCCTATTATTCTTCGCTGAGAAAGACCATAAGTAAAGTCATATTCCATAAGATAGATGTTAGTAAAAGGTGTTTTTTTATAGGTTCACAACTTTGAGTTGGCAACACTGCTTTATTTGACAACCCATTTAACAGAAGATAGTTGCTTTTTGTTTAGTTTGGTTTGACATTTCATTATGGATAGACTTACATCAGAGCAACGCTTGCAAATTGTTGTAATTGTGTTATGTAAAGTTACTTGTCTACGTCGATAAACCAGAGACAATTGAACACCTGTACGTAAATTTTGTTCGCAAACCGAGACACGAGAATTGAGAATTTTGTATTCGTACACGATGTATAGTATGCATTTTTGTGGTTGTGTTGTATTATTTTTGTTTGTTGTATTTGTGCGTTTTTTAGGATTAGTAAGCATCAAAAATAATTAAATCGGGTGAAATTGGTTGAATTTTTTGGTGCTTATGTTCGTTTCTCTTCTCGTGTTTTATATTTCTCTCTTGCTTTTGAGTTGAGATTTGTCATTCTACAAACAAAATAATTTTTGAGAGACTTGATTTGTTGTTGTTTTTGATTATGGAGTAACATTTTTTTTTTGAGTTACAGGATAAATTATTTTTCGTATTTGTTATTAAAAAAAACATTTAAATAAAATATTTTCGGTTGTTTAATGATTTATAACATACAAGCACTTTTGATAGACAGAAGAAAATTAAATTACGTTAATTTCATAAAAAAATAAACAACACTCACGTGGCCACTAATATACACATAATCTACCACTACTAAAAATTTTCGGTTATTCTACTCCCAATTCTCGGTTTGCGAACGAAATTTAAGTACTGGAAATCAACATTCGACGAGTTATTGGCAAATATTTCGCCATTTTTTGGAGATTACGTAACTTTTACTCATGATTCTATAAATCCCAGGTTAGCTCGATTTTTCAAAACACGTGTTCGTGACGTCATGCAATTCTTTTTTACTTTTCGTTTTTTTATTTGTTATTGTAATTTATATACGTATTAAGAATTGAGTGACGTCAAAAAAAAACAGATAGCCACTTGTTTACATATTTCGAGCTAACCTTGGTTTTATTGAATCATGACTTTTATTGTGTGACAATAGAAAATAAAATTAATAATTTGTATTTAATTAATTTTAATCTAATCTGAGTTAGTAATAATTCGGTTAGTAGGTTTTCGGTTTAATAGAAGATAGTAATAATTTATAGTGTTTGTTCCGTGTTAATTGACATTATAATCTGTATTGTGATATATGTATATTTTTTTGTTTTTAATTGCTGTAAATTTAATCTGTATGTTGGTGTTACATGGCTCTTATATACTGTAATTGGTGTGCAAATAATTGACTGTAAATGGTGTGCATTGTTCAGTCAAACCTGTTTTTGTGCGGTCTGTTTTTATGCGATTTTTTTTTACCCGATTATTTTCTATGCGATTTTTTTTGTGCGATTTCTTTTATGCGGCATAATTCATATACCGCTTAAAAAAAATCGCACAAAAAATATCGCATAAAAAAAAATCGCATAAAAAACGACCGCACAAAAACAGGTTTGACTGTATATAATAAAACATTTTTGAAACAAGTTATTGAAAGTTACAGTGAACGAAGTTATTTCGTGATAATACCATAGTGCAGGAAATTATAATTTGTAAGATGAGTAATAATTGCGGAAAGTGTAAAAGCAACGAGTCAAGCCGGGAATTATTGCGGTATTTTGGAGAGTGTAAGAAAGCATTCCACCCCGTTTGTGTTGATAACTTCAAAGTTGAGCAATGGGGAAAATTCTTTAAAGATTGCCCATTTGCTAAATTTATTTGCATTGACTGCCAAAATGCTTCTGGAACACATAATGTTACAGAGATATCGGTGCTGAAAGACATTTTGAAGGAGGTCATCATCTCAGTTAACATGCTATCAGCAAAAGTAGATAGCAAATTTAATGAGATTAATAATAACATAATTGGGATTGATCGGCAAACTCAGCCTGCTTCAACATCATTGGCAGGTGATCTTGGTAGTGTAAATACAAATGTTTCGAATTATGCGCAAATAGTTGAAACTGGTGTCACATCGGATGCTATTCAAACCGTGGTTGTAAAGAATAATCAGTACCTATATGTTAGCCATCTTCATTCATCAACAGTTGCTGATAGCATGAAATCATATGTTAGTTCCAAATTAAACGTATCAACGTCGGATATTGACTGTTGGCCTTTGATTCCTAAAAACCGAGATGTAAATTCGTTAAATTTTATCTCGTTTATGGTTGGTTTACCTGAAGAAGTTTTTGATAAAACCCTAGCACCTGATTTTTGGCCAACGGGAACATCAATTCGGCGCTTTATCTTAAACGGTCTGCAAAAAAACTTCAAGTTTCCTGTTATTCCAGGCAGGAGTTAGTTCATGATATTCTTGTTAAGATACCTGTAAAGAGCCATACACCACATGCCATTAATGTACCAGCAACTCAACGCAATAGTTTACAAGTGTACTACCATAATTGTAGCGGTATTCGAACCAATGCTAAAACTATTTACTCCTCGGTACTTGTAAATGACTACGATTTAATACTTTTTGGTGAAACATGGTTAAATAGTACGTTTAATATTGCTGAATTTTTTCCATCTTTTTATACTGTTTTCGGTCGTGATCGCTATGTGGATTCCAGTGTATCTGATCATCGAGGTGGTGGCGTTATCATAGCAGTTAGCAATGAGTTAACATTTTTTTTTTTTCGCTGGCGCTACATCCCATAGAGGATTTGGCCGCTTCATATTGAAGTTTCGTAATCATTTTTTTTAACGGATAATGAGTGATTAATTCATTGATCCTACATAACCAGCCGTGATTTTTTCATCACCTGCCGGGAATCGAACCCGGGACCTCCGGGGCTTAAAGCAAGCATGCTAACAACTGTGCCACCGGGGCGGCGAGTTAACATTCCTGCAATTAAATATCAGCTGCGCCATTTACGAATTACTGGCTGTTAAGATTAAGTGCGGTTCCTTTTGGCTTTTTATCATTGGTATAGATTCCGTTCGGCAGTGCTGGTGATGTCTATATAAGCTTTATAGAATTGTTCACGAAGGAGACGATCAAATTTTAATAGTTGGTGATTTTAATTTACCTAAAATTGAGTGGATCCATATAGATGATGCTTTTGTGGGATCTTCTAATGATTTGATATCAAACAATGTCTTGGATGTATTGTCAAGTTTTGGCGTTCAACAAATTAATACTGTTCGGAACAACATGGGTCGTATTCTCGATCTAGTGTTTACATCAATTTAAACAGTTCAAGTGACAGCTTGTGCTGATTTGAGAGAGAGTTCCAGTATCTTTGATACACCATTGCTCATCGAAATAAATTTTTTAGAATATAGCACAGCTGAATTTATTGTTAAGAATGTTAAATTTGATTTTTTGAATGCTGACTTCGTGTCCCTTGATGAATATTTTGGTAAAATTGACTGGTCAGAGTTTCTAGTGAATAATAATAATATTTCCGAGATTGTTGAACGGTTTTATGGTGCTGTGAATGCAGGATTTGACCAGTTTGCTCCCAGAAAGGCGACACGCTGTGAGTACAGTGAACCGTGGTTTAACTATTCGTTGAAGAATCTTGCTAACCGCAAATCTAAGGCTAGTAAGTTATTTAAGCGTTCTGGTAATGGTACGGATTATGAAAAATATTATATGTTAAGGAAAGAATTCAAATATCTTAATGATTTTCTCTACAATATTTATATTTTACGAATTGAGGATGGAATAAGAAGTAATCCTAAAAGATTTTTTCCATTTATTGATGGTAAAAGAAAATCTGTAGGTTTTCCAACAGTAATGTCTTACAATGGGGACACTATTTCCGGTCCTGAGGCGATATATAATGCGTTTGTAAATTTTTTCAATGGTATTTTTGAGAAGAAGAATGATTCTAGTTTCGGTAATGGTCCGTCAAGTGATAAGTTGAATGTCCTTCAACTTGCGAAACAGGAAATTTTGGTTGGTTTATTACATATAGATACATTTAAAGGCACCGGTCCGGATGGGATTCCATCGATAATTTTAAAAAAAATTGTGCTCATTCTTTAGTCTTCATACTGGGATTTGTCCTGATTTATGGAAAACCGCATTTGTTCGCCCTGTGTTTAAGTTTGGTTCAAAGTGTGATATTACATGTTATAGACCAATCAATATTCTTTCCGTCATTCCTAAATTGTTTAATGAAATCTCGTACATCTTGTGTTAAAGTACCGTATATACTGTATGATGAAGTGGTGAAAAGAGTATTAATAATGCGTGACTTAGGAGTTTTATTTTCGAACAACTTGACTTTTAACAAGCATATAGATTTAATAATTAAAAAAAGTAATTCAATGTTGGGGTTTATTAAAAGGTATGGCAAATAATTTCATTATCCTTACACATTGAAAACATTATATGTTACTTTTGTAAGGTTCATTCTGGAATATGCATCGATAATTTGGCAACCGTTTTATAAGTTTCATTCGGATAGAATTGAGAGTGTACAGAAGCAGTTTTTAATTTTTGCACTTAGAAGACTTCCTAGATGTAATTCTGAAGATAGATTTAAACGAGAGCCATATGAAAATAGACTGAAATTAATCAATTTACGCACCTTAGGTAATAGGCGTGTTAAAACTAATGCCGTCTTCGATAAAGAACTTTTATCATTATTTTATTTTAGTGTCCCTGTTAGGTTTTTCCGTCCAAGAAATACCTTGCTTGGATTGCCTTTCAGGAGAACAAATTTTGAAGGTTTTAGTCCTGTTTTTAACGTGCTAAATTCTTTTAATGTATACTATGACCAGTTTGATTTTCATATATCAAGAAAATTATTTAAAACTAATTTGAAATAGTTTATTTGGATTGTATAATGTACTTTAATTATTATTATTATTTTTTTTTTTTGCTATTGTTACTTATAGTTTAACTTATTTCTTTTGAAATAAATAAATACGGCCGCAAATGCTGCGAAAAGTTTGTGAAAATTGGTGTTCCAGATTGCGCTTTCTACGCGCCAGCCATGGCAGCCACATGCCCGAAATCATATTTAAACATTAATGTCATAAAATTTTCTATCCAATAAAGCCCGTTTCATTGATATTAAAAATATGTTTCTTTATTTTATTATGATTTAAACTTGCGTAACTCTATAAAAAACACCCTTTATTTGGAATAGCTATTTTCTGTATAAAAAACTTCACAACCAGGTGTCATTCTTAAAATTTAGAGATTTATTAATTAAATCATTAATATATCTTCCACCGGATAGAGAGGATGGCAAAAATTTGCTCAGCACAATCCGAGATCGACCTAAGACGTGACATTTATCACCAAGTGTTTCACGCACAGAATCTTTAGTAACCAGTAAACCTGAAAGTTCATTAACTAACATATACATTGTGATTCACCATTTTTTTTTCTAGAAACCAACCAATATCCACGCCACTAGATTCTAAAGATCAAAATTGCCAAATTATGGAAAAAAATCCATCTCCAGTCGGGATGAACGTAAAACGTATATTTTTACGTTGTACGCGGTGTTTCGATCACGGCTCGAATAACCAATATTTCGGCAGCTCACTTGTATCAATAATACAGCAGGAATTTCCAAATAATTTTCCGTTAACAAAAAAATAAGAACGGTCCAGGTAACGGTGCAGAAAGAACTCGAACGCCAGGAAACATACACTTATAAAAACCTCCAGGAACACATGCGCAATCCAGGATAGGTTTTCTCACACTAATTATTTTATTTCACCAGGTAATATTTAATAAAAACTCAATAATTATATTGCGCACACAATAATTTAAATTAATAACAATATTATTTATTATATGATTTTAGGTAATTATAAATGTATTACAACTTTATATTATGACTTTACTCAACACGAACTAAAATGCAACTCATCAAAAAAATATGCTTTTACAAAAAGCTTAACTTCTAAAATTAATATTAGCACAGAAAACCTTAATTAGAACACTTCTAGTTTAAGAATATTTACGCGCGATGGAAGTAAGAACTGGTTAAACTCAAATCAAGTGTCAACCGACAAGAATGGCTGTATTTATTTGTTTTGTAAGTAATTTTGCATAATTTACCTAATTATACACTAACTGCGTATTAATTATATTTACAGGCAATCTAGAAGTGATCAACAAATATTATCTAAGCTAAGTATAATCAAATTTAACTATAAATAAATTATTTAATACATATTTTCAATTACAGGTAAAATGTAAACAATCACGACCTACATTAATAATTACAGTGAACCAGTTAAATGCAAAACAACAATTGTAAAAACAATAAATTCATGAAATACAAAATAAATTAAATTAAAATTAGAATTTCTTTCAATTATTATGTCGGATCTAAACATCCCGCCCGCCCTGAATCACTTTGATTCAGATCTGATTGTACTACTTCATCTTCAAGTGGTAGTTTACAAATTTTTGAAATCGGACGTTGTAATATTGTATTTGAACGAGCTATCTTAATTGTGACAACACGTATTAATCCATCCTGTCCCGGATGAACATTAATAATCCGAGCTAATGGCCAATAGCATGAGGGCGTCTTATTGTCAACAATAAGCACAATATCTCCGATTTGTATATTTTGTGATCGCTCGTACCATTTAGTTAGCCTTTGTAGTGTTGTGATGTAATCCCTATGCCATCTTTGCCAAAAGTGCTGATAAATTTGCTTAACGATATTCCACCTTGAATATTTTTTATTTGTGATATCAATCTCTTCGACTTCCGGTACATCTGTCAATGACCTTCCAATTACAAAATGTGCTGGTGTGATTGCACTCATGTCTTCGTCAGCTTCAGCATATAATGGCCGAGAGTTAATAGAGGCTTCAATTTTTATGATTAAAGTGGTGAATTCTTCCATCGATAGTATGCGGTTATTTGTTACTCTTTTTATGTTTTCCTTCAGAAGCTTTACTGAGGCTTCCCAAATTCCTCCCATGTGAGGTGCCCCTGGTGGAATGAAATGCCACTTTATCTCCCACCTTAAAAGATATGAATATATTTGATTAGTGTTATTTTTTAGGAATGCGTATAGCTCCTTCAGATGATTATTGGCACCGACGAAATTGGCGCCGCTGTCACTGAAGATATTTTTACAAATGCCTCGTCTTGAAATGAATCGCTGCAATGCTGCTACAAAGCCCTCTGACGATAAACTTGTTACTACTTCAGTGTGTACAGCTCACAATTTCAGCCAATCTTGTCTAGTTTGTTGTGGTAAAGCGTCATCCCATGTAATTGGTTCCAACCAGAGTCTTTGGAATAATATTTTAATTTTTACACTTAATGGTGATATCCAACCTAATGGGTCAAACAATTTACTGGCATCTGATAACAATCCACGTTTCGTTAGACAGGCGGATTTAGGTAATTCACATTTGAATGTAAATTCATCCTGGCATGAGTTCCAAATTAGCCCCAGCACCTTTGATTTGTCACTATCATTTGAAAACTCTTTCTCAATGGTTACCTTATTCGTCTGTGTAGGTTCGGCTTGAACGTTTACATTATTTGATCGTAATTTTCTTAGGTTAAATCCAAATTCTTGTAGTGTTGATACCAGTGAATGTTTTAAGTTAATTAATTCGTTAGTCGTACTTGCTCCGCACATCACGTCATCTACGTATAGATCTTTCGTTAGGATATTGGACACTTGTGGCAATCTGGATGATGTTCTGTTGGCTACCTCCTTGATGCATCTGGTTGCTAAGAATGAAGCTGGAGTCGTACCATAAGTTACTGTGCATAATTGATAAACTTGTGGTGGTTCATCTGGATTTGTTCGCCAAAGTATTTGTTGATATTTTGCATCGTCTTCCTGGATCCAGATCATTCTATACATTTTTTCGATGTCCCCGCTCAGTACATATTTATGCTGCCTAAATCTTAAAATAATTTCAACTAGCGAAGATTGAATTGTGGGACCGGTCTCTATGCATCATTAAACGACAGATTAGTTGGGGATTTGGTTGACCCGTTGAACACGACTCTTAACCGAGTAGTGGAACTACTTTGTTTTAACACCCCGTGATGCGGTAGATAATAATTATTTGGGTTTGGTTTTCCAATTGGTTTCATATGGCCCAGCTTTTCATATTCGGCCATAAAATCGAAGTACATTAGTTTGAAAGTATTGTCGCGTTGAAACCGTCCCTCCAACCTTTTTAATGCGATATTATAAGTGGACCCTAGTTGCTCTGGTTGAATTTTAAATGGCAACCTGATTACCTGACAATGAATTTATTGTCAGATGCAGTCGTCGTCGTGTTTATAAAAGATTTTTCACACGGATCATCTTCATGATTTTCAATGAATTTAGGCACATTCTCAATTTCCCAGAATTTTCTCAATGAATAATCAACATCCAGCATTACATTTAAGTTTATGGTCGATATAATATTCTCATTACTGTTTAATTTTCCAACTTGAATCCAACCAAATTTTGTATTATATGCGGTAATTTCATCACTTTGTATTTTGCCCTCACTCAACATGTCAAAGAATATATCTGACCCAAGTAACATATCAACTTCACCACCATTTAGACAATCGGGATCAGCTAGCTTCAGAGATTTAAACTTATGTAATCTGGTGTCACTAATTGTTGATTTTGGTTGCAATGTTGCAATATATGGTACAATGTAAGCGTTTATGTCTGATCGATATGTTTCATCATTGTTGAAAATGTTTATTTTGACCATACCCTTTGATTTTCCAACATAAGAAGATCCCAAACCCTTAATCGCAATGGACGTTGGCTCCTTTGTTAACCCAAGTATTTTAAAGCTTCGCTCAGAGATAAAACTGACTTCGGACGCAGAATCCAATAACGCTCTATAAATATGATAACACGGAAAAAAATTAACTGGTCCTCAGCTAAGAAAACGGACTTCTACTTCAAGAAAATGTACATTTTCTTGATTTAAAAGCTAATTTTCTTATTTCTTTCAAGTTTTTCTTCATTTCAAGAAACACAATTCTTACATGAAGAAAAATTCGAAGGAAATAAGAAAATTAGCGTTTAAATCAAGAAAAAGTACATTTTCTTGAAGTAGAAGTCCGTTTTCTTAGCTGAGGGCCAGTTAATTTTTTTCCGTGAAGTTCCCCTTGAATTCTTTACCCTTACTAATACTGTAGGTAAAATGCATGTATTGTTGGACCTTGTACAATGTAGACTTGTTACCTCTGGCGAATTTTCATTTTTAATTTGACTCTCTTCTTGACCTCGATGACCCTCATGTAATAAGCTATGATGCTTTCTATAGCATGTATGGCACCTTCCTTTGAACCGACAATTATACACATTATGGTTCGTGTTTAAACAATTAAAGCATCGCTTGGTATCAGCAATAAATTTGCGACGCTCAACTGTAGATAAATCCTTAAATTTTTTGCATTCATACAACCTATGATTTTCAATTTTGCATAATTCGCACATGGTTGCTATTGTTGTTGTAGTTGCAAATGATTTGGTACTCCGAACTGATTTTACCTGCGTTGATTTAACTGATGTGCCATAACTCTCTAATGCATCAACACGGTTTGATAAAAATTCCAAAACTTTATTGAAACTTGGAAACTCGCCCTTTGCTGAAAATTCAGCCCATTCGCACTTTGTATCTTCATCTAATTTGTTAAGTACTAAATAAATTAGCCACGGATCTCGACCTTCTGCTTCCGTTCCCAAACTCTTCAGACCCCTTAGGACTTCATCACATACATCATGGATTTGGCGAATATTGATGGAATTCGACTGAGTAATTGAGCGTTGTTCAATAAACTTTCGAACGAATGAATTTACAGCGTACCGTTTACGATCATATCTTTTTTTTAATTTATCTAGCGACTCTGTATAATTTGCGGAAGTAACGTTCATGTGTTTCACTAAATTGACTGCTTCATCGGTCTAATAGTTTCTTAGATAATGGAACTTTTGAATATCTGATAATCGCGAACATTTAGAGTAAACATTTCATAAAAAGATTGCCAATCCGTGTAGGTGCCCGAAAATTTTGGGATTTCTAGCTTTGGCAATTTTGTATCTCGCATATCACCAATCATGCCAAGATTGTGTGCCGATGTATTCGCTATTGACTGGGACCCTGCACCTTCACAACTTGTAGATTGTTTTCGTTTGGAAATGATTTCATTGAAGTCACCAATTGCTGCGTAATAAATGTCCTCAACTTCAAGAAACTTGGATACTTCTTCGGTTTTGAACGTGCTCAACTTAGTTTCAGCATCTAGATACTGATTCAGCAGCTCATCCGCCCGTTTGATTCTAACCTGGATATTCTCAATATTTATCTGGGTTGCACCAAGACATTCTTTTGCATAATCTCGAATTTTCTTGAGCGATTCCAATACAATGTTCATTTTGGTCGTGCATGCGTCTGCCTCGGATTTATCCATTTTTAATAATATGGTTTGGATCACAATACACTTTAAACTTGGTTAAAAAATAATAATTTTTTATTTTATTATATTTGCAATATAATTTTGCAAATAAACAATAGATCAACTATGGCGGAATTTATTTGAATAACCGCCCAATAAAATTTTGCAAATCGAAAAAAAAAAAAAAAATGGCGGAGGCGAAACCGCATGTAATTTAATAAATTTTGTTTTTTATAAAGAAGATATATTAAAAATTTTCTACTTCTCTGACTTTGTGTTGAATAAAATCCCGTTATGATTTCGTTCGACCTTATCCGCACCACACAATATGTCCACAATAAACTGCAATGTTTAACGAATAACCAATATTTCGGCAGCTCACTCGTATCAGTAATACAGCAGGAATTTCCAAATAATTTTCCGTTAACAAAAAAATAAGAACGGTCCAGGTAACGGTGCAGAAAGAACTCGAATGCCAGGAAACATACACTTATAAAAACCTCCAGGAACACATGCGCAATCCAGGATAGGTTTTCTCACACTAATTATTTTATTTCACCAGGTAATATTTAATAAAAACTCAATAATTATATTGCGCACACAATAATTTAAATTAATAACAATATTATTTATTATATGATTTTAGGTAATTATAAATGTATTACAACTTTATATTATGATTTTACTCAACACGAACTAAAATGCAACTCATCAAAAAAATATGCTTTTACAAAAAGCTTAACTTCTAAAATTAATATTAGCACAGATAACCTTAATTAGAACACTTCTAGTTTAAGAATATTTACGCGCGATGGCAGTAAGAACCGGTTAAACTCAAATCAAGTGTCAACCGACAAGAATGGCTGTATTTATTTGTTTTGTAAGTAATTTTGCATAATTTACCTAATTATACACTAACTACTTATTAATTATATTTTCAGACAATCTAGAAATGATCAACAAATATTATCTAAGTTAAGTATAATCAAATTTAACTATAAATAAATTATTTAATACATATTTTCAATTACAGGTAAAATGTAAACAATCACGACCTACATTAATAATTACAGTGGACCAGTTAAATGCAAAACAACAATTGTAAAAACAATAAATTTCTGAAATACAAAATAAATTAAATTAAAATTAGAATTTCTTTCAATTATTATGTCGCATCTAAACACACGGCGCTAGAAAGAGGACAAAGTAAACTCCGTTTAGATGCCAAACTTGCCCAACCAAACCAGGGGGCCTATTATGAAATCGATGCGAAGCGGATCGCATTTCGCATTTTTTTCGCTTCGACAGTTGAATTATGAAATTACTATCGCATATCGCATTTCCCTTATTGGGAAATTTCCATCTGTCAAATTGTTAAAATACAATTTGCTGTTTGTTTTTGTTTTTTGTCAATAAAAGTTATGTGTGAATAAGAAACGCTGTGATTTATTTAAAAAAAATATATAAAATGGATTCTGTGGCGTTATATTTTAACTGTGAGGAGGATGAATACGATGAAACTCCAAGATTAAAATGAAATTTGTTGAGAAATAATTCATGTCCTTTAGAAATTCCTGAAAAAAAGTTAGTGTTTTTTGTTATTTTATATTTCATTTATTTATATCTATTTGATTTCTATTACAGATTTCAACGACTTTTCAGGCTATCTAAAGAGTCATTTAAATATTTGTTGGACTTGACTCATCCAAAATGTAAACCAACCAAAAACAAAAGTGCTATTCCACCAATTTTAAAGTTAGCTGCAACCGTACGTTTTTTAGCAGAGGGATCTTATCAGCAATCAGTTGTTCAAGATTATTTTGTAGGAATGGCGCAAGCCACCGTTTCCATAGTTATGTCGGAGGTTTTAAATATTTTGGAGTCGTTCTGCGTTCATTTATACAATTTGGCCAAACCGAAGAGGAACAAAAAAAATGTAAACAACATTATTATTTAAAGCTGGGCTTTCCTGGTATCATAGGCTGCATTGATGGGACCCATATAAATATCATTCGGCCTACGAAAAATGAACATCATTTTTATAATAGAAAAGGTCATCATAGCATAAATGTTCACAAATCACAAATTAATTATCATCAGTGTTGCTGCAAATCATGGAGGATGTTCTCATGATTCAGCTGTATGGTCGATAAGTCGAGAACGGCAATTCTTAGAAAATCGATATAAAGATGGAGATAAATATTCTTGGCTACTAGGTACATTAAACATAATCACGTCGATTATAGAATTCGCGGTTGCGGATCTATCGCGGATCGTAAACTACATATAAAAAAAATTGGAAACAATCATTTTTTATCATAGTTTACTACCGAAGCAAAATATAACGAAGTTCATTCCAAGTGTAGGATCACCGTAGAAAGGTGCTTCGGTGTCCTGAAAGGACGATTTAGATGTCTTTTGGGTGCGAGAGAGTTGCACTACAATCCGGAAAAAGCAGCTCAAATAATTAATGTAGCGTGTATGCTCCATAATATTTGTGTAAAATATAATGTGGAGTTTGATGAAACGCTGCTTGTAGACAGTGAAGGGGAGCTGGATAATAATGTTAATCTAACTACCATTGAACACCGGCTTGGAAGCAAAACGAATTCGGGATCGAATACATGCATTGTAGTTTTAATTTAATCTATGTTGAATAAAAACAAAAAATTACATAATAATCATCACATTTATTATTATAAATTAAATTCATTTCAGTCAAAAATTAAATAAATTCATTTCAGTTAAAAAGTTAATTAAAGTTTTTAATTTTTTTGTGTGTCAAGGCACTGTTTTTGAAGTTCTAATACTTCAGCTTTAAGTCGTAATTTCTGTTGCATTAATTTATGCATTTCCAGCCTGTCTTTTTGTTCATTTTGACATTTTTCTTTAAATAATTTAATTTTTTTTTCTTTTAATCTCCTAATTTCTTTTAAAACTCTTAATGTGTCTTTTTGTATCTTTAAAGATTGTTCGTAAAATTTTAAGGTTTTTTTGTGAAATACAAGTTGGGAATCCACTTGTGTTTGCAACAAATTTAAATTTGTACGTTTTCTGTTGCGTCTTGGTGGTAAATTTTGAACATCATTATCAACATCGTCATTGTCTTGCGCGTCTTTGTCAAATTGAATGGCATTGGCTTGAAGGTCACTGTCCACACAAACATCGTTTTCTGGTATCAACCATATTTCTTCCACAAAGCGTGTGGGACTAATACTTGTTGGTGTTCTGCTTGATCCAGGTTCCGTTGGATTAGTTATTTCTTGTTGAGGGGCTCTAAAAGTTTTGGCAACAAATCCACCCACGTCTGCTTCTAAATAGAGTAACTCGACAATTTGCTGCTCAGGATTTGAAAATTTATAGCTCCTATTTATTTGGGCCGCCACCTGTTCCTGTGATGGATTTCTTATTTTGCCTCAATTTGCACTTAATATGGTACTTGTAATCTTTCCACACCTATAAATAAAAGTACATTTACATTTTGGTATACCAAATTAAGAAGCCATTGCAACATAATTACCTTTTGCCAACCTTCCACTGTTTTAATTGGCGGCCCTTCGCTGTTTAATTTGTTTTTTAATTCTGTCCAAAGCATATTTAACCGGTTTTTGTATTGTGGAGCACTTAAAAGATTTTTGGCTATACCTTCATTGTTCACCATAAACTGCACTAGTACCTTAAATTGCTTATTATTTGTTGTGTTTCCCCTAAATTGATATTATAAATTATATGTATATAATTATTAATTACATTGGAATAGGTACAAAATAACAAATATTTTACTTTATTTGTAAAATTATTGGTATATATATAGATATTTATAATCAAAATATTAAACTATCGTGTTTACTTACGTTTTAACGTATACGTAAATTAATTTTTTTATTTGTAAATGCGATATTCGACTGCTATTGAGCATTCGCATTTGTCACTTGTATTTTCGCAAAAATCCGCCTCTTTATTTTATAATATGGCGCATCGTTCGACTAAGATCGGATTAAAAGCGAAAAGGGTGTTTCATAATACCAAAATGCGATATCGCATGGAAATGCGAAATCGCATTTTTTCATAATAGGGCCCCAGTGCAGAATGTTTTGTAGTTTGGACTTTACTATAAAATAATTGTCAAAAATGTTGTACATACATAGTTTTGATAATTTGTATGTCCTTCAAATGTCTGTGATTTTGTTTTGACCTAAAGTACCTGATTGGGATATTTTAATTTTTTCTTTTAGTTATTTTAAATTACTTTTAATTTTGCATATAACCAAAAATTTACTTTATAAGAAATTGTTAATTTCTAAATAAAGAAGAAACAAATGAATTTTTTGTTATTGTATCAATTTGCATAAAATCCTTCAATTTACTCTGCATTTTAAGTTTCAAGTTTCACTTATTTATACATATGTACATAAAAATGACTAGCTTAGCAGTCATAAGGGTATAAAATAAAAAGATAAGCATGATATCAAAATGACTATTTCTAACAAGTTATCATGGTGTATATCCATTTTTCTTTTATGTGTTTATTTTTTGTCACTTATAAATTTTATAAATAAAACAACTTGGTTATTTTAATTTGCAATTTATTTGAAAAAACTTTTCCTTATAGTAACAATTTAAATTTATTATAGAAGATCGATTTCGGATTACTCCTTCTTCGGTTCTATTTTAACAACTATTCATATAGTTGTTAAAATAGAACCGAAGAAGGAGTAATCCGAAATCGATCTTCTATAATAAATTTAAATTGTTACTATAAGGAAAAGTTTTTTCAAATAAATTGCAAATTAAAATAACCAAGTTGTTTTATTTATAAAATATTTCTAACAGTCAAGACTACTAGAGTAGTAATTTGTAAAATAAGAACAAAAAGGTTACATTAAGCAAATTAATATTATAGCGTTCGATTGCTCTGTTTCTTTCAAAATGATGTTAATGCTACGTATTATTCAGTTCTAAGCATATCCCTATTTTCCGAGATGAAACATCTTCACATATTCCTGAAAATTATTAAATGTGTGGTTTCTGAGTGGTTGATATATATTAAAAGAGTTCGCGAACGTGTTAATTATTAAAAATGTAACTTTTACTTACAATTTTAATTCGTGTAATATAATATTCCTATCACATATTCATTATTGTGGTTAATAATTCAGGGTGAATGAGAGTCATGACATTTAATATAAAACTTACCTTTTAAAAAATACTTCACAATCGATAAATAAAACTTAATTTATTTTTATAAGAAACTGCCTAAAATAAATTCGTATTTATTTATTTTATGTACAATCTAGTCTCCTGGACTAATGAGCAGTTTGATTCTGACAAATTGTACATATCTGGTAAGTTGAAGTAAACCATATCTATGTAGTGGATTTTAGATTAGCATAATGCTGTTTACTCTAACAAAGCCGTAATATATAATTTATAACTTATTATTTAAATTTATTTATGTACTTGTGTATTTTATTACTAAAAATCTTGTTTTCTTGTCTAATGTTGACTGTATATATCCGAACCGTATCTGCTAATGGAAAAGCGTTCTGCAATATTTAATACCTAACGGCCTTAGTTTCACATGAAATTTGTCGGTGACCAAGCTTAAAATTTCACTGATCTAATGGCAATTTCAGTTTTAATTTTATTTTAAGTCCCACCCTATTAATCTTAATTATCTTATTAAGAAAACAAGCCATCTAGCCTTCAAGTAGCGTAAAGATAATTTTTGTGTATTAAAAATGATCATAATTTGTGAAAACAATTATTTCACTGTTCTTGAATTAATCAGTTTTCAACCCTTAATGAATTATTAAAAGTTTTAAGTTATTTTTTTTTTAGAAATATTTCAACGAATAAATTAGCATAGCAAATTTTTGAAGGCGACAAACGATGCTTGAAGGAATCATTTTTCGTGCTTTAATTTAAATTTACATTTAATTTTTGCGTTTGTTTGCTTAATATCCATATAGACCGAAATTATGTATATGAAGGTAATTATCATTCATCATCATGTCACTCCAAAGCGCCATCGATGACAGTGTCGATCAATTTATATCATAAATCACTCGCGATGTACCGCCAATAATTACAAAAATAATTTAATGAACATGCACAGCAATTAAAATTGTTTTTGACATTTTAATTTATTATTTTTAATGAAAATTGCAGCGCTATAAAAATGTATATCATTCGTTAATTAAAAATTTGGAATTTGGAGTGCTAAGTCTCTAGCAGTATTTTTGCTAGGATGTCTAAGGAGATTAATAGTTCTATGTAGTTCTATTCCAGAACTGACACAGTGAAAAATCTAAAATTTGTAAAATATGATTTATGTAAATATAAATTCTAAAATAAATTGAGATGAATGAACTTTGAAACATTTTAATTTCCCACTTCTTGCCCAGCTAGGCTATAGATAGACGTACGTTGTCCGCAGTTTGCAGTTGCTTTGCGATGTTGTTCTGGTTCAAATATCGAGTGTTTTGATCAATTTCAGTACATTGCTGGCAGTTATGTGATTGTGTACATTAACTTTTACAAATAGAACAAATAACAAGCTTACGAAAGGGAAACGATCAATTGCCCAAGTACATAGTGTCTATCTTACAAAACGTTAAACCTATAATTAATCAAATTATATATGTATAACAAGCAATGTAAAAATAAAATGGTAAGTACAGTTCTCGGCGACTATAATTCACCTTCATCCATTGACATAGTTGTGCGTGTATATGTTTGCAACTTGCAAGTCATTTCATTTTAAGTGACTGACACGGTTATTTAATGTAATGTAGCAAATCCCGAAAATGTTTAATTTTAAATGATTTTTTCATTTAAAAGTAAAATTTTTTAAAACTGTTTCTCATATTTAATAAAACATAAACAATGTTTTTTGGGAATTATTTTTTCTGACGGTAATACATAGTTCAAATGTCATTTTCTGAGAAAATTATTTTATTTCGTATTTAAATTATTAAAACCAGTGTTGTATGGCATTTTGGATTTAAGCTTCAGAGGATTGTAGCTGTAAGTTATTTGGAAATATTATTAAACAAGAGTTGAAACTTTAGGATAAAATTTTTTAAAAGATTGAATCAAGTATCTTTTGTAGTATTTTATAAAAAATAACCGAATTCAATCAAGAAAATGTCATTGATGTGTCACGAAGAGATTGCACGACTAAATTATGGGTTCATAAAATAAAAGTTTCGCTCTGATTCAGAATAACAAAATTATAAGTTTACATCCTCTTCTTATAAATTTACTATTCCCCAATTCCCAAAGATCGTTTATCATGCCAAATAACAGTAAAGTTGTAATATTCCTGCGATATATTGTATTACTATTTTGATTGGCATAGCACAATCATCGTTTTGTGATTATTCTATACTTCTTACGACGATCTGGTCAATTCAAATGACTATATATCAGCTCACCGGCCGTTTACATTAAAAAAATTCACTGATATTTCTTTGTATGTGGTTCTTTATCCTTAACACTAGAACTAACAACCCGTCAAAATGACCGATTGTACATTTATTGAATATTTTTATTTTTTATTATTATATTAATATTGTTTTGGGAATTTATGATGAGTTTTATTATTTGTTGTCATAATAGATTTAGGAAAAGTCATAATATTATTATAAAATATCAAATGAAATTTAAAGAGAAAATCTTGTCAACAATTAATGCCACCGGTCATTTTGACTTCTATAGTGTTTTTTTTTATTCATTCTGGTATTCTGGATATTCCGGACATTCCGAAAGTGACGTAAATCCTTCTATTATTCATTCCATTCCTTCTATAGATCATGTTTTCCGAAAGAGGCAGCACTAAAAGAAGAATTGGCAGTATTTGTAGAATAGTAGGTCATTTTTTTAAACAGATGGTAACAGCTTTCTAAATTGAAAATGTAATAGGTGAAAACTAATCGAATTCTTAGGCTGTTTTCCAAACACCAACTTATTGACTTATTCGAACTTATTCAAATAAGTCTGCTGAAAAGGTGACTTATTCTTTAGTAAATTTTCCTATAGAAAACTTATTTATTTTTGGTGTCATGGAAACATTCGGTCTAATTATTGTGTATTGTCAAAAAATTTCAAAACTAGTCGATAAAAGCAATTGGAATGACTTCATTGACTTATTCAAGATGGCGTCAAATAAGACAATAAGTCTGAAATAAGTCGGCGTTTGGAAAACAGCCTAAATGAGAATTGGATGGCTATTTTATTTGACAAAAATTGAATTTCAATTCCAAATACAATTCCTTGGCAAATAAAATGCAGCAAAGATATAATTGGAGAGACAAGGACTCGTATTCTTCAAATTCACAGACAAACGTCGCTGGTGGCTTTGGTATAAAGCAATTTAAATTGACGACTGAAATGAAGTGTTACTACTCAGGTAGTAGAAACAAATGTTGCTAAATATAGTTGTACAATTTACTCTATCTTCTCGATGATATTTGCATTCTGGGTCGCAACATCATCTTTCTGATAAAAATCATAAAATCGTCAAGGCTAAGATGGCTTGGGCACGTACTTCGTTCCCAAAATTGGACCACCAAACAGGCCTTGGAGTCGGCATCAATGAAAGTAGGACCTCGTGGGAGACCACCTGCCCGATGGATGGGCGACGTTGAAAGGGACCCATACACACTCGGTCGCCGTGTCTGGCGTTCTCTTGCGGCGGATCGAATTCTTTGGAGGAGCATCGTTGAGGCGCCAAATCCCTTCATGGGATGTAGCGCCAGCGGAAGAAGAAAAAGAAGAATTTACTCTATTGTTGGGATCAGACCATTCTGAATAATAACTATTTTGTGTGGTAGAACGAGTATTACGAGATGTATTTCACAAATCAGTGTTGTGAAACGTAACCGAAACATAACGAAAAACCAAAAAAAACTGAAATTTAATGATTATAACGTAACGAAAAACTGAAACGATAAATGTAAACAAAAAGAAACTAAAACCATAACGAAAACCCAATTTTTTTAACGTTATTTAGTTCTTACACCATATTTCTAGCTCTTTTTAATTTCGTTTGTATTTTAATACATACATGTTTGTATTTACGTACATGATGAATGTTTTTGTAATTCGGACACAGCATATAAAAATTATATTTAAAATAAAGAGTTTAAAATTAATTGTTATTTCTGTTTTTAATTTGGATTACGATTCAGTTTAATAAAATCTTGTAAGTGTAAAAAATAAATTATGTACATAATTCAATTTTTAAAGTCAACAATAATTAAAAATTAAATATTCCATCTTAATTTTAAGGATAATTAATATTCGGACACAGCCAAATTTATTTATAAAACTCTAAATTTATTGAATATCAATACATATAATATGTTCATTCCTTCTTACGCAAAATAAAAGTTCTATACGTTTTAAGTATTTATCATAAAATCGAGTGCGTCTTCCCACAATTTCGTTATTTTTTACTCTCTCTATTCGATTATTTTTAGATGGTTTGAAAAAATAACGGGATTTTGATAGGATTTTTTTTTTAACGAATACGTTTCTTTGTGTAGAAAAATAACGGTATTTCGAATGGAATTTTCCAAAACATAAAACACATTTAAACACAAAAAAAAGCTAAACAATCGATTTAATTTATTTATTTATTTCAGAGTTGTAACCGAAACGAAAAACATAACTATAACGAAACACAAACCGAAACGTAACAAAAAACGTAAAAAAAAAAATAGCGAAACAGAAACCGAAACCCAAAACGACATTATTTTTTACTCAATAACGAAAACCGAAACGAAACAAAATTTATTTCATTTCACAACACTGTCACAAATAGAATGAAATCCTTTTTGATTTGTTTACATGTGAAAAGAAGAAAATATTAACAATGAATAAGGTGATTTTTTTGGTTGTAACATTCCTTTTACGGTCGAACTTTGAGAAATTTGTCCGCCAGAATACGTTGATAAATTATCGTCGAGAAAAGTACTTTATACGAAAATTTTAGATTATGTTCATAAAACTTGTATTAAGACCTTTTCGAAGAGCATTATGGACCTGTGGACCATATCTGTGTTGCTAATCGACTGGTGGCAAAATGCGTCAAACAATGCCAAAATGAGCGAGCGTTTTTAAACTTTTAGGGTATGGCCGGAACGCCCGAAATGGGAACCGGGTACAAAGGAAGACCGCACTAAATACCGTATCGCATTAATACCGTTATATATAAGGAACTACAAAATTTCAAGTTGGTCTCTACCAAATTGGTTAGTGTATTTCATGAAATGGCATTCTTAGAGACGTAGTCAGCATAAAATGTTTTTCCAATTTCCAATAATCCGCGAACCATGAAAACACAAATATAGCTACCAATCTTAGCTTCTGTGCAATCGTCGCCCAAATCAACATATCCGTCTACACAATCTCGGATTGAATTATATTTCAAATCCTTACGAATCTTAATTTCATCCAAAGTTAGACTGCATTGTTTATCGAAAATTTCTAAAGTGCCGATTCTTTCATTTAATTGGTTTAAGAATTAGTACATTATTTGAATCTGAGAAAAAAGGTTTTATTGGTTGCCACCGTTCACCGTATAAGCAAAGATTTCGATGATAAATCGAAATTCAACTTGTTCCTCAAAAAATTATATGATTTCGGGGCGGGTAATAAATATTTTGCGCTAGTATTTTAAATGTTTCCAGGCCCTTCTGCGTTTTCGCTCTTTGTAAAGTAGCAACCGACAAAAGTTTTTGAAGTGTTCACTTTTATTTGCTTTGGTAATTAAATCACTTAAACATGATTTGGGTTAATTTTTGAAATCGATCGATTTTCGCCGGAATTCTTTATTATCATTTTGCAATTTGTTAATTTGAAAAAATACTTTCGATTTAAATATCGGTAAACTTCGATATTTTTTTCATTTTTTTTCGCAATAGCTACAAGTTGGAGCATTTACTTGCAACGTATAATGTCAAAATATGGATCGGGTGATTGTTCGATTTGTACTAACCACATATCTTCTAGTGGCTTATTTGAGTAGGTTTTAACTTTGAAGTGGCATTAAGCTTATTTGCAATAACTGCTGAAGGTACAACTTTTAAAAATACGATTGAATATTTATGCTCTGGATATATCGCACCTAGTGTTGCAGCTTCATCTAAAAGCAAATAGAATATTTTAAGAAAAACAAATTGAATTTATAATACCCAATTATCCACTTATCTTTTCATTGTATATTATGTCATTTATAATTTGGTTATGTTTTTGTTTGTTTTGTATAAATTTGACATTTATTTAAAATTCATTGAATTGTTCAAACTGACATCTAGTTATAAGTTAATGTAAATGAAATTGAGCAACGGTTTGAATCTCAACTAATTTATACCATTTCTTACCATTTAATATTTTCTATTCAAATTAACCGCGGCTTTACCAATACTTACGCGTAACCAATCAGGCAATGCCACCGTGTTTCGGATAATGGTACGAATGAAAATGTAGTTGTAGTTTATGGTTTTAGTGGTTGAATACAAAAAAAAGGTTGTGGAAAAATCAATCGTTGTGCAATCTTCATAGATACCAGAACAAATTTACCAAATAAAAATCTTGTGAAAAGTTATCATAATTTAAATAAAATTGTTATTAATTCAAAGTGAATTGTTGCGTTTTTTATTTAAAAGAAATCAAATTACACCAGTGATTATATCCAATAATCCGAATCGTATCCGGAATTACTGTGTACCAAATTAACAACCAACAAATCATCACCAAATTATCAATCAAAATCATCACCAAAAATACAGTCCACATCATCATCATTATCAGTTTTTTTCACCTAGCACAAAACAGTTAGCAGATAAACACCTTGCTGGATGGACCAACACATCAAACGACCCGCTTGCCGCTTGTTTATTTCATTAGCTATTTAATAAGTGCAGATGATGCAGGTTCCGAAAAAAAACCGCTGAACTTTGTGTTGCTGTAGCAGAAAAAATTGCTGGTTGAATAACAACCAAATATTAAAAGGAAAATTCGTTTGTTGACATTACAACGAAACATATAATAAGCATATAAAAATATTTCTGAAGTCTTCACCAACGCCACGGATGGCTGAAAGGATAACATAAAGTTTGGCCTCAACTGCCAATGCCAAACGATACAAGAAAGATTCGTATGAGGATTGTTTAACAAAAATTATCGGTGTTTAAATTCATTTTTCGTTCCCTTCTTTATTATTTTTTTTCTCCCTTTTCGGAAGGAAACAAGAAATATTTTTTTTTTGTTTCTTTCCCGGGAATGAAATCAAGAAAAGTAAAATATCTCTCCTCGTCCTAGCACACAAAGTTTTATACGTCGAGAGATTTTTTTTGGATTTCGTTCCAGGGGAATGAAACAAAAAAAAATGTTATTTCATTTCGCGGTGATATCTCAATTAATTTTTATCCTAGAGAAATAATAAAATAACAAAAATTTCTGCAAGAAAATCCTTAAGTTTTCTACCCTTGCATTTTGTACGTATTGAAGTGATTAAAGAAGGGATCGTAAAATGAATTATAAACACTGGCATTTACCCATTTCTAATTTCCATTACTGCGCAAAATTAAGATCAGTATATCTCAACGGATTTGATAATAAGATCCACACAATTTTAAATACTGTTCAATTGTACAAGGCATTGAATCTTCAACAAAAATTAACTGTGATTTCCACAGCTTTAGACTCTTTATATTCCAGTATTTTGACGGTAAAAACAGATTATTACCTGAGAATTCTAACGGACAAAACCGACTGACGTGAAATTTGGACATTAAGTAGGGAATGGCTCAAGGAACAAAACTTTCGATAAAGGGATGAATTCTAAGCAAAAAATGTTCTATGAAGTTTTTTCGATAAATTAATTATTAATATTGATTTTTTATCTAAAAAGTGCATGTTTGAAAACAATCCGAATATTTCACCGAAAAACACGATTGGTTTTTTATCGCTAACTTCCTTAATTTTTGAGATATTCAGGGAATTTCAAGTGTCTGTAAAGCTGAACTTTCTTCTTCATTTTTGAGATTTTTGAGTTTAATGGGCTCGGGGAAGGTGCCGCCCTAACACTCAAATGCGAACTTAAAACGGTAATATCTGAATAAATTGGTATCCTAGAGAAATAAAAAAATAACAAAAATGTCTGCAAGAAAAACCTTAATTTGTGTACCCTTGCAGTTTGTACGTATCTTCTTAGTTTTTGTGTTATTGTGAAAAATTATTTAATTAAAAAAAAAAATTAAAATACCACGTTTTTAAAATGGACTAAAAATTACAAAATAATTTCTACTAGCCACAAACAGATTTATAACCCCAAACAGATTCCCAACCCCATACAGATTCCCAACCCCATAAAGATTGTCCTGAAAATTTGTAATTGTGAATTTTTTTTAGCAATGAAAATACTTGTAAGATTTAAAACGAAAAACGTGGGGCGCATTCTATAGATAATCGAAATATGAATAGTTCACTTAGGACGGATCCGATTTCTGTAATAAATATTTCTGCTGTAATAATTTTCACATAATTTTGTATGCAACCAAATTACTACAGCCATCAGCCACTACATGTTATAATTTTGACGTTTCCGAAATAATTTTTGTTGATTTTAGTAAAAAGGTTTTTGCATTAATGAAATTAAATTTACGACCAATAAATTTATAATCGTTCGTAAAAGTGATCATGCGAGTCTTTATTCTGTTCTTTTTAATCATTTTGTGAGCAACTTATTCGTTTTTGTGCTGCACCAAAAATTGTGTAATATTGTATCAGCAAACCCTTATAATAATATTATCAGCAAGCCCTAATTTTATCTTATAAGTGCATAATTCCGAAATTCATTGCCATTACAGCAAATATTGTTGATCAACTAGCAATTTTGTTTGTTTAAAATTGCTAAATTTTCGTTTAGCGCAGATATGCCGGTGATCTGTAGATTTCTTTATTGGGGTTATATTTAAAAAAAAAATTGATCTAAACGCTATTTTAGTGTTATTGTATTATTCTCCAAGTATTATCTGTCAAATTTATTTTGTGAAAATTATATCAGTATTCGGACGCAAACGAACTTATTACAAAATATGGAAGAGAAAATTATTTCACTCATGTCAAAATTATTACAAAAAGCAAAATTATTACAGAAATCGGATCCGTCCTAAGTCACTAACAATTTTATTGCATTGTAAATGATATAAACTGTTGTGTGAATTTTCTCAACAGCTACTCTCTTCACTCCTTAATATTATCTATTGCATGCGCCGAACGTTTTTCGTTTTAAATCTTACAAGTATTTTCATTGCATAATCATTGAACAATCACAAATTTTCAGGACAATCTTAATTGGGTTAGAAATCTGTATGAAGTTATAAATCTGTACTTTTTAGTCCGTTTTAAAAACGTGGTATTTTAAATTTTTTTTTTTCATTTAAATAATTATTTTCTGCCTTTTAGTCTTGTGTGTGTGAAATTTTGCAATCGATAAGCATCTTGATGAGATTATAACAGAGACATGTGGCAAATTTCAGGTTTATTTCAGGTTCTAATTTTTCCTAGCCACATACAGATTTATAACCTTATACAGATTATTTGTGATTGTGAATTTTTATTAGATATGAAAATACTAGTAAGATTTAAAACGGAAAACGTGGAGAAATAATCCACGTGGTAACTTTTAATTATGGTCGTTATAGATTCGAATACATTTGTCTTAGTCTCGCTTAAACCGGAAACTGATATGGTACTGATCGTATTTCTTCTGCTAAAATTTATTTTGTTTATAAAATCGATACAAAATGTGTGTGTTTACAAAATGAGTTGTTTCACTGTATCCCATAATCGGTAACCATTCAATCCATATCCTACAAATATGAATTTACTACTCCGGCTGTCTAGTTTCTTCAGATTTTCTAAAATTATAGTATATGTATTTTCCAAAAATATTGATAGATTGGGTTTTCTTAGCTCACTTTCCTATACAGGAGATGTATCCATTAATTCAGTCGGACTTCGATTTAACAGATACTTTGAAGTACGAAGTGCTTCTCGCCATAAATTCTTATTTAATTTTGAATTAAAAATTAGTGATCGTGCTTTGTCCATCAAAGTACTGTTAAAATGTTCCGCTTTCCCGTTTAATTGAGGAGTATGAATGACTAATTGTATAATCAAGTAGAATACCAGGGACCATAAAGGCCGGTATGAATTATTTGCAGTTTTCTTTTCGCTCTTAATCTTACTATTTTAAACGGATGTCTAGTAAGCTTTGCTTCCATACATGTTTCACAGATTTAATCAAAGGCATCTAAATCCTTGCTCTCGATGTGGAATCCTTCAGTTAGATTTGAGAGATGTTTCATATTTTTGGTACTAAGATGGCATAGTTTACGATGCCATTCCATCGGTTTCGACTTCTTTTCTGACATCAATACTGTATGCTGATTTTGATCTTTTACATAATCCGTTGTTTTGCTTTATCCCCTCAAGTACAAGATCGTCGTCTTTCGTAATTAGAACAACATTTTTTCGAGAATCGCACTTCTTCTCCGTTCTCCGATATAGCGTCGAAAGTAAGGTTTACAAAACATCGTTTATAACAATAAATTTCCATTTTCAACGGTCCCCATTCCTAATGACTCTAATGATTCACCGCTCCTGACAACTGCAAAAATAAGCTCCTGCATTTTAATTTCCCGTAACAAACCGACATTATTATAAGCAAGGATGTATATAAGCAAGGAGCAGCTTGAGCCCCTAGTTGAAGCTATACAGTTCGATAATACCTAGTTAAAGCAATACAGATTTTTAACGCACCAACTCTTTCACTCGAAATTTTAACAGTAAAACTCCTGGCCTATCTTTAGAGGTATCAAGAACCGCAATCAGAATTTGCTGATAATATTCAAAAAAATCGAATTTTCAATGAAATATATGGAAACTATCAAGCAATCTAAATGCGCGTTGGTACACGTATAATAATTACAGATCCCAAGACCTATCTTTGCATGTATCAAGAACCGCAATTCCTGTTGAAGCTTCTCTTGTCGTTTTTGCTTCTCCTTATCTAGGCGTTGCTTGCGTTGGGTGGCTGTCTCCTTGACCATCGTAAAAGTTCCCACTAATGCACTAATCTATTAATATTTTTTTATTTTATTTGTTCTTGTCTCGTCAAATAGAACTACTAAGATTTATTTTTTATTAAAACCATAAAAATAGTCAACTACTATATATTTTGCTATACGTTTCAAGTCTCTAGCTCATCGGGAAGTTAGTTTAAAATCGAGAGCAAAATTTGTACCGAACGGATAAACAGAAAGACAAGATTGAAAGCGAGTTAATAAAAATGTAGTAAAAATGAATTTTTCTTCAAAAATTTCAAAAATATTTCAAAATTGAATCAAACTTTTTGCCAAATTTAGGCATTCTAATCCGTTCAAACTTCTAGGACATATTGCTATACTTAAATAAAGTACACTGTAAATGGATTACGTTTAATTTCAATTTTTGCTGTTAAGCCATTGGTGTCATTGCTGATTTTTATTCTTCGAAAAAACAAGACAACCATTTTATTTTTAGCATAACTCCGTAAATTTTTATGCCAACGGCTTTGAAAGCTAATTTTAAAGGTACTTTCAGGTACTTTAAAAAAGGATTAATAAGATTTTCTCTTTCTCATTTAACCTTGAAATGTTCGAATTCAACTTTCGGCGAACAAACAATAACCTTCAACGAGCCACACCTCGGTTCTTCGTACTGCATCTACAGAAATAAAAAAAAACAATCGATTTGTTATTTTTGCTAAATCGCTCTTAAACATGCATTTTTTAAATAAAAAATCAACATTTGCAATCGCAAATAACTCGAACAATATTGATTTATCGAAAAAACTTCATCTCTCTTCATCTTATTAGAATTCATCTCTCTATCGATTTTTGCGGTTATTTTGACTGTACTAATTTGCACCTTCAAGAAGGAGTGGCATGCACCCCCAGGGTAAAAGCACATATTTGCGCTGTTCCCTATTTGCTGTTTAAATTTCACATCAATCGATATTGTCCGTAAGAATTCTGAGCGAGAAACCGTCAAACACTGGATTATTAGTTTATTATTTCTCGATCAATAAAACAAATTAGATTTGATTATAATATTGTATTCGCTAAAATAAAATAAACTCATGTTAAGGTTTTTTAGGGTGGGTAAAAGAACAGGTAATTTGTTGTTCATTTCAATCTTAATGTAAATATCAAAATATAGCAATTTGCATAATTCAACAAACACTATACACTAAATAATCATATCAATTCCACTTCCAGAATAGAAATATTTATATTGACAGCAAAATATATAGCTATTTCAAACTCAATCTTAGAAGTTTTTCAACTTTTCATCAAAAATACTTATACGTGTTGAATAGAACAGTGGAAGGATTAAAGGGATGGGCGAGACTAGGGCAAAGAAAAATTCATAAATAAATAAATATGAAAAAGTTCATCGTATCTAGCATTTTGTTATCTTTTGTTGTTGAAATGAAAATAGAAATTAAAAAAATAAACATTAAATGAACCAAGCTTTCTCGTCTTATGAACTTTTTTTTTTATTTACATAAACCGTTCGTTTGATTAATTACTACAATAAAACAAAATATCGGGGAAAGCAAATTTTATTTCTCATTTTTGTAAAATATTTATTTACAAAAGCACAAAATGTATAAATCAAATAAATCCAAAAAACAAAACTAAAAAGTGTATAAAGATAAAAGCAAAATGTACTTGACACAGATAAATCTTTAGTTTATAGAAAATATTTAATTATAATTACTTTGCTTGAAAAATAAAAAAAACGCGAAGTTTATTATGTAGATAACATTACAATTTTTTCATTAAATATTAATCATCCTATACTCCTATACCATACATACATTGGGGGGTATATGTCTTAAATTTATATCGTCATTTAAGTAAATGATAACAACCAAAAATATGAAGAAAAAGTAGCTTGAGAAAATTGCGATGAAATAATCAACTCTTTCCATTACCAAATATTTTCTTTCGTTTGTTTGATTAGGGCACTTAACTACCAACAACAGCCTTACGCCCGAACAAAAATTTCGCCTAATAAGAAAACTTTTTATGTAAATATATTAAATTGAGTTGAAATGTTGGTTGTATGTGATATGTATAGTAATCGTATTAATGATAATAAATGGTTTTCACAAGCTATTGTTGGCGAGCCATCATTTCGGTTTACCCAAGAACACTAGAACGTCTGATCTGCCAATTGTAGTTACAGCTAGATGTTTAGGCCAATAATCTGGTCATCATGATGTCAAACAGAAGCAAACCAGATTCTCACCCTTTATAACTCCAGCTTGACGATATATGCGACGCATTTGTACTATAGCGGTGGACGCAGACGACACAACCTCGTTTTTTGATTGCGACATACTATTGCGCCTGCATGAGTGGTGAGAGATACCTAGTTTGTATTAGGTGGTTATTAATGTTCGTTAATAAAAACTTGTAGCAGTTACAGCTTTAAAATTTAAACTGATTAACACTGCAAACAAAATATATGATTAAATTTATGTAACTATCTATCCACACTACATTGGAAAATGAGCTCCTTCACTGTAATCCATTACGTCATACAAAAAATAAACGCAATTTATTTTTGTTCATCGTTTTGCTTCATTTTCATCGCCTATACCTTTATCTGCTTTATGCCATATTACACACGGTGTGCGGGAAGCCGAAAAAAGTTGGTCTAAAATTCCGAAAAAAAACTAGCGTCATATATAAATACAGCATGCTCTACAGTTTCATAATCCATTAAACAGAAAATCGTACCTGATCATTTAACAGAGAAATCACGAAAAAACTCGATTTTTTTAAATTTTAATTGAAAATATCATTTCGGCAGCTAATTTAAAAAGGAAGAAATTAAAGATGATACAACTTTTATACTGTTTTCTTAATCTGTATTCCTTTATCAACGAAATGAACCCTATATCAATATTTTGCGATAACTAGTTTTTGTTTTACAACCAAAAATACACTAAAATACATTGCCGAAAATTAAAATAGTTACTCCGCCTACTTTGCTTGAAACAATACTAATTATAGGTCAACGTGTACGGAAAGTGAAAGAAATTTACTAAATACGTATATTGAATTCAATAAAAATTTAACCATTTTACACAGAATCAATAAAGGACCGAAATTAGACAGGTGCTGGAAATATACAAAAACAAACACAACAACAATTTACTTAATGACAAAATCAACGCCAAAAATAAAAGAGGTGCCAAACAACAGCACACAGCAACAGTATATAAACAGCACGAAATAAATTATGTAATAGTAGTAAAAAGGAAACCGAATATGAAATTATCCTCGAAATCGACATTTCTAAAAAAATTAAAAATTGTCACAGTAAGGAAGAAATAAAACCTAAAGCGAACGCAATGTCATTTGGTGTCCCGATGATATGGATGGATCCACAAGTACATGATCCAGTTCAATCGGTACAAACAGAAAAAAAAATTGGTACTTTGACATACACTGCAACGACATAATATGCTTATTGATTTTGCTCGCAAAATCGTTTGGATATTATGGTACAACGCCTGAAACTATCGCAGCGGCAATCCATTCCTTTGTCAAAGGGTTTAACCCTTGTGTCTATGCATCTTTTTTCTTACGTTAATCAATTAAGGGTTACCCGGGTAACCTTATCAGATTTATTCGAATATCACTTAAAAATGTAACTATTTTTTCATATTTGATTTTGAAATTTTTTTTGCTTTTGCATTTTGTGTTTGTGGAAAGAAAATAAAGATTTCTTTTGTTGCATTAGAAATTCCTAGAGAAGTAAACCAGGAAGAAAGAGTCGTGAAAGACTTGTATTATCAATTCAAAGGATCTGGAAGGAATATAGTGACTGATAATATTTTTACTACATTGTCCTTAGCTCGGCTTTTGATATCATGGAGCCTTTCAAATTTTAGTACGGTAAGCTTTCATCTAAATCGCGTCCTTCGCGTTAGAGGGACGATGTTAGTGTATTTTTGGTTGAAAAACAAAAACTAGTTATCGCAAAATATTGATATTTTGTAGATAAAAGAATACAGATTAAGAAAAAAGTATAAAAGTTGTATCTTCTTTAATTTCTTCCTTTTTAAATTGGCCGCCGAAATGATATTTTCAATAAAAACTAAAAAAAAGTCGAGTTTTTTCATGATTTCTCTGTTAAATGATCAGGTACGATTTTCTGTTTAATGGATTATGACACTGTAGAGCATGCTGTATTTATATATGACGCTAGTTTTTATCGGCATTTTATACCAACTTTTTTCGGCTTTCCGCACACCGTGTACAAGAACATTCTCATTTCAAATATGATACGATACTGACAAATCATCTTGAAAAAAGCAACGAGCGAGTTCACCCTCAACTCGCAAAATATTTATGTGAAAACTTTTTTGTATAAATATCTATTGAATCATTTTAAGCCATTTCGATAAGGCTCAGAAACTCCTCCATAAAGACGGATGTTGTTCGCTCAGTATTTAAACTAAGTTACATTTTTGGTTCAAAAAGTCAGTAAGTTATAATTCTATTTTGAATTTGGAGGACGAACCTTACTTACATTAATTGAGCATAAGCAAAGTACAGTTCTGACTTAAGTTAATCACCTAAACCTGCCATGTACGCTTTAAGATATATCATTACTCATACACAGCAATCTTGTTCAAGATTCCATAGTAGTTAATGGTCACGGCAAACTCGCTGAACAAAGCAAAATCGCATCACTTTATCACTGATCAGTTTAAAATAGATTAAGCAGAGCGGTTCTATTTAGGCGCAATGTTGACCGTAAAATCATTGCAATTGGAAAGACAGTAGCGCGAAACCCCCCATAACCAAACTCACCAACAACATATGCTTGAGCAATACTAATAAGTTATACTTATTAGTATTGCTCAAGCATATGTTGTTTAATAAGAAAGCATACCGATTAAACAATTTTAAAATTATTATTTTATTATGTATCAATGTATGTATATGTGCAATTTTCACAGCCCGCATTTCCATTTTCGCATAATTTGTGGTCCATTTGCTCGTATGTAATTTCCATTTTCAAAAACACTTGCTGCTGCGGCCATATAATAGCAGATATGCTCACAACAAAATAAATTAAAGTAGGCGGTTGTTTTTTGATTTTTATTTGTATTCGGCTCACGATGTTTTTGAAATGCCGGATGATTTTGTACATTGCATGTGTATGCGTAGATTTTGCATTGATTTTACGTTTTATTTATTTTTTGTTCTTGTCGATATTCACACATACCAGCAATATTTTTTGTTCGGCACTTTTGTTTCCGTAACCCGATTTCAATACAATTTTTTACTTACTCCTGCCGCTAAAGATGTTTTCACATCAAAAATTAAATCTAAACAAATACATATGTACATATCCATTAGATACCTCTCTAAGATCGTTCAAAATCAATTTATTGTATTACTGGCTAATGAACAATAAAAAAAACAACGAGCGAGTTCACCCTCAACTCACAAAAGATTTATGTGAAAATTTGTATGAATAAATATCTATTGAATCATTTCAAGCCATTTCGATGAGGCTGAGAAACCCTTGCAAAAATACGGCTAATGTTCGCTCAGTATTTGAACTAAGTTACATTTTTGGTTCAAAAAGTCAATAAGTTTTTCTATTTTGAATTTAGAGGCATGAGTAAAGTATAATTCTCTTAAGTTAATCACCTAAACCGCTTTAAAATATACCATTACTCATACACAGCAATCTAGTAAATGGTCACAGCAAACTCGCTGAAGAAAGCAATTTCGCATCGCTTTGTCACTGATCAGTTTAAAATAAATTAAATAGAGCGGTTCTATTTGGGCGCAGTCCACATTGCGCCCAAAATCATTGCAATTGGAAAGACAGTAGCATAAGTGCAATATTCACAGCTCGGTCCTTTTGCTCGTATGCAATTTTCATTTTCAAAAACACTTGCTGCTGCGGCCATATAGCAAATATTTTCACAACAAATTAAAGTAAAACAGGCGGTTTTTTCTTCACGAACACGATAGTCACGATGTTTTTGAAATGCCTGATGTTGTTGTATAGTGCATGCGTATGCGTAGATTTTGCGTTGATTTTACGTTTTATTTATTTTTTGTTCTTGTTTCCACTTTTGTTTCCATAACGTGATTTCTATACAATTTTTTTAATTACTCCTGCCGCTAAAAATGTTTTCACATCAAAAATGAATCAAAAGTGAAGAAGTCAAAATATTTTAGTTTACAAGTAGATTTGCACAAAACAGTTTGCTATAAATTTAAGTTTTTTGTGTTTTCTAGAGGTTTTTGACACAACAAGGGAAGCTGATGTGAGTTCGAAAGAAATTGTATTGATATTCAAAATTTCGCAGAGAGCAAGCTTATACGACAATGGAGCAAATACGAAAGGCAAATACAAAGGCGTACAAGCAAGAATATGTGATATAAATCATCTTGCGTTATATGTTCCTTGTTTAGCTCATAACTTTAATTTGATTTTGTGTGATGCTGCTTTGTCCTCCCTACAATGTAAGAACTTGTTTGGAAATTTGGAACGTCTTAATACTCTGTTTGTTTCATCTACTAAACGTTGGGAAATTTTAACAAAACACGTAAATATTACGATAAAAACGTTGAGTGAAATTAGTTGGGAGGCCAGAATAGAGGCAATAAAACCTGTTAAATCTCAATTATCGCTAATACGTGAGGCTTTAGAAGAACTAGCAGCAACATCAAATGATTCAAAAACAGTTTAGGAAGCAAATTCTATACTGGAATGTATCATAACAATGGCATTTCTTGTATCATTAATTGTGAGGAAAAATATTCTTTTTGATATTAATAAAATAAATAAAATGTTACAAGAAGAAACAGTAGTCCTTCCTGAGTGCAGGTATTGATTTGGTTGGATCAGTGCTAATAAAATTTCTTAGAATATCGGTCAACATTGTTCGAGAAAACTGTTAAAGGAGACCAAATTATCATAGATGTTTAACATATTTTCCGAAGATTCGATTGCGCAAACGAAAACGGTTATTCGATGAAATTTGTAACGACGAAATTCCAGCTCAGCCAGTTTTTAATTTTAAGACCTCTTTTATATTCCATTAATGGACCTAATTTCATATGAATTAGAAGCACATTTGCTGATGCAAAAATTATTTACAGCAAATTAATTTCAAAAATTTATCAGAAGTGCAATTACAAGATTCTTGTAAACAATTTGTGTTATTTTATGTGTATCAACTAATTTAATATCAGAAATTTCTTTAGTAAAAAATATTCCAGCAGAGTTGGACAAAATTTTTTTGAATTTAACCCTGCGTGTGTAAGAAAATAAGAAATCTGAAAAAATTCTGGGTTACTTCTTGACTTGTGTTTACTATGTAGTTCAGAACTAGCGAAAATCCAAAGTTTAAAACCGTTGGTAATGAAAATTGAAGAATAATCGAAAAACGGGATAAAATCGCATTTTGGTACAAAATTCTAAACTACACTAAAAAAATATTTAAAAAAATACGGTTATAGGCTTTTGTAGCTTAGACTATGAACTTTTAAAACACTATAGTGTCTTTGGCATGGACTCCAAAAAGTTGAATTATTTAAGCACCTGAAAGTGGGGAATAGTTTACGGATTTAGGCATGTCATAATAAACGGAACGGTAATTATTTGGCATAAAATTAGTTTTTGTTGTTTCAAATACAAAAATAATAAAATACTAAAAATAATTAGTGACAAAAAAGGAATTTACAGTGCACAATTGTGGTAAAAGTGCGTTCGATGATTATCCAAACCGGCGGCGGCGTTTCGAGCGATGCACAAGAATACATTGTTTTTTGTTTTCCTTCCAACTGATAACAGAATTAATTTTTGTAAATTAATTTAATGTATAATTTATTAATTTATTATTTTGAAGAATTTTATATTTTATTATTTAACACCATCAAAACGCGAAACTAAAAAATATGGCCGAAAGGCAACACTATGGACTAACGTGTTGTTGTTTATAAATTTGAGACGAGACTGAATAAATTTTATTTTGTTTTAACTTTTGTTGTATGTGTGTTTTTGTTCTTTTCGTATTTTTGATTGGTCCCGGCAGAAAACGTACAATAAAAATGTGTACCGGATGACACCGGAGGCACCCAATGCACGGCGAGCTCATGTTGGTGCCGGAGGAATATTATGAATGAATATTGTAGTGGTTCATTGGGTGAACCGCCACAAGTCCGTAAAAAATAGCCAAAACATCATCAAATTACATAAAACATTTATTTTAGCCATGAAAATACTGAAAAACTACGAGAAGCGCAAAAAAACTGCTTTCATTTACCTTCGAAAATACCGACGTCGTGTGCACACTGACCCTTTTAGGGAACGGACATGACTTGCGCTGGCTGGCGTTTGCAAGTACTGTCAGACCCCGGCGTCATTTCGACCTTTAGTGCCCACTACTACCCAGATTTTTTAGAGGAGGTAACCGAAGCCCGCTCTCTATTCATAAGAGGGAAATTTGAGTTTCAAATTTCGACTGTTCCTTCAAAGACCCAGTGTACACACGGAGGCTTAAAATAGCTTTTGGATTGAGTCGTTACCCTAAACAGGAAATAGTCCTGACCTCAATATTATTGAATATATGTATTTGGTCCTACATGGGAAAGAAGATCAAAAAAATACAAGCTGAAAAGTGCCAAAGAACAGAAAAACCTAAAAATATAAAATAATTTCTCCTAATAAAGTATAAAATAATTTCTCCTAACCACATACAGATTTATAACCCCATACAGATTCCTACCCCCATACAGATTGTCCTGAAAATTTGTGATTGTGAATTTTTATTAACTATGAAACTACTTGTAAGATTTAAAACGAAAAACATGGGATCCATGATATAGATAATTGATGCATGAATAGTTCATCTAAGTCACTAGAACAATTTTATTGCATTGCAAATGGTATGAACTGCTGTGTGAGTTTTCTCGACAGCTACTCTCTACCCTCCTTAATATTATATATTGCATGCGCCCCACGTTATTCGTTTTAAATATTACAAGAATTTTCATAGTTAATAAAAATTCATAATCACAAATTTTCAGAACAATCTGTATGGGGATAGGAATCTGTATGGGGTTATAAATCTGTATGTGGCTAGGAGAAATTATTTTATACTTTTTAGTCCGTTTTAAAAATGTGGTATTTAAAAAAAAATTGTATTTAAATAATTTTTTGCTTCATTTTAATTACAGTAAATTCAGAGAAATGGATAGATGTTTGGTTAGAAAACGTCCTGGACAGTACATTTATTAAGGTATAAATACGCCAATTAAGTAAAATTGGCACGTTAAATCAATTACGGCTAGTAAATCACACAATGATTTTATTCTATAGCTGACAAGAATTATCATAGGAATTGACTATGATAATTTCGGTGTGTGCAGTTTTTTTTCAAATAAAAGTCAAAAATTAGTACTAAAAATTATTTATCACTGGTTTCGGACACAGTCAGTGATATTTTACCGATATGAAGTAAGTTAAAAGTACGCAACAAAAATAGATCGCAATAGAAAAAGTGTAATCAAAAAGCGAAATAGAGTACAATTTTATTCTTCATACAAGAGATATAAACTGTATCGAATTCGAATCGAAAGTGATGTTACAACATCCCACCCCTGAACCAAGAATGATAGATTAGAAGATTGTCCAACTCCGATGGAGAGTAAAACGACTGCCTATGCTTTATTTTAGTATTTTATCCTCTCTTCTAATACGATAGCCAATAGCGAATCAAAAATATTGTACTTAAATGAGTTGTCGTGTCGTCAAATGACTATGAAGAGAACGATAATTTTGTTTTCCACTGCATGCATATACAACACAAACATTAAATAAATAACCAATGATGAATGAGAGTGAATGACCAATTAATATACAATATTATACCACCACACTACATACAATAAGAGGAAATGAGAGGTATATAGATTAACACTTTCACATCAATGATCATGTGATCATATTTAATCATGTTTCTCGCTCACACCGCTGTAAAACCAACCAAATATTTGAAGAACCAAGGATGAACGAAACAAAGTTTAAATAACAGGTGAAAAAAGTCAGATATACAAACTGGTTCCTACGCTTTATTTTTATTTTTTTCAAAAAAGAGAATAATGTATTTTGAGTTGCATAGTCATTTTACACGATGCGATTTGCATACAATATTTATTGTACAATAGGGGAAATAAATCGTATACAATTTTCCCCGCAATTTTGATGAGATCTGAATTTTTCGTTGTCTACACCGTACAACTAAAAATTGAATGAGCTTCCCAAAAAAATTAGAATAATGGTTTAATTTTCTACTTATTCAGAATGAAAACCCAAACAAATTTAATGTTTATCGGGTTATGCGCAATTACGATTACAATTATTAAAAACAGAAAATTAAAGCGATATAAAATTAAAAATAGGACGATATAGGGAAGGAACTGGCTACAAAGACGAGATTTTGGAGAAAAGAAGGTTCAAGGTCTCGTTTTTAATGAATTAAGATTAGATGGTCCTAAAATGTTTAAATTTTTTTTTCAAAAATGACTCCCTCGTATTTGAAAATATTATGAAAAAGCGTAAAATCACAAATACAACATCAACAAGACGCAATTTAAAGGTAGCTGTCAAAAATGTTGCACACACATTTTATGAAAATGCGGTTGGCTGCAATTACAACACAATTTACATGCAATTTGATTTTCGGACGTTTACACTACACGATTCCCATGCAGCAAAATATTGTACAACAAATATTGTATGCAAATCGCATCGTGTAAAATGACCTTAATCTTGTAATCTATCATTCTTACCCCTGAACCGACAAATATTCTTTTTATAACTATAGTTGAAGTTATAATTTTGTACTATTCGATACATACGACTATTATCTTCTGATCTACTTTAGAAATGAAAATTACGCGACAATAAATTCCTTTCCTTGTGTCGTGGTTTTCGGCTGCACACTTGTATAACAAATTCCAATTGCATGTGGAAAAAGTGGAACGTATCGTGTTGGCTTTATATTCGACTTCAATGATTTAAATTTTAATTTCTCTATTATGAAAAAATAATAATTTAAAAGTAATTGAATGTATTGCGATAAAGTGAGTTTCTTATAATGCCAAATGAAACAATGTGATATAAAACTTCAATAAGAATAAAATTCGGGGTAGGCTAGGGTATCCAATACCGATTATCAAGTACCCGAGTACTCGGTAATTTTGTTCTTTTTTCGAGTACTCGATTACCCGGGTAATTTGAGCGACTACCCGGGTAACTTGATTCAAAGAAAATTTTGGAAGGGTGAATTTTATTTTGTTCGATTGAAGAAAAGCATTGTTCTGAGAGCAAAATATTTTAGCTCGAGGGCACTTTTTCGATTTAGATTTTCCGTAGATATATCCCCCTTTTACATAAGTATGTTTAAAGGTTTATTAGCAGTTTGGATAATTGGCTGACGTTTTTAGTTTGACAACTTTACTTTGGTTATTGTGTTTGTTAGAAATGCCATTAAGTTAATCTTAATATTGCTTGGCAAACGATTTTTTTAGATTTTATATGTGCAATTTGCAAGGTTCTTATATTTTGACGGATAATGCACATACATGAAAAATCAATGAGATTTTCTTGTTCGATTGACGCCGAAATTGCGATTGCTTTTTCATAGAGAGGAAACAAATCAATCTAAAACGATATTAGTTTGTGTCGAGTGATAAATGTGAATTTGATGCGTTCTATCAATTTTCCAGATTAATTAAAAGCTTGATAACTTTTATTGTCGGCTTTTGGTTATCTCTCAGATTTTTAGTTTGTTTTATTATTTAATTGATAAAATCACGAGTAGATGGTGACAAATATTTTAAATATACAAGAACATAAATTCTTCGCGTATCCATGAAAGATTTTAAAATCATTTTTTAATAATACATAGTAAAATAAAAATTAGTTGGATTCAACTAAATTTAATCAAGTACAATGATTCAATTTGATTAGCTTCTAGTCATGAGAGTACAACAGAAAATAATTACAAATTTTATTTGTAAGGCATTTCCGAAAATTTTAAGTTACGACAAAAATGTAACAAATATTTGACCTGGTTTGATTTTAAAAAAATTGATCTAATCTATATTCTAATTTCATTAACAAATATTCATATGAGACCATTTTAAGACGGAAGAGAAGTAGGACTCAGAATGTAGTATATGCCACTGATTAATCCAAAGAGAGGGTCACAATAGCATGATATATGATTTTTTTAAAAGATTTTATGTATATTTCAGTGATGAAAAACGTTACGTTTAACACACTACATAACGTTATGTGTAACGTTACCATAACGTTATGTGTAACGTTATACATTTTTAATATTTTTGTGTAGCCGACGAATTATGTAACGTTTTGACACAAAAACGTTATGACATGAAAAAATAAAAAATAAAAAAAAAATAAAAAAAAATAAATTTAAAAAAAAATTATAATAAATTATTTTAATTAATAACATAACGTTATAATGTGTAACGTTACACAAATAACGTTTTTCATCACTGATATTTATGTTTTTTGTTTATTACCCGGGTACCCAGGTAACCCGGGTATTGAAAAAACTAGTATGTACTCAACTACCCGAGTACATACTTTGAAACTCGAGTAATTTGGATTCCCTAGGGTAGGCTGTGTCTTCTACACGGCCATAGGTGTTTTCCGTGATAACGTTTATAAGAGGTACGAGAAATGGCACGATGTTAAATTTCTTTATTATTAGCATCATGAAATGACAGTACAGTGATTGTTTGCAAACGATTAAGTACTGGGCGATGGTATGAGAAGTACGATATGAAGCGCAGGGTCTCAGCGGAGATGTGCCTGATGAATGCGAGTTCCGCAGCCAAGTGCCTCCGAAAGTCGCCGAGGCTAGTGTGGTGAATACGCAGTCTAGGTCAAATATATTGTATACAGAGTCCACACTGACATATGATCTATCAGATCAGGCATTCCCCATTTATAGTGCTCTCTAGCATTGTAAATCGCCACTTTGTAGATCTAAATTTTAATTAAAATTTATGTGAAAATTAATTATTTTAATTAACAAAAGTTATCTGCCACAGTTTTTTTACGCACAAATTGACACCAGAATTACTCCGGTCAGATAAGTGATTCTCATGGTTGGTTGTAAATGGCTGTTTTGTACTTTGTAATTTTAATTAAAATTAATGTGGGGATTAATTATTTTAATTTAAAATAAATTATCTGCACAGTATTATTAAGCACAAATTAATAACCGAATTGCTCCGATCTGATGAGGCATTCTCTTACTATAGTGCCCTCAATCTCTATAAATCCCTATTTTGTAGTTTGAATTTTTAATTAAAATTTATGTGGAGATTAATTAATTTAATTTAAAATTAATTAACCACCACTGGTTTTTGACACCATCGGATCTCCGATCGGATGAGCCGTTCTCTCGCTACACTGGTTGAAGCATTTAAATCGGTCGAAATCAGAGGTTCGCGGCGCGGGTTCCTGTGCCGCCCGATGACGTTATTGCGAAAATATTATGCGTGAAACATAAACCCGAAGGACAAATTTAAGCAATCATATATTTAAATTAAAAGTAGTGCTTATAGTTGATGAGTAATTGCCCCCGACCAAGGGCTAAACTACAATCGCTATTTCCTAGTTTGAATTTTTAATTAAAATTTATGTGATGATTAATTAATTAAACTTAAAATTAATTAACCACCACTGGTTTTTCACGCAAAAATTGACACCATCGGATCTCCGATGGGATGAGCCGTTCTCTCGCTACACTGGTTGAAGCATTTAAATCGGCCGAAATCAGAGGTTCGCGGCGCGGGTTCCTGTGCCGCCCGATGACGTTATTGCGAAAATATTATGCGTGACACATAAACCCGAAGGACCAATCTAAGCAATCATATCTTTAAATTAAAGGTAGTGCTTATAGTTGATGAGTACTTGGCCCCGACCAAGGGCTAAATTTCGGGTCAGTTTTCTGAACATTCGGTGTAAAACGTTATCACGTCAAAAATATTTTTAGAGCTCGTGCGGAATGTGAAGTGTTAAAGTGATTGATTTTCCAAGAATGTATTTAAAACCTAGATTGTTATGAATTGTCCATATAAATTAGGAGTCGTTATTTGATTGGAATAGATCGGAAATAAAATTACATGGATTCGATAACAATCAAATTATTGTATAATGACATGTTCTATTGACTCAAAAACAAAACAAATCCCGATAAAAAGAAAATTGCATCGCACCGTGCGAATTATCGAACAGGCTGATAGTTGTCACTACTAATGCTAAAAGAATTGTCAAGAACTGGCTGTACTATAATACAAATATATTAACCTTTCGATCTTCAAAATGAGTAGACAGAAAATGTGTGTAGCTAATTGAAATGTTTGAAAGCAAATAATTGAATACTTAAATAATAAAATAATAATTCAGCCATATAATGAAATTTAATATTTTGTTGTGGAACCAAAGAAATAACACAGCATCCACTAATTTTTGACATTTCTTCGGAGATATATAACCATCCAAACTTTTTTTGACATTTCTCATTTAAAAGAAATATTGTTTTCGCAATCGCAACTATAAAGAAATGTGAAGTAATAGCAACACTGATTGTAAAACGAACATAAATATACAAAAATATGTTGATGAAAAAAATAACGGAATTTACCATTTTAGTTCGGTCAGAAAAATCGTTCGCTAAACGAAAGGAATTCACTATACTATAATTGTTCAATCACAGATTTAAACATAAATTACGCTTATCATGCAAACCAAATACATTGCACTAATCATGGCACGTTACAACTGCAACAACTATCGATGCAATAATTATCAACTAAGTGTCTTTAACCTTCTCTCTGTGTATTGGGGTCAAATTGACCACAGTCGGTTTTAAAATGAAAAAACTGCATTTTTTATTATTTGAATGGCTCATGCACTAAAAGAAAGCCTCAACTAATATCTTCTACACGCAATACAACGAAAAGCGGGTCCAAATTACTTGTAAATTTGGTAATTACGATAGTCTGAAATGAACCAAGCGCATTTCTGTGTACTGGGGTCAAAATGACCCCAAAATATTTCCATGTAGTTACCTACTATTTTCTATATAAATCAAAAAATGACTTAATTTTTATATTTATGAATGTATTGTAAAGTATGTCTGTGATGTTTTTTGCATTTTTTTGTTAATTAGTAAGTGAGTCTGTCAGATGAAGGGGAAATAGCGAACGATAATATTGAAGTGGATTTTTCAAAATGCGACGAGATTTGTACATGCTGAGCCGATAAACGTCTGTGATTACGATGAGGATGAGCCGATAAATTTTGATGATGATGAAAATTTTGAACTTTCCGCTGACGATCGAGAAAATTAACAGGGAAATGATAAAACTGCCACTTTTGAAGATGAAGATTTGGTCGAAATGTTCTGGCGCTCTTAAGAACTGGGACGACCGTTCATTTTATCGAGCTATGATATCCGATAGGAGCCGCTAAAAACAGATAAATTGGTAGCATTCTGAACTGAATGGAAAATGTTCTTGGCAAACATTCGAAAACCTTATAAACCGTCATCAAATTTAACTATTGATGAACAATTGATTCTAACTCGAGGGAGATGTTCTTCCCGATAGTACGTACCATCAAAACCAGGGAAGTATGGAATTAAAATATTTCGGCTACGCGACGCAAAGATCTCTTACCCATTGAACGCAGAAGTGTATGTTGATGGGCAACCAGGAAGGCCTCATTCGGTTAATTACGCCTTGAATTTAGTCCATCGGATATCCGCACTTCACGCCAACAAAAGAAGAACAATTACTATGAACAACTTTTTCACTGTTTGTACTTTAGCCGAGCAACTTTTGCAGAAAAAAACCGACACTAATTGGAATAATCCTACAAATAAAACCTGATTTGCCCAAAGAGCTTAGTACAAGTAAGGAATTAAAAAAAACCGAGAACTAAAATCCTCAAAATTTAGTTTTGATAACAACCTAATACTTGCAAGTTTTATCTTAAAGAAAATAGTTTCTAAAAAAATTGGTTATACAACTGGTGCAAGCCAGCTCTCCAACCCTCGAAAGTTTAAAAAAAAATTTAAGGACAGCAATCGATCTAATAGGTTATAGTGTTATTAATAAGACGGAAATCAACAAGCGAAAAAGTGGCGGCTAAGACCGTTAGAAAACGACCAAGATTTTATTTGCGCCCTTTGATTATCTGATATGAAATCCAGAACAAGATGTCATTTTTGTAATGAGCTAACTTGCCCAAACCACACCAAAATCCTATGCATAGAATGCATCAAAGAATAGGAAATGGTTTCAGATGAACATTAAGGGTTTTAGATGACGTATCTGGTTAAAACATAAATTTGAGAAATTAAACTAATTTTTTGTGAATGTAATTACTTTTTCAATAAAAATATAAATTTGTAATAAGAAAATAAACAATTTTTTATTTACTTTCCCTATGAAATATATGAAGGTGATCCATGGGGTCAGATTGACCCCTATACACAGACAACGTTATAGTAAGCTATACACAGAGTGAAGGTTAAGTAATCGTATTTACCGACATAGAATCCAATTTCTGATTTATACAAATTGTTTCATATAATTTTTGCTATTTCGGCAAATTATTTTTGTTTATAAACACTTACATTTTGGGCAATAAATGAAGTTACAATTGAGCAGTGAAATGTTTTGATTCATTCTCTGCTAAAGTTCCTCTACACTGGTAAGTTCTATAGCTGCATTAATATTGTAATTTATCGCTTGTCCAAATTTACGACTTGAACACTAAAGTGAAAATTATCATTGGTCCTTCGAGCCAAGCAATAAACGGCTACCAGTTGAATCAAAAAAGTGCGAGAATATTCAAAAACAATTCTCGAAAACTAAAGTTTGTCACATTATGGAATATGCCAACAACAACAAATAGTCTAGCAAGCCTTTCTACCACACCAGCCAACACCGACATGGCATGCAACTCTAATGCGAACGAGACTACAAACAACAACGAAGTACAAAATTCGACGATGCAAGACAGCGAGCACATACGCAAATATAAAAAGCCGAAGGTGAAAATGCGTTTGTGCTATAGATTAATGGCAGACGCTGCACAATTGTTACAAGCTGAAGGTTGTAAAGATCAACTTAAACACAAGCCAACCCAGCTCGATGCCAGTGTAGCAAATATCGAGCAACTTACTACTCAACATTAATCAACAAATTCGAGATACTAAGATCCAGAATCACCAACGTTCTGAATAAACAAAAATCAATGGAACATGAAGTCAAACTAAGGCCGATTGAAATTCCACATTTTCATGGACCCCTTAAAATGGGCATCATTTTATGACCTATTTAGAAGGATTATTCATGAAAACGACGACATAAGTGACACCATAAAAATGCACCAGCTAAAAACTACGGTACTTGGGAGCGCGGACAGACTAATAAGCCACCATGAAACCACTGGTGATAATTACAGAGACGCATGGCAGCTGGTAGTAAACATCAATTAAATCATTACATGATTTATTAACCGAGAGCCTACATGCCATTAAGAATTTAGGCATAATTTCGTTGTTTTGGAATTACATTATACAACATACATTGTTTTGGAATTACATTCGAGATGTCAATAACGGACCCTAGAGAATTGCCAACACTAGAAGAATTTCTCAATTTCCTAGAACGGAGATTCCAAGCCTTTGAAGCAACAAAATCAAAACCAATAAGTCGCAGTTTTGGAGCACCCGCTCCACAGACAGCAAGGGTCAACACATGTAGAACACAAACTAAAAGAAGCTGTGTATTGTGTAAAAAAGAGCATGGATTAAAGGACCGTATTAATTTCCAACAACAGTCCACCTTAGAACGTTCCAAATTCATCGCTCAAGAGCCGCTTTGCAACATGTGTTTAAAGGAGAACCACCACCCCTGTCCACATTCTATGCGATGTTTAGTTTGTGTGGGACGTCACAACACTTTATTACACTCCAATAACCCACCATAATGCACGATGCTCACCACGAAGATAGATGACACTCCAAAAAGTGAGTAAACCGTTCAGTTAAAGAAAAGGAACCATCTAGTAAACCAGTACGACCTGTTAACATCCACATTATTGGCCACAGCATTGGTTGACATACAGACTGGAAACCAAGAACCAAAACTCTTACGGGTGTTAATAGATCTTCGCTCACACATTTCAGTCATTACCGAGGAGGCATCCAAGCTAATTAAACAACGAACGACGAAAACATATATGGAAATAGGAGGTATAAACGAAAGCGAAATCACAACTGCCACAAAATCAGTGACCTTCCGTGTACAATCGCGATTTTCATCGAACTTTGCCATATGGAAATGGAGGCAGTAGAATTACCGAATAAAACACGACCACTGCCTGGCCAACATTTTGACAGTAGAAGATGATGGCGTCACTTAAACGCCTTGATGTGGGCCGATCCGAATTATAATCAACCAAACAAAATCGATATCTTATTAGGTGCCGATTATTATTCAAATATTGTGATGAACCAGGTTGTCAGAGGAAAACAAGGAGAACCAATTGCCCAACAAACAGAAATAGGATGGATTATATTTGGTAATACCCCCAACAATAAACCTTCCAAGATCACGTCATTGGTTACCTTAATCGACATCGACCAGCAATTAAAGAAATTCTAGGAAGTAGAAGAGATGCAACCCAAGAAGCTGATGACAAAGGAGGAAACTCTATGTGAAAATTATTATCATCAGAATTATTGTCCATATACTGACGATCGTTACACGGTATGAATTTCTTTTATCCAAAATTTACCATCTAGTGGATCATCCAAACAATGGTCCATTGCAAGATTCATTCAATTAGAACGACGTTTTTCAGTGGCAAAGGAATTTTTCAAGCAGTATCAGGAGTGTGGAGAAGGGTACTACAATAAAGGACATATGATTGAGAGTAAGGAATATAACGACAACGAATATTATATTCCTCATCACGCGTTGCTCAAAACAACCAGTATACCACAACAAAATTAAGGGTCGTTAGAATGTCGAAATTGAGGGTCGTTGTCTATGTCGGGCATAGAACAAATGTATCGACAAATAACAATATATCTGGAGGATCAAAAATATCAGAAAATATTATGGAGAACATAATCCGACAAAATGATAAAGTCGTACCAGCTGACAACCGTGACATTTGGAATGGCTTCGGCACCATATTTGGCCATCAAGACACTACAACAGCTAGCGGCTGATGAGCAGAAAAACTACACAATAGCGGCAAGGATAATTAAGAAAGATTTCTACGTAGATGATTCATTATCAGAAAGTAATAATATAGAGGAAGCTCAGACAGCACAAACCTGGAGGATTTAACCTGAGAAAATGGACCTGCAACTGTTTCCAAATTTTAGAAGGTGTAAATCCGGACTCGAGAGCCTTCGAGCCTATCATATTTCACAACAACGACGAATAAGAGTCAGTAAGAACACTGGGTTAAATTTGGAATCCAGGCACCGATACGTTTGAGTTTAAGGTGAATATCAACGAGAAAATTGGAGAAATGACCAAACGCAAAATGTTATCTGAGTTGTCAAAATTATTTGGTCCCTAGGCTGGCTATCTCCAACTACGATAAAAACCAAAGTGTTAATGCAAACGCTATGGATCTCTGGCGTGACTTGGGACTAAAAACTGCCTAGAAACATCGAAAACACCCAAGGTTGGAGGAGATAAAATTTCCGAGGTGGATTAAATTCGATCAATCTCTACAAAGAGAATTGCATTTATTTATTTATTTATATTGAGAAAAGTCTACAAATATGACTTGAATTTATAACATATTGAACATGGTAGAATAAAAATTAAATTAAACAAAAAAAAAGAATAAAAATTGACATAAAAATATTTTTAGGTTGGAGCAAAATGTTGCTTCAACCTACGTTTAAAGCTGTTTTTACTTAAGTAAAAGTCGAACAGATGGTCGATTTTATTAAAACTCTTCGACATCATGTTTACCGGTTCATTGTCACCATAGTTTGTTCTGTGTTTATTTAGATGAAGGAACTCATTGATTTTGTGATGCTTCCGAAGTGGCTTATGCAGCAGTGGTATACTTCTATGACAGGGCATCAAATAAAGCAACTTTATTAACATCAAAAACACGGGTAGCACCAATAGTAAATAAGCTAACATTGCCAAAGCTAGAGTTATGCGGAGCAAGTTTGCTTGCAAATTTAATGAATAGATTGTAGCAAGACATGCAGTTTGGTCATACGACAACATACTTTTGAACGGATTCAATGATCGTGTTAGGGTGGGTCCCACAAATTTAAAACATTTGTGGACAATAAAATATCGGAAATCCAGAATTTAAGTTCTCCGTCTCAGTGGTTTTATGTTAAATCAACCAACAACCCAGCGGATTGTGCATCCAGAGGTATCGAAGCAACGGAATTAATAACACATAATTTACGGTGGAACGGGCCTGAGGTTATCTTTGAGAAAGCAATCCAGCTGACGCCAATGATAATAGAGGAAATACCAGATCAATTGGATCTTAAACAATGAGTATTGAATACGGCTACGGTAATATCAGACAACGTTATTGATCCATTATATCTAAAATACTCAAACTTCAATACCATAAAAAGGATGAAAAAAGGTAGTAACCAACCAACTTCGAGGCCCGGGAGGGGTTCTCATGGAAAGGCCAATCCATAAACTATCTCGTCTCCCCATAGAACCTTAGGATAAGAATGACACAACACCAACACAGATGCCAGATAACCAAGTAATGCAACCAACGCTTCCACCACGTGTTCAACCTGACCGCGAAGTTAAAAAACGAAAAGTACACCACATCAGGACAATATGCAAGAAACTAACAACCATGCAGCTTATTTTATTACTACTCGGAATGTTACAGGGGCTTTTTTCTCCTGTTACATCCGAACCTATAATACAGTCGTTGCCTGCAGATGACGGTGTATATTTCCACAACACCGGTACAATCAACCTAATGGCATTACGGTGGAAGATTATCATAAACTATAATCTATCAGGATACTGGGAAGATATCGATTCGTTAACATACTACATCAATTATTTAAACGGGACTTGTCAAACGAGGACTGTGTTCAACTTTTGCGACTTCACCATACACCAACTAGATGAACAGCTGCAGGAAATAATATCACAAAACACACTGCTCATGTCAACCAATAAAGAGCACGTATTACGTAAACGTGACTTGGGGATACTATAGAACACATCCTGAGTGATGCCTTTGGAGTTATGGCCCAAAGAGATGCCTCTCATATCGAAAAGCAACTCTAAAGAACAGCAAACAACGAAAAAAATTTATTGGATCTAGTTTGAAACCAGACCTCAATTATAAATACCACAATAAACGGCTTCCAACATGACAGAGAAGTGGCTAATAAACATTTTAAATCAATCGCACAACAAACTCTTTATCTCAATGGAATGATACACAACACATCCTCCGAGCTCGATCACTACCAAAGAGTACAAACCATCACCAAGTATGCGATGCACATAATGATTCATATGAGGCGTACCGCAGAAAAACAACGAGTCATCATTGATGTTATTCTTAATGCCCGTCACGGTCATATTCATCCGGCATTATTGACTCCAGCACAATTAAAAGAGGATATCAACCGAATCGAAGATTATGTTCCGCCAACCATGATGATTCCGGATAGAGATGACGACATGATTTACGAAATGTTAACAGTTCAAATGCTTTTGGCATATTCACAGACGTATCAATTATTCCAATCCCGAAACCCAATAATGGTCGATTATATATAATAATACGATCAACAGAATATCTAATAGTTAATCTACATCGTGATCGTTATGCTCCTCTAACTAGTCAAGAACTAGAACAATGCGTTCAAATAAAAAATAATGGATATTTATGCAACATCGCATCAATCTATAATATACACACTCAAACCAATCGCTCTGCGAAATGAACTTGCTGAGGCACAAAAAACAAAAAGCTGATGGCTGCATCACAACCACAATAAACCAACCAAACTATTGGACTCGGTTGAGCATAAACCAGTGGATATTCACTGTTACAACACCAAAAATGATCGATTTGATATGTAATAATCAGGTGACTACGATGACGTTGGAAAATTCTGGAATAATCACTCTAGATCCGAAGTGCACCTCAAAAACCGAAGATTTCCATCTCTCAACCATCGAGGAGAAATCACATGGAATAAATTCCCCGTTTATTGCATCAATAAAACTACAATACGAGGACAAGTAAATAAATAATACTCAAAATAATCACGTTTCACGAAAAATAAATAATAAGCACGGCGTTATTTCCTATTTCTTCACAAAAACAATTTTTATTCACAAAATGGTGGTTCGATTATGTTTGTTTGATGGAGTAATGACGAGTGACTTTTATTTTTATTTTTTCTTACAAAAGTTAATTTTGGTAGTACATAAAAATTATGGCAGATGGCTATTCTTTAAAATAAAACTGAACTTAACCAAAATACAACAAATAATAACTACTGAATGCAACCAACAAAAATTGACGTAATAATTATTAATATTGTCAGGAGCTGTCATTACTGGATAATGGATATAAACAAAAGCACAGGTACGCTAAAAATTACAATAATTATATAAATTGAACAATATTAATTAATATAAATGTCTTTCAGAATGTTAAATGCGTAAAATATTTGATTGCAGTGTAAAACAAGTGATGAGAAATTAAAGATAAGTTTTAAATACAAATTTACTCTTAACAAAAAATTAAATATATAATTTTATTCTAGGCGCAGCATGTATGTCATCGACTGCTTCAACAACAAGAGACCGCCCTACTTCGGTCACTCGGTCAGCAAATGCCAACACCAATGCAGGAGGAAACAAGTAATATAGAAGACATCAGGTTGACTAAGGAAATAGTTGATCTTGACTTGAGGGAACCATCGCTCAGCAAAACATCAATGAAGCAGCCTTGCCAGAATCAATAGATGCACCAAGTTTCGGACATCATACTCATCATTATGTATTAATATATGTACATGCTATTGTCTGTCGGAATCAGCGGCGTAACTACAAGGGCGCAAACCCCGCACTGCGGAGGGGGGCGCAACGATGGAGGCCCGCTGCGCGGGTCTGGTAGTCTTTGTTCTTGTAAGGAAAACCTGTTTCATACACTCCACAATATGATTTTCTGCATTTCAAGTCAAAATTTAACAATAAAAATTGAATTTCGATTTAAAATGTTGTATTACATGTATTTAATTTTAAAAATATAAATTACATAATGAATTACAATTGAAATTAATAAAGGTAGTTCGCGTAACTATATTTTCTTTAAATTAAAAAGCTATATTTTTAATGGCCGACATTTTTATTACTCTGAAGGGAAAGATGTACAAAGTGAAGAGAAGGTAGTCTAGGGGCCCACATTAAGTTATGCGGGAGGGCCCAACATTTGTAGTTACGCCACTGGTCGGAATATTCATAATTGTGCTATACTTCTACCAAAGGTGGAAAAAACGACAACCAGCTTCAAGGGACACTATCTCGCAACAACAAATTCCACGGCCGAGGTCTCTAATTCTGTCGGCCTCGCAGGATGTTCAATCACAGATTTAAACATAAATTACGCTTATCATGCAAACCAAATATATGCAAATAATGCAGTCAAACGTTTTGATTCATTCTCAGCTAAAGTTCCCCTACACTGGTAAGTTCTTTAGCTGCATTAATATTGTAATTTATCGCTTGTCCAAATTTACGACTTGTACACTAAAGTGGAAATTAACAATAATTTTGTACTGTGCAAAATGACTCGACTCCGTATAGTCAAGATTAAACTAGACTCGACACGCAGCATACCATATTATTCAATATAGTTGCCTGATATTGTCAGTGAAAAACACACGCAATAATCAAAAAATGTTTTTTGTGTTCCGACTTTTCCAGTTACAGCTTCGTAGGATAAAAAATTTAATTCAAATACATAAATTAAATGTTAATTTTGAAAAACAAGTTTACACAGCCAAATTAAATTTTTAAGTGAAAAAATTTGACATGATAATTTTTATTCTCCAAATTAAATAATTATTATATAATATTATGTAATTCGTTTCGGTTGGTATTTAATTGACCTCATTTAATCATTGTAGTTTCAAAAAAAAATTTTATAATAATTTTGATGAACGTATGACTACGACTGACGTATTATTTTGTGGTGCAGGAAATGTTTGATCACACATTTCAGTGATAAAGGTGATGCCGAATTAAGAGTCACAATCAGAAAGGATTTCGAAAAATGTATGTTCACATTCCGAGGAAATCATAATGATTAAAAGTTCTAAACGCCCAATTCCTTAGTTAAATTTTTCAAAATCTATCAAAAGAGCCTGACAGTCTCTATTTTTTATTTATCGTGTATTATATACAAATCATTTTTATTTAAGCATGCTCATTTTTTTAATTTCAATTTATCGCTAACTTTACGAGGAAAAGAACAAACACATTTTTTTCGAAAATAATCCCGTTATATTTTTGTGTTTGTTTTTGTTTACATATCTACATAATATGTTAAGAGCTTTAGGGTTAATACCCCAATTGCCGTAGTCGTATCCTTTGTCACGCCAAATAACAGTCAAGTTTTAATATTATTTCTATAAATCCTAGACGACTACTATGAAAACATCATATTGCACTGACTTTTTACGACTCAAGTCATTTCAAAAGTCTTTTCTTGTTATACGATATATTTTCAAGTGAGTATTAGTAAAACAATCTTGATGTGAATAGAGCCGGTATATGAAAAATCAACTTAAAATAAGGGATATAGAAACACTAACACTTCATTTATTTTCATAGAGTTTGTATGAAAAAACGAGATTTCGATTGACGATAAAACATGAATTAAAAGTTAAACCCAGTTAAATAATTTTTTCTGAAATCGCTAACAAACAGCGCAATGCCTCAAAACTCAGATTCTCAAATTTCTCTATTTTCCAGCAATAATCAAAAGAAAATAAGGGAAATTAAATTAAAAAACATTCTACAATAATAACAATATGTATTAACAAGAGAAAATTCAATTTAATAACGTCATCATACATCCAAATCTAAAACCAATGGTAAGAAAAAAGACAACATGTCTCCGTTCAACAATCAAAATAAAATAAATCAGAAGGAGCCAAACAGAAAAAAATTAATCAATACAATGAGTGCGAAGAAAACAAAATATCAAAACAATCTAGCCTGCTTTGTAAATTCAAAATAACCATAGAAAATTTTCAAATTCAAATTTGAATGGAGGCAATGAAAGAGATGATTATTGTTTTGTTTATAAATTTCGAGTTATGTTGATGACGTATATAATACAACAACAACAATATTTAAAATTTTTTTTTTTTTTTTTTTCTTTTTCGCAGTGACCATTATTATTATTATTATTATTATATTATATTTTTATTCAATTACAAATAACATTATAAATACATTAACTTACAAACTAAAAGTAACACAAATAAATTGAATAAAAATTAGGTTAGTTCATAGACATACAATGTCTGTTTTGAACTACCTTCATTAAAAAAAATTAGTAAAATTAAAATGGTGAAGAGTAATTTCAAAAGTACCTTATTTTTCATGGCGACTTGATTTTTCAATCAAATAATATTACATGTTTCATGAACATTTTCATATAAAAACAAAACAAAAGCTCATATTTCTAATAAACTAAAGCTATAAATGAAAATAACCGTTTCCCCATATAGTTTCATAATAAAGAAAAAATTGTATGTACAGTCGATACTGGAGCCTCTTATTTATACAGTAGGCTCTGGTATTAGCTATGCTAGTTGCCATTTAAAATAACTATTGTCGTAAACAGTCAGTGCAATATGATGTTTTCATAGTAGTCGTCTAGGATTTATAGAAATAATATTAAAACTTGTCTGTTATTTGGTGTGACAAAGGACAAGACTACAGTAATTGGGCTGTAAGATTGACTTTGCAAGTTCTTAATCAAATCAAGTACTGAAATTCTGTGCCCTGTCAACCTCTTCTTAAACGGTATAAGAGGACCCCTAGGATTTGAAATCAGTTTTATTGTTAAACGATCCATTGATTTTGAATTTGATTTAATCGCCTTTATATCCAAAATGGACTCCAAACTTTATTTGTATCCTCCAATTCATTAAATTTGTTAAACCAGAATAAATATTAAATAGGGAAAACCTAAAAAACAAAAATTTATTGGGATCAACAAAAATTGATCCCATTCCAGCACAACTTTTAATTTATGTGGCTTGACTACAAATAAATTTTATCTCTACACGAACTTAAATTGTCTGAAAAAAATTATCGCGTCCAATCATCAGACACTCTGTCTCCCCGTTTAATGTACACACACACAGACACCCACAAACCCACACAAAAGATAAGAGAATATCACGTGAATCTATTTCAGAAACAAACCATGGATAATTCTCATCCAAACTTTTTTTGGAGTTTTAATTTTCTTTTCATCGTCATCTAAAAATAATGCCGAAAACCAAAAATAAAATTCAAAAATCACTACAACAATTTTTTTAAGGCGTGTTTAGCTAATTTGTGTCACAATCAAAACATAGAGACACATCTGTAATCTTCGGAACACTCTCATCTATATAAATGCTTCATTATTTAATATTTTTAAAAAAAAAAATCCTTAAAATCTAATTAAAAATAATTTAATTAAGAATAAAACAGTAAAAAAATAATTATTAACACCCTTATATACAAAGCTCTTAAAATATTAAAAATAAAAAAATTATTTAGCATAATTTAGCATTTAACAAAATAAAAAGGAATAAAAACGCAAGAGCAGCTCTCCTGGTGTATGTACCTATTTATATTTATGCGAAATGTGGAAGGATATAAGGGAGGTGTTAATAAAAAAAACTACTTTACTTACATTCTGTGTGTCAGGAAATTAAATCAGATTATCGTATTCCGTTTCATTTACGTACCGTTGATCCTATACATATCTTATATGTGAGAGCTTTCCCACATCCACACAAATTTATTTTAAATTTTATTAAATGACGAGGAGCAGGTTATTACAACAATAAAACAATTTTCAAATATACACATATAAATACAAAAATAAACTGAACCAAAACCGAAAAAAAGCTCCACTTTTACAATTTTTGTGTTTTCTTAATTAAATAATTTTTTTCTTTTTTTCTAATTTTTTTAATTTTAATTTTTGTATTATTCTTTCCTCTTTTTTTGATAAGGGCCACACAAAACTACTATACCGAACCAAAAAAAAAAAAAAAACTTTTCTTCTTTTCTTCTTTTTCTCTTTTATTATATTTTTCTTTATTTTCATGTAAATGAAAAATAATAGCACCACACAATTTTTAATTGTTTTCTTAATCTTAACATAAATATCACTTTATGCATTTTCTTTTTTTTATTTTAATTTTCCTTATACGGATAAACATAATTTTTGCCCGATTTATTTATTTTTCAATTTTTTTTATTTATTATTATTTTCCTCCTCTATTATATTGGTTTGACCTTATTGTGTAATATAATACAACACACCCAAAAAAAAAAAAAAAAAAAGAAAAAACATAAACGGAAAAATGAAAATTGATGAAAATTAAAAAAAAATAAACGAATTTCACTTTTTTGATACTTCGATTTTCCTTTTTTTATTTATTGTATTTAACAAAAGCCATTTTCCCGTTATTATTAAATTTATATTTATTAACAATTAAATTATATGTATTTTCCTTGCCAAAGCTAACCAAAAAAAAAATCCGAGCAAAGGAACAATCTTGCAAAATGTATTAAAGAACGTTGGAAAAAAAATGTACTTTGTTTTTGCTGCTCGACATATATCTTCTTAGAGCACAGTAGAAAAAGAGCTTTTTGCAGCATCAAAAAAAAAAACGGAAAATCAAAGTATAACAAAACAATTATGTAACTAATAATCATTTATATATTTTTTTTTTAATAAAAATCAATTTTAATTATTATTTATACAAAATTAAAAGAAAATCACTCTGAACTGTTTAACTTTCAACAAAACTTATAAAAACTAAAAGCTTTTAATAATATTTCTATTTTTTTTTTTAGTTCATTTAACTGTGCGTCGTATTGAAAAAGGAATTGTCTAGATAAGACTGAAAATATATTGTGGATTTTTATTTTTTTTTATTTTTATATTTTTGTATCTGTATATGAATTTCCATTTGGATTTGGAGGGTGTGGGACATGTGATGCGCAAACGCGTCACTTGCAAAAAAATTGTTATTTTCAAATTTTCTTGGTTTATTTTGTTTTTCTCGGTCGTTTATACATGTACACATGTAGGAAAAATAATGGTTAAGTTTGGTGGAAAATCATGGTGTTTGCGAGCTTTTTTACGGTTAGTGGTGTAATCTGTGATCACTTTTTAGAAAACAAATTTGCAATAAATTTATTTTTGAGATAAAGAGGTTGATATTTGACTGATCAGTAAAATAACATAAACGATTAGTCGTAATCGCAAGGAAAATGTTAAATTAATTTGTACAATATCTGCCGTATACATACAGGGCCGTCTTAAGACATGTACCAATATCACACCGAGAAATTTTTTTTTTTAACGTATTTATTTATTTATTGAATCTCTCATACAAAAATAACGATAAGTTATCAAATCTTAAATGCTAGTATAATTAAGTAAATCTGCGGGAGCAGAATTTACATGCTATCAATAATTAATAATTTATGACGTCACAGCCATCGTTTTATTCTTTAATCGTGACGACAAAGGTATATCTTTTAAATTTCTCGCCAGCATATTCGGATGAGATGATAGTTTCCCTGCATAGTTAATCCGCATTTTTAGTAATTCGTCTTTGACAGCTAGGATGCTAAGGTCCTTATGAATATTTTCGTTTTTTATAAACCAAGGTGTCCTTGTAATCATTCTGAGAATTTTTGACTGTATTCTTTGAACAATGTCAATATTTGAATTTGAAGTTGATTGCCATAATTGACAGCCATACGACCAGATTGGTTTAATCATTGTGTTATACAGGAGAAGCTTATATTCTAAATCAAGGGTTGAATATTTCTCGTTTCATTTCAATATGTTTTCGTCGGTCTATATGGACGCCTAGGTATTTTGCTTCGTTGGCCTGAGGAATTTGTATTCCGTTCATTGTGACCGGTGGACACGTAAGCTTATTTAAAGTGAATGTTACGTGAGTCGATTTCTTTTCATTGGCCTTTATCCTCCATTTTTTTAGCCAGATTTGATCTATATGTTGTCATCTATATATTGTTGCAGGGTTATGGACGCTGTTTGTGGATTTTTATGAGTACATACGATTGCTGTGTCATCAGCGAAAGTAGACGTCATAATTTTCGAAGATATTGGTAGATTAGAAGTGAAAATTAAATACAAGGTTGGGCCAAGCACACTGCCTTGTGGTACTCCTGCCAGGACGTTTTTCTCGCCCGATTTAGAGGTATTGTGTTTAACATAAAATCTGCGATTTGACAAATATGACTTCATAAGTTGGTAGAGTTCCGGCAATTTAAAATTAATTTTATAAAGCAAACCCTCGTGCCAAACTTTATCGATTGCCTGAGCAACATCCAAGAAAACTGCAGAGCAGTACTTCCTTTCCTCGTATGCTGATCTTATTTCTGAAGCTACTTGGTGCACTTGCTCAATGGTTCCATGTTCTGCTCTAAAACCAAATGAATGATTTGGGATGATATTTCGGAATTTCGGTTTAATCTTTCCTATAATTGAGTTTTCGAAGACTTTCGAGATGATTGGTAGTAGGCTTATTGGTTTATATGACGAAACCTTGGTAGGATCCTTGCTAGGATCATTTTTATACTTGACAGTTTCCAGCACTCAGGAATGCACCCTAATTCATAGATTGAATTGAATATGTAAGCTAGTCGATCAAAGGCAAATGACAGACGACTGTCATTACACAATCTTCACAAAAAACTGGATTATTTCGTTTTCTCAATGCGATTTTTGACAATTGGGATAAATGAAAATCGCGATTAACTTTGTGTCTGTCTACCGTATTACATTTTGTTTTGGTTATTATTTTTTATTTTGATTTTAGTCTCTCTCGCGAAAAATTTAAAAAAACTGTGAAATGGTGTTGAATGAAAATATGCAAAATATTAATTAATATTTATTTTTTTTTTGCCCAGTATTATAATTAAATATTAGAGTTTACTGTCAATGGAATGGAAAATCATTTTTGGCCGTATTCAGTTGAAGTTATTCAAACTTTTTACGATTTGTATGGAAATATTTTTGTTTGTTACCCTATAACACATACACAGTAGGTTTTATTTATTTTTTGTCCTTGCCGATATTCACACATATGTACATCCAATATTTTTTGTTCGGTACATTTGTTTCCGTAACATGATTTCTATACAATTTTTTACTTACTCCTGCCGCTAAAAATGTGTTCACATCAAAAATGTGGAGTTAACAAAATGCAATATAGACGGAGTCGAGTTAAAACCCAACAACAAAAATTAGTTCAAAGAAAACAAGAGCATTATTTCTAATTTTTTTCGAATGCGAAGCAAGCGTATCTAAATTTTGGAAGTTTTTTATAAATTTGACGTTTTTATTTTACATCCTTTATTAATTTACAAAAACATTTAGTTTTCCAGTAGTACACTCTGTTTTGAGTAAAAGCTCATTCGTAACAGAATGTACCAAAATAGATGGATAATTTAAAACTGAAAAGAGCGAACGTATCTAGCCACTTGTCTCGATCAATACAACATCTTCGCATAGATTTTTGCTACATTTTCAATGTCCAAACCTTTCCTCGACGAATTGTGATGTAGCCCGAATATTCCAAATCCAATATTGAATCCTCCATTAACTGTGATCCTTGCTCTGGGAATAGAACAATTTACCACATAATGATTTGCGTTCCGGGGATTCTGCACAATGTGACAAAAATTAAAATTTGGAAAAAAAATAAAAATATTATATAGAAAAATTAATTTCAAAGGAAACAAGCGTCCAATCGACATGAAAATCCAAAAAATATGGAAAAAAAATTGATCAGTTTGTAGTTGGTGAAAAAAACCAAATAATAAAGCGAGCTTATGTTTACTCATTTGACATATTGAAATTTGAAAAGTGAAGATAACAATAACGTATCAAAAGATGGAAAATTTAATTTAATTATTATTATTTTAGCTTTTATGAAAAACACAAGTACTCGTATCAATATACACTCGTGGACAAAATTAACGCATATTTTTTTCTTTTTTGTAATAAACAATCAATGGCTGGTCCATTTTAATACTACTAAGTAGTGTCAAATGATAGAACATTTATATTTTTAACAGAAACCACCTTGAATAAAGTCTACTGCAAGCCAATCAATTAAATTTTTCAAATATGCTTAATCAAGAGTGCATTGTGTTTGAAATCCAACGCAACGATCGGCTTTTGTTTCATTGCATATCAATTAGTGATCTTCCCAAATATAATTCCAATGCTTCCTGACTGGCGGCTAAAATATTTCGTATGTAGTTTTATATGGTCAAACAAGTGTTTGAATGTTTCATTAAATTATTAATTTCAACTGAATTAATTTTAAAATTTGATATTTATTATTAATCGCAACATACTCAATTTTATTAATCATAAAAAATATGTATGGGGACATCCACTAATTTAGACAAGAAATTTGTATTTGTAAACATGATTTTACTTGTTTTTGTACAAATAAATTAGAATACATATAAAGGACATAACTATACTTTTCCATAGTAAACTTGCGGTCAATAATATCGGCAGATTTATCGATAATGCAGTATTATTTAATACGTGAAAACATAATACGGAATTATTTCTAAAGATGTCAGCTTTAACAATTTTTAATTTTTGGTAAATAAACAAAAAATAAAATGAAATTTTTTTATAATTGATGGCTACTTGTAACTTGTAAGTTCTATTCAGCGATATAAATACATGGATAGGGGATAGAACAAATTTTATGGAGCAACTGAAAAAGTATTAAGTGTGTGATAGAGAAAGAAAAAACCTTCGTCCTTGTCTTTAAATTCGAATTTTCGAATACCAAATTCAAATTTATGTGTAGGAGGCGGTAAAGCAAAGTAGCTGTCGCCTAGAGACGGAAAAAATAAACGTTGCAAATTCACAACATGCCAGATACAATAATATAAAAGTGGTAGTAACCATGGTAACAAATTTAAAACACATCTTAAAAATAAAAAACGAAAATTCACTTGAATGTTTGTTTATGCGAGATTTTTGACGTTTTACTCGAATTTTTGGTGTTGTTGTTTATTTTTCAGGGATGTATTTGAAATTTAAAGGAATAAATGGTTATTAATTCTTTAATTAGTGTACGAAAACTGGTAGCGTAATGTTTAACTATTCAAATTTGATATAATTAATTAATTATTTTCAATATAATTAAACATTATCCAATATTTATCCCATTCAATTTAAAAAAAAATCTGTTTCAAAAAATTTCGAAATGAAATTTATTCAAGTACGGCACTTATTCGGAAATACTTTTTTTGATAAAGAGGAGTATATAAAAGAGTAGTAAGACTATACAATAAAATTTGCTCCATTTTTAGTGACGTAAATCAATGTGATTTTTGATCAATCCCCTATCCATGTATTTATATCGCTGGTTCTATTCGTGTTTTTTGCTTTTGTTTACATTTTTGTTTCGAGACAACAACAAAAAATTTTAAAAAACTACTACTTAGTGCCATCTTTAGATTTAATCCATCTATGGCCGTTTTTTGACAAATACATCCTTTATAGGTATAGTAATTTATTTGTTTTTGTACGTAATTAAAAGAAAAAGTAATCAGCGCTGCCCAAGCGTGGGGACAAATGAATTAAAATCGATATTAGGCAAGTCCCTCATTATTTGTAATTGCAGTACCACTAGTTCTTGTTAATGTGTTCTAAAGCAAACACCTAATATAAAATCTATTGTAATATGGCACCCTTTCATGAGCTGGAGGCGGTTAAAGTAGTCACATTGTATCAGGAAGATTATACTAAGTACAAATCGCACGAAAGTTAGGAATCCACCAGTCTTCGGTTTCACGAATAGTTAAGCGATATCGTGAGGCCTTAGAGTATAAAAGCAAGCCGAACAAGGACGTAAAAGTTACACAACCAAACCTGGCGACCGACTTTTAAAAATGAATTCGTTACGAGATCGAGAGCGTACTTCTACACAACTCAAAAATGAGTTACTTAGTAACTTAGTAAGTGAATATTAGTGCCAGAACAGTTAGACAAAGATTAAAAGAAGTACCTAACTCCAAAACGGTTCATAAAAGTTCCACGGCTTCTTCCCCGCCACAAATCCAACCGTTTAGAATTTGCTCATACTCATGCAAATTGGGGAACTGATACAATGGGCCACTGTTCTCTTTTCAGATAAGACCAAAATCCAATTATCGAACAGATGGACGTAATCTTGTCTACAGAAGAGTTGGAGAACGCTACGCACCGTGTAACATGGTGCAAAGTGTAAGCTTTGGTGGAGGTTCAATAATGTTTTGGGATGGAATCAGTTGGAAGAGCCGTACGCAGCTGATGGAGATTGGTTTGAGGATGAATGCAGACTGGTATATTCGAAACATTCCTGGCGATCACGTTTTGCCATATGTGGGCTTCAAAGGTTATAACAATTTGGAGTTAATGCATGATAACGCTGCAATAAACGTAGCTGCAACGGTACGACAATATCTTCAAGATATCGGCATTCGTGCACTTAAGTGGCCACAAATGAGTCCGGATCTTAATCCGATCGAACACGTATGGGACATTCTAAAACGCTGTATTAGAGCTAGAAATCCAGCACCAGATTCGATAGCAGAACTAAGAGTTGCAACGCAAGGAGAGTGGAATCTCATTCCGCAAGAAATGATACAAAGCATTCTACTTGTTATTCCCAGGAGGATAGAACCTGTAATAAGGGCACGGGGGGAAATATAAACACTACCAACATCAACTCTACTAACATTTTGCAATGAAAAATAGCCGCTATAAGTCTATCGCACACGCTGAATTACATTAAAATCAGATAAGAAATGGCCAAGTTCCTTCCCAGTTGGCCACTTTCTAGAACTTTATCCAAAAATCATTTTAGAATCCCATTTCCATCGTACATGCTGAATTTCATCAAAATCAGATAAGAAATGCCCAAGTTCCTTCCTAGTTGGCCATTTTCCAGAACTTTATCCACGAATCATTTTAGAATCCCATTTCCATCGTGTATACCAAATTTCACTGAAATTGAATAAGAAATGGCCAAGTTCCATATTAATTATTGGTCATATTGCAGAACTTTATTAAATTTTCTGTACTCGCTTATGAGTATTACAAAAAAAATCGTACGATCGTTAAGGGTTAACAAAATAACTAACGCAAAATGTGAAAAAAGTCGTTTTTTTATTTTGATGATCACTTGTTCCTTTAATTGTTTTGTAAAACGTTGATCAATCTGTCCGGCAAAACGGTTGGATGGATCAATTTGAAAATAATACAGGGCTATTAGGGGTACATTAAACTGTAGAATGACCTGGCAATATTAGTCTTTTCATCAATGTTTGTAAAGTAACGGTAGATTTACTAAGGCAACCTAAAAAGTCGTTTTTTGGTACTTTTTTCAATTCAGTACTGAGGGTTAAAAAAAAAATTTGTTCTCAACTAATCATTAAAGGGTCTTGTAGGAAATTTACTCAAGTTTTCAACGCTGCCCTAAAATTTATTGTGAAGTTATCGTTTGCTGAGATATCTAGGATCAAAGACAAAAGGATCTTTTTTGATTCAAAGTCAGATATCTCAGCAAAAAGTTGAAATAGAGAGCCCAGAAAGAAATTAAATTTACGCCTAATTAACAGGCTAACCGACCTATGCATTGGTTTAAATTAAAAAAATTCGGGGTAGGCTGTGTCTTCTACACGGCCGTAAGTGTTTTCCGTGATAACGTTTATAAGAGGTGCGAGAAATAACGCGATGTATGGGTTTGTTAAAATAAATTTCTTTATTATTAGCATCATGAAATGAGAGTACAGTGATTGTTTGCAAACGATTAAGTACTGGGCGATGGTATGAGAAGTACGATATGAAACGCAGGGTCTCAGCGGAGATGTGCCTGATGAATGTGAGTCCCGCAGACTAGTGCCTCCCAAAGTCGCCGAGGCTAGTGTGATGAATACGCAGTCTAGGTCAAATATATTTTATATCAGAGTCCACACTGACATTTGACCTATCAGATCAGGTATTCCCCCTTTATAGTGCTCTCTAGCATTGTAAATCGCCACTTTGTAAATCTAAATTTTAATTAAAATTTATGTGGAAATTAATTATTTTAATAAACAATAAGTTATCTGCCACAGTTTCTTTACGCACAAATTGACACCAGAAATACTCCGGTCAGATAAGTGATTTCCATGGTTGGTTGTAAATCGCTGGTTTGTGCTTTGTAATTTTAATTAACATTAATGTGGAGATTACTTGTTTTAATTTAAAATAAATTATCTGCCACAGTATTATTAGGCACAAATTAATAACCGAATTGCTCCGATCTGATTAGGCATTCTCTTGCTATAGTGCCCCCAATCTCTATAAATCCCTATTTTGTAGTTTGAATTTTTAATTAAAATTTATGTGGAGATTAATTAATTTAATTTAAAATTAATTAGCTACCACTGGTTTTTTACGCAAAAATTGACACCATCGGATCTCTCGCTACACTGGTTGAAGCATTCAAATCGGCCGAAATCAGAGGTTTGCGGCGCGGGTTCCTGTGCCGCCCGATGACGTAATTGCGATAATATTATGCGTGATACATAAATTCGAAGGACCAATCTAAGCAATCAAATCTTTAAATTAAAGGTAGTGCTTATAGTTGATGAGTAATTGCCCCCGACCAAGGGCTAAACTACAATCGCTATTTCCTAGTTTGAATTTTTAATTAAAATTTATGTGATGATTAATTAATTTAATTTAAAATAAATTAACTACCGCTGGTTTTTTACGCAAAAATTGACACCATATAATCTCCGATCGGATGGGCCATTCTCTCGCTACCCTGGTTCAAGCATTTAAATCGGTAGAAATCAGAGGTTCGCGGCGCGGGTTCCTTTGCCGCCGGATGACGTCATTGCAATAATATTATGCGTGACACATAAAGCCGAAGGATCAATCTAAGCAATCATATCTTTAAATTATAGGTAGTGCTTATAGTTGATGAGTAATTGCCCCCGACCAAGGGCTAAATTTCGGGTAAGTTTTCTGAACATGCGGTGTAAAACGTTATCACGTCAAAAAAAATTCCCGAGCCCATGGATCCTTACAAAAAAAAATTCGAATTTTTTTTTTTCACGCTCTTTCTTATGATTGCGTGATAACTGTATCTCACAAAAATTGTCCGCTCAAATATCTCAAAACTAGAGATTTGAAGCTTTAAAATGCTTTTGCTTTCATATCTGTACAACCGTATTTCACTCTTCAAAAAACACTAAAAAAATTGAAAAAAATTTGTGTTCCTTAAATTTTTTGGAGTATCTAGTGTATTACCGTGAGATTTCTTCAATGCTTTTGTACGGTTGCCACGGAAACTTTGGAAACGTACAAACACATACTTCTGCTATATTTTTAATAATACTTGGTATTTCTGTAGACTATGAATACTTGATTTTCAAAATTTTAATTTTTCAATTTAACATTTATTCAGTTTCTTATTGTTAAGCATGGTTTCCACGATGGCGAGGCGCAAAATTAGTCAAACTAAAAAGAGAAAGTAAAAATTCACCAATAATACGATAGAGATAAAATACCATTTTGACAGAAAAATTGGGACGTCCAGTTTTTAATATTTTAATTCAGCACTCCGAAATTGGACGTCTAATCCGAAAAAAAGATGAAATGGATCATCTTTTTTCGGATTAACCGCTGATTTTCGGAATTCATATGTCAATTTGAAGAACATTTTCGGAATAAAACAAATTTCAAAACAGAACCGTTAATTTGGATTTTAAAGAAAATAATTTATAAAGCATTCATCCAGTAATGGATGTTAATAAAGTTAAAAAATGTAAGTTAAATTATGAAATGTCTCCAAATGTATATCAATGCAAACACAAACAAAGTTATAGGTGATGAAATCTCGAAACGTTAAAAATAAATGAATAAAAATTCGGTGTAACGACTTGTTGCTGTTTCATTCACTCTCATGTTTTTTTTTAATCCTTCCTATTTTTAGTTTGACTAATTTTTTCGCCTCGTCAAAGTAGAAACCAAGCTTTATTCTTCAATAATGTTGATTATTATATCGCTATAGAAATTAATGTTAAGTCTAATCACTTCCAGTCATACGTGTATGTGTCACCACGATTCGTACACCACAGGATGGGACTAATAACGAAATTTTATCTCATGATAAAAACAAAATCAATAACTTGTTTATTTTGGTTTATCACCAGTAAATAGTCTCGAAGGGTCACCGACTGAACTTTGTAAGTGTTAACAATGGCGTGTCATTATTAACATTCAATTAAAAGAGCCTCCCGCAACGACGACCATGTTCATAATCCTAATTCAAATGCGCCATTCAGTTGGAGAGAGATGTGCAGCGAACCGCTGGATTAGCAATATATAAACTTTTAAGAAAACTCACGATCACTTCCCATGTCATCGGTCGCCAAACAAGTGTTTCGTTCCGTAACAACAGAGCCCATCGGTGATATTTATTCCATGGTACATTTCAGTTTCCTATTAAAAATAAATAACTTTCAGTAGTTGTGTATATAATCTCGAAGATACAATCGAGTGCATCGAAAACATAACCAAGTTCACTTAGATCGTTCTTGCCCCGTATTCTCAAACGATTTCAAGAATTCTCCAAGAGGACTATCATCTTTTATAGGTTTCGGAAGCTGAACCACTTAAATACCTCCAACGAGACGAATACATTTTGCACATGTACTCAGATCAAAATATACCTGCTAGGTGACCTTGGGCCCTCGTCGATACAGTCTTTCAAAGGAAATTAGAAAACTTCGAATCTAGAGTATTTGTGAATCTTATTTTAACTACCATAAGCTAATTGCGTCTATTACACTGGGCCCCTATCATGATTTCCGCGGCGAGTCTTAAAGAATTTCGATATGTTCTTTTCGACCCGCTTCAACTTTCTTATTATGAATTCCGCTTTCGAAAAGGCATTCATTTAACGTAATAAACGCACTCATTTAATGACGTATGTTAGTGCACGCGTCATTATTTTGAGAAAAGTTTTGATTTTAGTACAATTAAATATTACCTTTAACTTTCTCAAACTATTTTTTGAATAAAAATAAAACACCTTTCAATCGAACTAAAGCAAAATACAACAAACGAGTGACCTGTTACAATCTTCAATAGTAACTCAATCGGAAAATTGTCCGCCTTATTTTTGTTGGCGGAATTTTTCTCGCTATCGAATATATGGCGAAAACGTATCGTGTTTCGTGATCCCAAATTCACGATATCGTGAAAAACTTCTTTCGCGGCACAAATCATGATAGGGCCCCTGAATAGTCCATTCTGAGACATTAAATTATAAATATGTATTTTATCTATTATGATTATTACAAAAAAATAATCTAGTAAATAAAAGGTCAGTTCTTGTTCCGTCACAGCAAACTGAACACATAATACACACACGCCATGTTTACGCATCACCCACCTTGAGAGTACTAATTGGACTCTCTTCCTTTTTTGTTTAAACTGATGTGACAAAGCGATGCGATTTTGCTTTGTTCAGCGAGATTGCTGTGTATGAGTAATGGTACATTTTAAAGCGTACATGACAGGTTTAGGTGATTAAATCGACAAAACTGTACTTTGCTTAATTATGCTCAATTAATCTCAATAAGGTTCATTATCCAAATTCAGAATATAATAACTTATTGACTTTTTGAGCCAAAAATGTAACTTAGTTTAAATATTGAGCGAACAACAGCCGTCTTTATGCAGGGACTTCTCAGCCTCATTGAAATGGCTTGAAATAATTAAATAGTTTATATATAAAAGTTTGCACATAAATATTTTGCGAGTTGAGGATAAACCCGCTCGTTGTTTTTTTACTCATAAAATAAAACCCAACGGAACTATGTATTTCTCCATTAACGCTGCCATGTATTAAAAAAGTTGTCGCATTATAATTGGAACTAGTACATCGAAAGTTTCATCCATAATCCAACAACTTGATTCACCAAGTAGTCTTAAGGAGGAAATAGTTCCCATCAAAATAATCTTCTCTCCATCAAAATAACCTTCTCTCCATCAAAATAATCTTTGTTCAATATAAATAATTCTCCTTCAACGTAACGGGGATTTTCCGGAATTTTAATATTTTCGCGATTTTCAGGTTCCTTAAGATTATTTTTACGGACCCGGTGAATTTTTATTGTTTGATCTATTTTTGTTGGCAGGTAAACAAGTGAGTGGCTTGGTGTATTTATAACAGAATCTCTAAATATATGAGATGGTAATGTATCTGTATTCTTAGCACAATATTTGACGTCTGAATTTGCTTGTGCAACAATCTTTTCGTGTGCTACGGGCTCACGAGAATGATTCGTAGTATATTTTAAAATTTCGTGTTCTTCTCCTTCAACACGAGTTACCAGTGTTACCACTCGCCCTTTGCATAAATTACTTTTTTGCTTGCTGCAAACCCAATTGTAGGTTTTTGTGATTTTTCCGCTTAAATGGTAGCAATATCCATCGACAAATAAATTTGTCCTCCTTTGTTGGTTGTGGTAATGGAAATATTCATAGTAATAATCTGTATATTCATATAATCATATGTAATATATTGCACTATCCATACAAGAAGACTATAAGTACTACCTAGTTGGTGCATTTTTGAATTATTGCATTTTTGAATAGTACCAATAATGTGGTATCCACAGAAAAAAATTATTTTGTGGTAAGGTTCCTTCTGCATAATCTATAAGCTATAATAGAAGAACACTACCAGATTAACAAATTCAAAAACTAACCGGGATCTCTTTCGTGAATTATTGGAGTAAAAATCAATCTCCATGTACCGATAAGTAATTCTCGACAGTTGGAAGACGAATTGGAACAACTCAATGAAATAATCCACTATTTTGCGTTGGCGAGCACCTCCATTTTACAAAATAAGAAGACGCTTAACATATCCTACCCAATGGAAGTTAGAGAGTTGGTAAGAGAAAAACGACGAGCTCGTAAAACCTGGCAAATTAATCAAACACCGCAGAACAAAACAATTCTTAACAATTTATGTAACAGTCTCAAATCCCTTCTTAAAGAAGTTAAAAATGAATCAATCAACAGATATCTAGTTAGCCTAACTGATGTAAAAAATTCTGATTACTCACTGTGGAAGGCGACGAAGGGGCTCAAAAGAAATAAAATGCAAGTGTCTCCACTTGAAAAGGATGATGGGTCCTAGGCAAGAAGTCACAAAGAGAAGGCTGATCTGTTTGCGGAGTATCTCCAAGAAACCTTCCAAACACTACCAAGACAAACCGTCAATGAAAATATAATATCAATTCACAAGCTGGATGAGTTTGACATACGGCCAGTATATCTCATAGGATTAAAAGAAGAAGTGAAAAATAACATGAATGTTAAAAAAGCCCAGGGTATGACTTGACTACTTGCTAAATTATTAAAGCTCTACCTGACAAAGGATTTCGTAAGCTACTACACATAATCAATAAGACCCTTCGGTTAATATATGTTCCGCATCAATACAAAGTAGCAGAAGTAGGTAATCATGATACCAAAACCTGATAAACCACTTAACGATAAAAAATCATACAGGCCAATTTCTCTGAAGAACTTAACATAAAGTTCAGAAAAATGTATTGGCTCATAGGTAGAGGCTCGTAGCTTACAATTCACGGTACCTACGGTATACAACTCTGGGGATGTACCAAGCAAACAAACGCCAAAATGATACAGACGTTTCAAAACAAGGTTCTCGAAGGAAGACCTTTACAGGGACCTTGGATGGAATACACACATCAAAGATAAAAAATGCATGCCGCAAAATTCGAAATAAGCCTCCAGGAACATGGAAACCCCTATATTCGGCATATGATAGAACGAGGTATCTGATAACCCTTCCAACGACAGGGTTATCTATCATATGCCGAATATAGGGGTTTCCATGTTCCTGGAGGCTTATTTCGAATTTTGCGGCATGCATTTTTTATCTTTGATGTGTGTATTCCATCCAAGGTCCCTGTAAAGGTCTTCCTTCGAGAACCTTGTTTTGAAACGTCTTTATCATTTTGGCGTTTGTTTGCTTGGTACATGCTTAGAACTAAAAAGAACGAGGTCACTTCACATAGTGAACTTTCCAAACTAAAATTAGTAAATAGGTTTAACTAATTATGGGCTAACCAGTGGGTTACAACACAACAAAAGAGAATTTTACTAGAAATATAAAAATTTGTATTTGAAAGAAAAATTGCTAGATGAGCAATAAAATTATTTTTTTCGAAAGAATATGTAATGTCAAATTTTCAAACCAGATCAATGTTTTAATTCGGATTGATTTGTTTTCCCAAAGAATTCGTCATTAATTTATCATAATTTTCATATTTTGTTTGTTTTGTTTAAATTAATTTTTGAAGTTTAAACATAATGGCGGCAGGAGTAAACAATGTTAACTCGGTTTCAACCTCTCGTAAAACTCATTTAACTCTGCAGTATAAACGGTAAAAAAGAAAACTCGAAGTATAAACGTATTAACATACCGTTTCAACCGCAACCTAATACGTTCAATACTATTTAACAAAAAATATTGTTCTGTAAATTTCATGTTTTACCCCGAGTAAAAGTGAGTTTGTGCATTGCTGAGAACAACAGTTATATTGATAAAATATAATTAAAGCAACAAAAGATCAAGGGATAGTTACACCGACCGAAGGCTATTTGCCACTGTATTTTGTCGGTGTATTCTAGTTCCTTACTTGTTACACACTGTCAACAATGTCAATATCGACAACTTGTTGAAGAATTCTGTGTTCTGTTTGACTTTATACCTGACGCGATGATCACTCTCTGAAATTCGGATGCGAAGTTATCGTTCAGAAATCGTCGTACAAATTGTTTGTGTGGATCTTGGACACTTCAGAAATCTTTGGAACCTGCTTAACTGATTTCGTTATTTTGGCTGGAAAATAAGATTACCTTCGATAATGGCGGTTGATAAGCACAAAAATAAAACAATGATACTTACCCCGTTTTATGTCCACCCTGTAGGTTCTATGGCTTCTTCTTTAAATGGCATTAATTTCAAACAATCCTTTCCTTTTTTAATTTTTATTTACAATTATTTCAACATTATTTTTTTTATACAAAATAAATTATTAAAAATTTAAATAATCATGATTCTAAAATAAATCTTTAGTTTTTTTATTAATAAAATAAACCAAAAACGAAAACTATCGTTTTTAAATTAAAAACGCTTAAATTACTAAAACATGCGTTTTGTAACAATATTGATTCGGTTGGTGTAAACTCCCGCGTGTATATCTATCGACGTAACCGAATTTATTACAAAAAAAAGTAAATTGAGAGACAAATTTTCGTACAAGATTCCCTCCGAGATTAGAATATATTTGTACCATAATTTCCGTTTTGTTGAGATTCCGTAATTAAACTTGTGTGAGTTGCTAGTTTTTACGTTTATAAAGAAATGGCACAATTAAAACTTAAAATTAACGTCAAACAAAATTTAAAAAAAAGTAAGTAGAATTAGAATTAAGTACATTTTTGGTGAGATAAAATCAAAATTAAAACAAAAATGTCCAGGTCTTCTGTCCGTTATAAATCGGTTACGGGACCTGAATGATTGATATGCAATTCGAATGGCGTCACATCCTGAACTTGAATTCCCATTTGTAATTCTTTATTCTTGTGATTCGTTACTTTTGGATATTCTAGTATTTTTGATAGAGATATTTTATTCATGGTTCCAGGTGATGATTTTGTCGCAACTTTCTGTGTTTGTGATGTATCAGAAATTTGCTCCTCCGGCTGGACTTTAGTTTGCAACGTTGCTACCATATTTTCTAATCTACAAATAAATAAAATAAAAAATCACTGCCTGACAAAAATAATTCTAATATGGTTTTGAATAAATTTTACTTTTTAATTCGATATTCGGAATTATTAGTGACTGTTCGCGCATTTTGTAGCTCACGCCTTAGAAGTATATTATCGCGTTCCAAATTAATTATTTGCCCATCTGGCGATCCTAAAGTCATTTTATTATTTTTATAACCATTATTGTTATTACTTCCGCCGCTATCATTAAGATTGTGAAACACATCATCCCCACCACCGTCCCCGTTACTAATGTTTATATTTGCAAAACGTTTTACACTTTCGGGAAAATCATTACAATTTTCATCCATTTGATAAGCCTGTTCAACAGATTCAACGAGATGTGGATGCGGCTGGTTATGATGTGGCGGGTACACAATACCACCACCAGACGACGAAAAACTAGATCTGGCATTATTTTGCGCAAGTACAAAAGTTAAAAATGATTTTAGTGATTTTATCTCAGTCTCCATTTGTATTATTTGATGATTTAAATCCTTCTTATCAGTTCGCAATTGTAACACTTGCACTTTTAGATCTTCGACGTCCTTCATCATTTTTAAACGATTGTCGTTTGATGCCCATTGCCGTTCGTCGACTAGCGATCGAACACGATTTAATAACGCTTCTTCACGAACTCGTGCGGCTTCACGTACTTCTCGCACGACATCTGTTAATAATCCTGGTGTGTACATTCCTAAAAACAAAAACAAACAAAATTTTCATTAGATTGAGGATCTCCGCACGCACATCTAGCAGAACAAAGCTAAAAACAAAACCTGATTGATATGTTGGCATTGGACTTTGGTTTCCCATATTAAAATTAAGCGGTTGACTGTAAGAACTAAAACCGCTTATGCTATCTTTACGGTGTCGATGAGGCCAACTTGGAGGTGCATTTTTTAAAGCTTCAACTTCCACTAAAATAGAAAAAAAACACACGAGTGAATTGTGCTACAAAGCTTTTATGGTAATATCAATACTTTAAGTGCTAGTGAGGTGACTATCAGGCGACGATTCTATTGTGATTTTACATGTGTAGTATCTAAACACTCAGCTCGTAATAAATAATTGTGCAGATTATTTTGTGGTGTATCTAAATACTTGTGCATTAAACTAGAGAATATTATTTATGATTAATTTCACGAATGATGTTCAACATGATGGAAAAATTAATAATTTCAAACTCTATTAACTGTGTACTTACAAATTAATTTATTACTACATGAAGATCGCATGTTTATGATAAATGAATTCCATAATTTAATTGTCATTTTTCTAAACACAAATTTTTAATTGTAATTGAATAAAAATGTTTTTTATTTGTTATTGCTATTCGTTGATACAGAGATTTCCCAATTTACGAAAAAACGAAAGATTAGTTCATGGAAGATTTATCTATTCCGTAAAAAATTAGCAATTTACAAATTAATTCAGAAAGGACCAACACTAAGTGACTTTGGGGAGTTTTTAATTTTAGAATGTGAAATACAAACGAAAAATGTTATTATTAATGTAAATATTCTTGAATGTTTTCCTGCCATCATTGCGCAAAGGGTCCAATGCTAAGAGGCTTTAGGGAGTTCTCTATTTTAGTATGCGAGTAATTATTGAAAAAACACAAATTTTTTAAAAAGGTTTCAATTTCTAAGAATGTTAGAATTTCAAAAAATCGTCAAAGCTGGGTATGGTAGCTGTAGCGCCATTCTTTAAGGTATAAAACGAATTAAAATAATATTTAAAAAATTTGACTTTTTGTAATTTTTTTGTTTTTCTGGGATTATTTTGTTATGGATAACGATACCAACCTATACACTTGATCGGTGGTTAAGAAATCCAAACTGATGATTTGGGATCAAGTTTTTCCTCAATTATCGGATTTAACCTTTTTACCAATAATACTCCAAAGAGTGTATACTAGTGATAACTAGTAATAGGGGAACTGGCCTAAAGGACGAATTTCGTTTAGGGGTCCCAGATTTTGGGATCGTAATTTTGCTTCTGCAATATTCATCAGGATGGGTATAAATTGTATTGTAAAAGACTGGTGAGCTTTACTAGAGCTTCCCTTGGAAGTTATTTTAAAATTTGTGCAGCAGTAAGATCCCAACCATTAAAATTGGTTTTATCTTACGCACGACTTCATTTGGTTTAGTCGGTAGGAATTCTTTACTTTCTTCTACAGCATCTACAGTTAATATTCTGCCTTTCAAAATTTGGTCGTCATATGGTTGCTTTCCATAGTATAAAAACGGTACTGCTGTCACTATTAAATTTGTTCAGTTTACTTATTGATTCATCTTTCAATTTTTTAATACTCTACTAGGGATGTTGTAAGTGGTCAGCCGAATGAATGATTATTCAACACAATAAGACCCAAATGCCTGTGTTATGTGCAAACAACGTGACTGATTAAAGTGTACGCATGACAGGAACCGACTAAGGTCCGAACTTTGATGTCAAGATTTGAATTTGGGGCCGCGGCGTGAAAGAAACACTTTTTACCAACGACAACAGTGAATCAAAATTACAAAACACAGGCAAATATGTGTAAATAAAATGTCATTTATTAAAGAAAAAATTGGTTAAGAAAGAAGTCAGCTTCTTTTATAGTAAAAATCATTTCAGCATTCTAATTTACATAGTTCAAACTTATAATTATGTACAAATAGTAAAACTTTTTCAATTAAATCGCGCAGGCTAATCCAAACGACTACTTTGATTTTCTTTGATTTCCTAACAAATCGTCGCCGTAGTTCTATCTTGATTAAAGGCATTGCCCCATGCACGAACGGCAAACCGGCATTTCAAACCGTCAAATGCAATTATTGACAAAATTGTTTGTTTTTCAATATGAAAATTATTAAAAAAAAGTTCGAATTTATAAGTTCTACCTTATTTGTAAATTTTTTTATTAAAATTGATTTAATTTCCTTCAAAAAATTCCAATTTTATATTTTGATGGACGGATTTTTGCTTGATGGCCGGCAAAACATAAAATTGGGGCTTTTTGAATGAAATTAAATCAATTTTAATAAAATTTTCTTAGAATAAGGTGGAACTTTTAGATTAAAACTATTTGTTAATAATTTTTATATTGCAAAGTGAAGCAACATAGCCAAAAATTGGATTTGACGGTTTTAAATGCCGGTTTTCCGTTTTGCATGATGCAATGCCTTTAGTCCAAAATCACGTTTTTTTTCAGTTTTCAACGATCCCACATGCAATTTTTTTGTAAAATTGCTAAATATGTATTATCTATTTTAACCTGTTAGCTGGATATACTCGTCATGAAAAAGTAACAAGTTTTTGCGGACGTGTCATGAGTATTCTGAACTATCAAAACTCCTGTTATGAAAGCCAACTCTTCGGTCATATCAGAATTTTCCATGAAAGACAATGTATCTCCACTATTTTAATAAAATGTTTTGATTTGTTTGGCCAGTTCTGTGTTAGTGTATCTCCTTTACATATATTGGTGTATATCCAGGAAAAAATTACAGTAAGTGTGACTTACACTAAAACGCCTCTAAAAAAATAAAAACTTCCACGTTTTCCGAGAAAACTGTTTATCATAGAAGGGATAAAGAGAAGCACAAATGTAAAGCATAACAACTTTACCCAATTTAAATCAAAATATCGCAATTAAAACAATTAGTACGTAAAACATTGATTAAATCTTCAACATGATTTTTCTCAAAACTAAAAAGTTTACGCTTACACCAAGATAGAATTACGGCGACGAAATATTTGTAATTTGCGCCATTAGTTGCTTTCTAGTCGACCACCGCAAGTACTCATAAGTACTTAGGTTTGTGTCTTTACTTAAATTTAGCTACTCGACTGGAAAGCAACTAATATCTTTAGTAGTTAAAGGACGCTTGTACTTCAATCTAAAAAAGTGAATTTTTCGATTCTTAAAAAAGTTGAACAAATCGGTTGCATCAAATTTTGCTGGATAAAATTGTTCAAAGACATGATAAGTAGGGCATCCAATTTTAGGGCAAAAATTATCCGGAATTTTCGAATTTGAATATTTTCGATTCCGGAATTCCGGAATTGTTTTTTAACAATCTATGATTACAAATTAAAAATCAAAAATTTATAAAAAACATCAAATTACTTTAATTCCGTTTAAAATATTAGATATTTCTATAATTAATGCTCGTATTTGTGCACGATACTAAATCGCAGTTACAATTAGGATAAACACATTTTGTAGGATTAAAAAAATTTATAGAATTTATAAAGTTTATGGAATTTGTAGTATGCTTTAAAAAATTATTTAAACGCTAAAAATTCTATCAATCCTATAAATTCAGTAAATTCTACAAATTCTATAAAGTCTAAAAATCCAATAAGTTTCTTAAATTCTATAAATTCTGTAAATTCTATAAATCATATAAATTCTGTAAATTTCATAAATTTAATAAATCCAATAAATTTAATATGTCTATTAAAACTATAAATTTTTAAATTTTCTTAATTTTATAAATTATTTCAATTCTACAAATTGTACAAAATTTATAAATTCTCTAAACTGTGTAGGTTCTTTGAGCTCTATTAGTTGTTTCAAGCGTGTCGGTTTTATAAATTCTAGATAAGAAATGGCCAAGTTCCATCATAGGTAGTAGCTATATTCCAGAACTTAATTCACGAATCATTTTATAATCCCATTTCTATCGTACATGCTGAATTACACCAAAAATGGATAAGAAATGGCCAAGTTCCTTCCAAGTTGGCCATTTCCCTAAACATTATCCAAAAATCATTTTAGAATCCCATTTCCATCGCGCATACCCAATTTCACTAAAATCGGTTCAGGAATAGCCAAGTTCCATCCTAGTTGGCCATATTCCAGAAATTTATCCAAAACTCATTTTATAATACCATTTCTATCGTACATGCTGAATTACATCAAAATCGGATAAGAAATGGCCAAGTTCCATAATAATTGGTCATATTGCAGAACTTTATTTAATTTTCTGTCGTCTCTTATCGGCGAGTATTACAAAAAAATCGTACGATCGTTAAGGGTTAACAAGTAACTAACGCAAATTGTGAAAAAGGTCGTTTTTTATATTTTGAAGATCATTTGTTCCTTTAATTGTTTTGTAAAACTTTGATCAATCTGCCCAGAAAAACGGTTGGATGGATCAATTTGAAAATAATACAGGGCTATTAGGAGTACATTAAACTGTAAAAGGACCTGGCAACATTAGTCTTTTCATCAATATTTGTAAAATAACGGTAGATTTACTAAGACAACCTAAAAAGTCTTTTTTTTTGTACTTTTTTCAAATCATTATTGAGGGTGTAAAAAAAAATTTGTTCTCAACTAATCATTAAAGGGTCTTGTAGGAAATTTACTCAAGTTTTTATGGCTGCCCTAAAATTTACTGTGCAATCATTGGTTGCTGAGATATCGAGGATCAAAGACAAAAGGATCTTTTTTTATTCAAAGTCAGATATATCAGAAAACAGTTGACATAAAGAGACCAAAAAGAAACTAAATTTACGCCTAATTAACAGGCTAACCGACCTATGCATTGGTTTAACTTTAAAACAATTTCCCGAGCCCATGGATCCTTACAAAAAAAAAAATCGAATTTTTTTTTTTTCGCGATCTTCCTTATGAGTGCGTGATAACGGTATCTCACAAAGGCATCCAATTTTGACCAAAACGTAATTCCGGAATTTTCGAATTTGAATGTTCTCGATTCCGGAATCCAGGAATGATTTATTTAAACAATCTCTGATTAAAATCTAAAAATCACAATTTTACAAAAACATCAAATTTCTTTTATTTCGTTTAAAATATTAGATATTTTTATAATTAATGGGGCAAGGTAATTTTCAGGGACGAGCATTTATTGTTTCCCAATTCCTTTATTGGGTGTCATATCATGGTGAATGCAACACAGAAATACTCTAAAACTTCCAAAAGTGTTCACCTCTCTATTGTGACCAGCTCCCTAAATATCTTACTATTTATCAGTCTCTGAAATATTAAGCATACACTTTTGTTAAAATTGAAGAACCTTTTTGTTTTTACCTGACTTTGAATTTTCAAATTATTAGAGTTTTATTTCTTAAACTAACCACCTCCATAGATATCTGGGTCCCTTGAATAGTGACTTTAGAGAAGTTCCGTGTATATAGTTTTTTTAGTTCAAATAGTAACTATAATTACATAAGATTATATTAGAATTACTTAAATAGGTGTGAATAATAGAAATTCATCAATTCCGGAATTAGTGTTTTCAATTTCGAAATAATCAAAACCAAAATATGAGCCGGTATTCCGGAATATTTGGATGCCCTAATGATAAGGCATATGTCGTTAGGGTCTGAATTTTGGGCAGACCACTCTTGGTTTTTTCATCACGATAATGCACCGTCTCACACTGCATTGATTGTACGTGACTATTTGGCTAAAAATTCAATCCATATCGTTCTGTAATCGCCCTTGCGCCTGATTTAGCTTCGCCTGACTTCTAAACAAAAAAAACTGCTCCGGCACATCGTTTTAACTCGATTGAAGAGATACAAGCCAAATCGATGAAGGTTTTGAAGGCCATTCGACATTAAAAATCGATTTTAACAACTGTTTCGAAGGCTGGCAAAAATGTTAGCATAAGTGTATTCTTTCCGAAGGAAGTTACTTTGAAGGAGATGAAATAAATTTGAGAGAATAGTAAGCCGTTTGTGTTTTATTTAAAATGTCTTACTATTTTTGATCCCCGTGTTTTATTAAATTGTTTGAATTTAAGGATAATAAAACAAACGAGTATTTGCATCACAGAAATGATAAATGATTATTGGATTACTATTTTTCTAATACCCGAAAACCCGAAGCAATCCGGATATTCAGGTAGCAGAAAAAAGATAAAACTATCCGGGTACCCGATACCCGAAACTGGAAACCCTACATAGCCCTCCTTAATTGTTGAGTGAGACTGTTCAGTTTAGTTATCTTGAACGGCTCTAGTTTCTTTCTCGCCCTTCTTTTTCTGACAGGAGTTCGGCAAGTTCTTTCCTTTGATTTTCTTTTTAATTCCAGGGTTATTGTCCCAAGCTGATTGCAGTAAACAGTTACAAATTTTTGAACTTTTTTTCTAATTGCTCCTCGCTTCCTATAGTAGAACCGTTAAGTTAATCTTTTCTTGTAGTTTGTTTATTTACTAGAAACGGATTTCTTTCTTTCTGAGTAATTTTTCCTGTTTAGGTCAGCTGTTTTGGAGAATGTTTAACTCCTAGGTTTCAAATACTTTTACTTAATTTACATAAATGTTCTTTTATGAAGAAATCAATCACATCTGGTACTTTATTTGGGAAACTACTCTTTACAAACAGAACAATCACGCAACTACAATAACAGGTTCTGAGAAATTTTCAATTACCGCTATCTGCATCGGCAAGTATTTATGAATAATACCAATAAATGAAATACAAAGCTTCGAATCGATTTCACAAATAGCCCCAGGTTGTAACCAAATATTTTCTTATGTTAGGTAGTGTCATAACAGTAATCGTGTTCTAGAAGCAAACAGCTTCCCTTTTCTCCTAAATTTACGTCAATCCCATTGGAATGTAATCAAAAAATATACCCAACAAGAAAGACATCGTTTGAATGATATTTATGTGTACTTACTTCCTAAATGGAAGAAACGAAAAAGCGAAAATTCTAAACAGTCGAGAAAATATATAGAAAACAAGAAATCCGACAAACATGAATTTGTTTAGAGGGGAAACAGAACATGGCAGACCGATTAGACAGACATTTAAATTAAGATACACATATACATCATTATAAAAATTTTTGTAATCTCTATAACAAACCGAATATCCTTCTCATTTGTTCGTTCCCAATACAACTAAATTAGGAAAAAAACTTTATATACAAATAAGAAAAGAGATATCATCAAACATTATATGTATGGGCGAAGGCTAAGCAGAAGAAGTTTTTCTATTTGTATTTCATCGATTGATTGTTAATATCTTTCGCATGATTAATTCATGAGGGAGTTTATCTTACAAATATCATATATTTCACTCAATGAACTGTATATTATGGATGTCCTAGATTTTCAGATTTATATAACAACAAATCAATAAAATATTTGATTTTACTAAAACAGAAAAAGCAAAACACTGTGTTTTCTTGTCTTATCTTAACTACTTATTTATGTTTATAATTCAACTATTGTATGTAAAATTATAAAAATTTTAAAAAGACTAACGTAGAAAAAAAGATAATTTGATTTGCTTTTTAATCCCATGTTTATGAATTTGTGTAAATGTTTATCTAACATAAACACAAATCTTCCTGTTTTGTGATAAAAATGTTTACTCTGTAGACGCGTTATGTGCTCGATTAGTAGAGTTTATTTTGAAAAGGTAATATTTTTCTGAAAAAATTCAAATAAATAATTTCTTAAAGATAAATTCGCACGACTGATGTACGAGTTGGGTTATGTTAATAAAAACTGAAGAAAATGAAGATGATTGTTTCTATTGTTTAATTAAAGATTAAATTATTTTATTACATGACGATGTTGGTGAATTTACGTAAGCGAATACATTTCAGACATTCTCCAATGCCATTACAACTTTTTTTTTTATATTCATTTGTGAGAATTTTATTATTTATAACCTCTGAAGAAATGACCAATCTAAAAAATGTAAATGCTTAGATGTCAGTGACCTAATAGATTTGCTACTAATTTTGTACCATGTATGGTTAAAAACTTTAAACACATATAAGTTCTACTGCCTATTCTTTTTAAATTTTGTGTTTAGGGTATTTAAAATTATAACTTTGAAGAGAAATTTAGCACCGGATTTCCGTACAGTACCTTCAATTACAAATATTTTGTGTATTCTTAATCCCTTAAGCGGAAACGGCGAGTGTCGCCCGCATATATTTTCTGTGCAAAACTCGATTTTGACGTGTGACCGGTTAAGAAATAAAATAGCCTGAGTTACGTTAAAAATAAATAGTTTGCACAAGCACGTTTCTCATATTCCGTTTTCTTATTAACAGTATTAGCAAAGATCATCCCTTAGGTATTATAGATAATTAAAGACATGAGTGGATGCATATGCATTCTGTCCCAATAAATCTTCGCAAAACTAGAGAAATTTAAAGCGGATGAATACTAAACTGTACTAAGAACAAGTGTTTTAAAACGAATCGTAGAAACTTTGAAGGTCGTTTCTGTAAAATTATGAAAATGTTACATATCACCATCATCCACTCATGTCTTCAATTCATTCAGTACAAAAAATAAAAATAAAATTAGGGTTCACCCAATTCAATGTAACGAGTACATGTAAATATTTTACAAACAATTTAGATGCAAATATTTTAAATTTACTAATAGGCGTGCTACTTCAAAAATTAACTCACAAAAAAGAATACAAAATATATTATGTTATATGTATTTAGTTTCATTTATTTTTATTTATATTTATAGGGTCATTTCAACTTGAAACATTTGTGTTACAACTATCAGCAGAAGCGGTGAATTCCTTTGATCTGTGCTTGCAAAGTTGACGAAGCACTTTTCGATCGATGCTTTTCTAACCGAACGAATTAGGCTAATCAAAACACAATTTGAAACATTTATGGCGGAAGTGGCACTATCTGTAGAAGCGATACGAGCGATATAATTTCTTTAAAATAATTCATTATAATTCATTTAAAACAAAATTAACCTTTAAGCCCGGTACGCTGCTGAAGTGAAATGAAATTTTCATATAAAATTGACACAAGCAAAAACGAAAATGATAATTTTACCGCTGAATTTCACTTTGCGGTACGCAGTTTAGCTAGCGAAATTGGAATTTGCGCATTCGAATACAGATGTCTCTATTTTATCTCTACACATTTTTTCCACATCATTTTTATCTTCCCGGACGATAAATGTGAAGATACATTTTGACAATTTCATTTGTTTTGACGTTTTGGGGATAATCAACCATCGTTGTTCCTTTATTAAATGTTAAATAAAATGAAACACACCCAAATGAAATATTTTTAATTTAAAATGGTGTTCCACCTTCGGTGCCATGATTCAAGCGTATTGGTGGTTCGTGGAATATCGTTCTCAACATGATTAAAAACTGACCAAAAGGCAGGGTGAAAGAGCGGTGGCTTTATCCGATCAGACATCATAAGTCCTAGTACATACAGTCACTCACAATATTGTTCACAGGTTTATCAATATTGAAAGTCTTATAGAAAAATATTGGAATTTTAATAAATAGGATTTTACTGTGTAGTCATAATTGTTGTTGTACTATCGATAAACATTTTGCTTTCTCTTTTATGCGATCTTCGCACACATGCGCATTATAAAAATTTAATTTTATGAGTAGCAGCAAGTGAACGATTTTGTGTATTGTAATTTATTACGCCACAGCAAGTGAACAATATTTTGTATGGTATAAATTTACACAAATCATTAATTTGTTTATTAATTTTTACTAGTAAAATTATAAATAAGTGTAAATAATAATAAATAACTGTAAAATTAATTTAAAATATTGTTGTCAGTATGGGGGCAACTAAGAAAACATTAACCAAGTCGAAAATTCGAGAAGTTGAAAATTTCATAAGGACTGGTATTACATATCGAGAAATTTCTAAAACCTTAATGTTATCAACTGGTGTGATTTCAAAAATTCGAAAAAATATGAACTTAAATATCACAAAAAGGAACCCGGAAGAAAAAAATTGCTAAGTGACACAATGAAACGGGTTATTCTTCGGGATATACGGAGTGGAAAAGTTGACACTGCAGTAGAGATGTCATGTTGTCTAGCTAGAGATAATAATGTAAAAGTTTCTCCTGGAACTATCCGTCGATCTCTACGTGAAACGTGTTTGAAAGGTAGAGCCAAAATTAAAAAACCTTTATTAACTCAACGGCATCGTTTACTTCGACTAAATTTCGCCAAAAAATACAGATATTGGTCTCTTGCGGATTGGTGTAAAGTTAGTTGGTCGGACGAGACCAAAATCAACCGCTTTGGCTCAGATGGAAAGAAGTGGACATGGAGACGCCCAGGAGAGCCAATTAATAAGCGTCACGTTCAACCAACTCTAAAAAATTTGGTGGCGGATCAATAATGATATGGGGATGCATGATGGCTCACGGTGTTGGTGCGGTTCACAAAATAGATGGTAAGATGACCGCTTTGTCCTATATACAAATTTTAGATAAAAATCTTGACACCAGTTTAAGAAAATGGCGGTATCGTAAGCGGGACATTACCTTTCAACAAGATAATGATCCAAAACATACTGAAAGTGCTACTAAAACTTGGCTACATAAAAAAAAAATACAGATATTGGAGTGGCCCCCCCAATCGCCGGATCTCAATCCAATCGAGCAGCTTTGAGGGGTTCTAAAACGTGAATTGGCAGGTTTTTCAACTTCAACGGGAAATTTGGATTAATTATGGCAAATAACAGAAGCAAAATGGAATTCGATTAATCCAGAAACGTGCTAAAATTTAGTTGCCAGCATACCCAAGCGAATTGAGGCGGTTATTAAAGCCAAAGGAGGCTACACAAAATATTACAAATTTATTTGTCGCTATTTTGTTCAACACACAGAATTGTTCATCTGTAATTTGAAGCATTTTTAAATTTTTATTAATATATGATAAATATATTAAAACTTTATTTACTGTATAAAAACGTGAATTATGTATTAATAAATGAATTAGGCACTATTTGCAATAAAATGTTTTTCATTCAGGAATAAACGGTTAATAATTAAAGATTTATCAAACTCGTGAACAAAATTGTGAGTGACTGTAATTGTTTTCGAACCACGAAAAAACTGTATTTAGTTGGTCTGAAACTGTGGATTTCAATTCCAGAAAATGTCTTTTATTTATTCAGAGGGCAAAAATGTCAACGCGATTAGTTTACGACTCTCCATGTTGATTTGTATATCCGTACCATATCTTGCTGCTAGGCCAACTGACTGGATCCTACGGTATATAGATTGGCTTAGATGAAAAAAGCATGCCTTATTTATAGTAGTTGGAAATGCACGTTTGAAAGCATTTACGGCGCTAATTTCAAAATCCGTAAGAATAAACTTTGGATTTAATAATATATGTATTGTTTTGGGCAGCAACTTCTATAATCTCCTCCAACATACGATCATAACATTCTGTTGATTTGCTTGTCATAAGCACATATATCATTGGAAATATTATAGAATTGCAGCCACCAATCGGAACATGTATCGAATAGAGCTGCATGAAAAGGTTAGGAACTGTCTTAAATGTTCCATCTGCAATCCAAAAATTGGCTTCGCCAAATTCTTGTATTATCTGTACTGGTTTAAAATAAGGGATTTTGGCTGCTGTTTTAGTATTCTCGCGAATTGTCTTTATTACGCCTCTAACCGGCGTCAGCGAATGGTTATGTGTACCTTTTTTTTTAAGCAATGGCTTCCATCCTTTTTCAAAGTTGTAATTCGAGCGTTACAAAAATGTTCTTTATCTTTACCACATTGGCTGTGATATCGCCTTTCACATTCCCAATAATAAGTTAAATTCACTTTTTTGTTCAAAGTAAATAAATAACCATCAACGGATAACATGGTTCTTCCTTTGTTCGATTTATACTCAAAAATATCCATGCTAAATTAAAGATAAACTTACGTCAATATTCGAATTTAGTTAAAGATGATAAAATTGTTTAAAACAAAACTCTTCTTAGTTTATAGTTACTTGAGTATTTTGAAAAACAGCAATCTTTCCAACGAAACTTAATAATAGAAAAATATTTAATAACTTGGAAGAAATACAAAAACGTTTGCCAAAATTTAAAGAAAACTTTGTATGAAGAATTTCCCCCATTGGGTTTTTCCGTTCGGTACATAATATCAATGGAAATTATTGGTTTCTGATAAACTTATATAGTTTTGAGAATAATTGTATACGGGGTGTGTCCGAACCAAATAAATTCATTTTTTTTTTTAATATAGAAAAACAATACATTTTTAATAAGTGATTGTCTATTTCACTCTTAAGTTACGAGTGAAATTCAAAACAATAATTTGCAGCAAAAGCTCGATTACTTCAACCCCTGATAGGCATGGGAAAAGCCACAAAGGCATTTTCGATTATTTATTTGCATTTTAGTGTTGAGTCAGGAATGAGCTGGCGAATTAAAGTTCGGGGATACCCTGTTTATAAAATAGAAAAATAATGCTGTAATTTAAACTATAAAATGCTATCTGCTCGTAAACATACTTAATAAAGAATAAAAGAAATTCTGTAACACGTTTAAATTTCGTTCACCTTTAAAAATTACAAAATAAAGAAAAATAAAACAAAAGAAACACTATTATGATAATATGTATATATGTACACTGAAACTCCACTACAGTGGACATTGATGCAACCAAACAATTTTTATACGAGAACGAAAATATTTTTAAAATTCGGCCTTTCGACACATTCGGCCTTTCGACATATTCGGCCTTTCGACACAATCGGCCTTTCGTCACATCGGCCTTTCGACACATTCGGCCTTTCGACCCATTCGGCTTTTCGACATTCGGCCTGTCTTTCGACACATTCGGCCTTTCGACCCATTCGGCCTCTCGGCGTTCGGCCTTTCGACATTCGGCCTTTCAACATCGAACGAATAATTTTACCTGCTACATTATGGTTGGGGTTAAACAGAAAGAATAAATTAAGATACTTTCTTGTGGAATAAACTGCGTATGATTCAATTTGATTCAAGAAAAACAGACAAACATCGGCTACAACATTGCATTTACATGATATGTTTGGTGAATTCGGTTCAATAAACGATTTACATAGATGGAGATAGTACTTTAGCAATCTGAGAACATGTAAGCAAACTCATAAATTTAAAAATAGCAACAGATAACTCATATTTTAATTCAAATATTTCGACCGGAAAACTCTAAGATGAACAACTAGTGTCAACCATCTTCAAAAGATTATACTAATCGAAACACATAATCAAAAATATAACATAATTGTTGATGCTTGTTATTGTAAAAGATAAAAGTTATGTAATACCTAAACTTAGCCAACACTATCCAAACACAAACATAAATTATTTACACCGTATAAATCGACCCCAATTTAACACATCGAAATGTATATCGCATCGATTGAGTTTCAAATTCCCTACACATACCGATATATTGTACACATACTGATTATAGAACCAACACAACTAATCAATCTCTCTATTCGTAAAAATATCAAGAAAACCTATAAAAAAATACATACATATTTAGAAACAATAAAATCGGACATAAGTAAATTGTCAACCAACAAATTGTAATAGTGAATCAATCGTGTAACATGATAACACACAATATTTATTACGCACTGCATACATTTGAACATACATACAATTATGTAATTACACTTAAAATCACTATATCATGCACTGATAGTTTTTTAAAGAATAAAATAAAATGATTAAAAGAAAATGAAAAGCTACAACCAAACCGATAATACAAGTTCAAGTATGTAAACCTTACCTTTTGTTTCTTGCAGATTACGACAAATTTTTGTATTCGTTTCGTGCAACATATGAATTTGTTCCAATAACAGAGTAAACATTTTTGTATTCGTCTCATTATTCGCACCACTAATTGTTGCCGCTGCTGATGAATGAAACTTTTTATCTAAATTTTCATTGTCCGACGACTTAGAATCATCTTCATCAAAATTGATTACTATACCACCTAACCCTGGATCACTGTACCGGCGCGATTTTTCAAATTCATTTATTAGTATATCGCTATAGTTATTATTATTGTTACTACTATTGTTATTGTTTAAATTATTACCATCAGTAAGTGTGCTAGTTTTTGGTGAATTACAACCATTATTATTATTGTTATTACTATTACTACCATTGCTATTATTATATTGGATTAAATTAATTCCTGGTGGAAGACTCATGAATTCTTGATTAATCGATGTTTCCGTTAAATGGAAATTTTTACGATATTTATCCAAATGATTTGGTCCAATGCCATTGCATAAATAATCGGTTGTTAACAGATTTTGTTGTGATGACGATGGATGATTATGATTTTGTTGATGATGCTGATAATGATGCGGTTGATGATTTCGGTTGGAGGACGAATTAATATCTGATGAGTATTTTTTATTCATTTTTATCGATTGAAAATTATTATCATAATTATTAGAATTATTATTGTTAATACTATTGCTATTACCATTCATTTGATTTGCTTGAATGAACGAATAATTTTGTTCTCGTATACAATTTTCCAGCCAATCGTCTAATATTTTTTGTGACACATTTGAATTTGAGCTTGAATTTTTATTATTTTGTTGCCTTATGGCTGCTGAATTATGGTTGATGTTGCCTGTAATAGAAAGAGAAATTCATTTTTTATTTATGTTATTTGCTTTGATTTTTAAAATATGTAATTTTATTTTGTATTAATTTGGTGCTAACTTTCTGTAGAAACGTTCTCTAGAAATCAGCACAACTACTGGTTGGCGGATTGAATATCTAAATTAAAAACTGGAATAAGTAGTAAAAAACACTTTTTACACTTTCTGCCGTAGGCACTTGGCGAAACACACTTAATACATACATTTTTAAATTTTTCGATCGAGTGATTTTTTAAACCTTTTGTAATTTTGCGAGATATTTAACAAGTGTTTTTAAAAAAATTTAAAAATGTGTGTATTAGTAAAAAACAATTAAATATTTTTAAACGAACTACAATAATTTAAATATTATAAAAAAACGATAAAAAAATAACTGTTAGGAGTGAACTTTTAAAAAAAGACGATTGCATAAATAAGACAGCATGTGAAACGATTTGAAAGTTTGGAAAATGGATACATTTGTAACTTTAAAGATATTAAAATTCAACAATGAAATTTTTGAATCCTGCCAAGTTGTCATGTGAGTTCTATCTTGTGTTCTATAGACAGTTTTTCCGATAATGAGTTATGAATGAATTTTTATTCTTATCTTAGGTCTGATGCACATTGAGAACGAGTAGCGAGGAATGAGTCAGTTCCGCAAGTGCGAAAACGAATTGTGTTCACATACAAGACGAGGGCCATTTTATGTAAATTTTTCCCAGTTTCTGAGGTATTTAATTTAAATGTTGCAATAAATAACAGAAATTCTTTTATTTTCTCCGATATTTTTAAACTTTCCATTTTTATACGATGTGTAAAATAAATACGCTCGTTCAATTAAGTTCAAATAAGAACAAAAAATTAGTAAATTAAGAATATTGGAAAATAAAATTAAAACTAAAAAAGTAAAGAAAAATCAGTTTGTGCAAATTTGATGACCACAACCGTACTAATTTTGAAGTAATATAGTCGGTAGTTATATAACAAGATTGCGATAGTCAAGAAATAAAATAATTTCTGTTCAATTTAGCTTTTGTAAACAACATAAAATATTAGTTCATAAGAATACTAAAATATTAGGGCATAAGTGCGCGAGGGTTCGATTAAGTTCACAACAGGGTTAAATTTTTGTCATGTGAACGATTTTGTTTACGTTAACCCTGGTTAAATTTTTCTCCGGTTGAGAATAATTCAACTTATTTAGCTAAATTCGTGGTGCACATTTTTTTCACCAGAAATGTACCAGGATACACCATCAATTATAAAAAAAAATAAAAAAAATCTGTAATGTATTTAATCGGAAAAGCCTCCGGCCATCGAGTATATCGATCGACTATAGTCAAAATATAGCATTTGTCGTCAGATCGTGAAAGAGGACCAACCAGATCCATTTCGATATGCTCAAATCGAGCTGAAGGTATGCTGATATTGACTGTCTGAGCCTTTGTATGCCGATGTATTTTACATTTTTGGCACGATATACATGATTTTGACCATTGGTTAATATCTAAGTTTATCTTCGGCCAAAAATATCTTGCAGTAATTAATTTCGTCGTGGCACGTATCCCAGGATGAGATACGTATAACTTATTAAATACTGCTCTTCTTAATGTTTTTGGGACGTATGGTCGGTTTTTACCTGTACTTACTTCATAATAGAGTTTCAGATAAAATGGTATGTCGACTAGTTCTATTTTGACTTTAGAATCAGGTCGAGATTCTAATTCTGACAATGGCCCTGTCAGATCAGCATCAGACCTTTGAGAATTTACGAACGCTTGAGGATCTATCGACGATACATTTATTATGGATTGTTCATAATTCATTTGTGATAGAAAATCTGCGACTGTACTGCTTTTGCCACTTATATGGCGAATGTCCGTTGTAAACTGAGCTATATACTCCAGATTTATTGTCTGCCTCGGACTTCTTTCGATTTTTGAATTTATAGCATAAATCAGAGGTTTGTGATCTGTAAAAACTACGACTGACCGATCTTCCACAAAATATCTAAAATGTTTGATCGCAAGATAGATCGCTGACAACTCACGGTCAAAAGCGGAATATCTGGTTTCGGCTGGCTTAAGTTTTTTAGAAAAGAAGGCAAGAGGCTGCCAAGAATTTTCGTTAAACTGCTGTAAAACAGCACCGATTGCAATATTCGATGCATCAGTAGTAATATTAAATTTCGCGTTATCTTCTGGAAAAGCTAGCAAGGTTGCTTGTGCTAAAAGATTTTTTACTTTGACGAAAGATGCTTCGCATTCATCAGACCAAGGAAATCTATATTGACCCTAGGAATGTGTTCTTCCGCGATGGGTAATTGGTGGTAAGCCCTAAAATGGTCTATTTTTGCAACATAAAAAAAGTGCTGTCTATGTGTGTTTAATTTATTTCATGTGAATTACGATTAATTGTAACTCAAAGTAACCACTCTCATTATGTGTGTATTAAGGCGGCACCAGACGATGCGATAATTGACAAATGTTTGTGACATGTATATCGTATTACATGTCATGTGGACAGTATTCACATCACCAATGTGAATTTGTTAAACGACAGATGTACAGACATGACAATAATCGAAAGAGAAGTTTAGTTGTCTGTATTAAATCAATAAGATTCTTTCGGCTTTTTATAGACACAATATATTAATAATAATGGCATTCACAACATTTTCGACTTGTCAATCAGAAAAATGAAGAGGCCAGTCATTTATAATATATCTACCAAAAAAAGTAGAAATATCAAATTCCCCCCGTTTTTGATATTTCTACTTTTTTTGGTAGATATATTATAAATGACTGGCCTCTTCATTTTTATGATTGACAAGTCGAAAATGTTGTGAATGCCATTATTATTAATATATTGTGTCTATAAAAAGCCGAAAGAATCTTATTGATTTAATACAGACAACTAAACTTCTCTTTCTATTATTCGTGTTGGCATAAAACACACAGAAATGAAAAGTTTTCCTTGTGTTTTTTGATTTGGTGAATTTATTCATAATTCGCTAAGTCAACTACGTTCTTTCCTCATACTTAATGTATGGAGTTGGAATTGTATTTTTGTAGTTTGGTCGTAGCTACCTATCAGTACGAAACCAAACTACCCACAGAAAACGCAAGGAAAGGTTTTCTTTTTTGTAGAGTCAAAATACATTTTGTATTAACTCTGGGGTTAAAGTACGGGGGGATTTTGATATTTCTACTTTTTTGGTAGATATATTATAAATGACTGGCCTCTTCATTTTCCTGATTGACAAGTCGAAAATGTTGTGAATGCCATTATTATTAATATATTGTGTCTATAAAAAGCCGAAAGAATCTTATTGATTTAATACAGACAACTAAACTTCTCTTTCTATTATTTGTGTTGGCATAGAACACACAGAAATGAAAAGTTGTCCTTGTGTTTTTTGATTTGGTGAATTTATTCATAATTCGCTAAGTCAACTACGTTCTTTCCTCATACTTAATGTATGGAGTTGGAATTGTATTTTTGTAGTTTGGTCGTAGCTACCTATCAGTACGAAACCAAACTACCCACAGAAAACGCAAGGAAAGGTTTTCTTTTTTGTAGAGTCAAAATACATTTTGTATTAACTCTGGGGTTAAAGTACGGGGGGATTTTGATATTTCTACTTTTTTTGGTAGATATATTATAAATGACTGGCCTCTTCATTTTTCTGATTGACAAGTCGAAAATGTTGTGAATGCCATTATTATTAATATATTGTGTCTATAAAAAGCCGAAAGAATCTTATTGATGACAATAATCGTTACAGTATTAGGTGAGAACGTAATGATTTAGCGAATTATATGATTTAGCGAATTATACCTATTCACTAAATCTAAGAACTCAAAGTAACCACTCTCATTATGTGTGTATTAAGATGGCACCAGACGATGCGATAATTGACAAATGTTTGTGATATGTATATCGTATGACATGTCATGTTGACAGTATTCCAATTTGAATTTGTCAAACGACAGATGTTGGTCTTGGTATTCATCCACACGATATGACAATATTTTTGCAAAAATATTTATAAACTTAGTACGTTTCCCACTAATTTTAAAATGCACGTAAAACAATTTGACAGTTTTATTTTTATTTAATTATTTTCTAATAATTTACTCGTCCGTACCGATTTAAAAAATAATAATAATAAATAAGAAGTTAATAATTTGATATTTACACATTTTTAATAATATTAAAAAGCCTGTAATTATTAATTTTTTATTTAATATTATTATTTTTTAAATTGGTACGGACGAGTAAATTATTAGAAAATAATTAAATAAAAATAAAACTGTCAAATTGTTTTACGTGCATTTTAAAATTAGTAGGAAACGTACTAAGTTTATAAATATTTTTGCAAAAATATTGTCATATCGTGTGGATGAATACCAACATCTATCGTTTGACAAATTCACATTGGTGATGTGAATACTGTCCACACGACATGTCATACTATATACATATCACCAACATTTCTCGATTTCCACATCGTCTGGTGCCACCCTAAGCGGGACTAGACGGTGTGGAAATCGACAAATGTCGGTCGGCCAACGTTGCAGCATATGATGTGGACAAATGAACGTTCATGTGTATACGTAAATTTAAGCGAATGTGTACCAAACTACATACATATTTACAAATGTTTGGAATAGTGCATTCTAAATTTTAAAATTATGTTTCTGTTCATAATTTGAATTTAATTGTTTGTTCATACGTTATGGACAAGTATGGGATGAAAAATGTATGTGTTAGCATGTTTCCTACTGGAACGTACCTAAATGACAAAATTTAAATTAACAGCTTTTATTAAGTAAATGTAAAGGAAAGGTTTCTTATCTCGACAGATATGTGAACATAAAATTGCATTTGAAAACAATTTTCTAAGTTACAAAACATGTTACATTCATATACATAATCGTATTTACACGAATTTTAACATTAATAGAAAATGCACTAAATTTCTAAATAACCTAAAGCAAATCATGCCACACCGTCTGGACCGCATGACCAGTAAATCAACCAACGTTGATGGACTCGTTTGATATGTATTCATTTACCGCCTATTTAGCGAATGTATGTACCAATGTACCAAATGTCATATTGGTGATATGAAAACTGTTCATACGACATGTCATACTACATACTATACATTATATACCAACATTTGTCGATTTTTACATCGTCTGGTCCCGCCTTTAGAAATTTGAAATTTGTCTGTAATATCAATGGGATACCATCACATTCCCGAATGAAAAAATCTCAAAAAATATACCAAAAAATAGAAATTAAAATGTTCCATCTAAAAGGAAGACCCCCTGTGAACTACAATAAGAAAACAAAAAGAATCTACATAATTGCATGTCATCCTGTAGCGGAAAGGAGCAATGCTAAGCGGTTTTGGGGAGTTTTTTATTTTAGTGTGTGAAATAAAAAGTAAATTTAGTATTTTGAAATTTTTCCGACCTTTTCCTGTCACTTTTGCGCAAAGTCTACTGCTAAGCGGCTTTGAGGAGTTCTCTATTTTAGTATGTGAATAATTATTAAAAAACATACATTTTTCAAAAATGCTCTAATCTCTATGAATGTTAGAATTTCAACAAATCCTTTTAGCGGAAGTTTGAGGGCGGCAGCTTCATCCTTTAAGGTATAAAACGAATTAAAATAATATTTCAAAAATTTGTTATATTTAAAAAACTGGATTTTTAAAAAACGATGCCAACCCATTGTCAATTAATATAATTTTTTCGGCTTTATTTATTTATATTTTATTTTTAATATCATTTTAGATTTGGTCAATATAATTCGCTAAATCATTACGTTCTTACCTAGTACTATAAGTAAAAGGTGGGAATTGTATTTTTGTAGTTTGGTCGTAGCTACCTGATGAGTAGTAGATCAACTTTTTATCAGTACGAAACCAAACTACCAGGAGATTAGGGAAAGTTCTCATTTATTGAAAGGGTATATAATACTTCGTATAACCCTTAGGGAAATTACGGGGGGAGTGAATTTCTAATTTGTTTGGTAGACGTATTGTCAGTAGATAGCCTCTTTATTTTATTCACTAACAAGTCGTAATAATGGGAATGCTACTAAAAATAATATATTTTGTATTAATTGATAATACAAACAAATCTCAAACTTATAAATTAAAAACGACATATAAAATAAGCATTCATATTGTGAAATTTACTTAAATTTTAAAATTGCCGCCAAAAAAACCGCACTTCCAATGATTTTAATTTCAACTTTTCCGAGCTCAGGATACTCACTTCAATAAGGTCCACTATGACTTTTTCTAGTAACAGAATTTTTCATTAAAACTTAAGAATTTCCAGTACACCGTGTGCTATAAGATCAATGCACTCAATGTTCAAGTGAATATTTGCTGAAAGGGGTTTGAGTGAAAATTTGGTTTTTGTCTCAAGTTTCTAGCTAGTGTGGTTAGTTCATGAGGTAATAATTTTGAATATCTTAATATATGCAATGATTTTAAAAATGAGAACTGAACTTTACTAATATTTCTTAGTATGACCTGTTTTTCGAGCACCGAAGTGTTTATTTTAATACTTACGCGGCCCATTGTTTATCATTATTTCTCTTTCAAAACCGCAATCAAAATATTCGTAGCATCCATGAAATCTATGTATATAAAAAAAAAACATATTTTAACTAAATTAGCTTTATTTTTCAACGCAATCGCCATTTGTGTCATTAATGAATTTATCTTTTAAAAAATGTTTCCAATGTATTCAAAAAAATGAATGGTTTGTTTCACTTGTACTTTTTCGACTCTTTAAAGAGGTTTTTCAAATTTGGAAATAAGAAGTAATCGCTGTGAGAAGACAAATTTTGCTTCTAGCTTTACCGATGAGTTTTGTACTTTAGCACCCTTATATTAACAGCATGTGATTGGGGTCGTTTTAGCAAACCAAAAGGTTATTGCAAAAAGACCCTTTCTTGCTGACCTTCCGACTCTTAACCTTCAGCCCGAACATATTTTTTCTGTCTCACAAGCCTAGATTTTGCAAACCATCGATAGTTTAACAACTATATCTGCAACACTCTCATTGCATGTCGGATTCAGACTGAAGCGCACACCCACAGAAACACGACCACTTCACATGCTCTTTACCAGCGAAAATATGAATTACTTTCGTCTGACAGAGTAATGTTCTGCACTGACGGTTAAATTTCTTTGGTGCAGGTTCAGCCATCTTTTCCACTGAATTCTTTCTTTTTTAACTCCAAATGCAAATTATGAATCCATTTTTCATGCCCCGTTAAACGTTATTTATCCGGATTCTCGATCGCTTAAAATTTCTTTCGAAATATCGCTAATAATTTTTTTTCGTTATGAAGATCATGGCATCCATCTTGCACTCACGATAGGTTCACGCAAAATTATAAATGCACTTCCAATAAGAAGCTTAATCTGTGTAGCTAATTCTCCAATAGTCACTCAACGGTCCTCCAAGTCAAGAGGCTGTTAAAATTATAATTCATTGGACGATTACGTCAATAATCGTCTTTGCCGTTCATCATCTTCTAATGATCTCGACCATTTTTGATCAATTTTAACTATTTATTTACTGTGGAATATTTTGGCCCACAAATTGACGTTTACTGTTTAAATAACAATTTAAAACAAAATTGTATTCTAGAAGTATCCTGCACTGTCTCACACTTTAATTTCTTATGCATGTTACGAATATATTGAATGTTACGCGTACTATCGATCCACCTAATTGTTTTTAATTGTTTACTCCAAAATATATAGGCAAGATAACGAAAAAAAATTGTTGACGTGGTTTAGTAAAAGCAAGAAACTAAAAGCAAAATATGTACCTATTATGAAATTCTTGAAGGCGCAGAAAAAAGGATAATGATCCCACCCAGATATGGCACAAGAATTTAATTAATATCACAACTTTTCATTTGATTTCTAAGTTAAATATAATCGCCTTATAAATTTGTAGCTTCTGTCTATGTACTCGAATTTTATTTGTGTGTTGTGTTTTGCGGTTTTCTCTCCAAATTTATTAAACAAATGCGAAACGTTTGTTGTTTTTTTATTTTGTTTTTTAACAACTTTCATCTATTATTTAATATATTTCAACCTTCAAATATAATAAAACTGAAATAAACTCGGTATACATATGTATGTATGTAGGTAAAATATTATTTTATTGTAAACACCGCAGGTAACCCTCAAATGATATGGTGAAATGGCGAATTTTGATCAATATCTACGAGTATTCTATCGAGGCTATACGATATAAAGAAATGCCATGAAATTCGCGGTTAATAGTTAATTGAGTGTTTAATAAACAATAGTAGAATAAAATAAACATCAAATTGAGATACCTTGCAGCTACGGAAATTAAAATCAATTTATTTTTATTCATTTATAAATCGCAATATCGACGAGAATCGTCAATAAAATAGCGTAATTTTCATTTTCTTCTTAGCATTAATTTCTCAATTCCCATTTTAGGGACAATGGGAATATTTTTCGCTTCGACAACGAAATAATAAACATAGAATGCAATAAAGACATAAACAATCGAAAATTTTACTTTAAAACATTTTCTTTTATACATACTTAAGTAGGAGTACAGGTGGACTGCTTTCATTTTTTTTTATTGGAATACAAATAACAACCAAAACGGCCATATTTAGGGATTAAAAATGTCAATTATTCAATTGTCACAATATTTGTGCCCAATAATTTAATTTATTTGAAGTTAATAGTTCCGAAAAATGTAAGGGTATTTTAATCCAGTTTCGAACTGGAAATTTGGAATTGTGCTAAACAAATAATATTTTCAATAACAAAATATTTTTTAGTTTTTAAAAATATGTATAGTACAACATACTATTTAAAAATAAAAAAATTGTAAAAATACAAATTTCACTAACTAATATGTGAGCAAACAAAAATCTGTTCGTGAACGTACAAAAAAACTCGAATTCGTGTTCTGAAATTGAGGAAATTTTATTAATGAATCAAGCGTACACGAGTCCGTATTAGGATTACACGTATTCATATCAAAACTCCAATGACATGAATTCGTACATTTTATTCGAATTCGTGTTCAGAAATAGGACAAACGATAGATTCTGTTTTATACTGTACGCAATTAACCAACATGCAATTAATAGGAAGCGCCCAGAATTGATCAACAGATATGAACTCCGATTTGTGTTTTTTAATCAGTTATGCTGAAATTCCTTAATGTTCAACAAAATTCTGATATGTTTGAATCACGCCTCCACTCCATCCAATGTTTAAGTGATGTAAATATCCTCCTTTAACATGACAATCTATTTTCAAGTGCAGGCAAATCTCTTCCCAATTATAATAGTAACCCTTAGCAATTGCTCAGTTTTATTATTTATGTGGAAGATTAGCGCCAATAAACACAGATATTTTCTAATAATTCACTATAGGTTGTTTCGATGAAAAAGGATGATTTTGAACTCTAATAAAACCGAACTCCATTCAAAATCAATTCTTAATTAATTTATTTTTTGAAATAATTTTATTTTATATATTGTATATTATATGTTGGTGGTTTGGCGTCTATTGGAAGGGGCTCCGTAACCTTCCAGTAGGCGCAAGTGTACGTACTGCCTCCTCGTGGCAACCACCGGTAACTGTAACCATTAGGCTGAATATAGACTTTTGTGACAGGCTAAAGTACGGCGCTAAAGGAGAAAACCTTGACAAAAAATCCCTAATCTAAGGTGGAACAGCATATGCCGATGGATGAATGGCTGATAGGTTAATCAGTCTATATATGCGGACTCTGGATACCAGGCACCCTCTAGTTTTATTTAGCCTTCCTGTAGTAAAGCTGGGTGACCTACAGGCGACTTTTTTATTCCCAGCAACTCGCAAGAGTCAAATCAAAACGGTAGACGAGGCACGGGAAGGAATACACGGGAGTGGGTCTGCCCTCTCAAAGTCCTTGAGTCCCAATGCTACCGCTTTTCTAGCAGAAGTAAATGTTATTACATCTAGGAGGGAGAGCAATGAGCCCAGATAGTATGTAACGCGTGTGGAAGTATTTCCTACAGTAGACATCTAGGAGGGAGAGCAATGAGCCCAGATAGTACAGTGGTAGACATTCGTATAAACGCACTATGTTTTTTGAATATAGTTCTAACAGTAAAGTGTTTTGATTTTTTTCAATTAGTCTAAATTATGTCTATCATCTTAAATCTGTTGATAAGATAAACCATTAGTAAAAATTTTAATGTTTTACTTTAATAAATTGAAAAATCTAAATTTCAGGTGGACATTCGTATAAACGCACTTCTGATAATGTACTAAAATAAAAACCAAAATTAGCAATTTTTCATATATTATTTTATTTAATATTTGGTCTGGCCTCGACCTTTCTGAATAACTTCGAAAATTCGAGAAGGCATTGAATTTGTTAAATTGTTGAGGGCTTTCAGATTAATTGTGGCCCAATATTCAAGTATGGCACTTTTCAAATCTTTAATTGAATTATATTGCTGTTCATTTCCATAAACTTTTCAGGGAAGGCCCTCTAAAAGATTTCGATAGGATTGCAATCAGGACTGCAAGCTGGCCATTCAAGAAGGGGAATGTTTCTCTCGAGAAACCACGGTGTGGTCTCCTTCGAAGCATGGATCGAGGCATTGTCTTGTTGAAAATTATAATTTTTGTTGATGTTATTATCCAGATAATATATCAAAACGTCTTCCAAAAGTTTCACGTACATACGGAAGTTCATTCGTGTCGTTATAAAGCAGATGGGAAGCTCCTCGTTATAAGAAAATGCTCCGCATACCATAACACACCGCCACAAAATTACGCTTCGATCTAACGACGCCATGTTCCTCAAAATTATGCCACTAGCAGCTGTAGCAGTCGGGAAAATCCAGATTAATTTTTTTTCCGCAAGAAAAAATCACACTCTGCCAATCCTTTATCGACGACATGTATTTACGAGCAAATTTGAGCGGATTATTCGTATGCATGGCCGTTAAAAGTGGTTTGATCCAAAATTTTGTCCATTTTATGTTCGGAGAACTATTAAAAATACGTGCAATGTGTCGGGTCGTCACAGGAAGGTCCAATGGCCTGCATGATAGACGGTTTCGTGTATAGCTTCTTTGCGGATTAGACCTTTCTGGCGAGCTGAGATCTTGGATAGGCAATAGTCCTGATTGCAATCCTATCGAAAATCTTTAGAGGGCCTTCCCCGAAAAGTTTATGGAAATGAACAGCAATATAATTCAATTAAAGATTTGAAAAGTGCCATACTTGAATGTTGGACCACAATTGATCTGAAAGCCCTCAACAATTTAACAAATTCAATGCCTTCTCGAATTTTCGAAGTTATTCAGAAAGATCGAGGCCAGACCAAATATTAAATAAAATAATATATGAAAAATTGCTAATTTTGGTTTTTATTTTAGTACATTATCAGAAGTGCGTTTATACGAATGTCCACCTGAAATTTAGATTTTTCAATTTATTAAAGTAAAACATTAAAATTTTTACTAATGGTTTATCTTATCAACAGAATTAAGAGGATAGACATAATTTAGACTAATTGAAAAAAATCAAAACACTTTACTGTTAGAACTATATTCAAAAAACATAGTGCGTTTATACGAATGTCTACCACTGTATGTATCACATGTAGAAGTACTTCCAACAGTAAACATCTAGGAGGGAGAGCAATGAGCCCAGATAGTATGTCCCAGCAACTCGCAAGAGTAAAATCAAAACGGTAGACGAGGCACGGATAGGAATATACGAGAGTGGGTCTGCCCTCTCGAAGTCCTTGAGTCCCAATGCTACCGCTCTTCTAGCAGAAGTAAATGTTATTACATCTAGGAGGGAGAGCAATGAGCCCAGATAGTATGTATCACGTACCGGTCGGCAGTATTATCAGGTTCATTAAGAGCCTGAATATTGGCTGGACGGATAATTAAAACATCTAGGAGGGAGAGCAATGAGCCCAGATAGTATGTATCACGTACCGTTAGGCAGTACTATCAGGTTCATTAAGAGCCTGAATATTGGCTGGACGGATAATTAAGTAGGGCTTATGCACAAAAGATCTTTTAGGTCGCAGTGCGGGGTGGCTTGAGCCCCCACATGGCCCTCAAGTAATAATAATAATAAATATTGTATATTATACAATAATAATCCGTCCCAACTACTCCAATGATGTTACGATTGCCGGTGGATTTCGGAGCAAAAAATTTACCTTCTGTTTTACGATCATTTTTTTTTGTACTGAGCAGCAAAGAAAAATAAGATGAAAGGCCTTAAAGTTTTGTTTTGTTTTGGAGCAATAATTTTTCCGTTGGTGTTTTGAATGTTTTTTTTTTTATTTGAGCGGCATCTAGGAGACATCGGCCACATTAAAAAAAAATGATTTTCGGAACGATCCATTGGTCATTTTCCCGGTAGATACCCTTCCTCATACATAAATTTCTTTTCTTTTTTTGGCATCATCACCCGTGGTATTGATTGCTTAATGAATTTATTTTATTTAAATTTTTTCAATTGGGCGCTGAAATAAATTTCAAAGGGGCGCCATAGAACCTTCCGACGATGCTGAAACATACAAAAAATTTTAATATATACCAACACAACACAACGTTCGTTTTCAGTATTATTGTTTCCATTTTACGGCATCTCCACACTAGATGAACAATGCCCCTTTTGCGAAGCGCGACGGTACAACATTATATAGAAATAATTTTATCTGCAATATAATATCGTTTGTATTATGAAAAATACACTTTTAAAAAAAACTAAATTTGGCAAAAAAACATAAAAATTAAAAAAAATGCATTATGCAAGGATCGAACCCAAACCTCTTGCTCCACAGCCTTCGCATTACCAATTCACTTCAAACTACACGAGAATCTCAATGATTTTTGGCATTATACCCAGAGAAATATTCGGATGAGCGAGGGGAAATCCTATTTAGTAAAAGAAAATCTTATTAAGGAAATTTGTATTAAGCGGAGGAAGGAAAACTAATAAGTGATATCAGTTATTCAGAAATAGCCTAATTTCTTTCCATTTCGCCATATTCCAGAAATTCATCAAAACCGCATTTACAATATTTACGTCGAAAATCACCACCATCGGTTAATAAATAGTCAATTTGTATCCTAAATGGCCGTATTCCTGAACTTTACATAAATTAATTTTAGAATCTCATTTAATTTGGCACATTCTAGAACTTTAACTAACGTAATTTTAGTGTCTCTTATTTCAATCGCACAAGTACAATTAATTGTAGTACTAAAGGTCAAATTATGGTGAAAAATTGAATTTTCTGTCGTGACGTTAACATCAAGGAACTGGCTTAATTTGTTACTCCTAATTAAACGTAATTAGGTACGCTGATTTTTTTAATATCATGTTTATCATGATTTTTTACTTTATAGTAACATTCTTAAATGTGATGTAACTTAATTATAGAACTATATGTACTGTTGTTATTAATTATAGCTTCAATGCATAGAGACACATTTGCTTATCAGAGACGAACTTGCTTCACAAAGCCAATTTAAAATATGTATTCAATTTGATAAATTTAAAAGTTAAAGCCTAGAATAGAATGTGCGCAGTTGACGTGGAAAGCTATTTTCACTGCGGTCTGCTAAAAACAACATAAATAGGATGTAATTAGATTAATTTAAGTATTTGCATACAATTTTAGATCAGACAATCAACTTACTTGCGAATTTATAATTTACAATTCGATGCAGTAAGTACGTAGGTAGGCGATTGGAAAAAGAACAATAAAAATAGAGTGCCGAAATAGCTTCACATTTTGTGGCACATGAAGATAGTAGAACAGTGAAAAATGTATAGAGATAAAAAATAACCTACTTTATTCTAAAGTTGAAGTGAAATGAAATTTTCACTACCTATAGTTTCCAAAAAATGCAAGATAAATTGGACGTAAACAAAATAGTTTGTCGATATCCATATCAGATATGTAACTTTAATTTGCAAATTTTGTATTTAAAAATTGCAAACAATAGGTGATTATGAAAAAAAAGAACAAGAAGCTAAATTATGAAATATTAAAATTTTGCTTCACATTTATCGTACATGAAGAGAAAACCGCAGTGAAAAATTTGTGGAGATAAAATAGAGACATCTATGTTCTAATATGAGAAATTCATTTTCGCTAGCTAAACTGCGTTAAAAAAATTAAGCGGTGTAATTTTCACATTAGATTTCATAACAGTATATAACAGTAAACAATTTATAGTCAAAATAACAAAAATGAATCCCTGATACTTGTGCAATAAACAAGAAAATTCAAAATCCCGTATATTTTCCATTTATTGTTTCGCTATTCTTTCATTATCTCGGATCAACAAAATATGAACTTATCCCACTTTAGAAGAAAACGGCTCATTTATTAAAATGCGTTCCATGCATAAATAGGTTTTGAAGTGGTGTTCTTAGTTAACCATCCCAAAGGACCGAAAATGAGTGGAAGCAGGTAGCAAAATACACCAAAACATCTATGCCATTTGTGAAGAAGTACGAAATAGATTAAACAAAAAAAGAAGTAGATGTAGAGGCTGTAGAAATGTGGATGACTTATCTGGAGGAGGTTTAATTAGAGTCATTTCAGAGAAGGACGATAAGGTCATTTTGAGACGTTTGAGAAAAGTCCAACCTACGACAAGCAAACAAAAACTACGTGAAAATGGGAGCACACACTATAAAACATTGTTGACAGAGCCGCACATCGAAAAACAGCTAACTTGGGCAACAAAACAGCTGCCTTATGGAGACAAAGCTTAGAGGAAAAAAGAAAACCAACCACACAGCAGATTATTCGTATTCTCAAAAACATTTGGAAAGGCTTTACTCCAAAATATGCGGTCATATAGCGAATGACACATTTTTTATATAATGTTATGAACAACGCCTATTAGAATTCAACTATGTTACTCAAATCTAAAAATCAAATCAAACAACTTATTCTATTCAAAACAAGAATAACACACCAAATTTAATTTTTTACGTCACTTGTTCATACAAGCATCCAACATCCAATTCGATGTTTTTTATAATTTTACTAATGATCATTCATAATGCCTTATATATCGGCTAACATCAATAATTTATTCATTCACTCGTTTTTAGTTGTGTCATTTATTTTAACGATTGTATTAACAGTTTCGCCAAACATTGTTCTTGTAAAATGACTCAAAGTTACTATATATGCGCGCGATGTCGGTCAATCTTGTTCGGTGATTAATCGAAGAGAAACTTATAAAATTCCATTAAGATACCGATGGTAATTAAGCAAACAAAAAACATTTTTGTTTAAGTTTATTTAATAACATTTTGCTCTCTTGATGCTGCGTACAGTGCTCAAAGTATTTTTATGACAAGAAGAAAAAGTATTTCCTGGACATTTTTTGTGATTAGTTTATGTTGTATTTTATATTGTAATTATTTTTTGTTGGTTGAACAGGAATTTGTGTTACACAAATAAAAACTAAAGTTATCTTGAAACATCTTCGTTATCTATTCATTTGTGAGTTAAACCAGTTAAATAAATACATATTTCTGTCTATATGAGAAACCCCAGAGAATTGTTGTGTGTAATTCCAGTTTATACTTTTATATTTAGTTACGTAATTTAATTTAAAAAATTTACGTACCAACTCCCCTAGCTAGCCAAAAAAAATATTCCAACTAATTTAAAATATTAAATTCTACCCGGAAGTTTTTATAGTTTAGTTTTGTGTGTGGCTCTATTTTTTACCCAAAATATAAAATATAAACCAAAATAAAATTTAAAAAAAAAACTTAATTTTATCACTACACCATATATGAATAAAATATGTTTGCAGTCTTTCCAAAAACAGAAAGGAAAAGGTGTGTTCACCATATACCATAAACGTTAAGGTAGTTCGAATACAAAAAAATGAGATTAATGAATACTAATTGTATTCTGATTTAATTTAAATTTTGTTGTTAGTATAATTTTCAACATTCATGAAGTGTTGTTATCCTTATGCTTTTGTACATCAAATATCCTCAATTAGCTTAAAAAAAATATTTTTATACTTGTCCGTACACACATAAAAAATAAAATTAATATAAATCTCAATGAAGTCATAGAAATTTATAAGGATTTATATTAAACCAGATACAATTTTTTGTTCGAATTCATCCATCATTATGTCAATGTCATGATTTGCGGAAAAAACAAAACACATTTATTTTTTACTGAATTTAGGTTAAGGTGGATTATACTAAACCATTATACTATACAATTTGGTTAATTATCATTTTTTCACCATTCTATCGGAGACTTGCTACCTTAAAATAAAAAGGATTTAGTAAATAAAAATGTCCACGGAAAATTTCAAATTTACTTTTCAAATATTAAATTAAATAAAGTTTGAAATTATTTGTCGGATTCATCACAATCAATACATTATTTTACTCGAATTAAACATTTACAAATTTTATTCAAATTTCTTAGAAATTTTGCAAATTAGTCTGTTTTTTAACAATATGATTCAAATATGATTCAAAAAATACAAATTGAACTTTATACGTTATATACAAGAACGACCGTACTGCTTTGGCGAATTATTATATTTGCCAAACATAAAAAACTCAAGGAAAATTTCTTTGTGTGTATTAAAAGCCTACACTAATGTTTTAGAAATTTTGAAAATTTGTCTGTTTTTTCACAATATGATTCTTTCGGCTTTGAGAGACAAATATATTATTTTTAATAGCATTCCAATATTTACGACTTGGTGAGCCAGTGAAATAAAGAAGCCATCTACTCATAACATATCTACTCCAATAAAAAGTAGAAATATCATCTCCCCCATATACCCTTAAAAAATAAGAAATTTCCTTAAGTTTTTTCCTTTGGTAGTTTGGTTTCGTACTGAAAAGTTTGATCTACTCATTAGGTAGCTACGACCAAACTACAAAAAGATGGCTTCTTTATTTCACTGGCTCACCAAGTCGTAAATATTGAAATGCTATTAAAAATAATATATTTGTCTCTCAAAGCCGAAAGAATCATATTGTTAAAAAACAGACAAATTTTCAAAATTTCTAAAACATTAGTGTAGGCTTTTAATACACACAAAGAAATTTTCCTTGAGTTTTTTATGTTTGGCAAATATAATAATTCGCCAAAGCAGTACGGTCGTTCTTGTATATAACGTATAAAGTTCAATTTGTATTTTTGTGGTAGCTACCTGATGAAGTGATGAGTAGATCAAACTTTTCAGTACGAAACCAAACTATCAAAGGAAAAAACTTGATATTTCTACTTTTTATTGGAGTAGATATGCTATGATGAGTAGATGGCTTCTTTATTTCACTGGCTCACCAAGTCGTAAATATTGAAATGCTATTAAAAATAATATATTTGTCTATAAAAAAGCCGAAAGAATCATATTGTTATTCAAATTTATGTTTCACATATTAAAATATTAAATATTTGGTGTGGTAGTGAATCGAACCTTGAAGAAAAATATTAGTTTCAAGCCTAGAGATAGGTAAAATGTGACCTACGTTATTTCACAGAGTTTTGGTCGAAAGTTGATAAATTATTAAAACTAACACAGTTCTTAACAGCCGTTAAAAACGAGAAACTTCTGATTTTTTTCAAAATAATGGATAAAAAATAATTTCGCGCAGCGATTAAATTATTTTTTTTGCGTGGAATAATCGCGAAAAAAAACCAAGGAAAAGCTTGATAAATATTATGGCACATCTGCTTCATCGAGAACAACTGTGGTTTATTGGTTTGCAGAATTTAAACGTGCGGTCATACAAGCACAATTTATGAACACCGTTCATCCATATCGTTTTGAAATATCACCGAGTGAAAGTGCATGAAATAGCTGACGTCGTAAACTTCTCAACATGCCGGCCGTGTGCATGCCATTTTGCATGAACATTTACATTTGAAAAAGCTGTCAGCAAGATGGGTGCCGCTTTTGTTGACAGCCGATCACAAACACAATCGTGCGGTCATTTCAAAGCAAAAAGATAACCTGGATTTATTGTATCCTCCAAGCTCTATTTAAAACTATTAACGTGTAATTAAAATAAAAATATTTTCGAATATTTTAATATTTTACGCCTTAAACAATTAATTACATCATAATTAATAATTTTAATTTTCATAATTTGTACGAAAGGTACACAGACAAAACCCACCAATTTTTTGACGATTAGTTTAATTATAATTGAAACAGGAAAAACATAATATTCGAGTTCACACTATAAAAAAATCATATAGCATTAGGTTCTAATTAGAAGTTGGGCTCTATATTAAACAAGAGCAATTACCTATGATAAATTTAGAAGTGAATAAAAATTAAATTGGTGTTCGAATTTTTAAATCAAGTTCAATTATTACCGAGGAATATAATAATAGATTTAAATCAAAATACAAGTAAAAGGAAAGAAAAATAAAGAAAGTATCCGAAATTGGAAATTTGAATTATTTTATTAATAATGAATTCATTTATTTGAGTTGCGGTTCGCTTCTTTTTAAACTATTTGCTCATAAAACCATGATTCAAACCATGAATTTGAATTTACATTTTATAAGTACACATTTATCGAAAAAAATAAACTTCAATACTTACATCAAAATAACCAATAAATAAATTCAACAGTCTAGTCAAATGTAATTATCAATAAAATTGTTAAACAAAAATATTTTCCTCAAAATCCACAGAAAACTGCCTACGACGGAGTTTTTGCATGTGGCTTGGCTATGTACATTTTATTACAAAATGAGCGTATCGAACACACCCAATATCGATTATTGTTTAACACCTTTAATAAATGTAAGGCAATTTCTTATGAAAATAGTTTAATAATAATAAAAGCAATGTGTTTTTAAATATATTTTTAAATCATGTAAATTGCTATCGATTAAATAATTAGACAAAATAATAAACAAATCGCAGCTCATCCAAATTAGACCATGTTTTTAAACGTTATGGAAATAAAACACGAAATAAAATTAGATTTGCGTTAAAATAATAAATTTTGGGCAAATAAAATGTGCTGTTTATCTATGTTTATGTAAAAACATTCCCATACTGCGGTACTGTAAAAATAGTATTTTATATCTGTGCATTTTAAGTTTATATGGACTATGTTGGAATGCTAATGTAATGGAATATTTGCGTTAAAATTTAGTCCGAAATTGTTTTATATTCAGATTTGTTTTGTTAAATTTTTCCGATGATATTTATTTAGCATATATGTATATGTAGTACAATACCACGAGTATTAATAGAAATTCTATATACACACTGGAATTTCAAAAATTAATTTCACATAATTTTGCGAGAGATAACCAAAGTAAGATTTAATTATTTAGAAAATAACTAGTTTTTGCTGGAATTTATATATATTTAATACATATTATAATTTGAAACAATTGCAAATGACATCAAAATGTATAAATGACGTAATCTTAATTTATGACAATACCTTACTTCTTTAATGACTATACTATAACAGTCATATTAACTTACGTAATACAATAATAAAATACAGATTTTTTTAATTATTTTAGATCGAATATCGAAGTGCATTTCACGTGTTAAAGTATTATAGAATGGACGTATGCAGCATAATTACGTAGTCCACATTTCTGACAGTACTGAGAGCAAACTAACTTGGTAAAAAATGTAGTCTAGATTCGAATATTAGTGAGACTAAAAATTCTAGTTTAAATTTACGTGCATATTCCACATTTGAGAATACATATTTCAATTGTAATCTCAACACGTGTGCTGGATTGTCTTATTATTAAGCCTCATATTTCATCTCAGTCTTCCTTGCAATCACGCGTATCTAGTTACTTTTTTGTTGAATTTTGTAGATACATTTTTCACCTAGCTTTGTTTGAAAAATGTCTCTTTCGATTTGGCTGATAATTACACTCATTGCTTCCTAGATGATTCTCATATAATATAAAATAAAAGATGGCGGAACATTGCCCAAGGGTTTCCTGCACTCAATGCCACTATCATGCCCACGTTGATTTCCCAGAACAATATCAACGCATTCACAATATGCACATTCATGCATTCGCATGTTTATTCAACACAACCCAATCCATGACATTTTGCACGTCACCGCCGGAGACCGAACCTAGGACTTTCAAGTTATACAACAAGCGTTTTACTCATTTTACCATCGAGAGCAGAAACTTTGCTATAAAGTCTATACTGTTTTTCACAGCAAATTAAATGCATGAGCTAATTTTACGATAAAATTTGATGTTTGTGAATTCAAAGCGACCAATTGGCTTATTTGCCACGAAATATAATTTTTTGGAAACAAATTTAATATCGTAAAATATAAACTTTAATGCCCGCTGCACATTTCCGCTAAGCTAAGCGATGTGAGATAAGCTATCGCTCAATTGTAAACAAAGAGCTTGAACAGCTTGCGGGCACACTTGAGCTAAACTGCGTGATGGTGTTCTTTTCTGAGTGATGGGAACTATCGCTTAGCTCGATTTATTTTCGCCTTGCTACGTAATAACATCGCTCACATAAATATTTATTTTATTATTAAAGCGTAAGATACTTTTAAGAAATTTTATCAAAATAGGTAAATTCAACAAGAACATTAATATTTCAGTAGGCTATTTGTTGTGGAGCGGTGTGCGTCAAAAGAACGATCAGAAATGCTTAAATTGTTTTATGAAAACAAATCTTAGGTTGTTTGCACTCAAAGAGCATTTCGAACAAAAAATTTGTTGTGTAAGGCGCAGGATGGGAGAAAGAAAACATCATCAAGTAGCTTATACGAATTTCAGTAAGGCATTTGATTCTATATGTCATCATGAAGCACTCCAAAGTTTATTTGCATTCGGATTTTCATTAGAATACATTAATTGGTTCACGTCGCATTTAAAACACTGTCTGCAATACGTAATAATTGGCAATAAGAAGTGTGGTATTCCTCAAGGATCAAATATTGAACTCTAAAGATTTTTATTTCATTGATTAGATCACAAGATCATAAAAATTCAAATGTTCTCATATTTATTGATCACGTAAAAATGTGGGTTGGTATCGTTATCCAAAATAAAAAAATCCCAAAAAAAGCAAAAATCCCAAAGAACCAAGTTTTTTTAAAAATAACAAATTTTTGAAATATTTGCTGCCGCCCCAAACCCCCGCCCTGACGATTTTTTGAAATTCTAATATTCATAGTGATTGAACCATTTTTGAAAAATTTGTATTTTGTAATAATAATTCACATACTAAAATAAAGAACTCCCCCAAAGCCGCTTAGCATTAAACCCTTTGCGCAAAGGTGACAGGAAAACGTCAGAAAAATTTCAAAAATATTAACATTTGTAAAAATATTTACGTTTATATTTTACATACCTACTAAAATAAAAAACTCCACAAAGCCGCTTAGCATTGATCCTTTCCGCGCAAGGATGACATGAAATTATGTAGATTCGTTTTGTTTTCATATTTTAGTTATCAAAAATTTATTGGGGTCTTCCCTTTCGATAATGCAGTTTACTTTGTATTTTTTGGTATTTTTTTTTGGATTTTTCCGTTCGGGGATATGATGGTATCCCTAAAATGTAGGTATAGTGACATATTCCAGAGGAACATAATCCCGCGGAAAATAATCCAGAGTGACAAAATCTCAGGAATATAAGGAAAAAATATTTTGTTTAAAGTAAATAAAAAAAATTCAATTTTATAGGGATTTTTAAGGCAGATTCATGATTGCCTTCGTTCGTTCGTTCATTCGTTCTGATATTTTTTTTATTCAATCAAACGAACACAAACGAAAAATAACGTTATTTTCAAGGAATATGATTGTTTAACCTTCATCCGTCCCTAAAAAAAAGTAACACTAAAGTTCCTTTGGTCAAAAATGACCAAAATAAATTCAACAGCAAATTTACGCTAAGCAATACGATGTAAATTTTTGTTTCCAAATTTAATTATTAAAACCAAATATAACACAGTAATTTAAAACAATTTCAATGTTTATTTATTAAGAAAAATTCATATTTTATTTCGTACACTGATGGCACACATTCTTAGTATGAGCTATGCAAATGAATTTCTTACATATGTGCCTGTTGTACGAATTTTGTCAAAAACTGCAGCGGCCTCTTTTTTGTGCTCCTGCTAATTCTGTAGATTATGACGGGGTTGAAAATTTTGCAACGTTTGATGTCAAATTTGTTACAGATTGCGACAATATGTAGACCGTGAGAGGTAAACCCTTCTAGACCAACGTGGCTTGATCAATGACTCACCCAGTGTTATAATAAATAGTTGGCTTTTATAATACTTCTTTCTACTCCATTCTGGCAAACACTAGTAAATAGCACGAGCGCATTTATTACTGATCCAATATATTAGTGAACACTCCTACTGGCTATCTATTTGTTTTACATGTACAAGTATAGCAAGCAATCGTTTTATCGACCATGTTGACACCGCCTTTCGTTTTATTGCAGTTCAATAAAATATTGTTTTTTTTCGGTATCTCTTCAAAAGTACACACTTACAGAAATGTTTTTGGGATGTATGATAGCAAGATTGTATCCTTAGTAAAAGCGAAAGTAGAGGAATACAAAAGCATGTCTCTGATTTCTAAAATAATCGGTGCTATTGATGTTTTTTTCTTTCGAATTGCTCTAATCATGGTCATGTGGCATTTTAGTAGCATTTGCCCAGTTCGTAGGATGTAAACAAGTTATCAAATGTAACGTTTCTCTCTTTTATAAGCTGCGTGATAGACAAACCAAAGACGACAAGTAAACCCTGATTTCTCTCAGGTGCTGTGCCTGTCTCCTTTCCTATGTACGGCTGTACGTTTCAAACGTAAGAGCTTTCACTACCACAGAGCAGTCAAAACATAATCCCATACTTGGCGATCCCTAAAACATAATACCATTCGGTATATATTGTCGAAAAGGGCACCGTGCACGAAATCCAACCAACTGCTATGGTAATATATCCACCCACTTTATTCGTTTTTCTCCAATTGGTGCTAACTTATTGATGCATTTACGACTAGCTCGTGTGCTACAATCATCAAATCTCATGGGATGACTCTTGAAATTACTTTAAACCGTTTTAGAAGTATTACTTTCCCAAGAATCTACATGAAGTTCACATAATCCGAAATTTCAGAACATGTATCATCAGGTGAAAATGATGTGCCCTCCCTCACCTAATTGTTCTTCAGTTGCCGTTGACATCTTTGGAAAATATTATGTATTATGTATATGTACAAAATGATTTTAGTTTACCATTAGACGAAAATTGGAATAGCAAATAATGTGAAATTCATCTATTGGTCATTTTTGACCACAAGATCTTTAGTGTTACTTATTTCGTAGCAGGGTAACGGTTAATCAGAAAATTCCAATTCTTTGAGTAAATCATAACTAATACATATAAATTAAAGTCACAAAGGAAAACATGTTTAAAGGTTTAATTTAATAAGATATTTGAAAAATAATATTCGATTTGGTCAAAAATGACGCGAGGGACGGATGAAGGTTAAAAAAAAAATTCAGAACGAACGAACGAAGGCAACCATGAATCCGCCTTTAGACTTCTGACATCACTTGAAACATTTGTGGTAAAGCGATACGAGCAATACAATTCTTTGATATGTGTCTGCAAGGTTGACGAAGCATTTACGAAGCATTAAATCCGCAATTCGCTCCAATACATTCGTCGATGCCATACTAACCCAACGATTTAGCCAACCACAAATAACTTGAAACGTTTGTGGTAGAACTATCAGTAGAAGCGATATGAGCGATACGATTCCTTTGATCTGTGCCTGAAAGGTTAACGAAGCAATTTCCATTATCGTAAATATTAAGAACTTTACGGAAAAAGTAAAATTCGATAGACATTTTATAAATTTTAATTTTAATTTGGTCCACACTTTGATAATTGCGTTTCTGGATTTCAGTTTTCTGGATTTTTGTTTTTCTGAATTTTTTGTTTCTGGATTTTTTTTCGAAATTTTAGTTTCTGTATTATTTTTTAATTTTATTATTTTTTAGGTAGCCAACCCCAACCCAGAACCATCTCCATTTTCGATTATTGAGCAGAGTAAGTTTGCCCGCTCGGTTTTCAAAATTCTGGTTTTCAAAATCTTGGTTTTGAGAGACATATTTTTTTTTAATTCGGGCCACCCTTTCTGGTGAAGGAGAATTTTAATTTAAAGTAACATAGAAATAAAACCAGGGATTTTCTGCAAACCGGGATTTTGAAAAGCAGGATTATGAAGTGCGGGATTTTAAAAAGCGGGATTTTTTTTGGGCGGGATTTTGATAAAGCGTGATTTTGAAATGCGGAATATCGTTACGATCCATCGATTTGTCGTATATATGCATCGGATTGGTATCGTTATCCAATATAAAAAAATACCGAAAAAATAAAAAATAAAAAAATATCATGTTTTTGAAATACTTGTTTTTTGTTTTATACCTTAGAGGAAACCCTGCCGAGATGATTTTTTGAAAATCTAACATTCATAAAGATTGGAGCATTTTTTAAAAATTTATGTTTTTTAATAATCAATCTTTCACATACTAAAATAGAGAACTCCCCAAAGCCGCCTAGGTTACATTGGACTCTTTGCGCAAGGATGACAGGGAAACATCAGAAAAATTTCAAAAATATTTACGTTTGTTTTCACATACTAAAATAAAAACTCCCCAAATCCACTTAGCATTGGTCCTTTCCGTGCAAAAATGACCTGAAATTATGTAGATTGCTTTTGTTTTCATATTGTAGCTAAAAAATGTAATGGGGCTTCCTTTTCGATGAGGCAGTTTAGGGTTGGCTACCTTATCTAGAAAAAAATAATACAGAAACTGAAAATCCCGAAAAAAAAATCCAGAAAAAAAAATTCCAGAAACAAAAAAATTCAGAAAAACAAAAATCCAGAAACGCAATTATCAAAGTGCGGATCAAATTAATGGTGGAAACAGACGTGCGGAATTTACGTTGCGTCGAAATTTGATTACACTTCTTTATAAGGAATGAAACACAAGTAATACGCACATCATGCGTTATTACGCAAGTTGTCTCTATTTCTAATTTAGCTGCGAATCGGTATGCTGCACTACTTAAAAGAAAACAAATCTAGTACGATTTTTCGGAATGAGGACGAAGGGCCGAATTTCAAAGGGCCGAATGTCGAAGGGCCGAATGTCGAAGGGCCGAATGGGTCGAAGGGCCGAATGGGTTGAAGGGCCGAATGTCGAAGGGCCGAAAGGGTCGAAGAGCAGAATGGGTTGAAGGGCCGAATGGCGAAGGGCCGAATGGGTTAAAGGGCCGAATGGGTCGAAGAGCCGTATTTTTTTGTTTATTTTTTTTTGTTTTTAGAAATATAATTTTTTAAATTTCTTGTTTTAAGGAATATTTTGTAAATTTTTTAATCAAATATAAATTAATTTCTTTTGATTTTATACATATTTTATTATGTTTAATCTTTGGAAATTCTTTCGGCAAAAATATTGCATTAATTTTGTTGTTTATATTTTGTGTTCTTTTTGTAATTATCAAGTTTATATTTTGTGTTCTTTTTGTAATTATCAAGTGGAAAAATATTTGTACATAATAGGTAGGCCAAATTTCCCAAATGTCTACTTAAATTAAACGAAACTGTTTATTTTAAAGTATATTGATGTCTCATGTGTTGTTTTGAATATTGTTTCAACCTGAAATGTATTACCTATTTTGATATGAGATTGATATCTGGAAAATTAATATTGTTTTTCATAAATAAATAAAAATTATAGTTCTTAATATCAAATTCAGTACATTTACAAAATATTCCATAAAACAAAAAATTTAAAAAATTATATTTCTAAATCAAAACAAAAAAATTCGGCCCTTCGACCCATTCGGCCCTTCGACATTCAGCCCTTCGACCCATTCGGCCCTTCGACCCATTTGGCCCTTCGACATTCGGCCCTTCGACATTCGGCCCTTTGAAATTCGGCCCTTCGACATTCGGCCCTTTGATATCATTCCGATTTTTCTACATTTATGCTTGTTTCATGGTTGTCGTCGTTCCTTCATTCGTTCGTTCAGTGATTTTTTTAAACCAATCAAATTGCTCATCTTTCGTCATTTTTCTCTTCTGCAATTTTTGCAGCGAGATGGTTTATCTCCAACTTTTTAACAGAACGATCATGAATACAAAGAGACTAGAATAACAAATGAAAAGGGATGTACATATAATAATTTTAGTTCAAAATAATTTTTATCGGGTTCACAACATATTTTATTTGAATTTGGTGAACATTACATACAAAGCAGTTATTATAAAGTGTTATATTGTGTTAAAATGTGACGATGTCTTCTGATTCAGGTAGGTTAATGAATTTATTTGTTGTTAGTTAAAATATATTAATGTTAAGGATGGCAAAAAATAAAGTTTTACTTGGTTTCTAGTAGTATTGTGTTTAATAGTAAAAATTAACATACACTTTTAAGTGATTTATATGTGAAATTTAAATTATTAAGTATAAAAATATGCACGAATAATCTTTGTACATTGTCATACTTTATACTTATACATATATTTTTTTCTAATTGAATGGAATTTTACATTAAAAAAGCAAACTTTTCTAATCGTAACAATCAGTTCAAATTAGTTCTATAATGCAAGTATTTTCGATATCAACGAAACTTTTCTACAAGATTCATTCATTCTGAAAAAAATTCTATTTGCAAAACGTTTCTTCGTTACCTTCATTGGCTTTTAATAAAGAAATCGGTTTATTTAACTGGAAAACAGGCCCCCATTTACGTTAATTTAACATGTTATTTTTGTGGGCTTTATTAAGCTTTCAGTTGTAGTTATTTAAAAGTTATTTATTTAGAATTTCCTTTCGAATTTAAACTGCTCGATCTGACTAAGCAAGAGCCAATAATATTCGATCTGAACCATCTTGTTTGAAAAAATGTACCAAAAATAAACCATTGACACAATCACCATATCTGAATGAAGCAACTCCATATCATCCAATTTTAAACCAAGCTTTAATAATTACTTTCGATAATAATAATAAACCAAATTTACTTTAATTATTTGTTGGATTTAGAGATTTTTAACACAAAAATATTAATTACAAAAAATTATATCGCACAATATATTCACCAACGTAAAACACAAACATTTTTTGTGTATGTTAATTACATACATTACATACATTAGATGGCGACAAAATCGTTCTGTGATTTTTGCAGCAACCATGATCTCGCAATTAGAAAATGACTGAATGAATGAACGAACGACGACAACCATGAAACAAGCTTTACATTTTTTCAGTGCAATTTTTTGTGTTTGTTGACTGAAAACAAACGTTTGCTGACAATTGGCAAAATGGAAGATACAAATTAATTCGTTTGCGACAAAATACGTGTAAAATAAACTTCAAAAAATACGCAGTTTTAAGCGGCACATGTGTTTTGGGTGTGGAAAAACGCACGTTACCAAGGATAACATCAAATTTTCAGGATCAAGTTCTGGAGCCTAAAGTAATCAAGAGATTACTGATTTACCACTAAAATTTTGGTAGTGTACTTAAGAATTTCTCATAACCTAGTAATGGAATTAAATTAATTTTTAAAATCAAACTTAATTAATTAAAAGTTGGTTTAGTTATTTAAATATTGGGCTAGATACTTGATACTCAGATCAGCAGATAAGCAGTTATTTTTTGTGAATTTGCTAGAAATGTTATACACGATAATTTAGCAACCCACTTTGTTTCTGAATTTCAGAAAATGGGATACTTTAACGCACTTTAACGTTTGTGCTGAATACAAAAATATATTTTACTTTGTTAAAATAATCGAGTAATTTACGCAAGCAAATTTTCGATTAGCAAATCCGCTGAATCCGTTTAGTTCGCTGATTTGAATTTTAGGAATTATTTCAAAATAAAAAATACTGAATTAACTTAAGCAGAAATTGAACTTGTAGCACAGATAAGAATAGACAGATGTACATCTTGTATGGGCCAAATTTACATTAGAAATTTCAATATCAAATTCTAATCTAATCCTTTTAGAGCAGGACGTATATATTGTAAAATACAATTTTGTTTGAAGTTGGTTTATGTTTGCTTTGATATAATCAAAATAGCCATGCCATGTTTGCTTTGATATAATCAAAAGGGACAATTTAAACGGGCATACAAGAAAAAATTTTTGGCGACAAACATTAGCATCAAAAATAATAAATTGGCATCACAAATAATATTTTGGCACCACATATGAAAAAACAAACAAATATTTTTAAGGACATTATTAAATACAGTGGCGACAAACATTGACATCAAAATTAATAAATTGGCAACAAATATAATATTTTGGAACAGAAAAAAATTATTTTTAGAGTAAAAAAAAAAAAAAATCGAGACAAAAAATTAAATTTAATCGATACAAATTATTTAATATTTGATGGGGATCGATATAAAATATTGCAGTGTCATTAATAGATTCTATATAATCCGCTCCTACGTGCGGCACGCAGTGCGACATGTTTGCCTATCCTGGCTCCTACGTCCCTCGAAGTTTAAATCTAAGGCCCCTCGGGAGGCTAAGCGGGGGGGAGCGAAGCGACCTCCCGCGTGCCCGTGAGAGTTACCGAAGCCATTAGCATCTACAATTCTAAGTTAAATAAATTAGGGATCTCCATTTTCCAGAATATTTTAAAACTAATTTAATTTTTTTAATTTTTAATTTATTTATTTATAACTTTGTTGCCAGTTAATTATTTTTGTCGCCCAAAATGTTTATTTCGATGCCAAAAAATAATTTTTGTGTACCCTTCCAATAGTGCCAAAAAATTATAAATGTTGCCAAATTATTATTATGATGCCAAGAAATTTTTGTTTGTTGCTCATTAATTTGTGCCGTTTTATTATTTTTTTGTATCTCAAATATTAATTTTTTGTGTGCCGGTTTATTGCCAGCCTAATCAAAATAGCCATACGTAAAAAAAGATAAAAAGAGACAGAAATGTACGTCCTGCTCTAAAAGGATTGGATTGGAATTATTGTATTGAAATTCCTAATGTAAATTTGGCCCATACAAGATGTACATCTGTCTATTCTTATCTGTGCTTGTAGTTTAAAAGTGTGTTGTGTTAATTTATTTTCTATATTTATTTTCAACAAATTACTAACTATCAATTTCTTAGGGGTCAGGAACGAGGTTAATTCTTTGTTAATAATATATTTTTCCTTTCTCTTGATTTTGGTTTGTTGCATGGGGTAAAAGTGTAGATATTTATAAAATTCATAAATTGTAGGAAAATTCCTGTGAGGTAATATAATTTATTTATTTTTATTCAATAATTTTACTTATTTATATGCATTATTTGTACTATTAAATAACTTTATTGAAATTCTTTGGGTATCAAAGTAGGATATGTCATTATTTTGCATTTTAGGTTTTACTCCTTGGTGCGAGCCTGGTAATGGATGGATCGCGATATCTGTATCAACAAAATAATCTATGTTTATATAAAACCGATTTTTACTTATTTACTTTTACCTTTATTTGGCGTTTAGATTGTTAATATTAATTTAATTGTAATACATAAAGATTAATTTATAATTTATTTCAGAGAATTAAATGAGGGTTTTAGAGTTTAAATAATTATTTAGTTTAGTTTTATAAGTAGTAGATAATGATAATTATTTATTTAGATTTGGATTTTCAGAAGTACCCGTACAACCTCGTTCAGCTTCCAAAAACTTTAAGCATCCAGCCAACATGTAGATTAGAAATTGTATTGTCTTGTGCTAACTATTTAATTGAATCTATTAGTAACAAATTTACTAACTTATCGATATCACAGGTGTCTGTAACCGGGTCGAGTATGTCCCAACTAACAATCCTTTCCTATCCTTCGCTTTTGTTATATGTAAACGAGTGTACGGTGTGTGCGCGGGAGTCCGGGAGTTCCTGCTCTAATGCTTGGCTGTACATCCTAATCAATCAATCAAATCAATCAATCAATCATAAGATTTAAAGTTTGAATCTTGGTGTTGTATGATATTTTTACTTTTTTTTACGGGTTATAAAGGAAACAGATTCAGGAGTTGAAAGATTAGATAGGTGGTTATGGGTTTTCAATCTATAAAAAGAAACTCTTGTATGAGAATGTCGGGTGTTGTCATCAACAGAAAACCACATTATTTTTGTATATGGAGTTTGGTCAAAAACACCTCTAAAAACGTAAAAAAATGAATGAAATATACATCGTCGCGAAGTATAAGTAAATGATATTTATTAACAAAACAATCATTTGTATATTTTTGTAATAATATAAATGGATTATCGTTAAAATTGATAGATAAAAGAACCGTAAAAATGGCCAAAAATTGAAATTCTTGAACTACAACCAACATAAATCATCTCATAACCTCATAAAATACAAATAATGATCGTTGTTTTAAAACTTTAATAGTTGTTTTTGGTTAAAATTCATATAAAAAAAATTAAACAAAACACATTGATAGTAATGATACTCCGGAATATATAATACATATTTCTAAAGTTATGAAAGATTATTTTATTAATCACTGAAAATTTCTAACAATTTAAACTTAATAAATATGCAAATCCTGGATTTGCCAAGATTTTATCAAATTTTTTTAATTTGCAGCAGATTCTGGAAGTTTTGAACTTTTTATTAGTCGTCGATTAGTCATAATTAGAGATTCTGGTATACATACATATGTAAGGATTTTTTAATTGTCAATTTTTCACAACAACACCTAATACCTAAAAATGTAATTTTAATCCGTATCATTTTGATGAAACTGGAAATACATTCATCTTAGTTAACCTACTCCGTCTGGACATTTCGACATTTCGACTCAAAATTTATTAAAATCATTTTCAACCTAATGCCTATTTATTATAAGTTGTGACATATTTAAATTTTTCATCAAAATAGATACATATATTGACTAAAATGAGAATAGGTATAATGTTAGGCCGTTGATAAATATGTTTGGATATTGGTTGCAATTAAATCGTTAAAGTTTATTTTTGGGTAAGTTATTTTTATAAAATATGTAAACCAAATTTGATGAAACAACCAACAAGATATTGATTAAATTTATGCCGTTTAAAAATAAATCAGGTGACCCATTTAATTACACGTGAATAGCATTAATTATTTCGCAAGAATTTTGAAAATTTTAAAAATAATATCATAACATTAGAATTATATTATTATGTACTCAACTTTCTTTTTTCTAAATGCATTCATATATAAATCTATTTATTGAGTACATGCATAATAATTACGAAGCACAGTGCAAAAGTGTATTTAGTGCAAAATAGTTTTAATTTCAACATTTATAAAATATTTTGTTTTTTTAAATATTCGTGTGTTTATGTATATGCATAAAATTTGTTTGTCAACAGAAAAATAAAATAATGAACCATATACACAATTGCTTTTCTTCTTGATATGTCTTGTTGCTTAAACTTATATGTATAACAAATAAAATCAGTTATTTAGAGTCGTGTATTATTTTTATCAGCCCTCACAAGAGCTACGTTTCTCATTAAAATAATGAAACATACAGACACGTAGTACGCAAAAATACTTATCTAAACTACATATACGTTCGGAATTTCTATGTAAGTATAAACGCCATTTGAAGAATCGACAAAAGCAAAATATAAATAAAAAATTGTTTGTTTTGCAAATCATCTGCCTTTTGTATTATGCCCACAACATATTTTATTCGTTTTATTCTAATCAAGGTTTTAGCACCCCAAATAAAATAAAAATTTTGAAAACCATCTTTTTTGGAGCGTACAAATATTTGAGACCGTCATTATCGTCTGAGAGTACATGAAGTGTGTCGCATTAGGGTGTCATATATTTACTATAAGTTTTAAAATTAAGACACCAAATTGTCCAATTTTTTCCATGTGAAATAACAACTGACTGGAAACTAAATAAGTTAAGTACGAATACCTATATTTTTCTACGTAATACATACATATTGGTTTTGAAACATAAACTTGGGTTGGGTCTTAGTAACATAAAATGTTTATTGTTGATATTTTATTTATATAAAACATGTATGTATGACGGTTATGTATGTTTAGAAAAAGAGAAAATACCATTTACTCAAAGATATTGAGATTAGATTAATATCGCATAAATATTATATAACACGAAAGCGAAAGTGATTAATGTCTGTCGAACTGGAAAATTCATTTTAACTTTCAATCACCATATTATTTAGCTGAATATCATAAAACGGGAAGTATCAAGGGTAACACATCAAATTTTACAGATATGAAATGATGGTGTAAACTAGAACTTTGTCTACTCTTCGTCCACGTTGCAAATTAAAATGATAAACGTGAATTTTGAAACTGTTGATAAAGTTTCAGCTCTTGCAAATACTAGAGGCCTCCTTTTCCCTCACCAACCGCTGACACGCCTCACCTAAACAATACTTGTATAGAAATTCGTTTGGACTAAATAAATAAAACGGTTTTTACGGGAAAGAACTACCTATTTGCTTTATGTACGCTGGTTCAGGCCGAGGATCTTCGCCATTAAATGACGACATATTAACACGTTAATCGCCATGTCAGTCGTATGTGTCTGACACTAAGAATTTCTCCATGGGCCATGTCAGTCATATATTATTAAACGATCAAAAACAATATTTGTTTTTTAAATTGTTAAAACATTTATTTTTCTACAAAATAAATAAACAATTTAAATTTAAAACTAATTTTGGGAAGAACTTTCTTGTAGTGAAAATTTTTTGCTAAAATAGCAAGCCTGTTAAATCAGTCTATTTTGAGTCACGTGTACGAAATAAACCAATCAAAATAACATTACACTGATAATTTCCCTAGGGATGTTATCAGTGTAATGTTATTTTGATTGGTATATTTTGTACACGTGACTCAAAATTGACCGATTTAATAGGCTGGCTATTTTAGAAAAACATACTCTGGCTACTAGATGAAAAGAATTTATAGTTTTATCATAGACAATCATAATAGATCTCTCATTTGACTAAAAACAGAAAATAAAAACCAAAATTTTCCATTCAAATATTATCGGTGTATTGCATATACGTATTATATTTGCAACGCATTCTAAAATCATTGCCTTATAAAATACACAACACAACGATACATTGGAATTATCAGAAGTTTTTGTTTTTTTCCTTTAGTTACTATGAAATGAGAAATCTAGTATGAATGTCTATGGTTTTATTTTACAATAAATACTGTTTCAAAATGACACTTTCATAGAACAATTTACAATCTAGCAGCCTTACTACTAGAATAAAATAAAATTGCAAAAAATTTTCTCGTCGAATACCCCTCGAGCATTGATAAATACCTCATAATTTTATTATATTTTCCTCAAGCACGTTGCTTTTAGGTAACAGCCCTCAGCCTACGGCTTCGGGCTGTTACCAAGCAACGTGCTTTCGAAAAATATAATAAAATTATTTCGGGAAATTATCAATGCTCTTGGGATATTACTGCTAATAATTTTTTATTTTTTATTAATTAATTTATGGAAAACCTGGTTTCGGAAATTCTTCCTTCATCAGTTCCTTCAACTAAACTAATTACAATAAAGTGGTTTCCTTAGTTTATACGAATTAAGTACGTATATTCCGGTTTCCATCGCTGCATAATATCATGTCAAAAATTTTGTTGGTTTTGCAATTGATTTTGTCATTAAGTAATAACGGATTGTTACGATTTCTGTATATCTCTAGTTCCGCCAGACGGTTCATATTGTTGCCTTTACGCATTTTATGTAAAATTTGCATGTTGTTGCTTATATCTGTGTATGTATGGTTTTCGTTAATGATGTGGAGAGCAAAATTATGGGAAGCCCACTCTCAGGTACATTGGCCAACATTTACTTAAATTATTTTGAAGGAGCATTCATCAACAACGAATGCAACCCCCTTTGGTAATAACATCATATACTGGTACAGATATGTTGATGATATTTTGTTGTTGTTCAAAGGTACACACAGACAGTTAGATAATTTGCTTAAATATATTAACAGCATACACAGAAATATCAAATTTACACTGGAAATAGAGGCCAACAAAGCCATCAATTTCTTAGATTTAACAATTAGCAATATTAATAGCAAACATAATTTCAAAATATACCGTAAACCAACACAAACAAATCACACTATTCACTTTGCATCAAACCATCCACCTCAACATAAAACAGCAGCATATAATCATATGTTGAATAGGCTAAATGGCATTCCGATGAGCATTGAGAATTACACGGAAGAATTTAACACAATATCCCACATAGCCACACAAAATGGATTCACAACCGATTTGATCAGCAAATTGAACAGAAAGATCATAAACAGAAAGCAATTGCAACACTTAACATCATTTTACACGGACAACAACAACATCACAAAATATATTCCAGTTGAATACAACACAAAAACAAGTCACATTATGAGGAAAGTCTTTAATAGATTTAATTACACCATTGCTCATACAACCAGTCACAAAATACAAAATAAACTACGACTACAACATAACAACAACACCGAGCTTGACTGTGGTATTTATAAACTAATATGCAATGATTGTGAAAAATTTTATATCGGACAGACTGGCCGGTCATTCGCAACGAGATTTGCCGAACACACGCAGGAAATAAGGAACGCACGCAATGAAGCAAACCAAAATAAAAACATCAAATCTAATTTTGCTCTCCACATCATTAACGAAAAGCATACATACACAGATATAAGCAACAACATGCAAATTTTACATAAAATGCGTAAAGGCAACAATATGGACCGTCTGGAGGAACTAGATATATACAGAAATCGTAACAATCCGTTATTACTTAATGACAAAATCAATTGCAAAACCAACAAAATTGTTGACATGATATTATGCAGCGATGGAAACCGGAATATACGTACTTAATTCGTATAAACTAAGGAAACCACTTTATTGTAATTAGTTTAGTTGAAGGAACCGATGAAGGAAGAATTTCCGAAACCAGGTTTTCCATAAATTTAATAATAAAAAATAAAAATAATTATCACTACAAGAAAGTTCTTCTCAAAATTAGTTTTAAATTTAAATTGTTTATTTATTTTGTAGAAAAATAAATGTTTTAACAATTTAAAAAACAAATATTGTTTTTGATCGTTTAATAATAAAACAGTGATAAAAGCCACAGCGTACCAAAATAAAAATGGATTTTTGCCATCTTTATAACAATCAGTCATATATGTCTGACATACGGGATTTAGTACATAGAAGGCCACGTCAGTTACTGATATCCGACCCAAACGATAAATTTGCTTTATCTTTCAAAAGCTTAGCCTTCTTTGAGCAAAACCTGAAAATTGCTTGGCTTACTACGGAAAAATAAATATAATAGACTTAGTTATACAGGGTGTTCGGCACATGGACCGACACAATTTTTTGGGGGATTGGTTGGGCCATTAGCTAGTTTTCACCCATACGACCCTACGTCCTAAGTGACACGGTAACTGAGATATGAATTTTTTTCGTGTTTAATTTAAATTACCTGAAATCTCGCCTTTAAATCGTCATATTTCTTTTGTTTGTGATTGTAATAGCACGAAATAACTTTTATTGTATTCTGCAATGTATTTTTAGTCTAAATAAATCATTATTTGGTACAAATGGCTTCAAGAAAATAAATTATATGAGCTTCGAAAGTCTTGAAAATGTGTAAATGTATGAAAAATTTCAATTTCTAAATTCAATATAAAAAAAAATAAACATTATTTTGAACATAGGTTTGTTTTAAAAAGTTGTCTAGTTTATACCCTTTCCAACGGTATGCTACATGTTGGAGAAATTATTTATAGTATGGTCAAAATAAGAGATAGAAATTTTAGGGTCAAGAAAATTCTTTTTATCTTTATTATATTTTTATTAAATATGAGCTATAATATTTTGTTCGAATTGTTCTCCTCTACTCCGTATGCATGCACGACACCTTTTGCTTATCTCAAATGTTGTTGTGCGAAGTCGAATTTCTCTTTTCATTATTTCAAATGCAGCTGTAATTCGCTCCATTAAAATTTCTCGTGAGGGCACCTTTGTTGCATAAACCAATTCCTTTGCACGCCCCCAGACGTAAAAATCGAGGGGTGTCAGGTCTGGGGACCGTGCGGGCCAAGAAATAGGCCCCAATCTACCAATCCATGAGTTTGGAAAAGAATTGTCTAAGTACTCACGTACCATTCGATGATCGTGTGCCGGACAGCCATCATTTTGAAAGACGATCGGCACACCTTCTTCCAAAACTGACAATGAAAGTTCGGGTAAATCGTTTTGCAAAAGTTAGGAACCGTAGGAACCTATTTATTAAATTTATTCTTTTGTTTTATTTAAATCTTGTTTTTGTTAAATATTTTGTTTTTCTTGTTTAGTCTGTTTTAAACTGTTATCAGAATTGTTTTTGTAGCGTTTGTCTTCGCTGTTGTGGTTACAATGCCTAATTTTAGGAACGAAGAGACCTGACACCCCTCGATTTATACGTTTGGGGACATACAAAGGAATTGGTTTATGCAACAGAGGTGCCCTCACGAGAAATTTTAATGAAATTACAGCTGCATTTGAAATAATGAAAAGAGAAATGCGACTTCGCACAACAACATTTGAAAAAAGGAAAAGGTGTCGAGCATGCATACGGAGTAGAGGGGAATAATTCGAACAAATATTATAACTCATATTTAATAAAAACATAATAAAGATAAAAAGAATTTTCTTGACCCTGACAACTTCTATCTCTTATTTTGAGCATACTATAAATAATTTCTCCAACATGTAGCATACCGTTGGAAAGGGTATAAACTAGACAACTTTTTAAAACAAACCTATGTTCAAAATAATGTTTATTTTTTTTTATATTGAATTTAGAAATTGAAATTTTTCATACATTTACACATTTTCAAGACTTTCGAAGCTCATATAATTTATTTTCTTGAAGCCATTTGTACCAAATAATGATTTATTTAGACTAAAAATACATTGCAGAATACAATAAAAGTTATTTCGTGCTATTACAATCACAAACAAAAGAAATATGACGATTTAAAGGCGAGATTTCAGGTAATTTAAATTAAACACGAAAAAAATTCATATCTCAGTTACCGTGTCACTTAGGACGTAGGGTCGTATGGGTGAAAGCTAGCTAATGACCCACCCAATCCCTCAAAAAATTGTGTCGGTCCATGTGCCGAACACCCTGTATAATGCTATATTGTTACACTTGAAAAATTACATTTCAATAATTTTTATTTTGATAAAAGAAATTACATTTACTTATTATGTTGCCCAAAACATTCTAAGCAATAAAAGAGGTTTTGTTTGCAGTCTGAGCAATAAGTTGAAACTTTTTTCCCCCTTTTTTTGCTGCTTAGACCTTCTGTTTCTTTTTATTTGGGCATAACATCCAACGAACATTCTTCTGCTTTTCTTCTTTTTAGAACTAACCATTGTTTTTAGCATATAAGTTGAAGTTTTTCGTTTTTCAGTTATGTCGGAACTTTTTATAAGCATATCAGTAACCAAATTTTCACGAAATTGTCATATTGCTTTTCGTAATCATGTAGTATCTAAATTATGTAATAAAATTACCATGGCGCAGAGGAAAACTTTGTTGAAATTATTGTGGCGATTAACGTGTTAACGGCTCGTTCAGACTACTTGTCGAACATAAATAGTTTTTAATGAGATTTCCGAAGAAATAAATGGTGGCCAAAGTGAGAATGCTTCTGAGGTGTCATTATAACACGTTTCACATACAAATTTACACACAAAATTAGATGGCGATGCTCCTATCACAGTTCAACATTAAAACAACAGTTTACAAAAAAATTTTAAAATACACTTACACAATATATTGAGAGACTTCGTTAGGTATCTAGGTCGTCTCCAACAGTATAAGTTACCAAATCTATTAAAGACGTCAAGGCTCGCACAAATATCACACAAAAAACACAAATATTCTCAAGGCATGAACTTTGAAACAACAAAATTATTCAATACCTAAGTACACTTCCACAAAAACTATGAAGGTGGTGTATACATGTTACATTTTTGGTGAAAAAATTTGCACCGCGAAGTTTGTTACACACGTATGAATACGTAATGACTTGATTACTATGTTCGTAACCAAATGTTTGCCCTGTGAACCATTTTGATTTCGTTATGTTGGTTAAATTTTTGTTCGAGTTGAGAATAATTCAACTCATTTAGCTAACATCGTGGTGCAAATTTTTCCACCAGAAAAATGTATAGCACCTTCAGCTTTGTCCAACCATGGTATAAGACGAAATCAAGAGAGAAAAATTCAAAACAAAAGGTTCTCACAAAATGACGGAAAGTTCTACAGAAAACTCAAAAAACAAAATACACAGAACACTGATGCACAGCCAGAATCCTCTGCAGATTTACACAGATTTTTGTCTGGAGTTTGAAAGTTGGAGTTTGTGGGCATTTTGGATCGTAGATGAGGAGACCAGAAAACACAATATAACACAGATGATTTTCTCGAGCATCATAGAAAGCACACTTATAAATCATACACATAATTGGAAAGCCCCTGATACAGACAAAATTCAAAATTATTGATTCAATAAATTCGCGTGTATGAATCCATATTTAACAAAAGAGGAGATGTCCGATTTTTAACAGACGGCATCTCGCATAAGTTACAGAAAACTTCGTTTTTTTGTGTTTTGTTTAGGTACGTGTTATTTCGCCATATTTTGAGGTATGTTTAAATTTTTATCTCATGTGCAGTGGTGTTAAAGTGAAATTTTGTGTAAGATTATCAGATTCTGTCTTCGAAAAAATGAGTGGAAAATCTGGGGCAACCGCTGTCATTGAAACTGGGCAACAATCTTATAGGGCCATAGCCAGAAAACTTTCATATTTTTTCTAGATTTAAACGGTGTAATCGACTTTTAAATATAATATTTATGTGGCTTCAATAGGTGCATAATAAGTGTATAGGTGCCAAAATTATCTCATACCCTATGCTTTTTGCACCATATGCAAACACATAAAACAGATTATGCTCAACAGATATTAGAAGAGCAACAAAAGGGCACATATACTAAGAAATATAATCTATTTCCAAAGTTTTTAGATTACCAAAAAGTTTTTGATTCTGTCCTCACTCAAGGTTTGGCACATGTAGAAAATTCATCCTGTACCCTGATTCTCTTTAAAACAAGGTAATGTGTAAACATGAAAACTTGTAAAAAGCGAAGCTTACCTACTTTTATGAATTTTAAATTTTTTGATATTATTGTAGTATTAAGGCAGATGCAAAAATTTGTCCTTTAAGGTAAAAAGATACAGCGCGCTTATTGGTTGAAAGAGCTGTCACATTTTTTAACCCCTTAAGACCGCGGGGTCAGATATGACCCCAATAATTGTTTTCAAATTACTACACAATGATTAATAAATTCGATTCAAACAAACTTTATTCATCTTCTGAAAGATCTCACCTGTGTAGCAGTGTATATATTTTGACGTTTTAATAAACCATTATTTTTATTTATTTCGTTCAAAGTGTGCTATTCTAGTGGCTGTGTTATTAAAAGATAATTAATATTTCCTCTTTATTGTGAAAAGTGAAAATTGAAAAACAATTAGTGATTAGCTTGTTCATTTTGTGTAACAACTTATATTCCGGTAATTTTCGTTTGTTTTCCCATATTTTCCATTTTTATTTGGGGTCATATATGACCCCATCGGACACATTTTAATTTTTCAACAATTTTTTTGAAGATGGCATCGCGGCAGAAACGTTTGTGTCTTACAAAGGATAGAGAGGAAATTCTTCAAATTCTTAACGCAGATAGTACCAACTTTCAGATGGAGCTCCAACTCATATATTCCAATTGATTGCGACACCTGTAATGAAATGGTCTATTCTAAAATTTTAATAGACTATAGTGAAGATGAGACACCATTATTTATATTTGAAAAAGTAACTGACATGCGTAATCTAGTGGAATTCATTAAAATGCAAAGTGAACTTTATGCTCAACAGAAAGGCGTTAACTTTACTGTTGAACTGTGCGAATTGAGGGCCTTTTTTTGGAATTAATTATGTGATGAGCTATCATCCTCTATCTCAGATACGTGACTATTGGTCATCAGGGCCAGATTTAGGTGTAGCATTTGTCGCTAATATAATGACCAGAGATGGTTTTTTTGAAATTCGACAAAACTTACATTTCTCGAATAACGAGGAATTTGACGCTGCAAAACAAAGAGGTGACCACGATAGAGTATATAAAGTTAGACCGTTAATTGATCATTTTAATAAGGTTTATCAAGCAGCAAATTCCCCGTCTCAACAACAGTCAATTGACGAGCATATGATCAAGTTCACCGGTCAAAATCGATTAAAACAATTTATATTTATATGACTTGTATCTGGGGGAAAAAAAGTATCACAGCGGAAGGTAGTTTAGGTGAATCAATTATATTTCAATTGACGAAGGGATTCGAAAAAACCGGGTGTGAGTTTTATTTCGACAACTCTCTCCTTCACTGCAGTACAAGTTAGCGATGAGAAATGTCAAGGCTTATGGTACCGTACGACAAAACCATAAACAGATGCCAACATTCGAAAAATGCAAGAAGTCGGAGAGAGGTCGAATCAACCATTTTTTATCAAAAGGCATATCAGTAGTTAGATGGTTCGATAATAAGGATGTATATTTGACAATTTGTGTTCTAATTTTATTTCGCCTTTACCGGTTACAACCGCAAAAAGGAAGCGGATAGTTGGAACTGTAGAAAAAATTAATATTCAATGCCCTGAAATGGTTCAAATTTACAATAACTTTATGGGTGGAGTTGACCTCATGGACCAGAAAAAAGAAACATATGAATTAGATCGAAAATCTAAAAATAAATATTATTTACGCATTTTATTTGATTTGATGGACATTGCTATAAATAATAGGCTACATAATATTTTTGGATTTAGAACGTAAAGGCAAAAAATGTCCCATCACACCATTAAACTTTAAACGATTTATTGCAAAAGGTCTAATTGGCAGTTTTTGTAACAAGTCACGCGCTCCCTCTTCCAATCCAATTCGCACAGCAAAAAAGCGAGCTTATGAGGGTGTTTTGGACGTCTCTAAACGCATTATTACTAAAGGCGAGAAACGGAACCGCTGCGCCGCTTGTGCTCGTAAGAGCGATCGGAAAACTTATAACAAGTGCAATGAATACAATTTATATTTTTGTTTTACAAAAGACAAGGATTGTTTTACCGACTATCACAAAAAAATTAATGTCATTGTTTAGTTTATTCTTTCTTGATTTTGAATTAAAGTTTTATTTTATTTGAATTTGAATTTTATTATTTTTATTTCTAATAAAACCGTTTGATCAACATAGTTTTACTGCTTGAGGAAAAATATTAAAAAAATACATTTGTGATCTATGGGGTCACAAATGACCCCATCTAGTTTTCCAGGAAAATAAGAAAAATCAAACAAAAAAAATTGGTAATATTATTATTCAAGAATCGTCGTTTACTTATCGGTATGAAGGGGATAAGGTTATGTAATTTTGCCTAAAAGGCAAAAAAATTTGCCATATACAAAATTGAACCATGGTCAATTTTCTATTTTTGCCTTAAAGCCGACTGCACAGGCGAGATTATTTCTGAGATTATTTTTATTCCAACATTTTCATCCAATGAAAAAATGACTGTATTGATAAAAAAATATAAATTTCCCCTTCAAGATTTCTCCTCGCGAGTTTAAATTTATCCAACATTTAGCAAATAATATGGTAGACAGCCAACATAACAACACAAAAAAATCGTTTAGAACAACAATTTTTGCCCATTATTGAAATATTTGCTTATTTATCACATTTCTCTCATATGTTAGTGAAAAACTTTCGGCTTTTCGTATATGAAATTAAATAAAAAAATTATTTCTCAAGGAAATTTGAACTCTATTGAAAAATAATCTTTAGATAAAAATAATCCTTCTCGTGCAACGAGCTTAAAGGCATTTAATCTCGCCTACTTGATGCGATTATTTTTATTGCCTTTTAAAGGCAAAAATCGTACATGTATCACGGCCTTTAATCAAATCGAAAAATTGCAAACTGATCAAAAGTGATGGAACTTCAAAACTGGTGTCTTTTAAATAAACTAAATTTAAATACTGAAAAATGTCTAGTAATTACCTTCACTAAGAAAGTTCGCCCATTATTAGTCAGATATAATATTGCAAATTTCAACCTAAGGAGAGTTACTCAAATTGCTGATTTAGGTGTTATTTTTAACACTAAATTGACATTTGAAAAACACATCAACTCAATTTGCGCGAAAGCACACAAAATTCTTGGATTTATTTTCCACAGAGAAAGAGATTTTCGTAATCCTGAAGTCCTAACCATATTATACAATGGTCTAGTAAGAAGTAAAATAGAGTACGCTTCGCAAATTTGGAACCCGTTCTACGAATTATATAGTGAGCAAGTTGAGCGAGTGCAAAGAAAATTTACGAAGTTCCTAATTTTTAAAACTATACCTTATGTAGGAAGTATCCCTTACATTAATAGGCTTAAGATATTTAGCATGGCAAGCTTACAGAATAGGAGGTTAGTATTAGACGACTTATTGCTTTACAAGTTACTAAATTTCAAAATCGATACCGTCGCTCTAAGTGATGTGCATTTCTATATTTCTGGTTATTTGCTCAGAAATAATCAACTATTCTTTCATATACAATCGCAAACAAATTTAAGTTTTGCGAATCCACTATCCAGACTTCAGCGCAGCCACGATGAATTATTCTTTAATCTGGACTTGTTTTCCTTATCTTTAAACCAATATAGATCATGTCTCTTTAATTTGGTCAGTTAACTGGTTTTGGATTCACTATTTAAATATTTAAACATAAAGTATACTCTGTTTTAATTCAATTTTTTAATGTTTCTAAGTACCTGATTTTGCAGTTGCTGGTGTTGCCTGTTAGTAAATATCATAATATTATATCGTTATAATATTTTATAAATTTTGGGTACATTTTGAACTTATTACATTTTGTATGATTATTAGTATTATTATTATTTAGTTATTGTTACTGTGTAGTAGCATTGGTACACGTAATTGGACTTTGTCTATGTGTTGCCCCATTATGGAATATGGACTTTGTCTGTGTGTTGCCCCATTGTGGAATATATAAATAAAATAAATAAATAAAAAGTAACAACAAATAATATACACATTAGAAGATGTATAATTCAGGGAAACTCTGTGAGCCCTCTCTGGTTTTGCCTCACTCTAAATCCATCTCATTCATTCTACACAACTGCAATTACGGATACAAAATTAACACAATGCGATGTATATCCATGATATTAAAATGTACGCATTACCAAAAATACATATTCAGTCACTAACACAAATAGTACATACATATCCCAATGACATCAAAATGCAGTTTGGTTTGGATGTCCAGCACCAACTAATACACGGGGAGTACCAGGAGATGGATGTGTCGAACTTGACGATGGTTGGATAATTGGATCATTGCAAGCGAGGAATACTTACAAATAACTTGGCTTCCTTCAATGTCGCTATATAAATCAAACAAACACCAAAACCCGAATAATACACAAATGCCAAACACATTTACTCAAAATATACTTAAACTCAAAGCATACATTTAGAGCAACATAATCACAATCCCAATTCTGACATTCATTTGGAATTATAAACTGGACACAAACAGATGTTCAATCATTAGAACGATTAACACGTACCACACGCACAAAGCACAGAAAATATCACTCACAATCTAAGAGGAAGAGCCTAACAGAGCTTTAAAACGAAACTAGTAACATTATTGATCAGGATAAACTGTTAGCCTTGCCCTAGAAGCCGCTTTACGAAGACATCAACATGACCTAAGTCAAATTTATGTCGACAATGAAGCTTAGAGCAACTGGCTAAGTACTAGAAATGTCTTTCCGGAGACTGAAGGATTCATGCTGGCAACCCAGGATCAGGGAATCAATACGCCGAATTATCAGAAATTCATTATACGCGATACAAATACACAAACAGACCACTGAATGCGTTATGGTAGCGCATCAGAAACAATACATCACAACATTAAGTAGTGCTTCAAATTTCAAATTCTTTGGGGGGAAAAAACACCCTGAGAGTAAAAAATTTTACTCGAAGGGTAAAAAATTGATATTATAAATTCTTTCGCAGAAAATAAAGCATTCTTTTTTTTGCTCGAGAGCATTTTGCTTTACTCTGGATTATTTCGTAGATTTGCTTTGCTCTTTACAAATACATAGAAATGTGAAATGTCAAAGAGAATTGTAAACAAAAACAAAACTCCATTTTGTTATTTCATTTGTGGTTTATGTGAATATTAATGCTAAAATTTAGGAAAGATTTATTAAATTTAAAAAAAAAACTTGTTTTAGTTATTTAATCGCGTGATCTGACTGACAGTAAAATATAACCTCACCTTTTTTGTTTTTTTTTACACCAACACAACTACAAAAGTATTTCATATTCTTTGGGACATAAAAAAGTTACTTTATTTCGAGTAACCCGAAAGAATTTGACAAAAGTTTCTTGCATAGACGGAGTATTTACACCGACACAATAAGGTATCAAACATAAAACACCAAAAATTAGACATTAAATACAACCTCATAAACATACTAAAACAGGCCACCGTTACCTTATTACACACCGGAAACAGTTTTGGAAAATAATAATTATAAATTAAAGGAGCATCATCACTGATCACTAGTGATTGCAAATTTGAGGAAAAATTCTAAAACCGGTTTTTCGGTTTTAATTTTCCAAAAAAAACGGAAACCGGTTTTAAACCCGGTTTTTTTTTTTTAATTAAAATATATTAATTTTGTACTAAATTCTTACCAGAATTTAGAAAACAATAATCCAAACAAGATCTATTCAGGTTTTTCACGTTTTTTAAATGTCATAATAAATAATTCAGTCAAAAACCAAACAAAACAAACAAAAACATTGTTTTGACAATTTAAAAAAAGTACGAATTATACAAGAAAAATATTTATTTTTCTGTTCCTGAAAATGCGATCTCATTAAACATAAAATGTTTAATGTGTCATCAGCTAGACGTAACCGAATTTTTGTACATATATTTACTGACGCCGAAAACTCTCTTTCTGCTTCCACGCTTGTTGGCGGAATCGATAAAAGAAAGTTGTACACTATCTAGAGTTCCGGGCCTCTAACGCCCCATCCGATTCGAACTGGGTCAACTCCCGGCAAACCTTAGTTTTAGACCAGGAGCGTTTTGGTCTTCTTTCTGTGGTTGAACCGTTAATTGGTGGTCGATTGCTTTTTGTAATACATTTTTCATCACATCCGCTGTTGGTGGTTCATATATTTCTTCCACTACTCCTGTTTTTCATTCAAATAGTTACGTATTTTATTTGTTCGAGCTCCAATTAAATAATTCAAATTTTTTGTTCGAGTTATTTAACTCTTGTCACGTGCAATTGTTGTTGTAAATTTTTCAATAAAACACACTATTTGTTAAAATAATAAAACCGGTTTTTCGGTGGCGTAAAATAGCAAAAAAAACCGGTTTTTCGGTTACCGGAAAAACCGGTTTGCAATCACTACTGATCACACAATACCACACAATAAACCGCATATGACCGTAACCAAACCCAACAAAAATATTTATATAAGCCGTCTAGTTAGCTCTTTACACAGATCCTATCAAAAAATTTGTTCTATATTTGTTTATGTATTGTTTTTTCATATAATATTTAAAATTGTAAACAACAAAAACAAATTTGATAGAAATCTGTGGTAAGGTAACAAGGCAAAATGTAATAACTCGAGTTAATCCATATTACGTTTTATTTCAAATTTGAAATCTCCATGTTCGATTTCATATCATATCAATTTTTTGCACTAATCCAGCAACTACAAACAACCGGAATAATCATTTAAAAAAGCAAGAATTCAAAAAACTAATACAATTTTGAGTAACTCTTAATTTTAAAAACGTTTTCCTGAAAAAGTTAGAAAGACGTTTTGCCTTATTACTACAGAAATATAGCAGACTTTTTTTATATCTTAACACATTGTTATCGGGCGCTTCGTGTCGGTGTATTATGGCGGGAGCGGGCGATTTTTCGAAAAATCTTCGCAAATTTTGTCGTTACGTAAAAACAATATAAATTGAAAACTACTCTGAATCTTTTATGAAACTGATTTTCGCAACTTAGAATGTATTATTCATCGTTATTATGAAATATAGGCACTTTTTGTATAAATGAATATAGAAATACAGTCGAAAGTACAAAAAAAGAAAAAAATTATAATTTTCATCATAATTATTTATTACTAATAATTTTCAATCAAAAAATAACTTAATGAAGTAAATAATGAACACTAATAATGTTTCATAGTGTGATAGCGCTCAAAACATTCACCTCTATGAAGGAGTACGCCGCAAAATTTACAGATAAAACAAGTTTCACTTCGCACTTTTTGAGATGCACACACGTGACATTGTCTTTGCGCAATTTTTTTCTTTCCAGTTCTAACAATTTTTTGTAGAACGTGTTTTTTCATATCCATCGACAATCTTGCTCGCAGATCTTGTTTAGGTGCCCTATTCCTGAAAGTGGATGGTCCTGGCTCTTGATTGTTATCTTCGGTTCGTATCGAATCAGAAACCCAATGCAAAGCTACTTCATATAAAAATTTCTTATATTTTACGTTGTTGCGTTTTGTTGAATTATAGACAACAAAGGAATTAAACAATGCACAATTTATCATGTATATATATTGTTACTCGTTTTGTCCATTTCGTCGTCTATCGGAGTATTGAATAGTAAGACAAATACTGATCTGCACGGTCGACACCTTTCATAAAGTTGTTATAATCAATCAATGCATTTGGTTTAGTTATTTTTTGGGGTGTTGTTTTGTCAATATTGTGACTCTCTTTCATTTCCGCCGAATGTATAGACGAAATAAGGCTCGCTTCTTTCTTTGATTGCCAGATTTGAAGTAAAATATCCCGTCTACGGCGAAAGATAGTCTGTCCTTTTCTGAGATTTCTCTTTTTTAGACAGTCAGGTAAACCTTTATTTTTTCTGATGGTTCCACATACCCTAATTTTTTTTCGCAAAAGGGCTTGAGTGTTATCAACACTATTATAATAATTATCCATATACAGATGGTGCCAGTTATCTGTATATGGAGATACAACTGTCTGTATTGTCTCTATCAGCCGTTACCCCTGACCAGAATAAATTTCAAAATTACATACATATGTATCCTGTATCGCTCTCACATAACATTCTTACTAGTATGCCGTATTTTATGAGTTGCCCGCATTATAAACTCTGAAAAATAACCGTCCTCTCTGATTCATCGTTGATATTCTCGTTATTGTTGAAATGCCAAGCCTTCCATATTTGCCGACATCTATCTCTAGACATTGTTTTTGCAAAGAATGGCATTTCTGTGCAAGGATCTGTGGTCCAGTACTCGTCTCTTCTATCTTTTCGAACTTGCCCCATAAAAATAATTAGTCCCAAAAATTTCTTCACAATTTTCTGATATCGTGACATCCTTCCATTTCACACTTTGTTTAGGTATTTTGAAATTATTTATATTTTAATAATAATGCCTATTCGATTCTTCTACAAAATATGTGAACAAGTCATCTCCAATAAACAAGTTCAACGCATCGGTTATGGATTCGCGACCAGTATCAACATTTATCCCAGGGCGACCTAAAAACTTCTCTAAGATCGGAGAATTATCAATAGATGATCATTCATCTTCATGTTTGTCAGAAATTGATTCTGATTCAGATATGGAATAGTTCGACGGATAAATCTTCGAGGTCGTGGAATAATGTCTTCATCGTCACTCACCTTCTCACTCTGCCTATCGATATCACTATCACTCGAATAATCTGACAAATTATCCGCACAAATTTAATGGTCGCTTTCGTTGTCACTGTATCTCATCTTATCAGTATTTAAAGTATTTATATATAAAAATAAATCAAATTACTTCCAAAGGAAAAACAATTATTGAAACAGTTCAATAACAAATTCGACTCAAGATAATTATAAAAAATACAAAATATCACGAAAAACTCGAGATTTTAGACTAACTTTAGACGAACGTCTAAACGACGATAACTACCCGAATTCACTAAAAATAAAACGTCGGGAATATTTATACCTGCGTAGCGTAGTAGTATGTATAAATAAGTAACGGGAATATTTATACCTGCGTAGTAGTATGTATGTATAAATAAGTGGCATAACAAACAAACACACATGTAGTAACTCGTATTAGCTACGTTTCCCGCGTTATACCACCAGTCCATAAAAAACGTATTACTACGTGATCCGCCTTCTATGCACAGTTTGCGAAAAACGTAATTTTACGTGTGCCGACACAATGTGTTAAGTATTTGTACTGTATGGGCCCGTCGTCTTAGGACTAGAGTACGCTAACCACCAACATGCCATCTTTCGGGTTTTGATGGTTTCTGAGGTTTTAAACCATCCTCTTTCGTCTGCGCATATTTACGTTTTAATCAGACTACCCATTCCTGAGGGAACTTGTTTTGTGTTGCCCGCTATCCACCATGGCATAATGACCTCGCAAATTTTTTATTTTAATTTTTCTCAAAATAGTGATTTTGTCGCTTAGCGTACTCTAGTCCTGAGACGACAGGTTTTGCCCTAACAGATAAAAGAAATATACAGTATCGCTAAAAACGCACCGAAAGATTGTTTTATTTGTTATAACTTTTTTGAATCAACACATTTTTTTCATCAGTTTATGGCGTTCTACACCAGGTTACCCCCTTAAGACAGAAATAAATAGAATGTTGAACTTTCAGACATTTTAGAAAAATGTTGGTTTCTCTCATTTTTTATTTTGACGAGTGCCCTTGTTAAGTACAATCAATAATATTCTTTATTGTTTTGCAATCCGATCTGAAATCTTAAATAACATTCTCTGCTGCCGACCTATTGCTCTGATGGCCATTATTGTTGCCGTCTGGTCCACTTCCTTAATGAAACAAATCTTTTGATTGACAGAAAACGTAAAGAGCAATTTTGCTTTTGAAATTGTTACCAATTGATATAAAAAACTATTCTTAGTCGTTTTATTGGGAATAATTTTCAATCCTAAAGTCATATTCCTATGACAAATAAAATACTGCTACAATATCAAATAATTAATATAACACATGTACCCAACAGTGCTTGACTATGTTCTTGTTTCTTTGAAGCCGTTAATAATAGGTCAAAATCCCAGCGCAAGTGCTGGGATTAAACCCTTTAATCGGAAAATAGCATAATAGTAAAATATTAGTCGAGTTCCTATAGTCAACAAATGCTAAAACCTCTGTAGCTTCTAAATGAATTTGTATGACACCTTGTGTGATCAGTTTTAAATGCAATTTTAAACAAACCTGAGAAGCTTGCTTATTTTTTGTTAATTTTTGATTAGCAAATTACTGCTTACAAAATTTGCAATTCGCCCAATAATTAATATTAAATAATAAAACTCGATACCCGTGGTTTTTTGGAATGATATCAAAGGGCCGAATGTCGAAGGGCCGAAATGGGTCGAAGGGCCGAATGGGTCGAAGGGCCGAATGAGTCGAAGGGCCGAATTTTTAATATTCCCTAATTTACATCACTAAATCACAATGAAATTATTTTATTCGTCTAAATAGAATTTTCCTTCACTCTAACGAATATAAAATGGTCTGAAAAAAAAAAATAATCGGCTCTTAATTTCTAAAAACCAAAAAACAATAAACAAAAAAATTCGGCCCTTCGACCCATTCGGCCCTTTGAAATTCGGCCCTTCGTACCCATTCCAGTTTTTTGGGTCGCTGATTGCGAATTTATGGTCCAAATGTTATAATTCCAAAATGACACGGATCCAATGTGGCCGATGTACTCTCTAGTTACGAAAATACGAACTGTTTCATAATTATTGAAAAAATTCACAATTGTATCCTATATTCTCTCGCCCGCTACCCAGTGTGAAGCAAGAAACCCGGCAACAATTAGTGAGTTCAAGCTATTGAAAAAAACGGGTTCAAATACCTGACCAAATGATTCAAGATTTCAACACTCCCCTCTTGTATTATTTAATTTGTAATTTTAATCATAGCTGTAACTTAATAAATACTGAATTTATAATTATTCAAATATTAAATTTTATTACTCGCAATTCAGCACAAAACTTATACGTAATATCTCTTATAGAGTAAATTAAACATCCTCCAAAAACATGCCAGTTTTTTATTTATTCTAATGTATATCTTTACTATCCGTACTACATATTCATAAAAAATAATAAGTAGATAAATTATTTACGTTTCTTTATATCGACCGCAATCAAATGCGAATAATTTATTGTAACATTCTAATTAATTTAGTACACAGTCGTTCGGATAAACTACATGCAATTGGATCAAAACAGCTCTAAAAATTATTTTCTAAAAAATTCTTAGACTTACCACTTTTTATATTCTGCTGGTGTTGTTGATAGTTTTGATTGAATTCAATAAATTGTTTCATTAAGTTTTGTTCGGTAATTTCATTATTATTTGGATTTTCTTGGTTATTACTATTGCTGTGAATATTATTACTATTGCTGTTTGATGCTATTTTTTTGAGTTGTCTGGAAAATATAAAAAATAAATGGAAATATTCATTATTTATTCGAAATTTTCAAAAGTCGTTTCGTTTTATCGATTTAATAAATTAATAAAAATGTATACAATATAATATAAAAACAATTCTCAACAACATAAAAACACGCATAAAACCAAAGCAACCTTCATTTTACAAGGCAGTAAAGTAACAACAAGAATTAAAAATGAAAACCTGTTCATATAAAATATATGGGAAATCATGTTTGTTCCTAAACACAAATTTTTAAATGAAAGCGGTACAAATTCTTAATTATGATCTCTAAAATATTTTCTTAAATGTCTGTTTCATTTTCTTGTGATAATTGATTAATTTAAGCTAAAATTTTTAAAATTTTCTTAACTAGGGTCACTAAGTCAATACACATTACATATGTAGATGGCAGCATTAGTTTGGTAAATTCGAACCAATAATTACCACCTGGAAAATTTGATGTTCAAAAATTGTAAACAAATAAAACAAATTGATAAAGTATTATAAAGCATGTAAACCATTTTGTGATAAATAAATTTTTCGTATTTTTCTGTAAACAACTTTCTAGAAATAGATTTCTCAAAAAAAAATTAAAAAAGGGAGAATAATTACCGGAAAGTAATAAAATACTACTAACGGTAAATATGCGTGTGTTAGTTAGTGCATATTGCACACAACAAGAGAGTAAAAAATTAATAAATGAAGCAAAACAAAATGATTTTGTTTATTTTGATTAGGTTTAGTTTACTTGTGCAATTTGTGATGATCAATTACAAAAAGTAAAAATGTAAAAAATTCGCGCGAATTTAATTCAGTTTTTAAGAAATTGATGTCACGGAATTAAACTATATTAAAAATGAATTAATTTCGTGGCGAACATGTCGCGAAAATAAGTAAATTTTTTCGGCTGATTTATTTAAGGAAGCTGTTATATTTGACAAGTCAAAGTTTTCCTTTACTAGCTTTCCTTTACTATTAATTTAAGTGATAATTTTTGGCATAATTATTACACTAATACTATTTTAAATGGAATGATATCAAAGGGCCGAATGTCGAAGGGCCGAAATGGGTCCAAGGGCCGAATGGGTCGAAGGGCCGAATTTTTAATATTCACTAATTTACATCAGTAAATCACAATGAAATTATTTTATTCGTCTAAATAAAATTTTCCTTCACTCTAACAAATATAAAATGGCCTGAAAAAAAAATAATCGGCACAATATTTCTAAAAACAAAAAAAAATCAAACAAAAAAATTCGGCCCTTCGACCCATTCGGCCCTTTGAAATTCGGCCCTTCGTACCCATTCCTTTTAAATAAGTTGTATAATTCCAGGTAATCGATTGTACAGTAAAAAAATTGTATACAAAGCTAAACCTGGGGCCTTACTATGCAATTCGACGACTATTTTCGACGGATATCGTTTTATATAAGGTGCAGGAAGAAAAAAGAAAACAATAGTTATTGCGTTCCTTTTTCTTCTTGTACTTTCTAATACAAAACGATAGCCGTCGAAAATAGTCGTCGAATTGCATAGTAAGGCCCCTACTAAAATTCTCTTTAGAAAGCCTACTTGTTTCGCTAATACGTAGACACATATTTATAAATATCAAACTTTAGGCGTAGTAGTCATTATGAAAAACTATATACAAAATGGTGCGTGTCAGCTTCGATACGCGACTAGAGTTTATTCCTTAAGAACGATTGAGGAAACTTACCAGGTCCGATCATAAATGAGTAATGCCCGGTTTCACAAAAAAACAAGTAATCTCCAGTTAGTTAATATTTTATCTCTTTCTTCTTTTATGAAATTGCGATTGATTTCATTATGTAAATTCAACGCACGCTAATTTTATTTCTTTCTTACATGAAAATTTTAACTGTAGAGCTAAATATTTAGCTGCCCAATTACGTCCAGCTAATTATTTAGCTGAAGGTTAAATATTTTTGTGTAAAATAAAAATATAATCAAATTGCATTGAATTTTTATTGTGAAACAAAACGCAATTTCATAAAAAAGAAAGGGAGGAGATATTATTTAACTAGAGATTGGTTATTTTTTTGTGAAATCGAGCATAAGACAGATTAATAACTCTTAGTTCGTGGAGTGATTTGTCTGGTTAATTCCAATAACGAATGAGACTCAAATTTCTTAACTAGATGGCAGCAGGGTTATAGTGTAGAAAGTTTGCAAACATTTTTGCCTTTGTTTTACTATGCTTCTAACGGGGTGTGGTATATATGGCTATACAACTCATTGGATAATAGACCCATCAGATAGTTCAATTTTTCTTAGTTACGCTGTATAACATCGGTTATTTGTGTTGCTAAGTTGTGTTTCGCGAAAGACAACTAGTGGTGTTTCAGTCGCAAACAAAATCATATTATGTAATCATATCTTCCATGAATATAAACAAACAATTAATATTTTTGACATTTCGCAAAAATGAGTCAACTTGGTGCAGTTTATATTTGGTTGTGTAATATATTTGGTTGATTTGTTGTATAGTCTTAACATATACAACTCGAACTTCGAAAATTATCTGAATATACAGTTGCGGACTCGATGTATTACCTATAAAACACAACTCCACCTACGGTATTGTTGTGTTTCCTGGGCAACACATCTCGTCCTATCGACTGTATATTCGATTATTTTCGAACCTCTTGTTGTATAACTACTGAAAATAGATGCTTAAGGAGTAAATTCCAAAAAAATAAAATTTATGTGTATCACTAATACCACTCAACGTATATCACACACACACACACACTCTAACGTCGATGATATTTGAGCATTTTTTACTCTCTATTCTTTGCTCTAATTTACATACAAAATTTAAAAAATATGTTTTTTGAAATCTTATCTGTTTATTCGTATTCTTTTTTTACGACTCTTCTAGTTTCTTTGGCCGCGAACCAATAGTCGGATAAATCATTTAGTACAGTAAATATCAATTTTAGTACACATTTTCCTCAATTGGCGTACCAATTCTCTAGAAGTAAAAATGGTTTGAAGGGCACAAATTATTGTTTGGAGGATTGAAATCGCTGGCTATGAGGTTCAAAAAGAAACGTCAAATATTTTTTATTGTTTTTCATTCGTAAAATAAAAATAAAATTTATTTTATTACCTATGCCGGCGTACATATAATATAATATGTATATGTATAGTGGAAACGCGAAATTTTCTACAAAGATCAGTGAAACTTGAAAAAGTCAAAAACAACGTCATTTACCTTTTCTATCATATTTTACCTGAATTTTTAGTATAATATTTGAATTTACCCTGTACACTATTAAAAAGTAGTAAGTAATTTTTACACTGTAATCGCAACCGTACATACACACGATGACGTTTCACTAATACAATCAGTGATTGATGTATTTTTACAGCAATAGTATACAACTCATTGGGTTTTCTACAGAGAGAATTTTAGCAGGGTTTGATATAAATACTAAAAAAAGCATACTATTATCTTACCAACTACAATAAATGAACAACTTTGCTCGTAATGTTTTTACGTATTTTCTCTGTATACTGTCTAAAATTAAAATTTCCTCTACTCCGGATATAACATCGTACAAACATGAGCGATCATCACGCATTGGGCATATTCAGATAAGCCAACTTACTGTTAACAACATGTTGAGTAAAATCTATACGTTGAGACCTGAACGCACAGGAAACATTCATAATTGCATGGCAATATACTAGTTTAAATGTCATTTTTTACATCTGTAAATTTTTGATATAACATTCAAATATCAAACCTTTTCATAAAAGTTTTATAAGATTTGTGTTTTTTTTCTTTGGAAAACTTGAAGCTAAAAAACGTAATTTTTACTAAGGATTAGGATTCCTATGGGAAGCAGTGAAAAGTTGTACCATTACGACTCTATAATTTAGAAGCCTGTGATAATATACTATCGTTCGTGAAATCAATATGACAAATGGTTGTAAAATTCTGTAAGCACTTACTATAGTTTTTTAGTTAGTATATAAACACGGATGCAATGTGAAAAATATCGCGTGTGGCACAATCGCGGAAGAGCTTTCTTCATTATAAATTATAATCTTAATAAGAATAATGATTGATGATAAATACGAGTACATGACATAAATTAATTACATATTATCTATTAGATTAGTGTGTCACACGTTCAGTTCATTTTTCGAATGGAATCTTAAACATTTTTAACGACTGCATACTGAAACATACCGAAGATTTTAAGGGTTAAACTACACTTATTTTAATTTGTGATAAAATTTCAATAATTTTGTCTATTTCTTTGTATTTTTTAGAACACGTGTTGTTTATTGTTTATATATTAACTAGGCTGCGTACCAATAGTCGGGTAAATTGCTCCTTTACCTATTTTTTTTAGTGGTGTACAGGATAAATTGAAATACTGTCCTAAAAAGTTGGGTAAAATATGAGAAAAAAAAACTAATGACGTTGCTGTTATCTTTTTGACATTTCAGTCATTTTTGTTAAAATTTCCGTGTTTTTCATTATAAATAATAAACGTACTCAAAGGAAATAAAATAAATTTTATTTTTATTTTACGAAAGAAAAATATTAAAAAATATTTAACGTTTCCTTTTGCACCTAGCACCCAGCGATTTTAACCCTCCGAACCATAATTTGTGTCCATCAAACCATTTTTACTTCTAGAGAATTGGTACGCCAATTGAGGTAAATCTGTACTAAAATTGAAATTTACTGTACTAAATGATTTACCCGACTATTGGTACGCAGCCTTAGTTTTCATTTCTGAGCGATTCTTATTTTTGTACTTCGCCGGAAAAATAATTTCCGACAAAAAAAAATTAACTTTCCGAAACCGTCATTTTCTGATGTTTTCCCGATATTTTGTGATGCTGTATAAAGAAATATTACACAGTGTGTGTACCCCGTATGTCGTAGTGCGGCATAAGTCTTACACAAATATACCATATGCCATACTGAAATATGCCGTACTGAAGCTTTCCGAAGTGAACCTTACGACGTTGCATCATATTCCGTAACGAAATATTCCGTACTGAAGCAGGTACCATGAACTCGAGATAATTAATGCCGGAACAAAATGTACGCGTTTAATTCGCAATTACACCCCTTGTTTTTTCGGGCCTTTTTCACTTTTGTAAAGCGAAATAAGAGCCATTTTTAAGAAAAAACCCTAATTATTATAATAACTTTTTATAAGAATTTTAAAATACAGTAGACCGTCGATTATCCGAACGTCAATTATCCGAAACGTCAATTAACCGAACACTTTAACAAAAAGTTAAGCACAAGACATGTCTTGTATGTTTTGTTTGTTGCCTTCCGCTAGGCTTTACAGAGAAGTGGTTCACGAGAATTTCAACGTAATTTATTTGCCGCCAAACGTAACAGCGCTGCTTCAACCAATGAACCAGGGTATAACAGCAAAATTAAAAAAATTTACAAAAAGCAGGTTTTACGTCGCTTGCTGCTAGATGATGAAGAAAGTGTGGTGGCGTTTTCCAAAAACTTGATTTAAAAGGCTGCAGTCATATGATAGCAGATATCTGGAATAGCTTATCACAAGTTAACTTTGTAGAAACAAATGAGGAAAACTAAGAAGCCAGCGAAGTAACTGATGATATAAGTATGTAAATGAATTTATGGGCAGGTTTCAGAAAATTCCAGGATTTTTCGATGGTGATACAGAGGACACTGCACAAGTGTGGCTCGAAAATGATAATAAAGATGCTGGTTTTCAAAGTTTTTACTAGTGATATTACTTCAATTGAATTTTAAAAGTACATATATTTATGGAGCTGATAGAAACAACAGTGCATTGTTTCTTAGAGTTAGAGCCTATATCTTCTTCAGAAATCCTATCTGAGATTAAAGAGCTAAATAACAAAGGGTCCAAGGATTTTGACGGCATTGATAATATTATAGTTAAAAAATGTTCGTGGTAGTATTTGGTGGATGTTCTGGAATACGTATATAATCTTACTTTGGACAGTGGTGAATTTCAGGATGTTTTAAAAATAGCTGTTGTGATACCGATTTTTAAAAAGGGTGATGAATTACAACAAAATAATTGCAGCCGATATCGCTTTTAAGCACTTTCTCCAAGATTCAGAATTCAGAAACTAGTTAAGCGTCGGCTAATTTGTTATTTGGATAAGATTAAATTTTTAAATGTAAATCAATTTGGGTTTACTGCCGGTAAATCAACTGAAGAAGCTCTTCCGCACTTCTTGAGTGAGATTTATATCATGATATCAATGATTCTCGGAAACCCATAGCTTTATTTATCGGTATCGCAGGCATTTGAGACTGTTGACCATGGAGTGCTTTTATTGCTATAATTGGTATTACATAGGTAACATTTTTGACTGGTTTGCAAGTTACATTGAAAATCGTCATCAGGTCGTTGTAATAGGTGAAACAACTAGCTGCGAAGGTTTAATAAGTTGTGGCATTCCCCAACGATCAATTCTGGGGCCTTTATTGTTTTTGATCTATTTTAACTCGATCTTTGATATTGATCTATTAGGACACGCGACAGCTTTTGCTGATGATTTGACTTTGAGCTATGGTACGAATAGCGATGTCGACGCTAAATCACTGCTTGAAAACGACTTAAGCAACCTAAGTAAATGGTTTTATCATCATCGGCTCGCTATAAGCGTTAAATTTAAAGTTATGTTATTTGGATTGAATAACATTAATATTTCGAAATACCCTGTGAAATACTATGCTCATCCCTGTGATTCAAACATTTGCTCGTCTAAGTGTTTTACTCTTGAGTTTGTTAACGAGTTTAGAATAGATATTTAAGTAAAATAGTGGATGCTCAACTAAATTGGAAGTCTCATCTCAATAACACTAGGAAAAACGTACTCGGTGCAGTAAATAAATCCTACTATCTTAAGAAATTATGCTCAAATAGTACTCTGAGGAAATTATGTCACACCCTAGTGGAATCAATAATAATGTATGGAATATCCAGTTGGGATGGCACTTATTTTAGTAACATTGAGGTTCTATATATTGCCCAGAAAAGGATTATTAAATTAATATACCATCTTCCTCAAACAACATCATCAATTCCTATGTTTCGACAACTTAATTTACTACCACTTAGATGTCTTGACATATTTAAAGTTTTGAAGATGTTTTTTATCCGTATAGTGATAGTTTTCACAATCGGATTACTATCGGTGTATAATTCAAGAAATCCAAATTACTATAATGCTGATTTCCGTTGCAATTGTGAGAAGTTTAGAAGATTTTATCTTTACATGGCACCGTATTTTATTCATATCTTATCTAAAGATATAAAAATTCTAACGATTGAACGTAAACATAAATTTGAGAGGGACGTTTGAACTTGGCTGCTCAGTATATAGAAAATATTGAAAGATTCTTTTAAAATTAACATTATATATAGTACATAGTTTCGGGTAAATTTCAGCTACAAAAACTGTATTTGTCAACATTAAAAAATTGTAAATATTAAGTTAATTAAAGCATAATTATTATTTTTTTCATATACATTACGTAATAATATGTATGTACATATAAGAAAACTAATGTGGAGTACTTAACTCATTAAATAGTGATTAAATTTTGTGTTAAATAGCATACCTAAATTGTTTATTTGCTCCAACACAGATTTTTATCTAAACGGAGTTTTACTTTGTTCAACTAAAATATGTTAATTAGTTCATAGTTTGTTTGTATTATTGTTAAGCTTAGTTGAAATAAAGAAAGATAGAAATAAAATAAATAAATTTCGATTTGGTAATGGCTGTTACGAAACACGTGATGGGACAGGCGGCTGAAATGAAACAACAGACTGAGTCAAACCAAATAATGGAATGACAGTACAGAATGAGGGAACTAAACAGCCAAACCAAGAATTTAAAGATTGATTATTCTGGAGATTTCGCTTGGATTTTACAATTTTTCAACTTGAAATTTGTCCAGTTATAATTTTTGGTTCGATTTTAACAAGCTTGTGCTATCTACCCGATGTTTGTTAACATAGTGATCACACGGTTTTTAGGAAGCTGATCTTTCTATTTGACCGGAATGCTGGAAGAAAATTTTATAAATTTTGGTTTAAATACAAGTATAGTAAAAGGGGGTATTTGTGACCGTCTCAAAAAAAATTTTAAAATCTGTATATAATTAATTATTTGCACCAGGCTATCAAAATAAATTTTATTGGGAACCTGAACTATTCTTAGTATAATTAACAGTAACCAAACCAGTTAGATTTAACCCTTCCAATTAAAAAAAAATATATTTTAATATTAAGCTCAAAATAAAATATTTGAGGGTATTTGTGACAGAGTAGTTTATAACCGTGACTGGTCGCTGATGGTACTTGTGACTGTGGGCTGTGTCCCGATGGGACTGTATTTCATCCTGATTCTAGTGGTCGCACATACCATTTCTTCAAAGAAAAAAAACGTTTAGTTAGTTTAAAATAAATTTATTTTTATGTAAAAACATACTTTAATAAAATTAAGAAATAAGTATCACATGTCAATTCCTTTGAGAGTGATTATCACAAATTATTTCAAAAATTAACAAAAATAAAAATAAATAATAAATAAATTAGTCTTAGCACAGCACAAATAAAATAAAATTAAATAAAAGGAAGAATTTGTTTCATATTTTTTAAAGTTTCCGGTAAATTTCTACCTCTGGTATGGAATAAATACCGCGAGCGTTAATTAATATGGGCTCGATATTTCTGCATACAATATCATACGTATTGTACCACAGGATGTCTTCTTTTTCTGGCCATTTCCAGCTGGCTCCACTCATCGCCATAACCTTAACTCTGTATTCATCAAGTTTTGCTTCTATAACCATGCCTGGCAAATATTCTTCCTCGTACGCTACAATTACAAACGAATTGACTTTAATTGCCTCATTAGCGCTATCGGAATTATGGAGATTTAGTTCAGCTTCATTTTTCTTTGTGACTTCTAAATCCTTTCGTTTATTAAATAGTTGTTTCTTTAATTTATTCTTTTTTTCCCTCAATTCTTTTCTTGCTGTTTTCTCGATTTCAGTTTTAGCAGTTTGTTTTTCTTTTTCCTCATTATATTTTATCACAACTTTTGGTAACTTTTCCTTGGGTCGTTTAGTTCTTACCTCAGACTCTTTAAGGTCTTGCGGCCAAAACAAGGACCTTTTAAATGGAGTTGGGATTGTAGAAAACATATGGTTGCTCGCTAGTTTCAACGAAGTAGAGATGACACTTATAATTGTATGACTAACATTTGAGCTATCGGGAGTTGAAGCCGGGTTAAACGTAAAATCATTTGGTTTTGGCCTTCTAAATCTGGATTACATCTATTCGCTACATTTTGGTGGTTTGTGGAATCCGGATTAAAAGTAAAATCGTTTTGATGTTGGCCCTCTGGCAATAACTGGTTAATTATATGCTGATCCGATAGGTCGAGAGTAGTAAACTGAATTTTATCTTCCTGTTCTGGAGGGAGCATTATTTCAGCATTTAATTTTAATTCGTGCTTTATTTTAAGCCAATAATTAAAATGCTCTTGATATTTTTCCTCGCCATACCATTTACTTCGGCTCTCCGATGTAAGAAAACTTCGTTTCACCGATTCATCTAAACGGCTTTCAAAATGCTTCAGAAATTCGAATAGCTTTTCTGTAGCCTGTTTTGTCTCGAGAGTTCCTGTTTGTTTTTTTTTTTTTTCAAATTTCCCAGTAGCGAGCAATGAATAGAAGGGCATAGCAGGGTATTTTCAAGCAAGGGCCTTTTCAAGTAATGGTGCAAAATCCGCGCGATTAATTTTAGCCCCACAATTATCCATTCTCCATTTGCTTCCACAATCTTTTCACGCCAACTTCAGAGGATGGAAAAATGCCACACCCATTGGCTGCAAAATATGAGTTGAGTGAGCTAGGAACGAGAATTATTTGTTTGTCCCTACAAAATTGACCTAAAGATAAAGTCAAATGTGACGAATGCCCGTCCACGAAGACCACTACCGGCAATCCAATTTTTTTTTCCAAAATCCATGGGTAAAAAATATTTATTATGTACTCAAAAAACGTAGCGGACGTCATCCAACCACTCTCTGTATATCCTATGCCCCATTTTTTTGGATATTTGTTTATGATATCCGAAGAAATACGCCTTTTATACGGATATATTACCATAGGAGGTGGGAGCATTCCACTGGCGTTGGCTGTTAATAGAACAGTATAACTTTCTTTAGAATCGTTGGCTACAATTCTATTGATTTTTTTTCGATCCCTTTTCAACAAGCACTTGTTCACCTGTTGGCGTAAGAAAAAATGCAGTTTCATCGCAGTTAAAGACTCTTGAGGGTTCGTTTATTGTGTTTCCTTCTCCGAAAAATTCTCCTACTTCGCGAAACCAACTTCAGAGTTTTTCTTTTGTAACAATGGCCCGATATTTTTGTAAGGTCTCTGTAAAACGCTGCGATATCTCGGTGTGCCCTCTGAGAAATCCCTCAAACCATGCTCGACCTGGCCGTCCATTGGTAAAATTATTTGATTTTTTTAAATTTTTTATTAGTGCCGTGCCCGTGACGCTATCAAGTAGTTGGTTTTTTGTTAATGGGAAACCTGCTTTACCCATTTGTATAATCCAATCAACCAAAATGTTTTCCTCTTATAGGGATAAGACGGTTGGAGGTCCGGATTTACCTGATATTGGTCTCTTTCCATTATGTTTATATAATAAACTAGTTTTTAACCCATTACTATAAATCATTTATTACAAAAAAATGAAAACGATTTTCTTAAACGAAGTCCATATAAGTTGAAATTCAGACATTTATGAAAATATTTCAGAGATTATAATAAGAATTTGTAACGGTTTCATTAAAAAATATGACAGAACAAAAGTGATGTCTCATATTTTTACAAGTAAATTTTGGATTTTTCCCGTTTCTAACTTTTTCATAAAAGCTTGTTTTTTACATTATGGCTTTAAAAAATTAAGGTTGCAGAAACAGCTTGATGGTTCGAATATATTGACGTTGCCGCCCGCTGTTCCCATATTAGTTGAAGCTCTACCAGCAGGAAGAGGAAGAAAATGGACAATTAAACCGTGTGGTTATTTTAAAAGGTCGAGCCAATAATTATTTGGTTAGGTTTATAATATTATTAAGAAAATAAGAGATCATAACAACTCAAGTGTAATAGTTCTTAAAGTTGAACAAGTTCTTATAAAAAAGAGTCGTCTCAAGTAGTAATAATAAATTATTTTTTAATTATAATTTACGAGTTGATTAAACGAAAAGCAAACTGTCGAATAGAAGAGATATTGGGCGCTTTCAGATCCGCAAACTGTTGGCATCATGTTTAGTGAAATCATTGCTAATTTGATTTGAATTACTAATAAAGTTCTTAAATTTCATAGCGTTGGCCGTGATTTTACTCAACATGTTGCCAACTGTTTGGTGCTCTGAAAGCACCCATTATCTAGAGAGCCGATCTCCGCCAATTTCACCAGATTAAGGAAATTTTCCCCTTGTGCTTATGTCAGTATATTTTACTTTGGATGTTCAAAATGGATGTTGCAAAGATGGACTGAAACAAATATTGGAAAGCTTAAATCTGGCTACCTACACGCTATTTTTAAAAAAAAATTATGCAAATTTGAGAAAATTCAAAAAGAATGTTTCGGCGGCCATTTTGAAAAATAAGAACTGAATGGTGGTACCATTTGTATAATCCCTATTCATTTATCTTTAAAATTAGACCAATTTTATAATTTTCGGATAATTAGTTTTTTTCTACAGCAATAAATGCATTAACAAATGCTTGAAATGTTTTATTAATTGCTAGAGAAAAAATAGCTAATTAAGTATCCGAAAATTATAAAATTGAGCTCATTTGAAAGATAAATGAATAGGGATTATAAATTAATTATAAAAATGGTACCATCTTTAATTTCTTCCTTTTCAAAATGGCCGTCGAAACTTTCTTTTTGAATTTTCTCCCATGTGCTTGTTTTTTTTTCGCCATTTAGTTCCTTGTTCTATTAGACATACTAAAAAATCAGGACAATATCTCGTTTCGTTTTCGTGCAAAATACGTTTAAATATAATAAATTTGAGATTGTCATACTTAAACGTGTGTTGCATGCTCTGAGAGTTTTTCTCTCCTCTCTTAATAACGGTACATATATCATTGTTGTATCAAAAAATGCGTCATTTTTGTATGAGATTACATTTGTTAGTAGGCGTTTGAACGACGCTGTTCATAATAATAGCAGCAACTAATCGGTAACTAAATAAAAAATTTTCTCGTGAATTCGTAAAGTGCAAAAACCATCTTTAATTAGAATTTTAGAAAAGTAATGGGTCGATCCAAGCACTGCAGGGAAGAAATGCGAAACCTTGTTAAAAAATTTCGATGTGAAGGAAAATCTTACCGTGAAATACAACAAATTATCCGATGTTCTGCGAAAATGGTATGTAATGCAATAAAAAGACCGATAAGGCTGAAACACGTGGGCCATAAAGAAAAACAACCGATCATATTGACCGACAAATCATACAAATGGTAAAGAAAGACTCCCATATCAGCTCGAAAAAGATAAAGGAGGAACTTTAGATACCTGTAAGTGCAGTGACTATACGGAGGCGCCTATTAGAAGCTAAATTGGCCGCCTGGAGTCCGAAAAAAGTACCATTGCTCAGTAAGACACATGTCACAAAAAGACTTCAGTTCGCTAAGGCGCACGTCAATTGGCCCTTATAGAAAACTGGCGAAATGTTTTATGGAGCGACGAAAGTAAAATTGTCCTTTATGGTTCCACAAGGAGACCTCCAAACACTGCCCACGACCCAAAATACACAGTAAAGTGGGGTGGGAAAAAATCATGTATTTTTTGAAAAAATACAAATCATTTGATTTTTTTGATTTAAATCAACTTTGTATTAAATTAGATTATTTTTTTAAATTTATTGAAACATTTTTGGAATTTTGAAAATATTCTTTCAATGCCAACATACGGCTGATGTCTATTTGTGGATTTGGCTTACATTGTCTTCCGAAATTTCATTAGGATAAACTGACTTTAGGGATGTCCACCATCGTCGCCTCTATAATTGATGTATACCACAGCCAGATCTGGACGAAATGAAAGGAAATTGGCCTTGTATTTAAAAACAATGACATGGATGATAAGCTAAAATTTTCTTCTAATGACTCAATTACAGTATTATTTGCCTATGTACTTAATGTAAAGAAGAACCGCCGCAGAGTGAGCAGAACTTATTGTATGCCAGATAATATAATACACTTTTCTAAATCATTCCAGTCAAGTACGCAATTACATAACTTTGCCTTATTATTTTGGCAAGTGTAAATAGCGTTGGAAATGGGTTTTAAAACTTGATGACCAAGTCTTCCGCTTTTTTCTTAACGCTTATATTCAAGACCAATTTACCAATATTTGCGTCAAAGCTGCCTTATTTTCGGTTTTGCTTGGATACTTTTCTAATATAAACCAGTTCTGAAAATAAGAGAAAATGTAAATATGTCGGTAAGGTTCCTCTTTGGAATTTGTATATCGTATATATTGTATGATAATATACCAAAGCATTTCGAATACAATCGACCATATGTTTTCAAAAGTCCGTTACAAATTCTATCTAACATTTTATTTCAATAGCGTTGATTGCGACCGAAAGAACATTTTTGACAGGTCCTACAATAATTATTAAGAACACGTGGAAAATTAATTTCTTAAGTTTAAATAGTTTTAGAGAAAATCATTGATGGTGAATGTGTTAAAAGTGATAAATAGTGTTTCCTGAATCATTTCCCGTAAGTATTTATATACAAATATTTAAAACTATATAATAAAAATAGCAAATATTGTGTGGCAGTAATTGATACCATGAAGTTTACCATTTAAACCAACTACCGCCACCCCTGGCGGTGATAGAGTTTCATAATTTTAAGATTTTGAGTTAAAATTATACAATTTTTTTAAGAAGTTATTTATATGATAATTGTAAAAACACTACCTGTATTTTCTTTGGCCCAATTACCGCCACTTAATATTTGAACTCCTGTTCCCGTAAAAACACTGACAAAAATATAGTGGCGGAAATAGGAGTTTTGCTATGATGGTGACAGGTACCAAGTAAAGGTATAATTAAAATATTTAAATAAAGAAACTAGATATTTTAATTTTTTTTTCTAATTGATTTAGAAAAATAACCAAAAATGTGTACTTTTTGTTTTTTATTTACCAATAAATGTAATTTAGTTTCAAAATAGTAGCATTTATTCAGATGACGATAATAGGTGCAATAATCGGTAGTCGGGTTGTTCTTTTTTCAGTTAAAATAAAATATGGCGGGGCAGAGTAAACAATTTCAGTATACTTAGCATTGATGCCACGACACAGGCTATCGAGGAAGTAAAAAAGAGACAAAGTATTAATGCTGCAAGCGAGAAATATAATGTACCACGAACTGGTACATTAAAAAGACACCCAGAATTAGCCCTACGAGTGTCGCAAAACTTGACTGCTGCTAGATCATAATTGACAGAACAGAATATTAGGAATTGGTTTGCTGAAATTAAAACTTACTTAGATGGAAACAATTACCTAGAAGTAACAAATGATCCATCACGCATAATTAATTGTGACGAAACAGCATTTTTCCTTGCATCTAAGGAAAAATCGGTTTTGGTGAAAAGTGAAACTAAACAGGTTTATTCGAGAATTGCGAATGATGAAAAAGAGTGCATTACAGTATTAATTACAGTAAGAGCATGTGGTGACCTCGGACCACCAATGGTTTTATTTGCATATAAAGAATTCCCAATGGAATTATAAAAAAAATTGCCAAAGGATTGGGGTATTGGTGTATCCGATGACGGCTGGGTGACCGCTCAAACACTCATCAATACATAACAAGTGTTTAGAAAATAAAATTCAGTTACCTGGAATACTATATGGTGACGGCCACTAGTCGCATATTACGCTACCGCTCTCTGAGTTTTGTCAAAAAAATAAAATTATTTTGATTGCTTTATTTCCAAACGCAACGCATATTTTGCAACTCTGTGTCGTCGGACTGTTTCGTCCAATCAAAGCTAAGTGGAAGGCTGCGGTGCATAACTATAGGTGGAAAAAACTGATGAAAGAAAATTTTGCTCCCCTGTTGTCAACTTGCTTAGAAAATAGTGCAAAACCAGAAACTGTAAGATGTGCCTTCAGAACAACGGAGCTGTTTCCATTCAAAATTGATGGTATTGGTTATGGCAAATTATTAAAGCAGGTTGCAGAACGCAATATTTTTTTTGTTTATGTTGTTATGAATGAATCAATATTTAATTAAGTAAATAAAATTGTTACACTAGATAAGCTATGGTTAAATGTGTTTAATTGTCTGTTAATTACATGTGGCGGTAGTTGATACATTTTGCCGGTAATAGGTACAACGCAATATAAGGTTGGCGGTGATGGGGAACAATTGATTAATCAAGAAAGTTATTATAATTACTTAATTCCCCAACGAATTGAATGTTTTCCTTTAGGATATCGTGACTAAACTATAACAAATTTAAAAAAAACAAATAACAAAAATTGTTGGTGCTAAATAATAAAAGTACACTAGATTTTCGCAAACTAAGTTACTACGGTGACGGTAGATGGTGCTCTTACCTTATGTCGCAATATGTATTCCATCGGATTTCTGAAGGCTGTACCAGAGCAGAACTGCCCGCCGCCTCATACCAAGCTTTGGGTTAATGGTGATTTCGAAAATATTTCAATGTTTTTGTTATTTGATCTAAAATTAATTTGCAGCCAGGGGCTAGATTTTGATGAGATAACAATTTTTGCTGCGGACATCCCGTGCGTTAAGTTTTTTAGGACACACTTATCGTTGTTTATTTTGAACAATTCCTGTTATTAAAATGTTGCACTATTGTTTGTATGGTTACCCGACTTTTACCAACAATTTTAGATATTTCATTTTGGCCTCTTCATTTTTTCTGATTAACAAGTCGAAAAATGTTAGGAATGCCATTATTATTAATAAACTGTGTCTATAAAAAGCCGGAAGAACCTTATTGATTTAATACAGACAACAAACTTCTCTTTCTATTATTCGTGGGGGCATGAAACACACAGAAATGAAAAGTTTTCCTAGAGTTTTTTTGATTTAGTGAATTTATAATTCGCTAAGTCACTACGTTCTTGCCTCATATTTAATGTATGAAGTTGGAATTGTATTATTGCAGTTTGGTCGTAGCTGTGTTTGGTTCGAGTACCTCGAAATTTTTGTTTTGGGATTATCAGTACGAAACCAAACTACCACACAGAAAGCTTAAGGAAAAGTTTTCATTTTTTAGAGTCAATACATTTTGTATTGACTCTCGGGTTAAAGTACGGGGGGGATTTTGATATTTCAACTTTTTTGGTAGATATATTATAAATAACTGGCCTCTTCATTTTTCTGATTAACTAGTCGAAAAATGTTGTGAATGCCATTATTATTAATATATTGTGTCTATAAAAAACCGAAAGAATCTTATTCATTTAATACAGACAACAAACTTCTATTTCTATAATTTTTTTGGTTTAAATCTTAAATGTATTATGTACTTAATTAATATTAAAATTTTTAATCCGTTTTATTTATCACAATTTTGCAAATTTTAGTGATGTATGTAGTAGAATTTTGTGACTAACTGTATATATGTGTGATATACAAACATTTATTTGTACATCACAAGAAAAATACTGCAAGTTTTGAAACAAGAAATACAACAAGATTTCACTTCAAATATTTCACCAAAACAGAGAAATATACAAACTATAAAAAAAGTTTGCACTACTTTAATATCAAAACGTGATTCCAATATTTTTTTTTTTTTGTTAGTTTGCAAAGTAATGAAAAACAACATTGGCATGACTTGTTTTCGGTATAAAAACTTTATAAACTAATTTTTATGTTTACAATAAAAAATTGATTAAACGCAGCTGATTATCGCCGTTAAACCAGGATGTTTATAAATAATAAACAAATGTTTCAATGTTTTAAGTTTGTGCAGAGCATAATTTATAAACATTGAAAATTACGGGCAGGTTGTTAAAGCCCATATAGGATAGAATTATCTACATAGTCAAATAATACATAAACTACATCATGCGGCATGGTATTCATGGTCGAGTGCATTTATCCCATATCATATATTTTACAAAAATTGTTTTAAAAAACTAACAAAAGTATTTTTAGGAAAGTGATATCGCACCTGCTCAATGAAATTTATAGTTGTAGACGGTTTGCGATATTAGCTTATCCAATTTCAGAAGATGTACAATTTAGTGTTACTTAATACATTATTATATTTTTTGCAATTGGAATCTTTTATACTGAATTCTCTTGTGACGCTATTATTTGGAAAATCACAATATGGTTTGGTTAGAAAAAACTGGTAACATGTCGCTGCAGTTCGTTTTAACTGATAACAAAATGGTATTTTTGTTTAGCGAGGAGCACCTATAAGTAGTCTGGAAAAAAAACTTGTACGCACCTTCGCTTGGGTATATGTGAGAATGTTAAGATATATAAATTTAAGAAACTTTTACTTTTAGCACTCTAGGTGCAATAGATCGAAAATTTGACAGTTAAAATGGGTGCCGGTCATCGTAAACAGTTTATCGTGAAACAATTTATCGTGAGAACGATTTTCGATGTATTGTTACGAATTTATCGATTATATATCGCTCACTTCGTGCAATAAAACAATAAGTCAAAATCATCAATTTTCAGGAGAACGATCTTTAGGTTTTTCGGCTAGAACTTTTTGGATACATGTTTAATAAAATTATTCTGTACTGCAAATGGTTCATTTCTCCTGACAATTTAGCAAATCATTTAAAAAATCTAAAAAAATTAGTTTAAACAGGTAAACACGTTGCTCACCGTGTACAATTTTATTAAACAGTATTGTAAGTACCAGTTACAGCCTTTTTGATTGGGAAAATTTTAAATTCTTAAATTGTAAGTCGAGTTGTACACGGTGTGCGGGAAGCCGAAAAAAGTGTCTAAAATGCCGAAAAAACTAGCCTCATATATAAATACAGCATGCTCTACAGTGTCATAATCCATTAAACAGAAAATCGTACCTGATCATTTAACAAAGAAATAACGAAAAAATCCGATTTTTTTTTATTTAATTGAAAATATCATTTTGGCGGCCAATTTAAAAAGGAAGAAATTAAAGATGATACTTTGATTCAATCCATTCTTTTGTCAAAGAATTTAAAACAAGTGAACATTTTGGCTCCAAATGTTCAGATGTATGGAGCAATAAATCGTCATCGTCATTTTACGAATTTTCTCAAATCAATTGAGAATAATTCCTTCGCTTTTTGCACTGGTTTCGTTTCCACAATGCACCATGCATATAATTCCGAAGATTGGCGATTGTCTATCGATTCCTCCAAAAACCGTTTGAATGCAGTTCTCCTCCACGTTACCAACGCAAAAATGTTTAGGCAAATTTCTTTCACCTTTCCGTACACAGTGACCTTGAGTTAGTATTGTTTCAAGCAAAGTAGGCGGAGTATTTTGATTTTCGGCATTGTATGTTACGTGTATTTTTGATTGTAAAACAAAAACTAGTTATCGCAAAATATTGATATAGGGTTCATTTTGTAGATAAAGGAATACAGATTATGAAAAAAGTAAAAAAGTTGTATCATCTTTAATTTCTTCCTTTTTAAATTGGCCGCCAAAATGATATTTTCAATTAAATAAAAAAAAATCGGATTTTTTCGTATTTCTTTGTTAAATGATCAGGTACGTTTTTCTGTTTAATGGATTACGACACTGTAGAGCATGCTGTATTTATATATGACGCTAATTTTTTTCAGCGTTTTAAACCAACTTTTTTCGGCTTCCCGCACACCGTGTGTAGTTTTTATAAGAAAAATTATTTTTTTTTACTATTGTAATTCTACATACCGCAGTATTGCATTACTATTTTCAACATAATTTTTTATTGTAGTTAACTTTAAATCATAGAACATGACGATAATTCAGTTAGCAGATTTCAATACTATACTGAATTAGTACTTTAAACTTTAATGAAATACAAAAAACTTGTAATTTTTATAGATTTTTATTAAAATTTCAAAATCATTATTATAATCATGACATTCATTAAAGATTAAAGAGGTCTAAAATAAGTTTTAAGGTATTGGGTTACTATGAGACAAGTTTTCAAAAAATTGATGGTACAATCCGGGAATGTAATTATTTTTACATAAGAACATTAAATCCTGATATTTTTGATCAGAAATCGCTTTGCTTTCATTATGTAACTGGTCAACATTGTCACGATCAATCACTTTTCTTTTCCTTCCTCGGCGATTTATTCCTGACGCTTCATCAAAATATAATATAACTTCTTGAAAGTTGTCACCAAATTCATATTTATAATTTAATTTATTGCGCTCATCTTTTGATATGTACACTTCCCGTAGTTTGCTTGTCCATACTGGTTCATTTTTTGTGTTTTTAGCAAAAAAGAAAGAATCTGCAACTTTTTGGAAATTAAAAATATCTTTCTGCTCTACTTCATGAACAATGTATGATGATCCACTAACTTTTGAGTTTCGTATGAGGCTATAATATTGCGCTGGAGTAAAAATTGTTTTGTGTTTGCGACACTCCTTGTCCGGCAATGGTTTCATCCCATAAATAACAAAAACTCTGACGATTACCCAAATTGTATATGGTAAAATTATGAAGGTTTAATTATTTTTATAGAAGAAAATAGTCGTCTCACCGAAAGGGCCCTGTAAAATTTTTTGAGAATCGAAACATGCAGTTACTATATGTTCATTTACAGTAGCTATAGCTTTGTCAATATTTGTAATTCGTCGAGCTTTGTTTTTCATTTCTTTATGCTTTTCAAAGTTTAGTTTATTTTTTTCTTTATCTGAAGCGGACTGATTGGCGTAACTTGTGCAATCATTCCATTGATCTTTTTTGGGTTTAAAGAAACCTAAATTAAAATTATAGTTAAAGATGTCTCTGTACTGTCGTTCTGTAATAATGTGGGACCTAATCTGTTTCTCTTCTATCCATTTCACATACAAACGATACATTTTGGATAACGAAAGATCACTGTCTAGGAAACGTTTCCCTGTATGTGCTCGTGAGTAGTGTGACTCGACTACGGGAAAAGCAGTTATATGTTCTACCACAAGTTTGCTTTACTTCATTCACCGGGCGCACATATTTACCTATTAAAATATTAAAACTTAATAAATTTAGATTGGTTCCATTACAATTAATAATATCTTACCGCATCTATCAATTTCACCACTTGCAGATTTTGAAAGTGCAGTATATAGGTACCTCCTGGTTAGATATCGAAAGGGTATCGAGGAACATTTTTAGACATACTTGTGTCGTTTCATCTTTATCGTTTAAATGATAGTTCAGGTGACATATTCTAGATGATTTTCTTCGGCTATCTCCTGAAGCAATTTTCGTGACTTTTTTATCAACCACCTTAACTCCTTGGGCTATAAAATCCCACTGTCGTTCTTTAACAGCAAGTTTGTAATAAAAGCTGAAAATGTTAAGCCTGATATGATGAGGCAATCGATCTTGTCATTTTAGGCGGCATTTTGATGAACAACGTTTTCATTTCTTTTGGAGGAATTAACTGACCGGCTGAGTTTTTATATTGTAGCCCGGTATTTTTTTGGCGTTTCGACTCCACTCTTTGCCAGTTATTAGTGTTTCTTCTCCTTTTTCTGGTTTTCATTTTATTTTGTGACGAAAATGCCGGTTCGGTTAATTCTGATGTTTCGACCTCAGAATTCGTGCCGTAGCACGCAAATGGATCTGGGAGTGCAAAATAAATTTTATTAAATTTTGTAATATGATAAGTTAATTGGGTTTGCCAATAAATGAATTTTATTTACCTTGTGTTTCTATCATAAAACTAATTTAAAAGCACTTGAGTCATTTGCTTCTAAATCAATTTCGTCAATGATGGTGAACATGTTATTTTTAATATAAAAGTTTAATTGATGTAATTATAATTTTTTTAATATAGTTTTAATTATACTTTTTAAGAAATTATAAATTAAGGTTTTTTGTGAAAAAACAATAGTTGTACTTCAAAACAAACACGAAGACTGCAACAAGACTTACGATGCCTACTTGCAAATATTTTCTAATAAAACAGTATTGTAAGTAGTACTTATAGTTATCGAAACGTAAAATTATTTGCCACATAAACAGCGATAACTTATACTTACAGTAGCATTTAACAGTTATTTGCCTCCTAAGAAAACGATAGTTGGAAATACGATATTGAGAATACAATTTGTTTTAATCAAGAAAACTATAGGTCAAGTTATGGAACAAAAAAGACTTATCGTATTATTGGAAAGTTATACAGCATCCCTCGAGAGGACCCGTTTTAAAAAATGAGGTAAACTGTAAAATACTGCTCTCTCTCTCTCTGAACTATATGAAAATGCCATCATGCAATAACACGATAAGTAGTACTTATCATTATCTTGCACGCAGTGAGCGATATATTGTCAGTTTTTAGTATTTTTTTGGTTTTCTTTTTTCGAAATCATACTGAGCGATTCCTATTTTGTTCATGTTTTGGGAAAAAATATTTCCCTGCTAAATTTTTAGGGAATTAAAAATAACAATATTGCTATGAAATGGAACTAATTTTCCCCAAAATTTAGTATGCTTTGGAAAAAAAATCAAAATGCACTAAAAACGGACAATAAATTAATTCCCAATTCGCAATTTCCCGGGAAAACCAGAATAGGGCTACTGGGGTTATATATTCCACAATCACTACTTTTGAAATAAAATAGTGATGATGGAACATATTATCACACTTGGATTGGATTAAACGAAAATCATATGCATATTATTTTGGGTTTATTTTTTATCCAAGAAAATACCCAATTTCATTTAATTGCCAACCTTTCGAAATGAAATATAAATGTAATATGTGTTATGGCACCTGGTAGTAGGTATCATAATCAAAAATTAGAATTATGTTTAAATAAACCCAATTTTTGGGGGGTTAATGTTATTCTTGCGGGGATTTATCATATGCAATGTTTGTTGTAAATTTGCCAAGGGAATACCAAATAAATTATAATAATCTATAAGGGACATAACTATAATTTTCCATAGTAAACTTGCGGTCAATGATATAGGCAGATTTATCGATAATGCAGTATTATTTGATACGTGAAAACTGAGTACGGGATTACTTCTAAAGATGTCACCTTTAACAATTTTTAATTTTTGGTAAATAAATAAAAAATAAAACAAATTTTTTTTTATAATTCGTCAGTTTTACTCGTGTTTTTTGCTTTTATTTACATTTTTGTTTCGATACATAAAAAAAAAATTTTTAAAAACTATAGTAGTGCCATCTTTAGATTTAATCCATATATCGCCGTTTTTTGACAGCGATGACCTTTATAGATTATTATAATTTATTTGTGAAATACGCTTAACGTCGTTTTCACGTTGTACATTACTCTACTCTAAATCTACTCTATCGAATTGATACTCTATACCAGAGATCGGTAGTGTCGAAAACTGGTATTTTATGACACAGTTTTAGACATTTTTTAAGTTTTTACAAGCTCTTGGCCCGTATTCTTGAAATTCACTGAAAAAAGTCCCCGGTGACTTTGGTATAAAACAATTTAAATTTTCGACTAAAATGACGTATTTCACTAGAAAACAATCAATGACTTTTTCAGGTAAATTTCAAGAATACGGGCCTCTTGACGTTATTTCAAAATCAGTGTTTTCGACACTTTTTGGCAGGACTTTTTCACAGCGAAAAAAATGAAAATGCTTTTTAAATTAAAATTAAAGATAATTTTATTTAACAGTTTAACACCAAACCAAACGAAACAAAAATGAAGAGTTACATAATTTACCAGGAGTGAGTTCCTAAACTCTACATTGTAACGATATTGAGAAGTGTTTAATCAGAAAATGTCGTAACAATACGGGAATTTATTTTCATCGATAATTTTTATTCTGGTTTTTATAAAACGAAATTAAAATTGTGATGTAAATATTGTAATTTGTGATAATAAAGTGTACTTTTAATTTAACACGCTAGCCACTCAACGTCACATAATATGTAACATCCTAGTTTAAAAAAAACTCATGTCACAAATATGTGACGCAAAACTTTACGAAATAAAAGAATAATTTTGTAGTAATTTTTGTTACGATTAAGTATTAATGTGGCTGTGTTTCTAGAAGTATCTAACACATACTTGTGCCAAGTAGTTTCACTGGGAGCCCAGTCGTCGCCCATGTTCGTGCCATTTTATTTTAATCCGTTAGTTTTTTTGTACACCAACACCGGTTGTGGGCACTCTCTGGTTGTGGGCACCCCTACATAACTTTTGACAGAATGCAAATATGGCTGATCTGACTGTTGTCGTACTTGTATTTTGACAGTACGCACTTACGCAGTTTTCTAGCTAATATCGAAGTGAATGGACGAGCTTGTTCATTTGCTGTGATCACATTAAAAAAAAAGTACGTAAAAATCAACGCAATTGTAATTTTCCAATGTTTTAAAAGTGCGATAAATCAAAATGAATAATCTCAAACAGGTGAGGGTTATCGATATTTCTACAGTATTTTGATTTATATCAAAATCATGACGCATCACATTTTTTTTGGTTACTCCGAGAATGGTCGTGATTTCCGGTTGTGGGCACTTAAATGTAACCGGTTGTAGGCACCCCCTTTTTTTCATTTAAAGCGTCTGTTTGACTGGAAAACTTTCAGATATCATTGTTTATGCCGACATAACATAAAAAAGGGCTCTCCATCATCTGATGATGATATCGACTTTGCATCATCTGTTTGAAGCTTCTGCCACCGAAGTTGACTGAAGTTGAATAATTTTTTAAAAAGCCTTTTTTTGTTATGTTTGCCACTGAAGGCAAATTAGGTGTGTTTTCCTTAAACTATTCCCATTTTCAGTGAATTTTCGAAGGGTGCCCATAACCGGTTACGATTTTTTTTTTGCCAAAAAAGATGACTTCACAAAATTGGTCGTAAAATTTTTCCAGTTGACGGAATCAATGTAGTTACTTTAGCAAACAGTTAGCTAATGCCTCTAGCTTCCCATTGATATTCATATCTCCGCATAATATGGAATCAAAGGAAAATTATGGGTCAGAAACAAAACTGTGCCCACAACCGGAGACTCCCCCTTAACCCTCCATTACTAACCTCTATTATCAGTACAGAACTACTAACCATGGGTGTAATCCACCCATAACACAAAAATGGCTCATGCAAAAAATCTTACCATCCAAATCGTAAAATTTGTTGTTTTTAAGTAAATTTATAATAATACAATAACATCAAAAATAAAATAAATAAAGATTTCTTCGTTCAACAACTTTTTTCAAAGATAAACATTGCACTTCATATCAGCAACAAAAAAAAATAAAAAATAATAATGGTTTTGTAAAACCTATCACACTAGTTCATTTCAGTCATTACATGTTACATATTATATATTTTTAGAAAGCTGAAATGTTAAACAACAATTTATTAGAATATAATTTTTTACTGGTAGAGCATACATTTTGAGTAAAATACCAAAGAAATCGAGAAATTTACCTTGTTTTTTGTCATCAAAATTATAATTCATCGCATGATGTAGGGATTTCTATAGCCGTTTGAACCTCCTTTTCATAGCAATCGGAACAAAGTGATATTGCATGGGTATCACAAATGTATCTATCATACTTGAAACATGTTGTTTTAGTTTTCCGGTCACTTTTATAGCTACACTCTACACACCAGGCATCGATATTGCTTATCTGCCTTCCTCTTCTTTGGCAATGGTTGTGTGATTGTGTTTGTTTGCGATGGTCCTGGTTTTTGGTGCAGATCGTTTGCAGGAGTTTTAATTATAAATTTAATATAGCTACCTCTTACATTAACATTCTTACACATGCTTCGCCGATCGATCTGAGCTTTTATAAGGCTCAAAGCAAGACCCTTTATAAATAATGATCTTTTTTTATACTGGAGTGGTGGATTTTTGGTGGATAGCAATATTATTCGGTCATTTATGCCTGCTAAATTGAGTATACTAAAAAATAATACCAAAGGCCATCTGCGAGCATTTCTATAGTCTCATTATATGTTGCACATAGCTGGTCGGCAGTATCTACACTACCTTTTGTTTTATTATAAAACTATAATTTCGGGTAAATTTTTTGGATAACTAATTATATTGCCATCCAAAGAAATGGTGAAAGTAGTAATACACACTTGTTCTTTTTTGGAACGTAGGATAGTTAGCATTCTTTCTGTGTATATACAAAAATCGTTGATTTTATTTCACGATATTTACCGATAATGAATTTTGGTGGCAGTACTCTTTTATTTTTTCTTTTGGTGCCAACCAAAGTAGTTTATTTCTGCAAAAAGTTTTCAGCCAATGAATGTGTAGTAAACCAGTTATCCATTGTAATGTTCCTACCAACACCTTGTAACTCTTCTTCGCTGTCTAGTTCCGCTAGAATCGCTCGTAGCCTTTCCTGCTCTCTTTCATAATCGCCTATATGATTCCACAAAAATCCGTACCTCTGAGGTCATAAACTATTACACACCTGTTCAATAATTTTGATCTAAAATCTAAATAAACATCTCAAAAACTTCACAAACAATATTACTAACGTGGGTGTAAGACACCCAAATTTATATAACGTAACTACTATCCTGGGTGTAAACAACCCAATCACTTTTTATATTCTACGATGTGAACACTTTGAAAAACAAAACAATACTGAAATATATTTTAAATTGCGGGGAAATACCTAAAGATAAAATACAAATAAGTTTGTAGCAGGTAAAAAATCATAATCGGATGATTTTTCCAACGTTAAATCTGATTGGGTGGATTACACCCTCAGGTTAGTAATGCAGGGTTAAGTATTAATTCAGTTATTATACCATTACACACCCATATTTTAATCTTATTTATTATTAAACTAATAGTTTTATGTTTTTTAAAATTTAATTTTAATTTGGTAACTGTTATAATATTTTGTCCTTATTGTTCCGGATAACTCGCACTAAGTCTAAGAGACTTTCTTACAAAAGCTTAAATTTTAAACTATTAAAGTGCTCATTGTATTATTTCACTACATTAGCACTAATTCTCGTTTTCTACCCATTTTCATACAAGCTGGCTTCACAAAATTATTTTAACGATTTTAGTTTTTTTTTCGACCGATAAACAAACAAAACAAACACCAAACAATAAGAATAAATCCGGTATAATACGGTGATCTTCTTTCAATGCCTCCAAAACACGAGGCTTTACTTAAAACTTTAAACTTTTCACTATGACATTTAATAAATTATTTTAATGGGTCAGTTTGGGATACTTTGTATGAATAATTATCAAAAGTATCGAAACTACTTGACCACGCCATCTTTACTTTTATTTATTAGATTTTAACTTTAGATGTTATCTCTTTGTAATTCCTATTCTCACTGCCTACCGTTTCGTTATTTTTTCTTCCTCCAGACCAAGCTTCGACTATCAATCCAAAAAAAAAAAAACAACAAATTATCTCCAACAAAAGCTTACCATTACAAACTCACGTCTGTAACCACCAGTACAGTCCCCAAAAAAAACTTATTACGTATCATTGCGTTTAACTCTCGTTATTCTTATAGATGGTTACATCGTCAATCAACGGCTATACGCTATTTAAAATTGGAACGGCTAATAAGCTGTAAACCGATTTGGTTGGATTGGATGTTTTGAAATGGGAGTTTTTGAAATGTTCCGATAAATTTTGAAACTGTTCTATCTGTTGAAAGTGTTCTAAACGTAAATGAAGCTCAAATTGTGCATTTTTGAATTTTGTGTCAAAGTGTCGAAACCACAGGTTTTGAAAGGCTGTCAATAACTTATGTCAAAAAATGTCAAAAACTGTGTCATACATGCCGATTTTCGACACTCCGCTAAAGCGCTTTGCCCATAGGAAAACAAAAAACATAAAAAACGAAAAATTTGACAATTTTTAGCATCTTTTCGTTTTGCCTTGCCCATTACTAAACCGAAAAACTATTTTCGCTTGAAATTCCAGTATCAAAACTTGTATGTTTGCATCTGTGAATTAATTTTTTTTTAATTTATTGAAAAAGAAAAAGGAATTCTCAGAATAACACAGCATTCACAATGCAAAAACTTTTTACTTTTGACTTACAGGTTTGTATGAATTTCCAACATAACGAGCAAAAATTTTTATTCGTCAAGTTGGAAATTCATACAAACCTGTAAGTAAAAGTAAAAAATTTTTGCATTGTGAATGCTCTGTAATATTAAAAAAGGAAAGCAAATGCTTTTGTGTTTAGTGTATGAAGTTAGTATATCATTCATTTTTTTAGCCGACATTACAAAATTATAACAGAATAAAAAATTATAACAGAAAAACAACACGAAAAATATTTTCGTGTACTTTTTCTGACGAAAAATTGAAAAAATATTTTAAATTTTCTGACAGAAAAAATTAAAATTTAATTTTCTGGGAATGTTAAATATTTTTTAATTATTTTCTAAATTAAAATATTTTTGTATTGTATTTATGGACAAGTTTGAGAGCCTTGAAGCTATAATATGCTAAAGATTTTGGAGTTATTGTAAAAAAAGTAAAATCCGTTTTGGTTTTCGTTTTCCTATGGGCAAAGCGCTTAATAGTCTATATACTACTGTCAAAAAACTGTCATTTTGAGTTGACCACTCTTTCTACTCTTCTGTTACTCTTTGTTGAAACTGGAAACAACATTAGAATGGTACTGCGCAACATTGACCGTAATTTGCAAAATCTTAACATATATAATTGGCGCGAATTAAAACTATTGGCAACATCTGTCAAAAAGTGGTGCACCAAATTAGCCGTACACTTTAATCCAAATTCAACATCAATAATTGCAAAACGCGAAGAAAGCCTTAAATCTTTGATTACAAATGGAAATAAAATACAAAAAAATCCAATAATTATTGTTTTTGTTAGCATGGTACGATTACTCACCCCTCCATCTTTGATTAATTTAAGTTGATTACTTCTTTGATTATCGCCCTGCCGTAGTTGTTGTTTTCTTAATTTTTTAATTTCGATTTTCGATTTCTTTTGTGTAGATCTTTTAATACCTATGCACACGAAAAATATTAAAAAATTATTTCTTTAAGTCATATTTAACGACCTTTACAACACAACATTTCTATTAATATTTTATATTTAAGTAATTCACAAAATTGGGGTGATTAAAATTTAAAACACTCGTAACATTTACCAAAACATCTTTAAATACAAATCACCTTTAAATTGAATAAATACGAAATCAACTTTCAACTCAATTTATTCACACACATCACAATAGAATGAAATTGTATTTCTTATTTCTTTTTTGTATTCCAAAAATATTCAATTTATACTATTTGTATTTAGGTTTGGCTAGGAATACGAATGAATTTTCACTGGAAATTTATAGCTACACGGGAAAAACAAAACACAGATACAATTTTCACAGCATTCACCATCGAATTTGATTATCACTTAAATATCACTTTGCACACAATAATCGTTTTCGTTTTTTTTATTTTACACTAACGTTTTGTGTTGAAGAAGAAAATCATTAAAATAAACGTAAGATAAACTTTTTTTTTTATTGTTTTGGGACGAAAATCAACATTCTTTTTGTGTTCAATAAAATAAATTTTATTCTGAAATGTCTAAAAAAAAAACAAAAAGCTAATAAATAAATGAAAACAAAGCTATAGCCAATCAAAATGACAGTGTCGTGTGCTGAAATCTGGTGTTGATTTTATAAATACGGTCAAAATTTTCAAATAATAGATGGCATTAAAATAAATTGCGCTATTTAATGATAGAGGGAGAAATTGAAATTTGTATGGTGTGTGTGTCTCTGGTAATACAACAGAACGAACATTTGTCAGGTTTCACACTTTTAAAACAAATAAAGATTAACCCATCGCGGTTGTATTAAGTTTATAGTACATGGTATCATGCTGGTAAGAATATTTTGAGAAGCGACAATGGGCGCATTCAGGCCTCCCAACATGTTGGCATCAAAAATCTACCGATGGAAAAAATGACATTTAAACAATCACATTGCCATGAAATTTTGAATGTATCATGTGCGTCTCAACGTGTTGATTTTATACAACATGTTGCCAACAGTTGGCTTACCTGAATGCACCCAATGCCTTATTATGTGGATGGGAAATATTCTAAAATAATTTTTCGGCGAAGTTCTGGAAAAGGATTTTTAGATGAAGTCAGGGAATATAACTAAGTAGGGTGGAACTTGGCTATTTCTTAACCGAATATGATGAAACTCGACTGGTACAATGGATATAGGATTCTAAAATGATGTTTATACGAAGTTCTGGGATATGGCCAAGTAGAATGGAAATTGGCTATTATTTGTTATTTTTGTTTCACACTTTATTCGAGGAAATAAATTTTCGATTAATCGAATAGTAACCACCGATTAATCGGACAATCGATTTATCTATCCATGCCCTACTAATTACAATTAAACACAATGTGGAACACTTTAACGAATTCATTTGCGACCAAAATCGACGTCCAGTATGGTTCTCTGTTGTGGTGGCTGAGAGTAGACATACGACCGGAACGGTAAAATAGCTTTGGTGGCTGAGAGTAGACATACGACCGCAAAGGGTTAAGACTGGTTTACATTCAAATATTTCAGATGTAGTTGCCGTACTAAAGAAATACAACTAAGTAGATGTCTCTGTTGTTGGTATACGGCAAGAATGTCAAAATATGTAATAAATATTTATATGGAAAATCTAACCTGAAACAAAGTTGTTTCCATGTTTTTTCCATAGACATCAAAAAGATAGACCAGAAATAAGTGAAAACAACAACAAATTAACACAGGAAATTCTTTCTCTGTCATGTAAGCAGTTGGAGAGAGAGGATTACATATCTATTATCTTTCATGCTCTTTCTTTTTTGTAAACAAACCATTTAGTTTTTATTGTGGTTTTGCGTAGTTACGCGAAAATTAAAAATAATCAAATAAAACAAAACAATTACAAAAAGTGTATACATAATACATATAACTAATTATTATTTGTGGAAAATTATTAAAAAAAAATTATGAAAAATGAAGTGTTTAATCAGTAAAATGCTGTAACAATACTCGCAACAAATTACTGGGAATTTCATTTCATCGAGAAATTTTATTCTGGTGTACATAAAACGAAATTAAAATTGTGATGTAAACATTGTAACTTGTGATAAAAAAAGTGCACTTTTAATTTAAATTTACTACATAATTATAAAAAAAAAATAAATATTGTTGTTGTTGGTTTTTAGCCATCTTACAATTTGTAAACAAATTTGCCATTTTTTTTTTTATTTTTTTTTACCAGGTCCGCACTAAAAGTGTAAAATAATTACGCGTTTTTAGAAAAGTTATTCTTAATAATAAAATTAATTTTATTAGAAAATTGAACTAAATAATAACTATCCGTGTATTTGCAACTAAAATAAAAACATTTTTTAAACTTTAATTGTTTTATTTTAAGCAACCCATTCCATTGAATAAAATTTTAAATATGGCCCTGTTCTATTTTATTTGTATCTCTTTTTCCCACCGCTTTGCTTACACTTGACAGTTGTTTATTTCTGCTCTATTCCTTTTAACTCTATGGTTTTTTCCCATATAAAATCTTCTATTTCAAGTGTAAGTAATTGGAGAGGGATGATTATACAAATATCTACATATTATGTTTTATGCTCTTTCTTTTATGTAAACAAACCAATTAGTTTTTATTCTTGTGAAAATTAAAAATTATCAAATAAAACAAAACAATTTTTTTTTTTTTAAATGCTGCCAATGGCTTTATTCTTGAATCTTTCTACAAAAGAAACTAACAAGAAGTATTCAAATCTTATCCTAAAATTATTACAATTTTAAATATTAGCCAATGTTAGCTGCGTTTTTTTACTCGCTCCCGATAGCTGCTATGCGGAGCAGTCAATTTTCTACACCCAAATTTAAATTTGACGTGCTTTTTATTGGTAAATTACATTTATTTAACGTCAAAATATAATTTTTAATTCAATTCATTAGTGAAAATGTGAAATAAAAAATATTTAGCTCTACCTATTTATACGGAGCCGCTATCCCGAGCTATTTTCATATGACGGCTCTCGATAGCAGCTCCGGATAGCGAATAAAAACGCAATAGTTAATACCTATTATTTGTGTTCACAATTTAATTAATTTAGATTATACCTTTGAGTATAGAGCAATCACCAAACCGAAAAAAAAGTTGTAATACTACCTCGCTGCAAGATGAGAGCGCGACAATCGGCATGTTTACAAGTAGAATGAATAATAATAATGAAACGAAGAAATAACCTTGAATGGTACACAAATCCATTTTTTCGTTTGTTTTTTAAATTTTTTTTTTTTTTCATTTTCACAATACATTTATGTATACCTTGTTTTTAGTGTAATTTGTTTAATATTTATACCTATACATACTCATCCAAACATAAGCAATATTATTGTCGTTTCTCATTTTTTAAATAAACTTTTTGGTTTTCCGTTACAATAAAATGTTTCATTAGTCATGAGACGAATAAAACAAAGTGTCTGCAGTTTATTGTGGTATATTTTAATCTTGGGATTTGTGCGTAGAGCCTTAATAATTGCTTATAGATGACAACAAGTGAAATTTATTTTCTGTGAAATATAGAAATAATAATGAATACAATCAGTGCTTAACATATCAGACTAAAGTTGGTTTAGTAACAAAAAAATACAGGGTATACTTGGATCCCAGCTCGAGTTGAAGATTAATCAAAATCACTTGTTAGGTGTTGTAATGAGAATAAATAAACAACACAGTTGTTGCTGCATTTAGATTTAATTCGTGCTGACGGCGCAAATTTAAATGGTTAGAATGACATTTTAGAAGACAGCTAACAAGTAAACTTTAGCACCTATTAAAGAAATGTTTTGTGTATATTATAGGTAATTTTAAAAAAAATTATTGTTTTTCAAAATATTTCAAATAAATTTATTTAAAACTTGATTAATTCACATGATTATTTACTGATTTATTTCATTATTTCATCTTTGTGAGATTCACAATGGAAGAAGAAATTTTGCTTTTAAAATATTACGGAAGCCATTTTTGTCAATACAATCAGTTTCCTTTTAAAATTTTTGAAAAATTTATCAAATATTGAGACAATTTCCTTTAAATCTTTTACAAACATTGATGGTGTAGTCAAACTTCTGCAAGGTAGTTGTTGTTCCGTATAATTAGAATGGTAAGCACGTTTTATTAGTTTTGCTGTTTTTTTCTTGAAATTTTGCGTCTCTATTTTTAAGAATAAATTTGTGTGCCAAAAAACCAGCTACTTATGCATTTGCACAATTTTTTAATGAAATACATTTTATTATTGTATTTTCATTACTGATTTGAAGGATTCTTTTATGTCATTTTCTTCATCATCGAGCATTGCAGCTTCCACAGTTTCTAAATCAAGCTCTTCATCAATGTGTTCGTTTACATCAGTTTCTGAAAGTGGTGTAGATGAGGTTTGTTCCAATAAATTAATAGCATTACACGGTGTTGAACTTTAAATTCGACTTTAACATACTCGAATTTCAAATTGGGTATTGTTTGGGGACCTTTCAAGAATCATTTAAGATCAAAATTAACATAATCCGCTTAGCCGTTTTTAAAAAAAGTGCTTTTCTTTATTAAAAAAAAACATTAGAAAACTTCAAAATATTAAAAAAAATGAAACAATCTTATAATTTTATTTTATTTAATATAAATTTATTTAACAATTCAAAGAATAAACATTATGATTTAACATTATTTAATTGACAAAAACTACTATCTGATGCATTAGTCATTGGATGAGAAAATTTTAGGTAACGTTTATGTTTGTTGTAATATAAAACCAATGAAAATTATTTTTTTGGATTTTCTTTTTGTCTTATTTAATTTAATTATAAATAACGTTTTATTTGATATAAATTTCATAAATAAATTCATATTGTAATGCAAATAAATTCAATTAAACTTGATTGAAAAGCATTTGTGATTCATATTTTTGATGCATAAGTATTTGTGATATGCAGAAAAATTTAAAAATAATTAGTAAATTAATTAAATTTAAAATTATTTTTGGCTAATTAAATAATAATTAAGTCATTTATAATTTGTGAACCATTGGAACATTTTTATTACGCCTCCAACACGTCTCGGAAGTGGCCCAAAAATTATGTAAAATCGCAGGGAATCTTATCCCACATGGTTTTATAAACACCCCATTATTATTATTATTAGTTGAGGGCCATGTGGGCGTTCAAGCCACCCCGCACTGCGACCTAAAAGATCTTTTGTGCATGGACCCTACTTAATGAGCCGTCCAGTCAATATTCAGGCTCTTAATGAACCTGACAATACTGACGGCCGGTATATGGTGCATACCATCCGGGCTCATTACTCTCCCTCCTAGATGTTGTAACCTTTTGCAGAAAATGGCTGGGCAATGGCACAGAACATGTTCCGCTGATTCCGCTTCTATGTCACAGAAGCGACATCTATCCGTCGGACTTAGGCCCATTTTCTTAAGGTGATACCTTAAGGGGATGTGACCTGTGAGGAAGCCGGTAAGCAGCCTCAACTCAGGTTTCCTAAGTACGAGACATTCCTTGGCCCTGGCCGACGAAGGTGAAATAAATTCCTTCGCCTGTCGCAAACCTGGAATTCCGCGCCAGTAAGAGGACTTTTGCACATCCTCCCAGCGTTTAACTGCTGCCCTAAGGTGCCCCTTAGAGACGCCGCAGAAGGGCTCTGGTCCAATTAATGGAAAGGCAGATCCCTCGCGGGCGAGGACATCAGCTGCCTCGTTTCCCACAATTCCAGTGTGCCCTGGCACCCAAACAAGTGTTACCTTATTTGAGCTTGCCAGCGATTTAATAACCTTCAGACAATCCCATACCAGCCTTGACTCAATGGTAAAAGACCTAAGAGCCTTTAAGGCCGATTGGCTGTCTGATACGATATAAACCTTTGCGTCGTTTAGGCCTTTAGAAATGCCTATCCTAGCACAAAGTTCTATAGCATGCACTTCTGCTTGAAAGACGGTTGCATTGGTACCCAAGGACTTCGAGAGTGATACTCCACTCCCATGTATTCCTACCCCCGCCCCATCTTCCGTTTTTGATCCATCTGTATACCACACCAATGACCCTCGCTCAAAGGATGGTCCCCCTGTACTCCACTCCTCCCGGTCAGGTAATCTAACACAAAAGGGTTTGTGGAAATCCAGTTTGGCTGGCATACAGTCGGAAGGCATTCCTATAGTGGGATCTGTCTGAAACTCCTTAAGGATCTCCAGATGGCCCACCATATTGCCTGGTTTGATGTTACCCTCCGCCTGCATCTTAAGGGCCATATTAACAGCATCCTTTTTTACATGCAGATGCAATGGAGTTAGTCCTAGGAGTGTCTCCATTGCTGCGGTCGGACATGTTTTCATTGAGCCCGTAACCCCAATGCAGGCCATACGCTGAACCTTATTCAATAAAGTTTGCGCTGTCCTTTGTTGAGTTTTAGGCCACCACACTAACGATGCGTAAGTGATCATAGGCCTAATAATTGTTAGAAATGACCAGTAGATCATTTTTGGTTGTAGTCCCCAAGTACGTCCATAGAGTCTCTGACAGGCCCAAAAAGCCTTAGTGGCTCTATTATGAATTTTTTGTATATGTTGTTCCCAGTTCAGTTTATTATCCAGGATAACCCCTAGATATTTAACCTCTTTGGAAAAGGCAACAATAGTACCGTTTAACGAGGGAGCTACAAGCGAGAGCTTTCTCCTCCTCGTAAAAGGGACAATGACAGTTTTGTTTGGATTGACACTAAGTCCTTCGTTGTTACACCACTGCCATATCAAGTTGAGTGCATTTTGCATGAGATCAGAGATGATATCATCAAACCTGCCTCTAATCACGATAGCCACGTCATCCGCATAGCCCTGGACATCAAACCCATGGCTATTCAGGAGGACCAGCAGTCTATCAATAACCAATGACCATAAAAGAGGAGACAGTACACCTCCTTGGGGACAGCCCTTTACGGCCCTGATGGTTACTGACTCGCCACCTAGTGTGGCTGTAATATCGCGATATTTCAGCATGGAGCGGATCCACCTAGTTGTAGACGGCGGAACCCCCTTCTCCGTAGCTGCCCTCTCTATTGAACCATAGGAGGTATTGTCAAATGCCCCCTCAATGTCCACAAAGGCACACAGGGCAATTTCCTTAAAAGCCACCGCTCTTTCAATCTTCGTGACTAGACCACTAAGAGCCATCACAGTGGATTTGCCAGCTTGATAAGCAAACTGGTTCCGATGCAGTGGGTTATTTACAAGGATTTCATTTCTTATTTGATTATCCAGGATTTTTTCCATCGTCTTCAATAGAAACGATGTTAGGCTAATTGGCCGATAAGCCTTGGGCTGGGTGTCCAGACGACCCCCTCCCTTTGGTATAAAGACCACATTTACTTTCCTCCATAGTTTCGGAATATAGTTAAAAGCATAACTTGCCCGAAACAACTGGACCAAGCTGGGGAGTATTTCCTCAATACCTCTTTGAAGTAAAGCCGGAAAGATACCATCCCCTCCAGCAGATTTGAACGGTTTGAAAGAGCCAATAGCCCATCTCACCTTGCTGGGTGTGAACATTTTTCCAGAGAGGCTCCAGATCCTACTGTGGGGTGAATAGTCTACCTCACTTGAAGGGTCATGCGGGTCCTCCTGGGTACCTACCACTATTGAGTCCGGAAAGTGGGTACCTAATAGTAACTCCAGGGTTTCCTTCCGGTTTTCAGTGAACATCCCGTTTTGCTTCTGAAGAAGCCCCAAACCATTTGAGTGATCTCTAGCAAGGACTTTCTGGAGACGAGCTGCAGAGGGTAATTCAATAATTCCCTCACAGAAGTTTCTCCAGGTAGCCCTTTTGGATCTTCTTAATTCCAGATTGTATTCCGTTAAGGCCATCCTATACTCGCCCCATTCCCCGGTGCGTTTAGCCTTATTGAACAACCTTCTAGATTTTTTCCTCAGCTTACTCAGCGCCCCGTTCCACCAAGGGACCAACTTAATGGACTCTCTTCGCTTAACTGGGCAGCTGTTTTCGTAAGCCGAGTGTATAGAATTATGCAGCTGGTTTGAACAGAATTCCAAGCCCTCTGGAGACTCTATGTTCCCCATTACCGAGGGCATTTCTGATTCGAGTGAGACTCTATAAGAGTCCCAATCGGTCAGTTTTGGAATTCTTATCTCCTGCCGCTGCATGGCCTCGGCCGCCAAATCGAATCTGATGTGCAAGTGATCCGATAAGGAGGCCTCTTCAGACACATGCCAATTTTTAACAAAATGACTAAAATGCGGACTAGCGAGGGTCAAATCTAGGACCTCCTGCCGAATCGCATTTATGAAAGTAGGTTTCCTTCCCCTATTGACAATATCTACATTATTAGTAATTATATACTCAAAAAGGTACTCACCCCTATTATTGATGTTTGTGCTGCCCCACACCGTGTGGTGCGCATTTGCATCGCATCCTATTAGGTAAGCCAGCCCATTGCGCTGGCAATGAGCTATGAGCCGCCTAACTTCAAGAGGAGGTATCGTTTCCGAGTCTCCAGGAAAGTAGGCGGAGGCCATTATAGCCTCCTGTTTCCCTCTTTCACCCAGAACCTCCACCATTACCGCCACTAAGTCCCTGGAGATGAACTCTGAAATGGGAATAAAATTAATTTGCGAGCTGGCCAAAATGGCCGCCCTTGGACTCTCAGTTCCATTACAATAAATCAACTTACCCATTTGTTTTGGTATACCTTTAATTTGGTTACCTATTACCCATGGCTCCTGTATTAGAGCCATGCCAATTTTCTGGCAGATAAACCTACGACAAAGGACGTCCGAAGACGCCTTTGCATGATGCAGGTTTATCTGTAGGCAGGTTAAGTGTGCCATCACTGCAGCGACGTCTGCTGAAGGCCTGCATTAGCCTCCTTGCTCGCACCGCCATTGCCAGATGGCGAATCCATGTCCTCCATCTTGCTGCTGTTGTCCACAGCTGACTGAGAGCCACCAGGCTTCACCAGTGGCTTGCGCGGGGTGACCCCTCGCGGGGCCATTCCCCGTACAACCGCTGACGCCTTCCTCTCCCTTTCCCTCCTTCTCCTCGCCTGTCTCCTGGAAAGGGCCGCCACACCAGTGGTTTTAACCACAGGTGTGGCCCCGATAGCCGCCACAGGTGCGGCCTCGATCGCCTTCACAGGTGCAGCCACGATGTCCTCCACAGGCTTGACCACTTGGGGCCCGCCCCTGGAACCTAGCTTTCCACCACCCTGGCCCCCCTTGGGGTGCAGTTGGACAATCCCAAACTTAAAATTGATTTTGAAGTCAATTTGTTTGAGCTTCTCAACCGATGAGTGGTCCATGGAGAACGTGCAAAAAGCTGAAGTGCCTTTCGCCTCTCTCCTGACCACTCTCCAGTTGATCGCCTGCATGCCCTCGTTTTGGCTTCTGATAAAACCCAGAAGCTTATCCGTGGGCAATTCGGCACTGTTTGGGAAGGTACCAAACACGATCCTAGCTCGAGGCAGGTTTCCCGCCTCAGCTACAATCAGCTCTGCACCTTCCCATGGCTTAATAGTGCCTATGGTCTCCCTGAGCCACTGTACAGTGGCCCGGTCGGCACAGGTCACTACCAGCCAACCAAGCCGAAGCTGACTGCCAAGGAACTTAGGTTTAAGCTCCTTGGCCTCCTGCTCCAGCACCTTATCCAAGATTCCCTCCTGGACAGCTTTAAGCTGCTCTCCAGTGAGGGCAACCTCAGGAAAGCCAGAGGGTAAGATCCCAATGCTCTCTGATTCCGCAGCCTGCCTGAAGGTAACTCCAGGCCGGACCGCAGAACCCGAGGCCACCAGGACATGTTCTTCCCCCCTGGCCTTTTTTTGTGCCGGTGAAGTGCCGTCCTCCGAGCGGTCCCTCTTTGGCGGTTGGTCCATCGTAGGAGCGCAAGTCTCCTTCCGTGGCCGCACCGCCAGAAGCCTTGTCTCGCTACCGGGCGCTTTGCCCTCAGCCAGAAGCTTCCTGTACCGCTTTTTCGCAGCCCCACACATTTTTTTCACATGAGGAGCCGCAGCAGGTTTGATGATGTCAACCTGCTCCTTCCGACACTCCCCGACGTCCGCACTTTCCCCTGTTTCCACAGAGGAGATCCCCCCACTTACGGGGGCCAGTTCCTCATCTCCTGAGGTTACCATATCGGAATTGAGATTTAAGTTCTCAATCTCCGAACGGATTTCCCCATCCGATGTGTCAACCATTGAGGATTCCACAGCGGAGAGAGGACCTGAGCCCTCGAAAGCCACCGCAGAATCCTCGCTGGTCCGTGACGCTTTAGGAGCGTTACCATCCTTATCATAATTTTTTATTTTTTTAGGCATTTTATTCCCACGAGTATTTGGGAAATGAAGGTCACCTGTGGGACACCCAGCTACCACAGGAAGGCTAAATAAAACTGGAGGGCGCCTGGTATCCAGAGTCCGCATATTTGGGACTGATTAACCTATCAGTCATTCATCCATCGGCATATGCTGTTCCACCTTAGATTAGGGTTTTTTGTTAAGGTTTTCTCCTTTAGCGCCGTACTTTGGCCTGAGTCAACTAGAACAAAACTGTAATAGACGACATCAGTTACCGACGATTGCCACGTGGAGGCAGTACGTACACCTGCGAATTGTGGCAAGGTTACCCCTACCACAATCGTACTCATCCCGCCAGCTGCCTGAAACATGACCAGAACAGCTCACGTGAAGAGCACCCTACTGAAGGTTACGGAGCTGATCTAATCAGCTGATCCCCCCACCAGCAGACGCCAAATCGTCATAAACACCCCATAATACATTTTTAGTCTTGCTAGATTGCGAATATCTTCCGGGTTCATTTAAACCCCAACAAGGGCAAATAAAACTCTGCCTTGGCCTAGGCAACTAATTATGTTCAATATTTTTATATAATTTTAAAAAAATACAGAATCGATTTATGAGAAGCATTTTAAACGCGGATAATAGAACACATATTAAAGACATGCTAGAAAAACTAAGCTGGAAATCAATCACCCAGAGAATACACTTTAACGTGCTAAAACTGTTTTATTTACTCGAAAAAGGAGATCTTCCTAAATATTTAAATAGTTTGCTGTCTACCAACAGAGAAGTTCATAATTATAATACCAGGAATACTCATTTTAGATTACCAAGGTACGGTAAATCATTTTCCCAACGATCGCTAGGGTATAATGGTGTGAAGTTATATAATTCTTTCAGCAACTATTGCAATCTTAATGACCTTCAAGAGCTAGAGTACGGCCAGTTTATTCAACTATTACACATATTCATTAATGAAAAAATTAATATTTAGTTATTTAGTAAGATATACAAATGTATTTAATTAATTATTTAATTTAGATAAAAATAGGTTTTAAAAAAATGTCAATAATGATAAATAAATAAATAAATAAATAAATAAATAAATAAATAAATAATTTTGAGGCAATGTTACTTCTTTTGTATTGGAGCGTAATTGCGCTAAATAGCAAATTAAGGGCCGACTGATTTTTGAATAACTGGGAAAACTATACCTCATTCAATAAACTGAAATTTAACATTGACGTTGAAGTGTTGTGATTTATGCAACCGTATACAATTTTATATCTTCCGAAAGAATACTACGGGAAGAAGTAAGCACCCTATTTGATATTCTCTGCTAATGTAATATCACATTTTTTATCCATATTTTCTAATTAATGCCAAAACACACTAATTTGGACATAACAGGGTTATCAGTTCAATTGGCAATCCAATATAATGAAGTTCACATTTTATTTTCTCACAGTAAATCATATTCTGTTTGGCTAAGTGTTCTATAAACTACAACTCTTCAAACCCAATGTTTGTTTGCCACCCCGGTGGCACAGTGGTTAGCATACTTGCTTTACGCTCCGGAGGTCCCGGTTCGATTCCCGGCGGATGATGAAAAAATCACGGCTTGTTAAGGGTAGGATCAATGAATTAATCACTCATTATCCGTTAACAAAAATGATTACAAAACTTCAAAAGGAAGCGGCCAAATCCCTCTATGGGATGTAGCGGCAGCGAAAAAAAAAAAAATGATTTGTTGGATACCCGTAAAACAATAGGATATTGCCATTTTTCCATCGGATTTCCAAAGCGCTATTTGTTAAATTTTCGATAATGCCTATTAATTCTTTGGAAATTGCACTTTTATCTGGATTTTTTGAAAATTTGGCTACAGTTTTTTCAGCTTATGTGAAAACGACATTTGCGATTGCCGCAAAAATTCCCATATAAACTCCGTTGCTGAACACTTGAGTGGCTAATTTTACGGATAACTTCTCAAATGCATTTGGTCGTATATGCTTCCTCGTTAATTTATAAAATATTTTAATTGTACCTTCATTAAAATCAAAAACTTTCTCTAAAATTTTCCAAGAAACTCTACCAAACTGTGTAACTATATCAGCATTAGTTAACCTATTTCTTAAACTTTTAATCAGATGTGGCGGATCATAAAAAAGATTTTTTTTTCATTTAAGAAAAAATAAGGCTTTGGCTCCGAAGCTCCTAACAGTTTATAGGCACTTATTTTGTTACTGCCTTGGTTACAATTCACAACACATATATCAAATCCGATGCGTGTTGCTTCAGAAATACAGTAAGTGAAAATTTGATGCAACTCATCACCTTTGACATTACCGATATAAATTCCCAAAGTTTGTTTCCAATTACTGTTCAAACCACGTAAAATAATAATCAAACCATGAGTTGCAATGATATTTTTTCGACCTAAATGACCATGATCTAAAAATTCATATATAGGTTTTGCACTCCAAATTCAACCTTTCACAAAACATATTCATCCTTTTCCAAATCAAATTCAACTTTATCCAAAAAATAATCATCCTTCTCCAAAGCAAATTCACCTTTTTCCAAAAAATAGTCAACCTTTTCCAAATCAAATTCATCCTTTTCCAAATCAAATTCAAACTGCCAAATTCAAGTTTTATATTTATGGAAATATCACATTGAAATTAAAAACATCGGATTGAACTCCTGTCATTCACTGATAATTCATACTTAGAATTTTTGAGATGCTTTGTGACCAATATTTTTGAGATTATTTTGGAATTATTGAAATTTTTTGCTATTCCAAGTTTTTGATATTGGTCTGCGGCGTATAAAATGTTTTTCTCGATTCAATGGTGAACCAGGAAAAACTTAATTATTTGTACCGGTAGGCGGTGGAGGAACTAAACTTGCCTGGATCTCCGTTTTTCCTTAACCCGCGACTGAATGGAAGGGTCCATCGCAGTTTCTCGTGAAATGAGCAACTGTTGGTTCCTAAATATTTCCTTTTATACCAAAGAACCGTATACATACACTATATTTTTGTATTTCTAAATTATTAAAATTTCCATATTCCTAAAATTTACAAATACCTATGGAATTTGTTAATTTTCTAAATTTCGAAAATCTTAAGCTTAATGTATGTATTAAATGTCTAAATTAACTAATTCCTAATACAACTTCTAAATTTCAAAAATGTTGTAAAACTCTTTAATGTCAGGCTTCTTAAATTTTACGAATTGTTAAAGATTTAAATCTTTAAACTCCCATTTCCCTAAATTTCTTAATTTTTTTTCTTTCAAAACTACGTTGCAAAATTCGTTAATTTCTTAAATCAATAATTCCAAATTCCAAATAAATGATGAATTTTAATTAAATAAAAATTTATAAAATCCTAAAATAATTTTTTCTTATGTATTACATATATAAATATAATTAAAAGGCAACTTTTATATTATTTTTAATTTATATATTTTTTAAAATAAGTATATTCCTTATAGTGAAATTTTATTTTTAATTTTCGATTCAAAATCGATTTCGATGCCAACAAACATCATCTTCAGTTGAAGCAATACTTATATTAAATAAGTATTGCTTCAACTGAAGATGATGTTTGTTGGCATCGAAATCGATTTTGAATCGAAAATTAAAAATAAAATTTCACTATAAGGAATATACTTATTTTAAAAAATATATAAATTAAAAATAATATAAAAGTTGCCTTTTAATTATATTTATATATGTAATACATAATAAAAGTGAAATAGCCACAGCAATTGAAAAGTATTTTTTTAAAAAAATGAGTTTCAATAATTTTTTCACTATTAAAATTTCCAAACTACAGAATTCTTATATTTGATAAAATTCCTATTTAAGCTTCTAAGGGTTTTTGCTTTCCAAATTTCTGACACTTGGGGTGAATTTTAGAGTGAAGTTCAGGGTTAATTTTAGAGACGGGTTTCCAGTGATTCACTCTAAAATAAGGGCATATTTTAGAGTGAAATATTGAATTTTATGGGTTAATTTTAGACTGACTTGTGGGTTGAATTTAAGAGTGAATTTTAAAATTAATTTGTCGTAATTTTAGGAGGAATTTTAAAGTTAATTTGCGGTAAATTTATGATGAACTTGATGGAGACATCTAAGGCGAAGTTTATAATAATTATAGGGCGAATTTAAAGATGCCTAAATAAAATAAATAAGCCAAGGGGCATAAACCTCGGTATATTTATTTTATTATACTTGTTATTTTGTATCTAGAATTTAAATACATTAAAGTTATTAAATTAAATAAATTCTGTTGCTCTACGGTTGAATTTGATTCGGAAAAGGATGAATATGTTTTGAATAAAGGTGAATTTGATTTGAAAAAGGATGAATTTGATTTGGAAAAGGATGATTATTTTTTGGCAAAAGGTGAATTTGATTTGGAAAAGGATAAATATTTTTTGAATAATGATGAATTTGATTTGGATAAAAGCGAATTTGATTTGGAAAATGATGAATATGTTTTGTAAAAGGTTGAATTTGGAGTGCAAAACCTATATTATATCTTCAGAAGTATTAAATTATAATTCCGGTTTGATTGTTATTTCGTCTAATAACAACACACATTTTTTATCCATTTTTGAAAGAAGTGCACTCTCTCTTGGTCTGTTACATATTTGCGACACTTTTCATTTGAGTGCCATTTTTGAATGGTTGACACCGCAGGCAATGAAACTTCTAATTCTAACATATAATTATAATGGGATGGAGATTTATAGTAAACATTTAAATATAAATCTCGTTCGACATTTTGCCAATGAGCATTAGCTTTATGATGCAACTGAGACAAAATAAATTTTCTTACCTGATCACTTTTTTGACTAAACATTTCATTAATTGTTTCTTTAACTAAATTATCTGAGCATAAGAAATCTAATTTCTTTTGTTTTGGTGAATTAAATATAAATCTAGGAACTTTCGTTGAATTTATTATATTGGATTTTTTTCTTCTAATATAAGGCATGACAGGAAATTGATCTTCAGTTCTTTCATCATTATCATGAAAATTAGATAAACAAATATTAGTTATACGGTTTGAATATTTCTTCTTAAATTTGGACCGGCAGGTGATCGATTTCCTTCCAGTGATAAATGATAGTCTTCAAGGAATGGCGAAATAGTGAGGGATATATTATCTATAACAGAAAAACATTGAACTTCTGGCAAAATCAATTTTTCTTCGGTGATATGAGTAGCTTTTCTTTTGAATGTCTTTCTAATTTATATATTTGGAACAATTGATAAACCTTCATATTCTTTATCGAACGAAACGGGATACACATTTTTATTTATAATTTTTTTGATCCTAAAATACGAATATCGTTGTCGTAGAAATGATTTTCGCAAAATTTTATGGGAGTGTTCAACTTTTCTGTGGTTATTTTCAATAATTTGTTGCCTGAATCTTTAATCCATACATTCCGTTTTTTATCACTACTTAGGAAATTGAAAAACGATAGAAAACTTCCATTTATACAAATATTTAAACATCCTTCGTATTCGTGTTAATAAACAAAATTACTTTTACTTATAACTAGAACCGCAGAGGTAAAAATATCCCTACAAGAACGTTCATTTGATTTTTTATTCCAGAAATCTTAAAATGTATTTAAGTTCATACATAGTTTCAAAATTAAATTTCAACAGATTTAAAAATCAAAAACCAAATGACCCACACAATCTTTTTGTACAACATCAACACAAAACAAATATCACTCACACATTCACACTGTTCTGTACGATCAAAACATTCAAAACGAAGAAAATAGGAAAAAAAATTATTCTACATTTTAGTTTTTAAATCGATTTATTGTTGTTTTTGTTGTATTTGTATTATACATCTACGATACGAGCGGAAAGAGGAAAAGTTTAAATTATATTCATTTTCAACCACAAATCTTACTGTATACTTCGATACATTGCAACCTAAATATATTATGCACAAAAAATTAGAAAAAATTTGTAAATCATACAAGTAACGCTATCTATTGAGGTAGTATTACAATTGGGGTGATTCCTCTATATATATATACTCAAAGATTATACATATGTATAACCTAAACATTAATAAATTTACAGGTTCATCAGTTCGAGTGGATCTGTTCTTCTTAGTCGCCTAAATCGCGGTTATTTTAGTATATCCCTGGCCAATTCGTTGGGATGTGCTTCTAGTTTTGAGTAATATTTCAAACTGAATTCTTTAATTGTTTCTTTAATGGTTTTAATTCCAAGGTCGGCGTGTATATTACTATTTCGAATGTACCATGGAGCATTGGTAATACTGCGAAGTATTTTCGCTTGAGTTCGTTGAAGGAGTTCTCTATTTGACGCGCTGGTGGATCCCCATAACTGAATACGATATGTCCATATAGCTGTCCAGCAGCAGTTGGGTTTTTCTTTTTATTTGGGTATCGGTAAATGGAAAATTGATATAGCTTCCTTATAGTTACGCCGCTGGTGGTAGGGTTCACAAACAATTTTTTTAGCATCCACTAGCATCACATAATAAACTTCATGTGCAAGAAAATACCGAATCTAATATCTGTATGAATTACCACACTACACAATTTACTTCACCGCCCGTATACTTCATGAATCTTCCCCTCCTAAATAACCACTTATTCACACATATTTACCATATATTATAGAGTATATATATACGCCATAACCTACTTTTACTATGGAAAAATTTGGACTAATTTTTGTGACCTTCATTTGAAAATACGGGAGGTTTTATAGTGGTTTGAAACATACGCTTTATTAATTTATGTAACTAAAATGGTGACACTAGCAATGTGAATGTGGGTTAAATGTCAAAACAAAACTTTTTTCTAAGAAATAGGCGTGTAACATTTTATGGCCAAATTAATTAATGGTTTTATTATAATTTTATTTATCAAAAGTTTAATTCACAAGCTTTTTCGGCGTATAATTTTTAATAATTTGAGAGCTTAATCCACATTCACAGCGGTAGTGACATCTACTTTTGCTTAACGCCAAAGCGTATTGTTGTGTGGCTAACTTCATCATGTCAAAAAATACGGGAGGAAAAAAAAATCGTTTAGTCCACGTAATGGCGTATATATATACTCTATAATATATGTATTTACGTCAACGTAAAACAAAATATTGAAGAAAAACTCTAGACTTAAACATACTAAATCTTTATTGATATATTAAACTTGATTTTTGAAACACAAAATTCTAGTTATAACTAACTCTATAAATTTAAAACCCATTAAAGAAACTTGTTTTGATTAGGATTTGTTTTCCTTTTTTTTTTTTTTTTAACAACAAACTATATTATATAAAAAAAAAATTTACTATACTAACTTATAAAAAAAATAAAATAAACAAAATTCGGTAATCAATAAACTTTGTTGTACATCCACAAAGGTATATTTACTGGCAAGTTTGAACTCCCTTCCAAATGGTGGTATATTTATTTAGCTGAAACTCCTACTCTAACGGACCAACGGCCAAACCACATTTGTAGGGGTTGGCCACATTATCTCTCATTATAAAATCTATTTTACAAAGTCTTGTTCACAAAATCTCGCAATATAAAATCTTGCATTACAAAATTTCGCAGTACAAAATCTCGCATTAAATCGAGTAATTCCATTTACTTAGATAAAACGGGTTAGGGTCATTTGACCGTTTCCGAAGACATCGAAACAAAATTATCGAATGATAAAATATCGAAAAAAAAAATAACGAAAGTAAAAATGTCGAAAATAAAAATGTCGAAAAAATATAGTCGAAAGAAAAAACATCGACTTTTTTTTAATCGAATTTATGGTCGAATTTCGACTAAGATGTGATCATTTCAAATCGGGCGCCCGATTTGAAATGATCACATCTTAGTCGAAATTCGACCATAAATTCAAAATCATTCATAATTCAAAATATAGATTTCGAAATATGTAATGATGAATTAGTTCCTAACATAATATATTTACATATAGTAAATAGAGTTGCATAACCCTATTTAGTTGTATGTATTTTAATACTGAAAAGCATATTTCCATCGTCTTTAAATAAGGTTTTTTTTTTTTCATTTTTCCCAAATTATTTGGCGAAGAATACAGTTGGAGAAAATGAAAAAGGACTATGGAACGGATGAACAATTCTCTCTGAATAAGAGAATGCTTAAATTTCTTGCTTTTGTACCAGAAAATGAAGTGGCAAAATATTATAAATCTTTAAAAAGACAATTATGTAGCAAGAGCAAGAAATTTGTCATCTGGTTTGGAAAAAATTATTTATATGGAGATAAAATTTAAAAAAATAATGGAAAGGACTCCAAACCTAAATTTCCTCCAGCTCTATTCTATGGACGACCATGATTTATTCAACGAAAACTTACCTCGAACGACAAATCATGTTGAAGCTTGGCATAGACGTTTACAAGTAATAATTGGAAAAAGTCATATTGGTTTGTAGAGTTTGATAGGCGAAATAAAAAAAGAGTATATCATATGAGTATGACAAGTGTCGAAAAGATTATGTCTGAACATGCTAGGAAAAGAAAAAGATGTCTTATTAATAAGGAAGATAGATTAAGAGAAATAATGTCCTTAAGGGAGTTGCAGTCAATATGGATATTGTTTTAAAATTACACAATTCCCTAATGATTGAAAATTAAATAAATATAAAATTATATACATATGTATATCATTCGAGAAATCGAACAGTTAACGTGAAATGGTCTTATCGTTTCTTCTCATATGCCTTTTACAATTGACAAGTTTTCATATTTTGATGTGGATTTTCAGTTCAAAAAATCGATGAAATATCTATTCGACATTTTTTGTTGGTGTAAATTCTTTCTCGATGAAAAAATTTTCGATTATTTTATTTTCGATAATTTTAGTTTCGATGAAAAATAAAAGTTCGACGTTTTTATAAATCGATATTTTTTTTTTCGTCTAATTGGGCTAATCCCAGATAAAACTCCTAATTGATCAATTTAGTATTTCTAAGACCCTTCTAAAATAGTGTTAGCTGAAAAAACATCGGTTTTAGAACAGAAACCTGTATAGGAATTCCGTGCAGTTTATTAAAATTATCTAAACTAACGTTTTTATCAGTTGTTTTATCCCTTCAAAAAATAATCAATTCGCATGTAGAGGGTTTTCAAAAGCACACTATAACTTTTATTTTAGTATAAATTGTTCAAACTAAATTTGCACGGAATCCCTATACAGATCTATAGTGCGTGCCCACTAAAACTAAACAAATTAAAATGGAAAAGCAGTCCCACCTTCAATGCCCTATAGCAGAATAACCTAAGTCCAGTCCACCAATCTCTTGATCGAACGATCTCAAATTGCACAAAAATTATAAAACACAATGCCCTATCGAAACACAATACATATAATTTTTCACTTTCCAAAAATTTTTCATAAACGATATATTTTTTTTTATATGGCTCGACTGTTTTACGAAAAATATAGATTTAATGATTTATTTATTTTTGTTTCAAAACAACAAAAAAATATCTATTTTTGTTGTTGAAAATACAATAAAATTAATAAATATAAAAACTGTGAGTTAGAAGAATAAAATAATAGTATGTAGTTGAAGTGAGCGAGAAGAGTAAAACAACAATTATATTGGATAGACCACAAAATGGTTTAGCAAACCAAATATTGATTTTTCGTTTTTACTACATATAAAAAATAAATTGCCATCTAGTAACAGTTTAAAGAACTAAACAAAAAGAGATGAGGTGAAATTTTATCTTAGACGCAATTGTCATTAATAATCAAAATAAACGATTTTATTAATTTTTTGCAATTTTTTCGATTAAAATTAAAAATTCGAAAAAAGCCACCGTGAATAAATTCAGGGGTCTATTATGAAATTTTTACGATTTCGTAAAATTCGATCCGCCGCGGATATCCCTATTATGAAATTTTTTTTGTTTCGTAAAATACGAAAATCGTAAAATCCGCCTTATTATGAACCAAAAAAAAAAAAAACGAAATCGAATTTTTCGAAAAGCAAACGTCAAAATTCGACTGCTATATATGTGACGAATATCGTATTTATCTTAGACAATAGAATTAATGGACCGCTAATACAATGACAGTTCAATATAATTTTCAAATAAATGATGATGCCAACATACAACTAGCGGTCAAGAGGCAAATTGCGGCATAAACGAAAACTAAACATTTATCAAAGTTGTCAACATCAATAAATTTTTATTTAATTTTTGGCTCCTTTTCGTGTGTTTTCTATTTTGTCACCGTTTAATAGTTTTAAATTCAATTTAATTTGATTTGAGATATTTTAATTGTGATTTTTGCACAAAATGTTTCCTCGGTTTCTTTTATTTTTACTGAAAATGGAGAGAAAGTGTGTCGCAGTTGGTTGTGATACCAGTTTGCCATTGACAGATAAGACTGTTTCTTTGCATCTGTGAGTACAAAAATAAATGTTTATTTTAATATTCAGTGCTTGCAACTGCTTATAATTTCAAATATTAATGATGTTTTCTTTTATAAAATTTAATCTTAATGTTGATTTTTCGATTATTCCTAATAAATTAAATGGTAACGAACTTTTTAGTTAGCGAATTCGCCACGATTTGCCTCTTGACCGCCACTGTATGTTGGATCGCATATGAAGTAAGCAACTAGCAGTCCATTTAAAAATATATAGTCAAAGGTATTTATGAAGACGACGAAGTATAGACGGTTATTATTAAAAATTAAAATATAATAATATACATTAAAATTAAACATAATTTATTTTTCAAAATGTAAGTTATACAATTATTTTATCCAAATTGATTTGTTTAATGTATTTTAATAAAAATTACAATTTAATTTAAACTTATTTAACTATTCGTAGGTCATCAACTAATGGTCAACAATTTTTATATTTTAATTTCTTTTATGGAGACAAATGTTGGCATAGCTAAACATTTTTTAAATGCACCTCAATATAAGGAGACAACTCAACATTTGTGGAGAAAAGTAGCACAAGAGTTAAATTAGAAAAATCTATTGACGGTTAGAAAAAAGTGAGGTGATGTGTGAATATATGTTGCTTGTAAAGAGCGCTACACACGATCCAATTTGGTTGGTTGGTTGGTCCGATTTGGTTGGATTGGATGTAAAATTGGATCGTGTGTATGCATGTCGGTCCGATAAAATTAAGTTGGATGCGTTGGATGGAAATTCCATCCAACCAACCAACCAAGTTGGATGGTGTGTATGGTTGTCGGACGATATTTCATCATTTGTTATGAATTTCATAGGGTATACAAAGGGGGAAAATGTATTTTTTATAATATAAAAAAGAGAAAAGGAATATTTATGACGTGTTGTTTTATGCGTAGCAACCTAAAGTAGGCTGCGAAATAATTGGAAAAATTCGATTTTGCCTAAACAAAAATCAAAAAATCGGATGGTAAATTGGATCGTCTGTAGACGACATCCAATTTGGTTGGACCGACCGTCGGACCAACAAGTTGGATCGTGTGTAGCGCTCTTAAGACTCTAATATTATTTCTCTTATAGGTTTGGAAAGATTTCAAGTATACGGTGAAAAATAAGCTGCGAGCAAATAAAAAATGTTTAACCGGCACTCGAGGAGGTCCATACAAAATTTAAAAAAATAAGCAAACAAGAAGAGCGGGTTGATCGATTACTTGATTTAACCGGAGAGATCGAAGGACTTAAAGTTAAAACTTTTGGGTGTAAAGCCCCTACGCCGTTGGCCAGAAATATTGATGTCGATAACGATGATTTGGCTTTGTCGACAGAAGAATTCGAAGCCGAAATTCAACATGAATTAAATCCTGATGAATTTCCTATTGAAAATTCTCCTGTTACATCAAACCACAAAGCCACAGCCATACAACCGTTAAAATCAACAAGCCAAACAAATTTTATTACACAAAAATAAATTAAAGGTCGAAGAATTAGAATTGAAAAGAAAAGAATTGGAACTTAAGGAAATAGAATTAAACTCAAAAATGTAATTTAATTTAATTTTTTAATGAATTTAATTTTGATAAAATTTTTAATAAAAACTATAAATTTGAAGTCGATACACTATTTTTTATTGAATCCCGAATTCTTTTAGCTTCTTCTGCTAAATTTTCCAAGATCACTTCTTGTTTGACATTTGTATCCATATTATACTCTCGCTCAATGATATTTTCATCTATCGGCACGTTATACCTGATACATAAATTATGAAGCAAGCAGCATACATTAATAATTTGTGCGATTTTTTCGGGCGTATAGTGCAACTCTCGTGAATGTAGCAAGCACCGCCAACGCCCCTTCAGGATACCAAAAACACGTTATATAATTGAACGAGCTTTTGCATGTATGTTGTTGAAACGAGCCTCACTAGAGCCCTCAGCCGTTTTTCGGTACGGTGTCTTCATCCATGGTTCTAGAGTATAACCGGAATCACCTAAATAAATTATAACCAATTAGTACAGCAACATATACCATCATAACATTATTACCTAATAACCAAGACGTTTTATCGCTTGCTCTCCAATTTTGTTCCATAATAATCCTGTTATTGCTCGCGTTCCATATGACTGAGTCGTGGGAACAACCTCCATACCGGCAATCAACTGATGTTATTTCCATCTTGTAACGTAAGTCTACGCATAAAAATAAATTGTTTAATTTATTTTGTTAAATTATGAAATGATTAGTTATACATACCATCATTACGTTTAAACTATGAGCACCCTTTGTATTAAAAAAATGATGTTCATTTCTGGCTGACCATATGATATTAATGTGTGTACCGTCGACACAGCCTATAACTCCTGGAAAACCCGTTTTATTGAGAAAGTATTCCTTCGAATTACATTTTTCAGCCTCCGATAAATTAAAGTTTATATACTTGTCACACATTATTGATTCCAAAACATTTAATGTTTCACTCAATCCCACCGATACTGTAGATTGAGCCATACCAACCAGATAATCTTGCCCCACTGCTTGCTGGTAAGAACCTTCAGCCAGAAATCGAAGCGTGTTTGCAAGCTTCAGTATCGGTGTAATTGCATCCTTATTTTTGGTCGGCTTCAAATGTGGTTCGATTTCCGTCAGAATAACATTGAAGACTTCTCTGGATACTCGGAACAATTTAATAAATCTAAAATAATTGTATTTATTAAAAAATAATAAAATAAATTTGTGATCATTATTGTTTGATGTATGTAGTACCTTTTATTCGGCAAATCGAGTGGATTGGAAGTCATACGCAGGCGTTTCCTTTGAATAAAAGTCGGGATCACTTGCTCATCGGAGTCACTGTCGCTCGAGTGAACAAAAAACCCAACTGTATCCATCATATTTAAGCACTTGCATCACGATTATCAAACTAGGTGAATTAAATTAATTTATATTAAGATAAACTTACAAATGAACACAATAACACAAATAAAAAATGACGTATATTTTCACTTTGACAGGAAACACAATGAACTTTGCTGTTTCTGATCTCAAAATAACACAAAATGGCAAACTTCATTGTCTTAAATTTTACGATCAAAAAGAAAATTTCATAATAGGAATATCCGCCGCCCCGGTGCGGTGGCACAGTGGTTAGCATGTTTGCTTTAAGCTCCGGAGGTTCCGGGTTCGATTCCCGGCGGGTGATGACAAAATCACGGCTGGTTAATGTTAGATCATTGAATTAATCACTCATTATCCGTTAAAAAAAATGATTACGAAACTTCAAATGAAGCGGCCAAATCCCTCTATGGGATGTAGCACCAGCGAAAAAAAAAAAAAAAAAAATATCCGCCGCGGATTGAATTTTTCGATTTCGTATTTTACGAAATCGAAAAAATTTCATAATAGCCCCCAGTGTTTGTTCCGCACGGCTTATATAAACATCTTTGTTGGCCCTGGCACATGCTTTCTCTATACCTATATAAACACACACAATATACTTCACTGTATTATTTATTTGTATACTGCTGAAAATATTTCCGAAAACAACATCGTACACATACACGACCGCGCACATAATTTAGAAAAAACATAAACAATCGCACACTATAAAACTACTCTTAGGGGTATATCCTCCAACAGGTTGCAAATAAACTATTTGCGCCTCAAAATCTGACTACTTGATTGATTTTAACATGAGTTTTCAATTGAAATTTCTTTTTTTTTTTACTTTTGCGACTGAGTAGTAAAAACATTATAGAAAAGTTATCACCGACTTTTTGACGATGCAAATAAAATCAAGTAAGTCAAGAAAATAAATACTACTCAGTCGCAAAAGCAAATGAAACACAAAAAAAAAAAGAAATTTCAATTGAAAAACTCATGTTAAAATCAATCGAGTAGTCAAATTTTGACCCACTTTGTTACGATGGGGGGGTGGGGGTGTTTTTCAAAATGTTACGTAACCAACAAATTTCTTCTTTTTTATCAAAAAATTACATATTTTTTCTGGATATTAAATTTTCATTAATTTGATACATTAACCTAAAGAGATCCATTCAATAAAGCATCATAATAATTACCTATAACTGTATTATAACTGTAATTACCACACTATAACTATATTACCTATAACTGTGTGTATTACTGTAATTACCACACTAGGTCTAGTGATTTTTTTTTTTTTTTTAAATGCTGCCAATGGCTTTATTCTTGAATCTTTCTACATAAGAAACTAACAAGAAGTAATCAAATCTTAAGCTAAAATTATTACATATTTTAAGTCTTAACCAATGTTAATACTTATTGTTGGTGCTCACAATTTAATTAATTTAGATTATACTTATACATACATATGTATAACATCAACATTTAATAAATTTACAGGTTCACAGGTTCATCAGTCCGAGTGGATCTGTTCTTTTCAGTCGCCTAAATCGTGGCTGTTTTAATATATCCCTGGCCAATCTGGTCTAGTGATTAAATAAACTTTACTATTCTCGAGATAACTTCTACTTTAAGTACGCAAAAAATAAACATTTTCAATTACTAAATAAGTTATCAAAAGCATCTCTAGGGCTTAAATCTTGGCCAATGTTTAGTCTGATTCCTACATTTTTGCTTTCAACTAGAAAATAGGGTATGTGTTTTGTATCTTCATACTAATATGGCCGGTATTCGCACTATTCAATAATAAAAATACACTCAATCGTTACGTTATTCTTCTGGGGGAGGGGGGTTTCTCGCAATTTGTTACGATCTGTTACGAGGGGGAGGGAGGGGGTTCAAAATCGGGAAAAATTGCGTTACGTAATTTGTGAACAGCCCCTAAATTACAAAAAAAAAATTGAAAAACTCATGTTAAAATCAATCGAGTAGTCAGATTTTGAGGCGCAAATAGTTTATTTGCGACCTGTTGGAGGATATACCCCTTATTCCTTCTATGTACATATACATATAATAAAGAATATATTTATTTGTGCTGTCAGATCATTCAATGCCACTACATAAATAGCCGTGACATCAGTCTAAAAAAGTAAAATCATTAATATAAAGAAGATCTCCCCTGAGTCCGAAAATGTGGGTTTCGAAATGATTTCTGTCTGTCCGTTTGTCCGTCCGTCTATCAGTCTGTGTCTTCTCTATAGCCCAGATGGCTTAACCAATCGAACAAAAACTTTAGATTTAAGCTTTACTTTTGTAAAAGAAAGTAATAAAAAATAATTAATTGGTAAGAAGTTTGCGTAATTGGTTTCTCAAAATTCCCTGTTCGTAGAAGAAATGTGTTGGCCACACATCAATTTTATTTTTTTTATAAAATTTTTTTAATTTTTTTTTTTAAATTTTTAATTTTTATTTTTTTTTACTTTTATTTTTTGGAAACTTTTTGTTTTAGTAGTTTTTTGTAAACCTTATACTTTTTGATATATTTGCAAAACAAATTTTCTGGCCCAAGGGAGTGGCCACTTCCGGTTGCCCGATTTGGACTAAAATTCACTGGGGCCTTCCAATTTATCAAAAAAGCTTAAATCTGAAGTTTCAGTTCGATTGATTAAGCCATCTGAGCTGCAGAGCGGACACAGACGGACAGACTGACAGACAGACATCATTTCGAAACCCACTTTTTCGGACTCAGGGGACCTCAAAACAGATAAATCTTCAATAATCTCAAGGTCGAAAATTTTCATGATTACTATACTTTATTTTACTTCGTAAAAGAAAGTAATATATCGAATTGCAGGTTGTACACAATTTTATTGAAACTAATAAAATTTTAATACACAATTTTGCATTTTAGCAAATTGATTTTTTTTTTCAAACATCGTCAGGCTTCGTGTTTCTTTAAAAATTTCATTTCATACTTTCGTAGATTACTAGATTATTTTATTTCTTTTTTAACTTTAATACAAATTCGCTCGTCGAAATGAAATGATGTATGTATGTAGGGATGCTACTCATTTAATTATGTTTTTGTTTACGTGATTTTTTATTGTTAGGAAAATGTTTTTGTTTTCTTGAAAATTGTTTGGCGGGTGAAAGTATTCTTGTTTGCGGAATAAATTTTTATTAATTAATTAAATACAATACCCACGAGATAAATAAACACTAATAAAGTGTATTTCAATAATTTTGAGGAAATATAATTTGTGAATTGCGGTTTTAAATAAGTTAAATTTTTTTGAGTTTCTGAAAATCATAAAACGTTGATGGAGCATTGTTAACTGTAAGTCAGTGGTTGAAGGCATCAAGAAACGCGAACCAATGCACATCCTTCTTTCTTCAAATCAAAACTGACGAAACGTCAAAAAAATGGCCAATATTTTCTTAATGCTTTGCATTACCCAATATTCCGACAAGCGACAACCTTACAACACATCTATGCTCATTGAAGATCAAATTTGTACTAAACAAAAAAACTACTAAAAGAAATGAAGAAAATGAAATGTTTAACCCTCTTCAGGCGGCATAGGTACAATTGTACCTTTTCGTGTTTTTTGAATTGCAATAACTTTTCTTGTAGAAGCGATAGAGAATGGAACTTTTGTAAGATTTTTACATTTTTAGTCTAGATCATATAGGAACGCATAAAGGGAGGAATGCTTATATTATAGGGAGGAAACATACAGTGAGGACTGTTAACGTGTAAAATTATGCCGCCGAACGAGGGTTAAAGGGACACGAAGCATGACGATGTTTTGAGAAAAAAAATAACTTTACAAAAATGCAAAATTACTTATAAAATGATTATTAATTTTAATCAAAATTGTTCACAAATTGCATTTCGATATATTTAGTATCAAATTATTTATATTTGTAAATAAAAATATTCAAATAAATTGAAAATAAAGACGATATAAAAAAATGTACTTGAAAATCCCATATGATTTTTTTACGTTTCATAGGAAAATAAAAATCTGTATACCCTAATTAATACTACCACACATTTTTGTGTCACGGCTTTTTATGTAGTGGCATTGGATCATTATATAAAAATACAAAATACACAATATCATCACGTAAGAGAAAAGAGGAAAAAACATTTCTATTCATTTATAGAAACAGAAATACCACTGCGTAATTAGTGATTTTCCCAAATATGATTCCAACGCTTGCTGACTGGCGGCTAAAATATTTCGTATGTAGTTTTATATGGTCAAAATGTGTCTTGAATGTTTCATTAAATTATTAATTTTGACTAAATTAATTTTAAAATTTGATACTTTATTATTAATCGCAACATACTCATCTTTATTAATCATAAAAAAAAGCAGGGGGACATCCACTAGTTTAAACAAGAAACTTGTATTTGTAAACATGATTTTACTTGTTTTTGCATGTAAAAAAAAAAGTAGTCAGCGCTGCCCAAGCATGGGGATAAATGAACTAAAATCGATATTGGGAAAGTCCCTCATTCAATTTTAATTAGATCTAAATCTTAGATAATGCATTTAATTTAATGTGGTTAGTCCACACAAATTTAAGAAACATGCATTATTAAGCGAAAAATCAAAAAAATTGATTTGTTTCGCTATGAATATGAAAATAAAAAATATAAAACAATGCCTGTTGAATGCATCCCGATGGATTGCATTTTATCCATATTTAATTTTTCTTTTTCACTAAATTAAATATTATGTATATAAACATATACATATTTGAACACTTTATACCACTAAATAAATAAATAAAATAAAATATATTAAATTAAAATTAAATTCTCGAAGAAGACGACAAAAACACGTCCTTCTTCTTCGAGCGTCAACGACCGCCCATACTTTTCTCTTTTTATCGCATGTACATTTTTTTGTGTTGTGTGTAGTTCTAAGTGGCAACAAAAAAAATGTTGGTAAATCGGACATTAGCCTTAGTGATCGACATTTATTTTAAAAAAAAAATGTAATGTTTGTAAGTTGTTTTTATAAATTATGTGTAACTTACTATAAAAATACAAAATGTAAATACTTAAACAATAATTTATATAAACAAAAAAGAATAAATAAATAAATACTTCATTTCAAATTAAATAGGTTTAAAATACAAATTCAATTAATGTTTAAAGATATTACTCTTTATTTAAATGTTGATCATCAATATCGATAAAAGTGACGCCTTCAAATTGGGAAACACTCTTAAAATACTCGTTCAGTTCTTTCGTATCTTTTAGAACAATTTCACTAGGGGTACATGTCAATATAACTTGCTGCTCTTGATATATTTCCTCTAACTGGGCAATGTTTATCAGAAGATTCTTGTTTTTATTCAGCATCTGAAAAAATCAAGAGCAGCTACAAAATCTATCTTATAATTGTGTCCATATTTAAATAACTTACCACAGAAATATCATCTAACGTTAACAATTTGTGTTTGTTATGTAATGAAACACCCAATATAAACATTAATTTAGCTAAATATAAGTCACCTTGCGTGGGTATTTCGTCAATTAAACTGAACATCATTGATTGTTCCTGGTAATGATTATTCTTTTTCTGAATTATAAACTGAAACGATTTAAGCACGTTCATTGGGTTATCTTCGTTAGAACTCTGGTCTAAATTATTAATCAAACCATTAAATCCTATTTTCATTGTATGATTAAAATTTTCTAACAATAGGTTTGCAATGACTATGGATTTGTTTACTTGATCAAAAATCTGTATGTTGACACTCGTATAAATATCACTAATCAACTTTAAATGTTTCACCGTTTGGATTGTCTTTGCAGCTTGGTAAATATCGCCAAGAAGCTTTTCTTGGAAATACCCAAAGTTTATGGTTTGTTGTAATGTGTCGTAAAATGGGCATTTTGCAAGTCCAGTCGCTTTGGATTCCTAGAAATATAAAACAAGTACAATCATTAAATCTGATCCAACTCTATCAGAACAAAGGTTCATTACTGTCTTCATTTAGTAACAAAATATGCTGGTTATTTATTCTATTATGTAAAGGCGCATTTACAAGAGTCACTTCGGATGATCATCGCGGATGATTCATCCAAAGTGAAGATAAAGTTGAAAATGTTCAACCTCTTTCACTGCTCATTTTTCGATGATCATTCCTGATGAAAGACTCATTTACTTGGGATGATGTTGGAGGATTCACCCAAAGGTATTCGTACAAATTCGCCTTTAAGGGATTATTCACACCAAGCGCGAGTAGCGAATTGCGAGTAACCATTTTTCAGAAAATTTTGACATAAAATACACTTAAACACAATCGATTTTTCGATTTATAATATAATTACGATTACTTTATTCAAAATAAACTAAATTGAGCCCTAAAAATTCTTTAAAATACAAAATTATGTTCCACTCGTGTTCTACATAATTTTTATTCGTACGAGAATTGACATTCGTACGAGTATTTTTTTAAAAATCATTTCAAATGCGATCAAAATGATTTTTAAAGATTAAAATAATATAATTTATATCGAATTATGTATTATAAACTTGGTCAAAACGAATAATGTAAAAAACAGGTTTTGAAAAAATTACAAATAATTGATCATACGGATGGCATTGATTTTGACATATAAATTCGCTCGCGTTTAGTGTGAATCGAATTTGCGAATTCGTGTTTGGAATTTATTCGCAACTCGCAGTACGCGTTTGGTGTGATCAGTCTCTAAAGGGTAAAACACACCAAGCAGCGACGACGGGCGACAAAATTAAATGCTTGTTATTTTGGTGATTTAATGAATACAAATCGTAGTTTAAGCAAAAATACATGTACATTTTATTAAATCATTCAAGTATTTCATAATTTTAATAGAAAAATATGCATTAAACGAAAATACATCGAGTGAAGTTGTTTCTGTCGTCGCGACTATATGTTCCACATCTAGCTTCAAAAATATGTCGCGTCTCGTCGCTACACATAATCTCACTGTTTTTTGATTTATATAAAAACAAAAAAGAATTTATCAAGAATTTGTTAGTTTTATTTATTATTATAGAAAAATTAAATTAACTAAGGATAAAACACACCAAGAGCGACACGACATATTCCAAGCAATCCACATAATAGACGCCAGCATCTGTGCACACCAAGCGACGCGATTTTTTTCCTTTTTTAGGTAGTGTATTTTTCTACGAATTAATTAATTTAATTTTTCTATAATGATAAATAAACCTAACAAATTCTTGATAAATTCTTTTTTGTTTTTATATAAATCAAAAAACAGTGAGATTATGTGTAGCGACGAGACGCAACATTTTTTTGAAGCTAGATGTGGAACATATTGTCGCGACGACAGAAACAACTTCACTCGATGTACTTTCGTTTAATGCATATGTTTCTATTGAAATTATGAAATACCCATCTTTGGCATTCGTGTGACGTTTGAGCAGAATAGATTGAATGCTAGACAACTTCATTGTGATTTTTTGTGTTAACGAAAACAAATTAAACGTCAAAATATTGTCATATCTTTTGTATAAAGTGGACCAGATGCAATTTTATTTCTATTATTACAGACATACAGTATGTTCCATAAATAGGTTAACAAACATCTTTTTTTCAACTTCAGCAATTTTTTTTATTATAAACTAAACAACACAAATTCACAACTTTTCCTTAATTAATATAGATAATATTTGCTGAATATAAAATCATAATACAAACAAAGTGCATTAAAATATAAGATTTTTAAAAAATTATGTTAAAAATTATGTTCCAAAAATAGGTTAACAAATCATTTAATAACCACAATGACCCCAATTTCGTAATGTCATCTTTGCCAATCGTGACAGTAACGAGTGTGTATATTTTTAGGTCCCTTAAATTATTATAGCCGTTTTATTCCGAACTTATCGACAGAATTAAAGGATTTAGATAAATTATTACAGAAAGAGGAACCGTATGTGTGGACCACTGGACTGAAGAGTCGTGTGAAAAGGCTAAGAAGCTGATTAAAGAAAAAAAAATATTGGAAATATATGATCCAGAGAAGCCCTTAATTTTAGCTACAGATGCCAGTCCATATGCCGTTGGTGCTATTTTGTCACATGCAGTTAACGGAATAGAAAAACCAGTTCTGTTTGCGTCTAGCTCATTATCATCAGCCGAGCGCAACTATTCACAACTTCATCGCGAAGCTCTTGCTATTATATTTAGCCTTAAAAAATTCCACAAATATTTATATGGAACCAAGTTTACCACAGTGTCACACCATGAGGCTTTAAAAGAAATTTTTAATCCTAAGAAGTCAACTCCATCAGTAGCCGCATCGAGATTGTAAAGATGGGCAGTAATTTTGTTGTAGTTTACAAAAAAGGATCACAAATGTTAAATGTAGATGCATTATCAAGGTTACCGCTGAGTCAAGAGACTACTATTGAAAGTTCGAAAATAAACTATTTTAATTTTTCGGAAAATCTTCCTATGAATATTTATAATGTACAAAAAGCAATGAAAAAGGATATAATTTTAACTCAGATATATGATTTGGTATTAAACGGATGGCCAAACAGTAGTAGTGGATTGAGTAATGGGTTAGTTACGCATTTCAGTAAACGTAAGTCATTGTCGTGTGGAGATAATTGCTTATTCTATTTCAACCGTATTTACCACAAAGTCTTCAGAATACAACGTTGCAATTATTACATGAAAACCATTTAGGAATAGTCCGGACGAAAATGGTGGCTAGGTCATACCTATGGTGGTTAAATATAGAGCAAGATATAGAATCGTTTGTCACTCAGTGTTTAATATGTCAGCAAACAAGAAATATCAATAAAGAAAAACAGTTTCCGTCATGGCCAGAAGCAAGATATCCATTTGAAAGGATACATATTGATTTTTTCCAAGTTTAAAACAATCATTCTTTGATTGTAGTGGATGCCTATAGCAGATATTGCGATGTTATTTTAATGAAAAAAACTAATGCTAATTGTGTTACAGATGCTCTGTGTAATATCTTTGCGGTTTTTGGGCTACCAGGAGTGATTATATCGGATAACGGACCACCGTTTAACTCATCGGAATTTACAAAATTTGCAAGCTGTCATGGCATTGAGCTAAAGAAATCTCCTCCGTATCATCCACAATCGAATTCTCTAGCCGAACGGAATGTCCGAAGTGTAAAAAATGTTCTAAAAAAGTTTCTTCTAGAGGAGTCTAACAAATTAACCATTTCAAAAATAATACAAAAATGTTTAATACATCATACAAATACGCCTAACTCCGTGAATTCATGTACGCCGTCTGAAATGATTTTCTCATTTAAACCAAAAATTGTATTAGATTTAATTAACAAAAGAAAAGTAACTTTCGCAGATAGAGATGAAATAGTAATTGTAAGGAGTAAGGGAAATTGTAAATTTAAGGCCCGAATTTATAGTCGTAACTATTGCTATTTGCTATAGCAACGATTTTCGAAAATCATTTCAAAATCATGTATAAAATTCGATACGAATTTCGAATTTACTTTCTTGTCTTGGATATATTGTAGCAACGTTTATAGTGATGAATTTTGATCACTATAACCATTGTTACATCTATATGGGGCATTTGCATTTAAATCTCACATAAAAAAATTTAAAATATAATTTTTGAATCATAATTTAATTAATTTTTGAATTAAAAAAAAATTAAAATATAATTTTTAAATCATATTTCTGTTTCTTTTAAATCTGGGCGTGAGCAGATTTGTGTTTTGCATTTTTTTTAATAATCTTTTGTGCTATTTTTAATTTTTCTGTCGTTAAACGTTTCTAACGTTTTACGTTATTTTTAAAATTGACGAAAAAAAAATTTATGAAGAAAATTCATTTTCTCATATATTTTATATGGATGGCTTTTTTGATGATATCTCGAGAACGAATTGACTGATTTAGATGAATTTTCTTTTTTTACTAATTTTTAATTAATAATTATAATTATGTACATATATAATTTTTTTATCGTTTGTTTTATTTGATAATTTTTAATTTTCACGAAATTACGCACAACCACTTTTTCAAAAAACTAAAAACTAAATGGTTTGTTTACAGAAAAAATACCAACCATATATTATTTGTCTATAGTCATCTGTCCGCAACTGTCCACGCTTGAGAAAGCGGATTTGATATGGGTTGTTGTTGTTTCCATTAGTTTCTGGTCTAAGTGCGCCGCGATTTATCAGCATTTGTTTTCGAGTTTTCACCATTTTTCATTCAGTTTTATACGGTTATTACATTTGTATTCGATTTAATTAATTCTTTTCAAACGAGTTGTTCTGAAATTCATCAGCGAAAAGTGATTTCAAAGAGGTGAGTTCAGTTTGATGAATTGGACATTGTGAAAGCATCGACAATCAATCCAATCGGTAATTTTGGGCTGCGTGTTTGATTTTTCAGGCGGATTCGTTCGAAATTCTGTGGAATTCTATTTTCGATCGTGATTTTCAAGCGGTAAGTTGCCTTCGAAGTTGTTTACTTTGTAAGGTTTTATCACATTTGTAATTGTGCGTGCATCGATAAGTGCTTCATTATGTAATTTTGAAATGTGTAATTAATTTTCCAGTGTTATTGAAACCGTAATGCAATTAGACTTCGGAATTTTCGGAATCCACTGCAGATGAACAAGAAATCGTACGAGAAGAGCGCCGCATTAGTATGGCCCGACTTCGTGCTTCACAAACACAAGTACAAAGAGAGGCAGTACTTCAAACGGCTCAGTTGGCAATGAGAAATCGTCGAGCTTATCGCACAGATCAACAACGTGATAATTTTCGACGCGCAAGAAGAAATGCGTCAAGTGTTGATTTGAATCGAGAAGCGTTTCAATACGATTGCACAATTGACCACAGCTCGCACATTTTCGTTCGAATTGGCCCAATGGAGGTTGTGTGCGATCATTGCGGTGCATTGAAGTTCGCTGGAGAAACGCCTGGATTGTGCTGTCTCAGTGGCAAGGTGAAATTGCCATTATTGCCTCCGCCACCTGAGCCATTGCCTTCATTGCTTCGTGGCGAAACACCAGAATCACGACATTTTCTATCCAATACTCAAAGATACAATGGATCTTTCCAAATGACTTCATTTGGAGCAGACATTATCGAAGAACGCGGATTCAATTGAGGTCATTTCTGCTTGAGAGAGTAAACTTTCATTTTCTTTTGGTGATCATAAATCACTAATTCTGACTTCGCCTTCGACTTTACAGATCCAAGGCCAAATTCACCATCGAATTGAATCACAGCAACCGCTTGAAGATGCACAGCATAAATTCATACAAATTTATTTCATGGGCAGCAATTACTACATGAACATCATGCCTTGGTTCGGTTGTTCAAAACTGCGTTGGATCGCATGCCAAGTGATGATTACAAAGTCATAATCAGAGCGGATAAACGACCCGCTGAAACCCACGAACGCCAATTCAACGCTCCAACAATAGATGAAGTCGCAATTGTGATTGTTGGTGAAAACTTGGAAATGCGCGATATTGTGCTTACATGTCGCGACACTGGACAACTGCAACGAATACAGTCAAACCTGTTTTTGTACGGTAGATAGGGACCGTACAAAAAAAATCGCACAAAAAAAAATATTCGCAAACTCCATAAATCGCTATAATAAATAATTTTGTACAAAAATTACAAAAAAAATTTTTTTATGCGGTGGATAGGGACCGCATAAAAAAAGTTTCCCTTAGAAAATACATATGTCAAAGTTTTACGAAATAGCGAGAAAGTGCTTTCTAAACAAAATAAATAATTAAATTACACATGGAAACATTTAAAAAAATTTTAATTTCTCATTTTAAAATAAAACGGTAAATTTCCTTTTTTCTTACATATTTTTTTAGTTTATGTTCAAGGTTAACAATCAGTGTGGCTATTACTACGCATTTCATTAGTTGTGAAATAAACATTTCTTTTAACTAAATTATATTCTTTGTGTGCATTATGTATGTTAATTACATATTGAAATTTGCTGGAATATGGAATATATAAGAATATTGAGCATGTCTAATGATTAATGAACTTGGCTGATGCATTAGGTATGAAAATGGCTGAACAGAATCTCGATATTCATATACCGCATTAAAAAAAATCGCACAAAAAAAATCGCATAAAAAAAAAATCGCATAAAAAAAACGCATAAAAAAAAATCGCATAAAAAAAGACCGCACAAAAACAGGTTTGACTGTATTCGAAACACACCGTTCATACGATACATTGCAATACCCGCTGATGTTTTGTCAAGGAGACGATGGATACCACTTCAATATCAACATGATAAATCCATTGAGTGGTGAGTACCGATATCATAATTTTCATTTCAATATGACTCTAATTTCATTTCAGGTGAGGAAGCTACCAAGAAGGTTAGCTCGATGAATTATTACGCTTATCGTTTAATGATTCGTCAAAATGCTGACAACTATTTGCTGCGATTTCGTCGATTGCTTCAGCAATATTGCGTCGACATGTACGTCAAAATCGAAGCGGAGCGTCTCACTTTCATTCCAAGGCAAACTGCGTTCGGAGGAGTATATTCATTTACGCGATGCAATCAACACCGAAGGAGATGCAACTAATGTTGGTCGATTGACTATTCTACCGGCGACGTACATTGGCAGCCCGCGTCATATGCATGAATATGCGCAAGATGCAATGACATATGTTCGTCATTACGGTCGTCCTGATCTATTCATAGCCTTTACGTGCAATCCGAAATGATAGAAATTGTTCAACTGCTGCTCTCCGGACAAACATCAAGTGATCAGCACGACATCACAGCACGTGTCTTCAAACAAAAAATCCGGTCGCTGATGAGCTACATTACTAAGCATCGCCTCTATGGGATACTCGATGCTGGATGTATGCCATTGAATGGCAAAAACGAGGCTTGCCGCATGCACACATTCTTATTTGGTTAGTCGAAAAAATTCGACCAGATCAAATAGATGACATCATATGTGCTGAGATTCCTGATCCCGAAACCGATCCAAACCTGCATAATGTTGTAATTATGAACATGATTCACGGTCCGTGTGGCGCCATTAACCCTCAATGACTGTGAATTTTTAACGGCAAGTGTTCCAAGCGTTATCCACGAAATTTGACAACGTTGACTATCACTGGCAACGATGGTTATCCACTGTATCAGCGTCGATCACCCGATGAAAACGGTAGAACTATCACAACGAAAGTGAAAGGAAAAGATTTCGTGGTTGACAACTCTTGGATTATTCCGTATTCACCACTTCTTTGTTCTTTCCAAAACATTCAAGGCGCATTGTAACGTGGAGTATTGCAATTCAGTGAAGTCTATCAAATACATCTGCAAATATGTCACGAAAGGCAGCGATATGGCGGTTTTTGGCGTTCAAACTCCCAATACCAACGATGAAATCACGCACTATCAAGTTGGTCGATATGTGAGCTGCAATGAGGCGATTTGGCGTATATTCTCATTCCCAATTCATGAACGTCATCCCACTGTTGTACATTTGGCGGTGTATCTGGAGAATGGACAACGAGTTTATTTCAACGCATCGAATATTGCTCAACGTGCTGAAATACCTCCAGCGACAACATTGACCAGTTTCTTTTCGATTTGCCAAAGTGATCCGTTTGCACGAACGTTGCTCTACTCTGAAATTCCACGTTATTACACTTGGAACGCTTCATCAAAGAAATTTCAACGTGGGAAGCAAGACGATGCAGTTCCTGATCATCCGGATGTGCGTTTTACTGATGCTCTTGGTCGCATTTACAAAATTCATCCGAAGAATGACGAATGCTTCTACTTGCGGTTGTTGCTGGTGAATGTTCGTGGGTCGACATCATTTGAATCACTTCGAACTGTCGATGGTGTAGTGTGCCCAACATTTCGTGCTGCATGTCAACAGCTTAATTTGCTTGAAAACGATACTCATTGGGACATGACAATCGCTGAAGCAATTGTTTCTGCATATCCAAGTCAGATACGCACATTACATATTTGCTATCATTATTTCGACATGCTTTCCATCGAATCCACGTAAAATTTGGAACAAGTGCCAGGATGACATGTCAGAAGACATTTTACATCGAATTCGTGTCAGTTCAGGGAATCCCGATCTCGAGGTGAATGAGGAGATACATAACCAGGCTTTGCTTTTAATCGAAGACATGTGTTACCTCATGTGCGGCAATTTGTTAGTCAAGTTAGGAATGCCAACGCCATATCGTGGAATGAACGACGCTTTCAATCGAGAATTGGAACGTGAATACGATCGAGATGCGTTGAACCAATCAGTTCAAACGAATCTACCACTGTCGAACCCCAACAGAAAGAAGTGTACGATACGTTAATGAAGGCAATTGATGATGGAAATGGTGGCTTATTTTTCCTTGATGCGCCCGGTGGAACTGGTAAGACATTCCTAATGTCATTGATTTTGGCCACTGTTCGCGCGAGATCCGAAATTGCTGTAGCAGTTGCTTCTTCTGGGATAGCGGCCACGCTTGCCGAACGGCTCATTCAGCGTTTAAATTGCCGCTAAACCTTCAAACGACTGAAAAACCGACATGCAACATTACGAAACACTCAGCAATAGCCAAAGTTTTGGTAGCAAGTAGAATCATCATCTGGGATGAATGCACAATGGCGCACAAACGCGCATTGGAAGCACTTAATCAAACTATGAAAGATCTGCGCAATAACTCAAGATGTTTTGGATTGTTTGGCGATTTCCGTCAAACACTACCAGTCATTCCAAGATCGACAGCTGCCGATAAAATAAACGCTTGCCTCAAATCATCGACTCTGTGGCGCTATGTGAAGAAACTTCAGCTGAAGACAAACATGCGTTTTTTTTTTTTTTCGCTGGCGCTACATCCCATAGAGGGATTTGGCCGCTTCATATTGAAGTTTCGTAATCATTTTTTTAACGGATAATGAGTGATTAATTCAATGATCCTACACATTAACCAGCCGTGATTTTTCCATCACCCGCCGGGAATCGAACTCGGGACCTCCGGGGCTTAAAGCAAGCATGCTAGCAACTGTGCCACATGCGTGTTGCATTGCTAAATAATCCATCTGCCGAAGATTTCTCCAAGCAGTTGCTGACTATCGGTAATGGCCGTCTTCCTGTCGACGAATCGAACGGATTGATTTCGTTTCCGCCAAATTTTTGCGATTTCGTCTCAACGAAGGACGAGCTCATCAACAAAGTGTTCCTGACTTCCCGAACATCATTGCTAACCACCAAAATCACAAAATTCTTGCTGCAAAAAACAAAGATGTGGATAACTTGAACTTCACAATTCAAAATCAGATCGTTGGTCCACTGCATTCCTTTAAATCTATCGACTGTGTAACAAACGAAGACGAACAACCAACTACCCAACTGAATTTTTAAACTCATTGGATCTGCCTGGCTTACCACCTCACAATTTACAACTGAATGTTGGATCAGTACTTATCATGCTTCGAAATCTGAACCAACCAAAACTATGTAACGGAACGCGTTTGCGGTGGTGAGAAAACTCATGGGCAACGTGATTCACGCGACGATACTCAAAGGAAAGTTCAAAGGTGAGGAAGTTCTCATTCCGAGAATTTCGATGATCCCAACCGATATGCCATTTGAGTTTAAACGAATTCAATTTCTGATTCATCTTGCATTCACCATGACGATCAACAAATCACAAGGCCAATCCTTGAGTGTTTGTGGGCTAAATCTAGAAAATGAATGTTTCTCTCACGGTCAATTGTACGTAGCATGTTCACGTGTCGGCAAACCATCTGCTTTGTTTGTTCTCGCACCTGACAACAAAACGAGAAATGTCGTATATCACAAGGTGCTTCAATGAAGGGAATCGACCCGAGTGCAACCCATCCAGCAAATAATTTAATAGAATGTAGTGCAACAATGCTACACGAATCATTTCGATTGACTTCATTAAAGCAAATGCCTTTTTGCCACGTGAATTACATTCATTTCAAAGTAATTAAAATACATTTCATTTTGAGTTTTGTACATTTATTGAATTCATTTTTAATATTCATTTTATCTTAATAAAAATTTGAATTTAATTCAGCTAATATCATAACACAACATTTATTAATTTTGAGGTGGTACGAAGTTCGCCGGGTCAGCTAGTTACAAATAAATCTTATAGTGAGGTTTATAAATACGAAAACTCTTACTATAACAGTAGTTATAGTTGTAGCAATGACTATAAATTCGGGCCTTAGTCAAACAATATTAGCCGCATTTCTTGACGCATTAGTGATCCGGATCAGATTAAAGATTACATTGAAAACAACAATAAAAAATTTCTTGTTGTTGTTGTTTTCAATGTAAACTTTGATCTGATCCGGATCACTAATGCGTCAAGAAATGCGGATTAGTTGCTTTCCAATCGACCAACCGCAAGCACCCGTTAGTGAACCGCTAGTAGAATGGTTAGTAGCAGTTCACTAGCGGGTGCTTGCGGTTGGTCGATTGGAAAGCAACTAAAGTTAATTCAAGTATTTACTAGAAATACTAATACTACGTCCTGTAAAGTTGCAAAATTTAAAGTCGGCGAGAAAATATTTTATAAAAGCCATAGGCTATATTAAATGGATTCCAGGAAGAATTGTAAAAAAAGTTAGTGATTATACTTATTTAATTAATGTTTATGGAAGAGTAAGATTTGTTCACGTAAATGCTTTAAGAAATTCAAAATTACATGATAAATTTCATCCTGCTAAGTATGTTATTCCAAGATGTATACCGATGAACAAATCATATTCACCTGAACATGCAACCGTCAAAAGAAAAAGGTCGCTAAGTGAATCAGAATATAAATTGTTAGAATTAAGACGGTCTAAAAGAGAACGAAAACCACCACAAAGATTAATTTGTGAATTACCATAATAATTGTAAGGGTTATTTAAAAAGGGGGAAATGTTGTATATGTATATTGGGATAACAAGGGTTAATAATATTTATATTGTATGCGTTAAGAAAGGGTTATACCAAAGATAATCCCATATTCCCATATATACTATGATCGTTGGTTATACATCCCATAATCCCATATATACTATGATCTTTGGTTATACATATCTCGTTGTACGTGGAGATAGCGAGGTTAGTTGAATAATAACCATCACGGAAGATATATGAAATAAAAGAAATAACAATAATAAATAATACGAGTTTATTTAATACAATATTTGGAGAATACATAATAAAAAGTTTCTCATCTTATACACATTTCCTGTAAGAGTATGAGTACGACTCCCATAAAAAGTACTCGAATTGATATGTTTATGGGAGGTATCACTACCACAAACACAAACGTTTTCCAGTCAGGTTTGACTCAGACGGTTTTTTGTTTCCTTTGTTTCACACCATCAGTTGCTCGAGTGTTTTATTTTCATTATCGCTTTTTTTGTTTATTAAACAAATGTTTTTTTTTTATATACCGGGTGTTTCTTTTAAACTGAGACGATCAAATATCTCGAAAAATAGCCACTCTACGGAAAAAATGTCCATAATCAAAATTTAATCATACCGCGGGGGAAATACATTAGTGCAAAAAAATAGTCCCCCACCCCCCGCTTTGTAGGTGGGGCGGGGGTAACTTTTAAACTAAGATAGGAAGCCATATTTTTTATTGCAGATACGGATTCTACGACTAAAAGTACGTATGATTTGAATGAAATATTTTGTTCGGTTCATGATAGATGGCGTTGTAATCGACGAAATTCAATTTTTTCAATTTCTTCTTCTTAGAACACACGCATTCGATTCTGCAATACGTTTGAAATAAAAAACATCACGTTTTCATTGGAAATACTCGAAATTCGTCATCAAAACAATTTATTCAGTTTTGTAAATCACATTTAACGTTTGTGTTATTTCTTATCTTCATGTTTTTCGTAATTGCAAAATAAACGATAAAATACTTTAGAATGGACGGTTTAACTGTGCCAGAGAAAATTGAAATGGTTCTGGTTTATGGAGAAGCTGGCAGAAATCTTGAAAATGCTGTTGCTATTTACGCTCAACGTTTTCCGGATAAGATTCGTTCACGTGCTTCATTTGGTCGTACTATCAAACAATTTATTGCTGATGGAAATTGCTGTATTGGCTGCAGCGACTCATAATCCTCATGTTAGTACACGAGAAATAGTTCGCGATTCCGGATTGTCCCTCACCAGTGTTTGGAGAATTTTAAAACGGCACAAGTATCATCCATATCATGTGTCTTTACACCAAGATCTTCATGGCGCTGATTTTCAAAATCGGGTAACTTTCTGTCAATGGGCACGTGAACAATTACAACAAAACCCCAATTTTTTTCGTTGCGTAATGAATCGTCTTTTACAAACCATGAAACGGTTAATCGACACAACATGCATTATTGGAGTGTTGAAAATCCACACTGGCTTCGCCAAGTTGAACATCAGCGCCCTTGGACTGTCAACGTGTGGTGTGGAATAATTGGCAACCAACTCATCGGCCCCCACATTATTGAAGGCAACTTGAATGGTCAAATGTACCGAAACTTTTTGGAAAATGAACTGCCAATATTACTTGAAAATTTGAACTTAGAATTGAGACGGAACATGTGGTTTCAACATGATGGTTGTCCTGCACACTATTCGTTGGTAGCACGTGAGGTACTTGATCGTGATTTCAATGGTCGCTGGATCGGTAGAGCTGGTCCGATAAATTGGCCCGCCAGATCACCAGATCTTACTTCGCCAGATTTCTTTTTGTGGGGCTATCTCAAAGACAAAGTTTACAAACAAGAACCAACAACACGTGAGAACATGATTGAGCGAATCAGAAATGCGTGTGCTGAAATTCAACCAAACACACTTCTCAGTTGTGTACAATCATTGGAAATGCGTATTAATAAGTGCATTGAAGTCGCAGGCCATCATTTTGAACACTTATTTTAAGCTAAAATTATTTTATTCACCTGCCATTTACATTAATAAATTGTTTTGATGACGAATTTCGAGTATTTCCAATGAAAACGTGATGTTTTTTATTTCAAACGTATTGCAGAATCGAATGCGTGTGTTCTAAGAAGAAGAAATTGAAAAAATTGAATTTCGTCGATTACAACGCCATCTATCATGAACCGAACAAAATATTTCATTCAAATCATACGTACTTTTAGTCGTAGAATCCGTATCTGCAATAAAAAATATGGATTCCTATCTTAGTTTAAAAGTTACCCCCGCCCCACCTACAAAGCGGGGGGTGGGGGACTATTTTTTTTGCACTAATGTATTTCCCCCGCGGTATGATTAAATTTTGATTATGGACATTTTTTCCGTAGAGTAGCTATTTTTCGAGATATTTGATCGTCTCAGTTTAAAAGAAACACCCGGTATATTACCAATGTTGTTAACTGTTTGAGGAGTATAACCCATCGATTAGCTCCAGGTTGGTTACTTCATTAATTTTTCTGTCCTAGTTCTAAGGGCTTCGTTCTTCGAAGCCGTCTTACTGGATTTTGGTTATTCAGCATACGATTCAAATCTGCATTTTCATGTTGACTGAGGCGCTGTACGAGTTTCCTAGCATATTTCCTTATTTCTTCATCGACGTACTCCATTTTTAGATCCTTATGAAGGTTACCACTCCTTATGTACCATGGTGTGTTGACCATACTACGCAAGACTTTGGAAAGTTTGAATTACTTTACGTTAGTTTTCTTGGTACAGCCACATAGCTGTATACCATATGTCCATACAGGTTTCAATATCTGCCGATATAACTAAACGTGATAGGAGCTTATATTCAAGAACAAACACAAAAACGTAATATATCACAACTAGATGGTACAGTCAATAGATTTATAACCAAAATCGACAGACAAAAACAAAGGATAATGTTCAATATTACGAATCATTTCTTTAAGATAGAATTTAAAGATCTCCATACATCAGATACGATAAATAATGATATTATGAATACTAATATTTTACAAACAACGATAGAAGAACTAAAAATTATTTTTAAATGTCTAAATAAAAAAAAATCATCGGGGCCAGACAATATACCGTATATTGCTCTAAAACATATACCTGAGTGCATCATCAGAGATTACTGTATTTTATTTAATAATACATTAAATAACAATTACTTTCCCAGTAAATGGAAATTATTAAAGATAGTACCTATAAAAAAAAATAAAGATCGTAAATCATATAAAAATTATCGACTAATAAATTTAGTGCCGAATATTAGTAAAGTTTTTGAAATTGTAATTTATAATCAAATACTAAACATTACTCAACGAGCTGATTTACTACCAGACACACAATTCGGTTTTAGGTACAATCACTCTACAGTACATGCAACCACAAAGCTAATATCAGACGTGATTAGGGGTTTTAACGATAATGGAGTAACTGGAGCAGTTTTGAAAGATATAGAAAGGACGTTTGATTCTGTTTGGATTGAAGGATTAATTTTTAAATTAAAAAATATGGGATTTAATATAAACATATTATATTTTCTACTTGAAATGTTGAAAGATAGGAAATTTTTCATTTCGGATGGAGCGGATTTAATAAGTTGTGAATTCAAATTATTCAATGGACTGCAACAAGGCACAATTTTAGCACCAATTCTATTCACATTATACACAGCAGTTTAAATTCGAAACAATGTCAAGCGTTAGCATATGCTGACGACGTAGTCATTTACTCTACATCAAAAAATATACAGTCCATACAGAGTACATTACAAAACAACTTAAATTATATGAATGAGTACTGTACAACATGGAAACTTACAATTAATACATCTAAATGTGAAGTAATACTGTTTAAACCTCCATTGAACAAATTAAATAACAATATAAGAAAAAATTGGAAGCAAATATGTGTTAAATTAAACGAAAAACAATTAGAATAAAGATTAATAGTAAAATATCTGGGAATTAATATTGATCAATATCCGTATTGCGATAAACATATTACAATACAAATCGAAAAAGATCGAAAAGTGTTCGGAATGCTTAAAATGTTATTTTTTTTCAAAATATTTAAAGAAAAATATAAAATTAATATGCTATCAACTGATTAGTTGCTTTCCAATCGACCAACCGCAAGCACCCGCTAGTGAACCGCTAGTAGAATGGTTTTTGTCTTCGCTAAATTATCTACATACTCGTATCCGTATCTGCTCTTGCTATTTTATTACGAGTATTTAGAAGCAGTTACACACAATTTCGACGCTAGGTGGTTGGGTGTAGAACCGATTGATGCATATGTCAAAATTTGAAATTTTAATTGATTTTGTTTGGCGCGTTGTGTTTATAAAAAAAGTAATAATTATTATAAATCTACATTTTTTAATTAATATTAACTGTGAAGCTGCACACGTTTTTTTAAAATTAGAATTATTTATTGTTATTTGATTCATACAAATATAAGTGATAAAATATGATTGAGGTAAAATTAAATAGTAAACATTTTTTGAACACATATACTTAAACAAATAATATATTTTTAGTTGGCTGATTCATCTGACTCAAGCTTAGATGATATCAAAGAGATGATCTGGTCAGAGTCGGACTCAGCATCTTCCAGCTCCCTCGAAGAAGATGTTCCCGAAATAAAAAAAAATAGGATCGAAAATTTTTTAGGGACAATTCAAAAATATAGTGAGCACGAATTCATAAGCAATTTTCGGCTAAAAAGATCAATTGCTTACTCATTGATAGGTAATCTATAAAAGCAATACTAAAAGTATATGATATAATTTTAAAAATTAATTTTTTCAGATAAATATCAAAAGGCGATGGAAAGATCTAACAAAGGTGGTGTACCAGAAGTAAGTGCAGAAAAAAAGGTTTCTTGTGACGCTCTGGTTTCTGGCCAATACTGATTCATTTCGCGAAATATCAAACCTGTTTGATATTAGTATGAGTTCTGCTCATAGATTAATTGTGTGTGTTACTAATTGTGTGTGTTGTAAGAAGAAGCAGAACAAACGGACATAGAAAACAGGTTTGAGCAAATGAAAGGATTTCCTCATGTGCTAGGTACTATTGACGGGAGTCATTTACAGATCCCTAAGCCGAAGGAGAATTCCAACGATTATTATAATCGTAAAAAATATTACAGTATTTTAATACAAGCTGTCGTTGGTCCAGATCGTAAATTTTACGATATTCATGTCGGAGAACCAGGAAGCATGCATGATAGTCGCATGTTAAAGAAAACAGAGCTCTACAAAAGATGCAGTGAAAATCTGGAGACCTTGATAAAAGATCATCGAGTCATATTGGGAGATCCCGCATATTCTTGCCTTAGTTGGCTAATACCACCATACAGGGACACGGGTAATCTTTCTGATTCTCAAAAATATTTTAACAGAAAACACTCCGGGACCCGAGTAGTAGTAGAGCACGCATTGGGCCTTCTGAAAAATAGGTTCAGGAGACTGTCTAAAATTGAGAACATTACAATTGATTTTGTTGTAAATTGTACCATTGCTGCCTGCGTGCTACATAATATTTGTATTGACAAAAATGATATTATAGACACAAAGGAAGAAATAGTTATAACAGCTGATGACACGATTGAAGAAAACCTCATAATCGAAGAAGACACCTATAGAAGACAAGAACTGCTAGAACAGATGTTTCCTGGTATAAATTAAATCGATTTACCTATTTTAAAAAATTTACACCGTTTGTAATTCAATTTAATTTATAAAAAAAAAAATTATTAATTATTATTTGCTAATGCAGCAATAATTTCCCTATGCCGTTCCTCTCTAATTCGCTCTTTGCCTTTAATGAATTCTTCGAGGAGTTCCGTCCGTTTCTGGGATGATTCAGCCTTTTGCTGAGAGGCTTTTATTTTCTCCTCATATTACCTACATTTCAGGTCATACAGCCTGTCGCTTTTTGTTTTGCGCCTTTTTCGCTTCGGAACTTGTGTGGCAGTTCCTAAACTTGTTGAAGGTGATAAAGTATCCCCATTACCATCATCATTCTCCGATAACGGCAATGTTCCTGATGAACATTGAGCAGGCACAGGCTCAATCGGCTCATGCATTACGCCAACGGACCGAGAATGTGATGACGAGATAACAGGTCGAGAGCTAAATAGCTCATCCATCAAATCTAAAAAAATAAACCGGGAAGTGCTTCCACCACTTCCTCGGTCTTTAGAGATTTTGTATGTCCTCCATAGCGCCCGCCATTTGACTTCGACATGCTCAAGTTTTTTTTTTTTTTTTTTTTAAATGCTGCCAATGGCTTTATTCTTGAATCTTTCTACATAAGAAACTAACAAGAAGTAATCAAATCTTAAGCTAAAATTATTACATATTTTAAGTCTTAACCAATGTTAATACTTATTGTTAGTGCTCACAATTTAATTAATGTATATTATACTTATACGTACATATGTATATAATGAACATCTAATAAATTTACAGGTTTACAGGTTCATCAGTCCGAGTGGATCTGTTCTTTTCAGTCGCCTAAATCGTGGCTGTTTTAATATATCCCTGGCCAATTCGTTGGAATGCGCTTCTAGTTTTGAATAATATTTAGAACTGAATTCTTTAATTGTTTCTTTAATGGTTTTAATCCCAAGGTCGTCATGTATATTACTATTTCGAATGTACCAAGGAGCATTAGTAATACTTCGAAGTATTTTCGCTTGAGTTCGTTGCAGGAGCTATCTGTTTGAAGCGCTGGTGGATCCCCATAACTGAATACCATATGGGTTTGATTATCGCTTTGTACAGTAAAACTTTATTGGCTAATGACAACTGGGATTTCCTTCCCATCAGCCAATACATTTTGGAAAATGTCATTTTTATTTGGTTGCGCTTAGTTCCAATATGGTTTTTCCACGTTAACCTTCTATCCAGGTGCAAACCTAAGTATTTGACCTTCGTTTGTTGAGGAATATTTTTATTGTTTAATTTCACTGGTGGGCAGGTGCGTTTGTTCAGCGTGAATGTGATGTGAGTTAATTTGTTTTCGTTCACTTTTATTCGCCATGTCTTTAGCCAGTCCGCGATTTTGTTTAAATGATTCTGTAACTCCTTTGAGGCAATTTCGGGATTATTGTGACACCAGGATGGCCGTATCATCGGCAAATGTTGATATTGTTACTTTATTGGTTACAGGTAAATCGGCTGTGTACAACAAGTATAATATTGGCCCTAGAACGCTGCCTTGCGGGACACCTGCATTAATATCATTTAAGCAAGTAGTTGCGCCATTTTGTTTGACCATGTATTGCCTTTGAATAAGGTAGTTTCCCAAAATTGAGTGAAATTTATTCGGTAGAAGCTCTTTAATTTTGTATATTAGTCCATCGTGCCAAACGGACCGAGAATGTGATGACGAGATAACAGGCCGATAGCTAAATAGCTCATCCATCAAATCTAAAAAAATAAATCGGGAAGTGCTTCCACCACTTCCTCGGTCTTAGAGATTTTGTATGTCCTCCATAGCGCCCGCCATTTGACTTCGACATGCTCAAGTGTTGTGACATTTGTCTGCAAAAAAATTTACACATCAAAAAATGTAATTTTATTATACAATATCAAAAATACAAATTCATGCTTACCAAGACTCTAGATCAGTTTAACACTGACTCCCAAAATATGTGTTTTTTCACAGTTTTTGCATATTCTTCCTGCCTATTCGCGTAAACTTCAATGAAGGCTTTTGTTTCCTTAAAACACCAATTTCTTTTCAGTTTTTTTGTCATTTTAAATTATCTCTGACAGATATTCAACAAAATTATTTATTTGTTTTCTATATACATATTTTATTTTAAAAAAAAAGCTTTTATTTTCTATCCAAGCGTAGTTGATCGTTTTTCAGTTCGGTTTAGAAGAATAGTCTTCCTGATGATTAAATCGACAGGTACAATTTCGTTCTAATATGTTTACAAGATATACAATCAATTATAATAAGGCTTGCCTTCCGTCCTCCTTTGTGGAGGACAATCCCCCCTTTGGAAGAAGTTTCCTCCATCCTCCCGAAAACAAAAATGTGCTCCACAAAATTAATTTTAGATTCCTTTTTAAACAATTTTGGAAGCAGTTAAAAATTCAATTGTTTTCGGAAGTTATACAGATGTTTTGCGCACATTACAGGAATTAAAATTGCGTCTAAATTTTCATAAAGGAACTATAAAATATTATATTTCCGAAACTTCAGGTAAATATGCTGATTGTACGTAGAATTTGTGTTCTCTTATTATCAAAATTTATCCAGAAACACCTTTTCAATTTAGAATGTCCCGGCTCGATAAAGAATAAACAAAACTCAAGAAGTTCCTTAAATTATATTTTCCAACTGACTTATTACAATTAACTTGTTTCTTTCAATTTACAGTTAACGATGATACAATATGCTATGCGATTACGTTAGAATTTATTCTAAACTAGTAGTAATAATCTACAGTTATAGGGTGAATATACGTATTATAATTTTAAAACCAAGTTTCGCAACGAAATTCTAGCGATACGATAATTTAGCGACACGAAATTCTAAAATTTGTTTGAATATTCTTTAACTCTAGAAAAGCTGTAGATGATAAAATTTTGTAAACCGGAAATAAAATTATAAAATTTGGAATTTACGCATTACAATTTTGATAATAGTATATGATTAAGAAAGTGAAATCTCGTTTTAACGAAAACAAAGGGACCGACCGGAAACATTATTTCGCTATATTGTAATTTCGTTGCCGTAAATTTATGAAACTGTAAAATTTTTTTAGTTTACTTCCGTATAAATCATTTTGTGGCCATAGTACCGTTCCATATCAAAATTTGCATTTTAGCGAATGAAAATTTTGTTATAGTAAAATATAAAGGGCTGAAACCTCACGAGGTGATCAGAACTTCGGTCTTTGGTATCTTCAATAATGTCATAAATTTGGTGTGACAGTTTTGACATTATTGATTTCTATTTTAACCAACATATATTTACTGATAAAACAACAGCCAAACAGGTGAAAAGCTTCAGTAACATGGGTACAGGTATCCAATTTAAAACGAAAAATCGTATTCTAGAACTTTATACCGAAAGTAGTATAACAAATTACAGTAAAAGCTCGATTTGTGCAACATTTGATACTTGCAACTTTCGATAAATGCAAATCAAAACAAAAATTTCTAACTTTTGATAATTGCAACATTTCTTTTTTTGCGTTCAATAATTGCAACAATTTTTTTAGTGACTGAAAAATACTAATAATAATGTTTGGAAACCGCTATTATTTGTCTATAATTGCACGTGATATTTATGAAATTACCGCTATCTTATCATTTGAGCTAATTCAAGTCATCTTTTATTAATATGTATGATTTATAAGGAAAAAGTGGAAGCATCATACTGGAACAACAAATCAATATTTCTTTCACGAAAATATTCTACGTAACATGTTCGATCTTTATCTTACGTTTGTTCTTTTTGATTCTCTGTATAGTGATATTACACTTAGGTATAACTGTAATTAAATGAAACAATCTAAATTTATGAAAAGGATATGTTTATTGATACAACCGCGCCACAAAACAATTTTTTCTTGTGTAGTGTAGTCAGTCTCAGAAGTAAACAAAGTGAAAAGGAAAAGTGGAAAAGTTCAAATTGCTTTATTTGCATTTAAAAAATAATAATAATGCCCTCTCAAGTGAAAAAATCGTTTCCTTCTATAAAACAAAAACAAAAAATTTTAAGAAGTTTGCAAAAAGGTGTATCAGCTGGAAAATTGGCAGCACAATATAAATTATAATCTGATAAATGCAGTGATGTTTTTAGCTAATTTTTGGCTGGTCTTAAGCAAACCACAATTCTTGAAAATGAGACAAGCATCAATGATGTGGGATTCTGAGAATGGCATACCATTGATTGAACTCTGAAACAATTTACAACGTTCCAGGTCAGAGGTGGAATCTATTCAGTTATTGCTGGCACAAATACCACACGAAGATGAATATTCCACAAATGAAGTCAACGAGTGGATCAATGAATACAATTATCAAGAAGGCCTACCAAGTTCTGATGCAGAAAGCGCTGAAGACGATATCATAATTAGTGATAAACCATTTATTAAGATAGGCGACGCAATAAAGAGCTGTATTATTTGCTTAGATTGGGCTCAACAAAATGAAATCCCTATGCAAGACTACATGATTCTTCATAATTTAAGAGAACAAGCAGTATTTAAAAGGAATGGTTGCTTAAAGCAAACCAGCATTTCCGATTTTTTTAAAAAAACATGAACTTATTGCATGCTTTCAAAAATAATAAAATATGTATACATATTAGATTTACATACTTATATCCTTTACATTAATTATATTGAATTGTTAGTTACATTTTGTATATGTACGGTAATAAATTTTACTTTTTTATTTGCATTTATGCGTATTTTTGAGAATATCGACAACCTAGTTTCAGGTATAAACGAAAATTTCTTATTACATCATCAAAGGATTGTTTCTATGAATAGGTAAAAGTTAAAACGACATGATTGAATGAAAGGTTCGATAATTGCGGCATGTTCGGAAATTGCACTCACGCCGGTTTTAATGTGTTGCACAAATCGAGCCTTTACTGTATATTGATACGTTTAACCGTTTAACTGACCATATTCCAGAAATGTATCTAAAAACTCATTTTAGAACTCAATTTCTAACACACATTAACCACTTAACGCATAGGAACGAGTTAACTCGTTCGCATGTTACTTGCAGAAATGCATAGGAACGAGTTAACTCGTCCAATTAAATTTTAAACTAAAAATAGTTTAAATTTCGTTTGTTTTTTGTAATTAAAATATTGTGATCAATTGTACTTTATGGCTGTAGTTTATGGCTTTTTATCTCATAAATTTCGATTTTTATGATTTATGACACCAGTTGTTCAGTGGTGTGTGATATCGATTTATGGGTACATGTTTCATTATAAACGATAATATGAAGAAGGAGAAAAGTGACTGCACTACTGCAGGATTTAATTTCATTACAGGCATCTCAACAATGATTTTGGTTTTTTCCAAAACCTTCGAAAATTCTCAATGTAGTCAAAAGAGAATTCTCGCAAATTTTGTTTTTTCTTTAGGCAAAATGAAATTTCAATTAATTAATTATTGTTTTACTGCACTACTCCACAACTAGTGTTATACGTGTAGTATTTGTGAACGACATTATCTTTTAGCGCATTATAATATCGATTGCACATTTTCTCGTAACATTTTATACAGTAAAACATGCAAATGATGCAATGCACCGATGTAGTAACGGTATAAGAAGAACAAAGGAAAGGTTGTTATTGTTCTTTAGTTAATTTTCTTTTCTGTTGCAAACAATTTCAATTTAAAAGAAGGAAAAAAAAACAAAATCGTTATTTTTTGTTTATATAAATGTACCTATTGTATTAAAATAGGTGCAAATAAACATTTTCAATAATAAAAAAAAATATTTTTTTTTGCAGGTTTTCTGTCAAAAATAATATGCGTTAAGGGGTTAAATTTAATAATAATCGGTTGAGAAATAGACAAGTTTCATCATATAAAAAATTTGTTAACTATTCACTACATCCAAATCGAACCCCAACTCAACTCCAACTCAACTTCAACTCAACGCGCAAATTCAAAGACAAAAACCTTTCTACTAGCGGTTTGCTAGCGGGTGCTTCCGGTTGGTTGATTGGAAACCCGAGTAACCAAAATATGTGATCACCATGCGGTTCCACCAATTTATGACAAAAACGTTCGTCTTTTTTATCACACACAAAATATGTCGACAAATTGTTCACAAAAACTTGTTGAAAATTTGTCGAAAAATAATTTTTATTTATTTTACGTCATTCTACCCACAAATTTTTAATCCAAAAAATAGACATTTTGTTGAACTGATTTTATTGACAAAATCTTCCCCAAAAAACGAGATTATTTCGTAAAACTCAAATTGTTGATGACAAATTATTAACAAAAAAGTGTGAAAGTTTTGTCGAACTTTTCTGACAAATTTTCAACCATTTTTTAATCCAAAAATAATAACATTTTGTCGAACAAAAATATTTTGTATATTTTTTTTACCAATAATTGTTGAAATTTTGTCGATACGCCTTTTTGGTAATTACCGTTGTACTACAACAATAAAACACGCATTATTTTATTTTGGTAATAAAATAAAACAATAGGAGAGAAAGAGTGATATTCTTTGCCCTATTATTTCGAACATGATTTTCTCGAAGAAATGAAAATTTTTAGTTTGAGTTTTGCTTTCATTTCATTAAGTAAAGTTAAATTTGTTCTCTAACCAAAGTTAAGTTCAATCTTTTAAGTGAGTGTATTTTTTTGTTAAATTTATTAACAAATTTTAATAACGTAAGTTCTGATTATATTAATTAATGTATTGATAAGATCAATTACTAATTAATAAGGATCAAATCAGTAATTTTATTAATGGAAATTTTATTAGTAATTTTATAAAACAAAACACTAACTTATACATTTGTTGTTTTTCGCAGAAAGTTTAAAATTAGAAGTTTACTGGATAAACCAAAAAAAACAAATCTTACGCAAACATTAACAGACGATGAAATACCAAATGATGACAGTAATAAATCTTAGCCTAGTAATAAGGAGATATTTGAACAGTACAGCGCAAGATGTGAGCATGATGTCGTTGTAAAACTATTGGTAAATATTTTATTTATTAGCATTAGTTTTTTAAAAATAATAATAAATTCTGTAATTTTCAGGCGAAGAAGCTTTCAACATGCGGAGGAGGAAGTGTGCAAAGGCAGTAAGGAGATTAACTAATTTTTGTCGCTAGATATGCAGAGGCAGATAAACTTCACGCGGGAAAGAATGGGAAAAACCAGGGTACCGTTTGTCAACAAATTATTGACAGAAAATTGACAAATTTTTAAACGATTTGGTTAACAAATCACAAACTAATGTCAACTTTTTGTTCATTTTTTGTGGCATGTGGTGACTGGGGAAGCAACTATTGTTAGACCAATTGTGTCGTTCAAATGCAAAGTTCGCTAACTACCTTATAAACTCTGCGTCAGAAAATGCAAAAAACCTACCATGATCTCTAAAAGCAATGAATGATTTATTTTTTTGGCAGTCGAATGCAATAGTGATCAAATCGCCCTTTTCTCCTTGTAGTAGATGATAAGACGCTTGAGCGCGCCTTTTATGTACTAGTCGTTCTACCATTAAAGATGGCTTCTTCTTGGGATCCTTTTCTATTTTCAATTGTCCTGCCAACATTATACATACCGAACATAAGTCTGCGGATGGAGTCTTGAATCCAATATTGAAGTTTAAATTAAAAACGTTCCGGAATATCTTTGAGTCACATTGGTTCTCTCTGGCGATTGTCTTATAAATAACTAGTACATTTTATTTATATTGAGCTCAAGTGGTGATATAGACAAGTGGTTTTTGCACACACGTACAATCCTATCCCGTTTAATTCCGAGAATACCACAAAATTCGGTTTGGCAAACTCGTGAAATTTTAATGTTCGCTTTTCTAATATAATAATTTATTGATACGGCCCTTTTTGCCGACGAATTTTCCATTCGTCGTGTTGGATTTTTTGTGGAGGTATATGTTAAGAGGAACGAGTCTTGTTGTATTTTATTTTTAGTTAAATAAAATGCTTTGGCAAATTGCATAGCATCCTTACCCCATATGCCCCCACATTTAAAGGACCCTGCGTCCTTTCTGTGTTTACACTTTGGTAACACTGGGGGTCGTGTTTGCCTATATCTGAAAAATAGAGATACTATAAACATTAAATTAAATTAATATTATAAAAATTTAACCTATTTTCCTTTTCTTGTTCTCGTTTTGATTTATTTCTAACCCGCTTTCTGGGCTTCTCGCGATCCTGAACAACAACTGGGTGTTCATTGCTAATCATTATAATCTAATAATATTGTACATAAGAATATGTATTATAAAATTTAAGATTAAATTCACTTTTTTTTAAGACACAAAACAGGTAATCAATTAACATTTTTATTGGTAAAGTTTATATGCATAGATTTAGTTTCGTTGAGTTGAGGCGCCATTTCCTCGTCCAATTACTCAATGAATTAGCAGCGTTTTGTAATTTACTGGTTGACTCCTTTATGTTGTCTCCATTTGCCAAGATTGCAGTTTAATCCGCAAATGTTGCAATACATGTTCCTTTGGTGCTGGGCACCTCTCGCGTATAAAGTATATAGAGTATCGGCCCCCAGAACACTTCCTTGTGGAACTCCAGCCGATATTTTCTTTAATTCGGAGAATTCCTCTTTATGTTTTACACGAAAGTGTCGATCATTATCGCTGCTCCATAAATTGGCCAAATAAGTAGTGTCGAATACTGCAGCTACAGGCAAAAAATTTCTAAACCCAACGCGGCCACCGAATTTTTTCCCTCAAATTTTATTTAGATATTATGGCGATCCTCTTGTTATCATCCAATTCTACAAATTCACAAAAACTTTTTCAAATCATATAAAATTGTTGTAAGAACAACCACTTACATTTCTAAAAAAACACTCTTTTCTACTTACTTTTCAAGAAATTTTTATAAATTTTGAGAAATAAATCACAATTTAAAATAAAATAAAACCCACACTAACACAAAAAATACACACCTCAAAATTGTCGCTTGTCCTACACCGTCACAAAAACCAAATTTTATCTGACAACAATTTTGGAGGAAAAAGGTCTATAGAATCTACATAAATATTTTTATCACATTTCAATTTTTACTCAGAGTGAATTTTTCTCATGGAATAGAACCTTTATTCTATCGAAAATGCATCGAAACGAAAAGTAATGGTTAAAAATTAGAACGTGTCACTCCAGGTAGTACAATAATTATCAGGGAATTAGAGTACCTTGTAAAAGCTACGTAGGTGATTGAAAATCATAAATTTGTTTGGATCTGGAAGAGAACTCCAACAAGCAATTTCATAAATTTTAATAATCTTGAACTTCAGAGGTCTGTTACTTCGGAATTTAATTTAATAAAAATTTGAATTTGTTTCGCAATCTCTTTTTTTATAACGCTTGGTTCTTAGCAAAACTCGATTGCAAATATTTGCAAAGGGAATTTTTTTTTTACAGGAAATATTTCATTTACAATGTAAAATGATGTATGCCTGACTACTTTTGATTGCAAATTTGTATATTATGTATACCGATATATGTGTAATTTTTTTTAATGTATACTATCCATGTCAAAAAAAAATCAAATAGATTGCAATTGCAATGTTTGTTAAACTTTATGTTGACCTTTGATTTTTAAAAACGATAATAAACACTTACATTTTTGTTGATTAGATTCGATATTTCTTCATCCTCGGTTAAAAATAATTTTCTCATACTGTGTAAAGATGCACCTACTTCTGCGATGACCAATAAATTATACTGCGACATTTGCTCACACTCCAAAAACTCCGACTGTAAATCCGTAACAAATAAATCCCAATCATTCGCTTGCTTTATACGCAAAGCGGTATCTGGTACAATTACAAGAAATTCATCCAAAGGTAAATAAACATCTAGAAATACTTGATTGAATGTAAAATTTAACCAAAAAGACTTTGTCTCAAGGTTTTCGATTTTAATTTTTAATTGATCGATGTTGTCCATGTTGTTTTTATATCGAAGCGGATCAAAGTCCTCAATAACCAAATCGAATTCAGAACCCTTGTTTATTTGTTTTAAATATCTAATTTTTAATTTTAAATCTTCTTCGTTGTAGTGTAATTCTTCAGTGATGGTCAACAATCTTTTAAAATCATTCTTTAGAGTTTTTGTTATCACAATTATGAAATCTAGATGATCTCTAAAGAAATTCAGGATGAACAAAAATTAATTATTCCGATTTACCTAATTTATTTCGAAACTTACTTGAAGCTGCATAACTGCCTGGGTATGTACGTTTGGTTAGTAAATATATTGGTGTGTAATTTAAGTTCATCTCGAAAATTTGAGATACGATAAAAACTTTGCAAACTGTGGCACAGTTCGGTGATATCATTTGGTCGAGATTGATTACCACCACCAGAGAGCACTGAAGTTTCATATACTGTTGTCAATTGCCGTTGATAAAATATGAATTTTAAAAATTGTTTCTCACTTTTCATTAATACTTCCATTTCATGTAAAGCCTCCATGTCAAGTCCATCCCAAATATATTGAATTTCTGGGTTTAGAAATATTTTAGTACTAACATTTAAATGTTGCGTCGGCACCCATGTGCCGTGACACATTGTCGATGGTTGTGGTACTACAAATGATTCATCAACGCTTTCAATGATAATAATCCAATCGAGTATCGGTTTTAAGAACTCATAGAAATTATCTTTTATAATGAAATCATTTTTGAATCGGATACAGTTGAAAACTGGTATTATCCGGCGGTCACCACAAATTTTAACCGCGTGTTGCAACCCTTTAAGAATACTTGAATGATAGTCAAAACAGAGTATAAGTTTCATTTTGAAATAAAATAAACGTTCATTCAAGAAAAACTCAATACAATGTTTAAAAGGTTGGAAAGTGTTATCATCTTCTATTTCTGTCGTTGTCAGGCTAATATTTTCAAGAGTCCTTTTTGTGTTGATGAATTCATTTAAATTCGATTGAATTGATTGAATTATTTTTGCCTGCTTTGACCGTTTTTTGTCTATTATCATGTTATGCAGTTTGATGTCACTCTCGATACTTCTGCAAAACAAATGAAATAATTCTAATATAAAAATGGTTCCTTAAAATCAATTAGTCAATCGGTACCAACGTCAAATTATAATATCTTTATGCTCCTCAAAAACAAATATTTATAAATTAAAGCATACAATAAAAATGAATTTCAACTTGTTTTAAGGTAAACATAAGAAAAAACCTGTCAAAATAATTAAAAAGTATTTTGAACTAAGGCAGATATGCTCGCTTCTTCTACTAAAATCCACTCACAACGAAAATGTTTATGACCTTAAGCTTTAATCTTGAGTAAATTGGGTTTGTCTTATCAGATCCGATCAGTTCTTAAAGTAAAATTTTAAATTCAAACCGAATATTTAAAATAAAATAAAAATTTAAATAAACAACTGAAATAGCTAGCTCCACCAACAGCCTGAAATGGTAAAAAATAGACACCCCCGATTAAAGATTCGTTAATTATCATTTAGCAATCTAATTCTCTCAGACATGTAACTAAAAAACAACGATAGATTCCACAACCTGAATTTCGATTGCTTTTTTGTAGAAAACGGCGTTTTAAGATACCTTGAAAATAGATTTATTTCACTTCTTCGCTAACCGAACTAAGAAATATCTTCAAACTAAATTAAAAAAGTATTTTTTTATATGAAAAACAGCGCCCAGTGTTACTTAATTTTTTTAAACAAATTTTCTGAACTTTAGCGTAAATGCGAAGTAAAGATGTCATTAATCTAAAACCCATAAAATCTGATCTGTGGTACAAAAAATCACGGTTCAAATTATGACTTTTAACGGTAACTGATTCGAAACACAATAGGGTCAAGACGTAAAAGGCTTTTATCATCAATTGATTGCAACGATGAAGTTTTGAATCGATCACGAGGCTGGCACAGAGGGTGAGAAGCTTGATAAAATCAAAGACCCTTCCCACGACCAGCTCGCCGTCCTAAGCAAAATTTCTCTACATGGCATTAAAATTGTTTCGAGCGACTTCAATGCTTAAATTGCCAGTGCTGGCAGTGCATATCGTAGCACCATCGGCTCAAACTCATTGCAGCCTACATCAAACAACAATGGAGCACACACCACTGAGTTAGCTTTTCACATGGGAAGCAAACGACGAGACAACGGTTAACCAAATCGACCAACTCCTCTTGTCCAAAAGGTATTTTCCTAGACTTAAAGACAGCAGAACTAAACGTGGATCTAACATAGATTCAGACCACTTCCTGGTAGTTGCCGAGTTCAATTTTCGTCTTTTCACTATAAACAATCATGTTTCAAGCGTATCACTCGTTAGAACACCGCGGCATTGAACAACCAAGTTACTCGGACTAGCTTCTAGAGTACTGTATCAGGAATCTTGGAGAATAAACTACTTCCTGACTCAGTTCAAGAACAGTGGGACATCATCAAAACGGATGCCTCAATGTTCACCATAGGCCAAAATCCATGTAGAACCAAAAACTTTGGTTGGACGATAATTGTGTTAGTGCTACCCAAGATCGCATACACCAACGATATCTATTACAAACAACAAGTCAATTTCATAATGCCTACGTGACTACGAGGAAAATCAACGAGAATGGCAGAAGCAACAGGCATGCAACATCCCAAAGTCTAGCCTGAGAGATAGATATCGCAGGGTGGTTTGGCGTCTATTGGAGGGGGCTCCGTAACCTTCCAGTAGGCGCAAGTGTACGTACTGCCTCCTCGCGGCACCACTGGTAACTGTAACCATTAGGCAGAATGTGGCCTTTTGTGACAGGCTAAAGTACGGCGCTAAAGGAGAAAACCTTGACAAAAAATCCCTAATCTAAGGTGGAACAGCATATGCCAATGGATGAATGGCTGATAGGTTAATCAGTCTATATATGCGGACTCTGGATATCAGGCACCCTCCAGTTTTATTTAGCCTTCCTGTAGTAAACCTGGGTGACCTACAGGCGACTTTTTATTCCCAGCAACTCGCAAGAGTTAAATCAAAACGGTAGACGAGGCACGGGAAGGAATACACGGGAGTGGATCTGCCCTCTCGAAGTCCTTGAGTACCAATGCTACCGCTTTTCTAGCAGATGTAAATTTTATTACATCTAGGAGGGAGAGCAATGAGCCCAGATAGTATGTAACGCGTGTAGAAGTACTTCCTACAGTAAACATCTAGGAGAGAGAGCAATCAGCCCAGATAGTATGTATCGATAGTATGTAATCTGGTGAATATGGAGGGCGTTCAAGCAATTCGTACTTTAATTCGTTCAATTTAGCCATCGTCAAAAGACTCGAATGAAGACACGTACATTGTCTTGATGAAAAATTATTTTTTCTTCTGTAAAGCGCGTCTTTTTCACGAATTTTTTTATCCAACTGGTCCAAAAGGTTGTAATAATATTCAGAATTAACTGTTTTACCTTTTTCAAGATAACCATAATCAACAAAATCCCTGTTGCATCCCAAAAAACTGATGCCATGACCTTTTTTGCCGATCGTTCTGACTTCACCTGTTTTGGAGCTGAACAACCAGCTTCAGTCCACTGAAACCTTCTTGTTTCAGATTGGGATCATGGCGGTAGATCCAAGTCTCATACATAGTTATAAATCTACGCACAAAATCGGTTTTATTCTGCTTAAAACGCTTCAAATTACGCTGAGAATTTGTTTTCGATCCAGTTTTTGGTAAATTCTAACGAATGCGGCCCCAGTTTTCCAAGCAGCTTTTTCATACGTAATTCTTCATGTAAAATATGGAGTACTCGTTCGTACGAGATGCCTATGGTATCAGCATTACACGCTTAGTCAAATTAGGATCTTCACAAACAATATTATACACTTGCTCAATGATTTCTGGTGGTGTTGCACTTTTTGGACGTCCATTACGTGGTTCATCTTCAACGCTTGAACGACCACGTTTAAACTCTAAAACTCATCGATGCACAGTTGGAAATGAAGGAGCAGCTTCCCTTAACACTTTTACCATTTTGGTATGAATTTCGGTTGCTGATAATATAAACCTTCCAAAACAAAGAATTTTATCACTGCACGATATTCGGTTTTTTCCATTGTAAACTAATACAATGGCACGTTAACTTCTAATGGTTTGCAAACAAAGAATGAATTGCCAGATCGAAATAAAGATTTTCATGTGTTCAAATGAAAGATGAAATATTAAAATGGCATATACATTTTGATTCCTCTACTGGTTAATAGGTATCACTTTCAATACTTTTCAACCAACCTGTACCTAGGAATGAGTAGAATAAGTTAGTTGATAGTGGAAAGTTCTACCACAGAGAAATAATACCAGAGGCATATCTTCTATCCAAACCTTATACACATTACCAAGCTGTTATACAATTTCGAACAGTACTGCGTGAAAGGGAGATATATTTGATCTCTTTTTCACCATTCGTAGTTTTATTGATCATATGACTATTCAATGCCACTACATAAATAGCCGTGACATCAGTCTAAAAAAGTAAAATCATTAATATAAAGAAGGGAATAAATATTTTTATTTTCCTATGAAACGAACACAAAATCATATGGGATTTTAAAATTCATTATTTTATATCGCCTTTATTTTCAATTTAAACGAACATTTTTATTTATAAATATTAATAATTTGAAATTAAATATATCGAATTGCAGGTTGTACACAATTTTAATTGAAATTAATAAAATTTTAATACACAATTTTGCATTTTAGCAAATTGATTTTTTTTTTCAAACATCGTCAGGCTTCGTGTTTCTTTAAAAATTTCATTTCGTACTTTCGTAGATTTTTACGAGATTATTTATTAATTTATTTCTTTTTTAACTTTAGTACAAATTCGCTCGTCGAAATGAAATGATGTATGTAGGGATGCTACTCATTTAATTATGTTTTTGTTTACAGGTGATTTTTTTTATGTTAGGAAAATGTTTTTGTTTTCTTGAAAATTGTTTGGCGGCAGAAAGTATTCTTGTTTGCGGAATAAATTTTTATTAATTAATTAAATACAATACCCACGAGATAAGTAAACACTAATAAAGTGTATTTGAATAATTTTGAGGAAATATGTATAATTTGTGATTTGCGGTTTTAAATAAGTTAAATTTTTTTGAGATTCTGAAAATCATAAAACGTTGGTGGAGCATTGTTAACTGTAAGTCAGTGGTTGTAGGCATCAAGAAACGCGAACCAATGTACATCCTTCTTTCTTCAAATCAAAAATGACGAAACGTCAAAAAAATGTCCAATATTTTTTAATGCTTTGCATTACCCAATATTCCGACAAGCGACAACCTTACAACACATCTATGCTCACTGAAGTTCAAATTTGTACTAAACAAAACTACTAAAAGAAATGAAAAAAATGAAATCTTTAAAGGGACACGAAGCATGACGATGTTATGAGAAAAAAATAACTATACAAAAAAAATGCAAAATTACTTATAAAATGATTATTAATTTTAATCAAAATTGTTCACAAATTGCATTTCGATATATTTAGTATCAAATTATTAATATTTATAAATAAAAATTTTCATATAAATTGAAAATAAAGGCGATATAAAAAAATGTATTTGAAAATCCCATACGATTTTTTTACGTTTCATAGGAAAATAAAAATCTTTATTCCCTTATTAATACTACCACACATTTTTGTGTCACGGCTTTTTATGTAGTGGCATTGGACTATTGTTTTTATAATTCCTATTTCAAAATATTACCACCCATCTCTCTCTTTATTATGTCGCAACCATATTGTAACATGAAACAGAATTGTATATTTACCTTAATAAAAAAATCGGAAGTGGAAATAAAAATATCGCTTCGTTCACACAAACACCTTACAAACATACAATTTTATATTTGGCTTTACGCGTGCGCTTAAACATTTTGCCCTTGAAATCCTAATAAACAAAAGCAAGATAGAACTAATTTTTATTTTGATTTTATGTTTTGTATGGATTGAATTATTTACAGAAAAGTTTTTGTTTTGTTTCATAAGGTCATTAACATTTTGTGTTTTGATGATTATCCTTCTTACTTTGGTTGACTCGTTCTATCTGGAGCTCAGATTTGCACTTGCGCATTTAATAAACATTTGTTTTTTAGTAGTAGAAGATTCAGATAAAACAGTTTAATTTAAACCTATTGAGTATGCATGTTTCATATGTATTTAGAGAGAAAATCTTCCTTGCCTGTTAATTAGAAATGTAGTTAGATAAGTTAGGTATCGATGAACTTTACAAGAATTGTTTTACAGAACACCTGTGCATAAATGCATAACTCTTTTTCTAGTTCTACTTTTCTTTATAACTAAATGTATCTGGGGTTAAAGTAAATGACATTTTAACAAACTTATTTTGAAGATGGGTTTACTAGTTGGGTATTATAAGAAATGGTGCATGGACCAGTTATCTTTAAGTAAAAATCACAATAATAAACGATTTTAATATTTAATTAGTTAAAATTTTTAACTTTTTAGGTTTTTTATTTTTTGTTTGGTCTTTATTTGAAATTGACCATCTACAATTTTTCCGCAGCAAAACCAATAAAAAAGAATGTATTAATTTTTTATAATGATCAAAACATACATCATTTTCATCCGGTAAAAACGTTGGAAACTCCGATTTTATTGTTTCAATGCTGATTTTAGCCATTTCCTCGCATATATTATTGGAGTGGTTTTTTTGGCTAAAATAATTTTCAAATATTTGAACCAAAAAGCTTGCAGGTTGAAACCATTCGTCCGATGGTGGTTTTAATGACCCGAAATTGGAAATGTCTTTTTTGAATTTTTTTTGTTGTAAAAATACGTTATTTCCATTGATGTGTGTGTCAGGCTTTAACAACTTCGAAGTGCATATTTCACAATCAACTTTTTTAAATACACAGTATCCAGCATAATAGGATATTGCATTGGATGTTAAGACGCTAAATTCTGACCGGGTGAATAACGTTTCTATTTCAGATGGACCGGGTTCTTCCGTTACTGTATATTTAAGACTGATGTTATAGTCATACTTAAATGTTTTCCAATCTAGTTTTAAATTTACAGCATCGTCAGGTAAGCAATTGGCATGGACGGAATGAAATAACACTTTTATGACGATGATATTGGCAAAATGTACTCCAATGTCATAGCTCGATCACATGTAGTTATACCCTCCTTTGCCTCTTGATGCAGAGAAAAAAATTTCTATGGCGTCTTGGTTTGTTTTTCCAGTTAGCAGAAATTCTATTCTAGTTGGTTCTTCGCTTAAGTGGTACATCAATCCTAATTGAGCGCGTATGGTTAGGTCAAGCCCTTTAACAAATTTGAAATAGATAACATTTTTAAATTACTAAAAATTCCAAGCTTTGTTCTAAATAAACGTATATTTCGTTATTTACTCTAAGTGCCTGTTCTTTAGGATTCTTTGATGAAAAATTACGGCAATTGAGGCAATCAAAAATATTGTTGAATCTCTCAATAATATTCGCTGTCGGAATTACGTGTTCCAAATAGTTTCGAAAAATGGATGGAGTAGTTTCAAAAGCCGTACGTATAGCACAAGAAATAGTGCTACATCATTTTTTAAATTTTTTTTATAAATAGTGAAAATGGGAAATAGTGCTACTTAATATCTGAACTGCCAATTTAACACCTATTTTTTGGAAATTATTTGAGTCTATATGGTTTTTGGTTGACTTTGGTACCAATTTAACTTTTAGAGTTTTGTCATTCTCATAAATGGCTTTAACTACATTAAAGTAGTCCGATTGTTGAAACTGATGTTTAATAAATGAATTCCGAACAGATTTTATGAGATGCGGTGGATCATACTGTACGAACATTTTTCTATCATTAACTTTAATAAAAGGCTTTTCGGGGCCAATGCCAAAATGTTTATAAACGGCGACGTTCGTTGCGGCTTGATCACATGTTAACATCACGGCTTCTAAATTTAACACTTCTTGGCACAATTTTATATTATTTATTATTAAGTCTGCTAACTCGTTCACATTGATGAAATTGTTTATTAGCACGTAATTTAAAACGTGTAGGCATTGCGTAGGCATATGCATATAGAAAAGACATGCAAACGAAAAACTAATATAGGATATGTGAAATAGTATGCAAATTTAGTCTTAGAAAAGGAGAAAACATGATAACTTGTGAAATCATACATAATCGGCAAATGTTTCAGAGGTTTTCTTTTGAGAATTAGTAAATTATATAGGACATCTTTGAATATTTTATTTTAGTATTTCTCAAATAAAGCCTTGAATTCCATTTATGAAGGAAAAACAGATAGCTACTTATGAAACCTATTAGGAAATGTCTCATTTTGTGTAACAAGTGGGATATTTGCTAAATGAGCGCAGCGAGTTGCGGAAATCACACAAGTTACACAAAATTGCATTTACTAACATCTTTATACAAGATTTCTTCTTGTTATGATCAAGTAGGCGTGGGCTAGTTTTGAAATGAATGTTTCGCCACTAGTTATGAAATGTGCTTCATGTCCTAACTAGTTGCGAAAAATAGGTCGTTTCGCAACCTACTACACTCCCAAGCAACTAAATCGATTCAAACCTTCAGCGCTCACAGAAAGGCGATTTTTTTTTAAACGGCTGAACCGATTTTCACATATCATTATTTTTTTTAGAAAGCCTGATATTTTTACTTTAAAATGACACTATTTTCATGAGAATTGGTTCAGTTCTTTTTTAATAATGAATTTTGAATGAAAACGCAACCAAAATTGATGATCATGAAAAAAACAAAATATTGGGGATAAAATGTAAATTACAACAAAAATTCAACCAAAACAAAAATAATTTTATTGGTTAATACTTAGTATTGCTTCTTTGCATCTACAACGGTTCGCATGCGGCCCCATTGGCCTTATTAAGATTTTGACAAATACTTGGGGGGATGGCACCCCAATTATAGTTTTATTTATTTAAACAATTTATTTTTTTAAACTCTGGATTTTATCCAGAGCGATATTTAAATTTATTTTATTTAAACAAAACTACAATGATATCTGGATGAATACAAAAATAATAATGAATTTAAAATATAATTTTAATGTATGGCAAATTTTACTCGTGCCTAATTTAGCAAACTAGGCAGAATGTATGGGGTCATGTTATATGTGGTAATTTCCCGGTATAATAATTGGTAGGCGCAACGTGATATGTTATTTTGTTACATCCATCCGGTTGTGTGTTGTGTCAGCTACAATTCCGAAGTCATTGATTTGGTGTATATGCAACGTGACATCAAATTGTTTGGTATTTTATGTTTAACTTCATCAGCTAGAATACGGAAGTGGATGTCGGTTCGTTGCAGGCATGTATTGGTGTTGGTTCGCAATCTTGCGGTCACTAGATGGTATCTGATTTCTGGCTCGTACCCTCCGTTTTAGTTCGTCCCATTAATGCTCAATTGGATTCATGTCTGGACTGAGGGTTGGCAATCTCATCGTCTCGAGTCCAACCTTATCCATGAACTGCCTAGTGGTTCGAGCTATGTGACATCAGGCATTGTCGTGAATCAATATGCAATCTTCCCCTGTATATTCTGCGTAGGGCACTACATGATCCAAGACAATGTCCTCGATATATCGTTCAGTGCTCAGACCTCCTATACGGCCTCCACCAGGTATGAAAACCAGGTCAAAGGCTTTGCTGAAATCTGTATAGATAGTGTCAACTTGGGCACCTTTTTCTAAACAAGATATAGTATCATTAACAAATACCGCCAGATTGGTTGTCGTTGATCTACCAGAAAAAAAATCATGTTGTTGGGGAACAATTAAGTTTTTGATATTAAAATAAACACCATCTTTAACCAGTTTTTCAGAAAGTTTAGGGATAACAGATAAAATAGCTTTTCCTCTATAATTCTCAACTAAACTTGTTTGTCATAGATTTATATACTGGGACTACATACAAGGGTTTCCAACACTGGGGAAAAATACCTTGCCTAAGGCTGTAATTAAATAAATGAGGTAAATGGCCACTTAAGGCTTCGGAACAATTATATAAAAGTAATGAGGGAATACCATCAGGGTCCATAGACAATTTAGTATTGAAACCATCTAAAGCCGTTTTAATTTGTTCCCCCGTAAAAGAAGAAATACCGTGAATATGATTATTAAAAATGTCATAGTCAGAGACAGAAGTCAAAACATTATGCAACGTTTTTCAAATCCGTTTATTCAGGATTTGGAAAACGTTGCAAATAATTCGCAAACAGAATTTAGATCATGAGTTTCCTTATCCTTATAATCATGGGTATTGGATAACCAACAGATTTCCTTTTAGAGTTTATATAATTCCAAAAGCACGATAGATTTGACTTGATACCAGATTCAATTTCTAACAAGTATGTAATTTACCATACATAAATTGATTCAAAACCTTAAACTCATTCCGAAGGCACAGAGGGATAATACGTAAGAGGAGGTATTATTCCTCTGTGCCGAACGTGAGAATACAATGCATAACCAGCAGATGCGTTCGTCCTTTTATACCGTTTGTGTGCCTTGGTTTTACGGTTATATAATTTAACAAGTTTTTTGTTGAAGCACTTTTCACGATACGAAATATGTTTGTTGACAGTTTTTTTAATAAATAGATCCATCCCCGCATACAAAATTTCGTAAAACCGGTTAGTCATAATTTCGATATCCATCTCATTATAAAAGAAATCGCAGGAAATATTTTCAAGATATCCATTTAGAGAGACATAATCACCATTACTAAAATCAAAGATTAAAACTGATTAAGAATATTTCACAGCTAGTGATGAAATGTTCATTTCCACTCTAGATTGCGCCTACTTAATTTATAATAAAATTTTAATTAATATGAAATTTTATCAATTTAAAGACTTTTTTTTATCAAAATTGGAGAAATCTTGTATGAAACACTTTAGGAAATTCAATTTAGTGTAAATTGTGTGATCACTTCGCTCGTACCGCAAATACCCTATCCGTTACATAAAATAAGGCATTCCTTAACAGATTGGATAAACAGCTAACTTGCGGGACTTTCCTTGTAAATTTTTGAACGTCCATATTAAAGAGAAAAAATTTAGAATTTATAGACTAATAGAATAATCGCGAAGCCATTTAGGTGAAAATTCACAGTGTTAGTCGTCTGATCAAACACCTGTTTTTTGTGAATTGTACTTTTTATAAATTTCGTCTATAGGCTGCGGTCAAATTTTTGGGTAAATGATTTACTATGGTAAATTTAGATATTTAGTGTTCGTTTTTTGTTAAATTACGATTTTTTTTCTATTTTGTACTCGTTCAATTCTTATAACAATAAAGAATAAAGTACACATTTACCTTTTTTAAAAAGGTAATTGCATTTATAGTATTTAATGGATTTACTCCAGAATTCGACCGCAGCCGTAATATTTAACGGTAAACAATTGGATATCTGTAACTGAATTTAGTAATGTGCACGTAAATAAGTATTCCAGTTTTAAAAAAACGTATAGGTAGGTAGTTCTTATTAAATTTAAATTTAAACTTCTTAAGACAAAATAAAATTTTTTCGTTTTTTTTGTTTTTAATTTATTCCACAATAAGGAATTTAAAATTATTAAAATAAAATATTAATTTATTTTTAATTAATGTTTTAATTAAATGGAACATTTAAATGCAATAAACCGCACCGTCGCCAAAAATATTCTTTAGATCCGAATCAGGAAGAAGCAACATATCAAATGTAAAGGGAAATATCATCAAAACACGAAAGGTTAATGACCTATTGTAGAAATCAACAAATTTTTTTATCGCTAAAATAATTGTATAAATTGAACTTTCTGTAAAATACATTTTGTAAAGTTCACTGTCTGGCTGAATTATTCTTCAACAAGAGAGAAACTTATTAAAATTTGTCAAAATATTTAAGTATTCAAAAATCGAAAAGCGATATATAAAAAAAAAATTGTTTGGCATGGCATATGAATTTCAAGGACAAAATTGCTGTGATCAAACGTACACAGCCACACAAAACCCATTTTCGTATTTACCTTTGATCTCCTACACATGTAATAATAATCATTTACACATAGTTGTAATTAAATGAAACAAAATTGGAAATATAGAGAAGTGACAAGAATAATAATATAAAAACCGAATTATACGCATGTGCTAAACGAAAAATATTATTTTGTAAAATGCATGTAAGTACATATATGTGTGGGTGTGTTGTGTAGTAGGAACATAAATATGTATAACAGTCTCGTGAATACGATGTTGAAGCGAGATCAAATATATCTCCCTTTCGTGGAAGACTGTTCGAAAAATTATAACAACTTTTATTTTCAGGTATCAAATTTGTGTAGAAGATAAGTCTCTGGTATTATTCCTCTGTGGTTCTACTATGAAATTTTCCATGATAAAAACTGTTCTAATGTGTGTGACTATTTGTAGCGAAACAATCGTGAAATTTCGACAAGTTTTGGTTTGAGTATATAAGGAGCGAAACAATTCGAATACGATCATTAAGTTTTTGGTAAGCGATAAGTGAAGATTAAAAAAGAAATTAAAAAGTGATTTAAAAAGTGTTGTAGTGAAATAAAAGTTATACATAAGTGAATAGTAGAATTGTGCAAAAATAATAAAAAGTGATTTTGTGAATTATTGTTAATAGTGTTGGAATAATTTTTATAATCAAGAAATAAAATCGTTTTTGATAACTTGAAGTGTGGTGTTTTATTCACAATCCAGTGTAAGGGTTCGTCGAAAGGGCAGAATATTTACGTAAACTTGCCGTGAAAAATTTTTCCCTGTTGCCAAAAAACGAAATGTAACCATTAGCCTATCCTTATTGCAATAATGCAATCTATTTATTGCATTCCGCAAGCGTGTGTCTTGCCTTTTGATTAAAGGTGCAATTTTTGATAGAACATAATCGAATGCTTGATCTTCCATTCTTAAATATTTGATATAATATTTTATATCTCTGGTTTACAATTCTTTTAATAAGTTTTGCCGAACTCCCTATAAAAAACAAAAATAAAATAATAAAGTTTACGACCACGTCTTGAAATCCATGATTTCAAACAGATTCGTTTTTTTCTTTTTCTTCCACAATGTTTGACTTGCAATAGCAGAAATTGTTGCTGCACAAGCTCAGAACCGCTTTTGTCATCTTTTTGGTTAAATATGACGAAAAATATTAAATTTTTTTTTCTCGCTGGCGATACACCCATAGAGGGGGTTTGACCGCTTCAAGACGAAGTTTCATAATCATTTTTTTTAACGCATGAGTGGTTTAAATTCATTGATCCTACCATTAATTAACCAGCCGTGATTTTTCATAATCCGCCGGTGAATCGAACTCAGGATTTCTACTTCCGGAGCTTAAAGCAAGCATGCTAACCACTGTAGTGTAATATAGCAAAATTATTTTAGTATTTTTCTGACAGAAAAATATTATTACTTTTCTATGACATCATATAATCAATGTAACAATGATAATGTAATATTGGGTGTGTGAATTAATTTTTAGACTTTTTTTATAAAAAAGAAATGTTTATTAAAAGAACGATACAGTATATTTTATCCAATATATTCGCCATCGTTAGCTATGACTTCCTGCCATCTCCTGGGAAGTTTGTGGATTCCTCGTTTGAAGAAACCTTCAACTTTCCCAGCTATCCAGCCATCGATCCAATTTTGCACTTCTCCGGCGTTTTGGAAGCGTACGTCAGCCAGGCCTACTTGCATTGATCGAAACAAATGGTAGTCGGAAGGTGCAAGGTCTGGAGAATACGCAGGTTGTTCAAGCCGATCCCAACCGAGTTGCTCTACCTTGTTTTGAGCGGTTTTTGCACGATGTGGTCTGGCATTATCATCATGAAACAAAACTTTATAGCTTTTATTCGCTATTGCTGGCCGTTTTTCGTCTAATGCACGTGCCAAATTGTCCAGTTGGCATCGGTAGCGATCACCTGTAACCGTTTCATTTGGATTTAACAGCTCATAATACACCACACCTTTCTGGTCCCACTAAATACTCAGCATAACCTTATCGCAATGAATATCTCGTTTTGGCTGCGATGGTCCTGCTTGGCCTGGATCGACGTAAGCTGCTTTACGTTTGGGGTTGTCGTAATAGACCCACTTTTCATCGCCAGTAACAATTCGATACAAAAAACTATGTTTTTTGTACTCAGCAAGATTTTTTTTGCATGCTTCAATTCGTGCTCTCAATTGGGGGGCGAGTAGACAAAGAGAGAAGAGACGCAACAACTTCAACAACAATGTCAAGCAACATTTGCTACGGTTAGTACAAATTTGGTTGACCGCTTGGGAACATGATGATGGAACGAAATCTCGCCCCTCCCACCGCACAACCGCCGATGGGAATAATAGTAGAGACTAATAATAATAATTAATTAAATTAAGGCTTTTCAGAGCTTGCGGTTACAACAAGGGCAAGGGGCCGCTGTATTAGGAAAAATTGTGTTGTCTTGTGATTAACAAAGTGAAAAAAAAAAAAAATACTAACAAATTTACTAACTATCGACTATTTAGGTGTCTGGAACCGGGTCGAGTCTTTCATGCTAACATACCTTTCCTTTCATTCGATCTTGTTATTCGTAAAAGGGTGGACCCGTACACACTAAATCAATCAATCAAATGCTTCAATTCGTGCTCTCAATTGATTTTCGGACAGTTGATGTGGGACCCATCTTCCTAGCTTTCGAATCTTTCCCATTGCGTGCAAACGATGAGAAATGTTGATGAGAAGTTCTTTTTGCGTTTGACATGCATTTTCATCCAATAATGTTTGTAATTCGGCATCTTCAAAATTTTTGGCTGACCTGGCCGTTCTTTGTCTGTCAAGTCAAAATCACCACTTTGGAATCGATGAAACCAATTGAAACAGCTTGCTCTCGATGGAGCTTTATTACCATAAGTATCAAAAGCAATCGGTAAGCTTCAGCGGCAGTTTTCTTGAAATCAAAAAAAAGAAAAGAAGAACCCCTCGAAAAAACAACTTATCACGATCCATTTTAAATCGATTACAAAAAAATGACGTAATATGAAAAATAACACTTTCTGCTCTGAATTAGATTGACAATTGTGACAGCTACAAAATGCAATTGGAATTGCTTGTCAAACTATACGCAATCTCACGTAGCGACATCTAAATGTCGAGTCTAAGAATTAATTCATATACCCAATATAGGCCTTAGTAAAAGGGGTAAATCTGTTAAAAAATCGGAATTTGTAACGGAGCCAAAATTTTGCACAACGAATTTATTTTTGTGAGCTAATCGAACTACTTGACAACAGAAAAATCAATTGGACAAAATGACGTAAGTTGTTGATGTATCACCGTGAAAATGAGCAGTTTTGTTTCGGCGCGTGTAGACTCGTGTGAATAGGTACAAATAGCAACAACCATGCGCGATAGTGGGGAATTTGAATAATGGAGAGGTAGATTAGTATCTTCTTGTCTAGAAAGCCGAACAAGTTAATTTTCTGTGGTGTAGTTATGTACATATCTTGTGTATCCTTACAACCTAAAACAACACTGGCACAAAGGTTTTCACATATTCACTAAAAACAAACATTTGTAAATTTTTTTTAAATTTTAAATAAATATTTAGTGTATAACGATGTTTATTCCAAATATATTACTTACTCAGCAATTTTATTACTCGCCTTTAGTGTTCTTCTTAAATTCATAATATATCGATTGATGTGCTGTAATGCATCTAACTGCTTTGGATAACTAGCAATGCTGGTAATATCAGATTCGTGTATTTCATTAACCTTGCTGTGTAGCTGACCTACACGCGTCAAAATCATCTGTAGGATTGGCTGAAATTGTTAAGACAGAAAAATGTTTTAAAATTTCATATATCATAAATTGATTCATTTTAGATGCTTACATTGATGCTCACAAAGATGGACGATTGGGATTTCAAATGTATATCATTCGATAAACTAACAATATTATTAATATTTGTTGCGTGAAGTTCACATTGAAATTCTTCCAGATAATTCAAGTTATCCAATTCATATTGGAAGCGTTGGTAAATATTACGCTGCTTTCTCATATTGTCGATGTACTCATCAAAAATATAGGCGGACTGTAAAGAAGTAATTAAATTTGCTTCATGGTCGGAAAGTGTGAAAAAGTGGTACTTTGTACAATCCGTTAATTTCTCTAGTTTTGCCTTTAATATATTTAGGTTAGATGTCACTAAATTTCTAATAAACGTAAAGAAACGTAAATGCTCTGATATATAAAAAAATAGATGTTTAAAAAGACCGTTATTGCTGCCGGTTTTATAAAGCTAAAAAGATAATACAATTTTCAAAAAAAAAAATACTAAAAACCGCTAATATTGTCAAGCTTACCACATCCAAGCCGATAAATGATGGCATGAACGAGTTTGTAAGATAATTGCGGCTTCTTAAAAAACGATAAAAGCCCCCCATATCCATTTCTTGGCGTTGATTAATTTTAACCACCTTCAAATTAGAAAAGCATCGTCGAACGGTAAACATGTTAATACCGGTATCTCTGCAGAAAAACAATAATTCAACATATCCGATTTTACTGCAATTCGAATTGTTCGGTTTATAAATAAAGCTAAGTAGATTTAAATTTTCCGAGCTTGTTTCGAAAAATGGATCAATGACAAATCGTATAGCATCAATGATTGTTGATTTACCGGTAGAATGACCCCCAATGATAATGTTCAGTCCTGTATTAAAATCAATTGTATGGTGACTGAAAACTTTAAAATTTTTCAATTTTACCTGCAATTTAAAATGTTAAATATAAATTACCTTGTTCAAAATTAACTCTGAAATACCAAAAAAAATGTATCGCAAAATATGAGAAATAACGTCGGCATAATGAAATAAATTTATTATTTCATTAAAGGGAAATTAAATATTTTTTCATTAGTTTTTGTTTGTTTTGCAATCTTTTCCGGAGTTGAAAGCACTCTCGTTCTATGAAGTAGCCAAATTGATGACGTACGGCTATAGGCCCGTTTCGTGTAGAACAACAGAAACATTGACTTACTCCATGTAAACTTATAGTATTCGAGTCTTCAAAGTATTGGATTCTTAATTGACTTGAATGAGATTCGTTTTTTTTTCGCTGGCGCTACATCCCATAGAGGGATTTGGCCGCTTCATTTTGAAGTTTCGTAATCATTTTTGTTTCGTAATCATTTTTGTTTTCGTAATCATTTTTGTTGGATAATGAATGATTAATTCATTGATCATACCCTTAACCAGCCGTGATTGTTTCATCACCCGCCGGGAATCGAACCCGGGACCTCCGGAGCGTAAAGCAAGTATGCTAACCACTGTGCCACCGGGGCGGCCATGAGATTCGTTCATTTCTAATTTAATTCAAATACGAATCTAATACTTCGAATAGTCGAATACGTTAGAATCGAGTTCACAAATAGCCCCCCCCCCCCACTCTCAACAAACAGGGGTCTCAGTTGTGTTCATAATCATCACTAATCGTAATCAGATGATGAAAAATCCTTTTGCTCTCCCCCAACCCTCCTATACTCGAATCCGCCACCTTCGGTACTTACAAATTGAAATTAAAATTTAAAAAACAATTGATTTTTGAGCATCACTCGACTATCTTTTAGGAACGAAGCCGCACTCTCGATATAATTATTTAAAATTATATGTATCCAACATTGGGCGCATTCAGGCCTCCCAACATGTTGGCATCAAGAATCTACCGATGGAAAAAATGAAATGAATTGAATGTCATGTGCGTTCAGGTCTTAACGTGTTGATTTTACTTAACATGTTGCCAACAGTTGGCTTGCCTGAATGCGCCCATTTTAGTCAAAACCAATACATACGAGTTCTAAAACCAAAAATTCTTTCGCCGAAGCTAATTGAAATATTTTTTTCGGTTTTTTGTACCTTATTGCTTATGTGTCGTTTTGACGCAAAGAAACAGATTTATTAATAAAAAAGCTGAACTGAAACAACTTTCTACTGAAGAGTTCAGCTATTTTTTAGAATAGATTGGAGGATGTTGAGGTAGTTTACACCGCCATATTTACTCCCGGACTATACACTATATTCGACCTAAACTGCATAGGTCACATGGTGTAAACGCTAGTTACCCAAATTGGATTAGGCAAGTAAAATGAGTGACCTGACCTAAAATAGGTCAACTAGAAATATGGTGTAAACGGTTCGATCTAAGGTATGTCGAATTTTTCAATAAATGCGATTTGTTAATTATCATTTTTACAGCACAAATAATGAATAAAAATAAAAATATTATAATTAAAATCAATAAGCGAAATACTAACGTACAATAATTCCAGTTGTACTTTGCGTGATCAATCGAGAAATTTTGTTTGAGATGGCACCATAGAAAAAGAATATTCTTTTTCTATGATGGCACGTTAAAAACATGAAACAGAACCCAGTTGTACTTTGGGCACAGAAAAGAGTGAACAGATATGGAAGTTCCATGTCAAGTATTTACATTGAAATATTCAATCTAAGAAATTTATTCCTGCTCTAATCTAGCCAATTAAGGCCGGTACAATATAATACAATAATATGCTTCGCTTCTCTTCTTTTTTGTTTTTTATACACAATTTTTGTAAAAAAAAGAAGAGAAGCAAAATATGTAATATTGTATTATATTGTTCCTGTCTTAACTGGCTAGATTAGAGCAGGAATAAATTTCTTAGAATGAATATTTCAATGTAAATAGTTGACATGGAACTTCCATATCTGTTCATTCTTTTCTGTTTCGGTGAGCAATCGAGAAATTTTGTTTGAGGTGGCACGTTAAAAACATGAAACAGAAGTATAAAACAAAAAAAATGTTTGGCTTTCTAAATTTGTATAGGAGTAAATTACAATTAGTACCTTTATACACAGAGTCATCTTAGAGTTATCCCCTTATTGAGTTATGAGATAACTCTAAGATGAGCCGGCTCTGTGTATAAACGTACTAAATGAGTAGTTTATTTTGAAAGTGGAATAAGTCATGTTTTCATAATATAGGGTTTTCCAATAGGGACTTGACAACTTTGAATTTAATTTGTGAACGCACCCTTTGACTAATCATCGAACTGTCACTCTCAATTTATTCAGTAAACTCAACATTTTCATCATGGTAAAGTACACGAACGTACAACGTCTGCAAATTATAAAAATTTACTACCGAAATTCATAGTCGGTGACAGCAACTTTAAGAGCGTTAACTCAAATTTTCGGTCGTAATGCTCGCCCTAGTAGATAGGTAATAACAAGTTTAGTGTAAAAATTTGAGTCTACATATTCGTTGTGTGATGTTGCCGTGCCAGTCAGACAACGGGTTGGTCGAAGTGTCGAAAATATCGCTGCCGTTCAGGCGTCCGTAGCAAACGATCCAAAACAGTCAATTCCACGGCGTTCTCAAGAATTGGGCATCGCCCAGATCACTTTATGGCGAATTTTGCATAAGGATCTTGGTTTACACCCATACAAGATCAAGCTGACTCAAGAATTGAAGCCGATGGACCATTTGAAGCGACGTACATTCTCCGATTGGGCTCTGGATAAGATGCGCCAAGATGATGAATTTCATCGCAAAATCATCTTCAGTGACGAAGCTCATTTTTGGCTCAATGGGTTCGTCAATAAGCAAATATGCGTTATTGGTCGGGTGAAAATCCACATGTGCTTCATGAATCAACACTTCATCCACAAAAAATCACTGTTTGGTGCGGTTTGCATGCCGGCGGCGTCATTGGGCCATATTTTTTCGTCGACGATAACGATCGTGTGTTACTGTGAATGGCCATCGTTATCGCGCCATGATTACCGATTATTTTTGGCCCACATTGGAAGATATGGAGTTGGACGATATGTGGTTTCAACGGGACGGTGCCACAAGCCACACAGCACATGTTACAATCGATTTACTGAAAAGTAAGTTTGATGAGGGTCTTATCTCAAGAAACTGGTCTATGCCAACAAGCCGACGACGTTGGAACAGCTCAGAGCCAACATTGAACGCGAAATAGGGGCCGTTTCGGCCGAAATGTGTAGCCGAGTCATCGAAAATTGGGTCCAACGAATCGACCGCTGCAAACGTGCCCGCGGTGGTCATATGAACGAAGTAGAGTTCCATTCATAAATGTTTTGATTTTACTTCAAACCGATAATAAAGTTTTTGAAATATCTCTAATGGTTTGCGATTAATTTAAAAAAAAAGTTGTCAAGTCCTTATTGGAAAACCCTTTATAATAAAAGAATTGAAAAATAAACAAAAACTAAACAAAAAAAAAACACCTATTTATTTATCAAGTGTGTCTATTCTGAAGCATGATAAACCAATTGAATAGGTATGATTGACAGCTGTTTCAAATTCGGCTTTTCATGCGCATATCGTCACTCGGTGCGATAAAATCACAAGGCTTCGTTGTTTTCATAAAAACTATCACCGCAAAACAATTCGATTTGTTTTTGTTTGCTATGAACTAGTGTTTATAAAAAAAGTATATCAAGGAAAAAGCATGATAAACTAATTTAATAGGTATGATTGACAGCTGTTTCAAATTCGTCTTTTCTTGCGCATCTCGTCATTCGGTGCGATAAAATCACAAGGCTTCGTTGTTTTCACAAAAACTATCGCCGCAAAACAATTCGATTTGTTTTTGTTTGCTATGAACTAGTGATTATCAAAAAAGTATAGCAAGAAAAAAGCACCGAATGACAGAATTTTTTTAGTGAAAGAGATAGCAATACATGCGCTTGATCATACCTACTTTAATTGGTTTATCATGGGAAAAAGCACCAAATGACAGAATTTTTTTAGTGAAAGAGATAGCAATACATGCGCTTGATCATACCTACTTTAATTGGTTTATCATGATTCTGAAGAATAAGTTGTATATGTCATAATTTTGGAAGCAATTAAATATGTGAATTACAAATTACAACCAAAATTTGTTTTAATTATCAAAGCTTCCTTGAGTTATTTTGAAAGCGATTGAATAAAGCTTTATAACGGAAGCATACAATCAAGTATATCGTATCGATTGCGGGAGCCTTTTTGTTGGAGAGCAGCTTTGACAAGTATCGAGGTGAAGTGTAAGCAGTGAAAGCGGACCAGCGGAAGTTTCTTATCTTTTATCAATAAAAAAAAAATTTATCTGTAACGGAAATTCAACAAAAATTATATCCAGTAAACGTAAGTTTTGTACATCGTTATTTTTGTTTTGTTGTGGTGTTGGTTTTCTTTGGGTAGTGATGGCATTTTTAATAATACGTTAAGTTCAATCAATTTTGGCTGAGCGCGGCGAAGCTGGGAAAATACTGGTCATGCTACTTTTAGTTATTTTTTTTTCCTCAATCAAGAATCAAGCAGGGCAGGAGGGTAATCTTTGACCTAATCTACGACCATTTTACAACCTCTTCGCGACTGAGCGGGCAACGGTCAAAGCTCCTGAAATTACGTGACTTTGGTCTTCTTAAAAATTACCGAATGTTACAACTTGACTGAGGCATATCAGCAGGTTGAGGTGGCTGAGAATTCAATAAATTTGTTTACCATTATTATTCGCTGGGGCTTATATAGGTACAATAGGCTCACATATGGAATTTCCAGCGCACCAACAATCATTCAGAGTACAATGGATGAAGTTCTTCAGGGAGTACCAAATACAGCTTGTTTTCGACGAAATCATAATAGCTGGAAAGAACTTGCTGGCATGTCAAAATAATTTGGAGGAAGGGTTCCGACGTCTAGCTAGATACAACATTCATGTAAATGAAACTAAATTCTTTCTCAGACAGAAAGTGGAATATCTTGGGCATAACATCTGTTGTGAAGGAATAATATTAAGTCCACGTAATGTCGCTGTAATTAGGAATGCTCCGCAACCGAAAACTATTACACAAGTGAAGGAATTCCTGGGGTTAGTGAATTATTACCGAAAATTCGTTCCGATGATGGCAACCGAACTAGCGGCCTGATACAAGTTGACAGAAAAGGATACGGAATTCATTTGGACGAAAGATTGCGATGTGGCATTCAACCGATGTAAAGATTTGTTATCGGGCGAGAATGTGTTGTGTCATTATAATCCATCAAAGCAACTGATTTTGGCGTATGATTCTATAGTTCCTTTGGAGTCGGGGCTGTACTGAGCTGAATGGAAAATGGGATGGAGAAACCAGTAATGTTTGCATCCGCAAGTCTGTCGAAGGCTGAAAACAATTACTCGCAGCTAGATAAGGAAGCCTGGGCTATTATTTTTGGAGTAAGAAAATTCCACAAATGTTTATACGGCCGTTCGTTTATTTTACTTACAGATCACCAACCCCTGGTAGCTATATAAGATCCAAAGAAAGGCATTCTGGTTACTGCTGCACATCGTCTTCAAAGATGGGCCATCATCCTATCCGGATATACCTACATCATAAAGTACAAGAAAGGGAAAGATCATACTGTACCAGACGGGTTATCGAGGCTTCTAGAGGAAGCGGAAGGCAGTGGAGATATATTCGTACATCTGATAAACACCTTTTCAGAAGAGGAAGTCGTTCCGATATGCTATAGAGATGTCGCGAAAGAAACACAATTGGACGGAGCTTTGACAAAGGTTTATTCGAATGTGCAAAATGGTTGGCCAAATTCCACTCGTGATCCGCATTTACTCCCGTTTTTCGTCAGGCGGGCGGAATTTTCTACGGAAAGCGGATGTTTAGTTTGGGGGAGACGAATGGTGATACCTACATCAATGCATACAGTGGTTCTTAAATTGCTACATCAAGAACATCCTGCCGTCATTGGAATGAAACTGATGGCACGATCAACATGTTAGTGGCCTAAAATCGATGACGAGATAGAGAGAACAGTGCGAGACTGCCAAGAGTGCCAACGGTTACAGAATCGGAATAAAGCCGAATTTGATGGGAGCGATGCTGGATGGCCGAAATCGAATATTGTCCTACATAACACAAGCTAATGGTGTTGATGAACGGGCAGTTCAGACAGTTAAGAAGGGGTTAGCCAAACACATGAATGAGAATGGAAGATATACTACTGGAGAAATATATCGATTTCTATGTAATTTCTTGTTAAGTTACCGCACTACACCATCTTCGGTTACAACTCAATCTCCTTTTAGTTTCCTTCTCAAAAGAGAACCTCGAACTAGACTATCGTTTTTGCGGCCACCTTTTGGTGGTCCCCCTAAGAAAGGTAATAAAGATGAAATAAGTTTTTCTAATTCTCCAATTTTTTAGAAAAGGATAAGGTATACGTTCGACTGAATGAAAATACTAAGTGGCAGCCTGGTATTATTCTTAAGCCGTTTGGGGTGAAACAATATTTTGTACAAGTTAGCAATCAAACAAAGATTTTACACCAATATCAGATTCGGCCAAGGTTTGAAAGTTCCACTATCCCCTCGAAACAACCCCAGGACACAGCTCAGAGGCAGGAAAACCTTCCATCAGCGGATTCGCCTGTGAATCCGAATCAATGTATGATGCGCGAAAATTCAGAGGAAAAACACGCATCAACTTCCACCGAAGGCAATCTGCGAAGATCAGCTCGTACGAGAAAAAGGCCAGATCGATTAATAGAGAAAATGTAAATTGTTTTTTGTTCAAATTGTTATTACGAAGGGAGAAATTGTTATGTATCTCACTGTATTATGTACTTGTTTAAATGTAAATAGAGTATAAACTCAGAGGAACAAGTTTCCCGTTATTTAACTTTAAATATTGCAACATTTTCTTTATGCGAGAGCTTGTGTTTCGGAATTCAAGGTGTACACATTTATGATCAATAAACAATAATCGAGACTTCAGTTTGTGTGATATATAATATTGTGTCTATACATTTTTTAATCCTTCAAATCAGATGAAGCTGAAGGAATATTTTGGGTTGGCATTGGCAAAACATTTTTTTAAATTGTGGAACACGGATATGGATTACTATTGATAACCTGCGTGGGACATCTGAAATCCTTGAACAGGAATGCCCAAAATGCTTAGTTGTAAATACTTTATTATTGAATAACATTTTTGGGAACCTGCATTTTATTCTTCCGATTTTGAGGCCGCAGTATGAAAAAGTTTGAATTCTTTTTTTTTTTTTGCTTTTCGATTTTTTATTTGTTGTTGAAATTTATACGTAAAGAGAATTGGGTGGGTGACATTAAAAAAAAGATGGCCACTTGTTTACATATTTCGGGCTAACACGGTGAGTTATTATGAGCATTCGCCTTGTGACCGTATAAGTGGAAACACGTATATTGTGAAAAAAGGAGTTTTTTAAGCAGTGAGTGGGAAAGTGAAAAGTGGTGAAAAATCAGAAAATTCAAAAAAAAAAAGGAAATAAAATTCCAAAAATAAAAAGAGACAATAAAATAAAAAAGTTTGTGAAGAAAATCAAAAAACCAAAAATAGAAAATAAAACAGAAAATCAAAATGGCGGCCCAAGCCGACCAAACAATTTAATAAATGAAAGAAGAACATCAGATGCAGATTTCATGGGATATGAAGAAAAGGAAATAAAACAAAAAAGAAAATTAATTAATAATAACAGTGACGGTGAAACGGAAAGTAAAATGGCTAGACATAACAATATTAAAACAGGAAAAAGCGAAAATAATAAGATCGAGAAAATGGATGAGGGTAAAAATATTAACAACGAAACAAAAGATCAGCCAACTAGACCAGAAAATAAGTACCTAAATAACGATAAAGGACCATTCTACGTGTTAGTAAAGGCTAGAACACCAAAAAATATGCTGTGTGTGATTCTGTCAAGAGTGTTTATACAAAACCAAGTGAAAATAATAAACATAACCGAAGTTAGCAATAAACTAGCGAGAGTGGAATTCGATTCGTATGATAAAGCGAACAAATGCGTGAGAAAAGACAATCCAGTACACATAACACTAATGGAAAAAGGGTACACTTGCTTCATACCGAAAAATTATACACACGTGGAAGGAGTCATCAGAGGATTGGCGGGGGAGTTCACGATGGAAGAAATAAAAGCAAACCTGACCTGTGATTATCCAATAACCCATATAGAGACCCTGCAAACATGGGATAGAGAAAAAAAAGAATTAAAAAACACAAACATTACAAGAATTGAAATAAGAGCAAGCGAACTACCGAAACAAGTATCGTTCTACGGAGTTAAAATAAAAACAGGGATGTACATACCAAAAATCAAATTTTGCTCAGCGTGCCTTGGCTACGGACACTTTAAAAAAATTTGCAGATCACAAATTAAAAGATGTAGTAAATGTGCAAAGCCAATGACACAAGAAAATCCACACAACTGTCAAGAAAAACCAGAATGTAGATTCTGCGAAGGAGAAGAGCACTTCACAAATTCAAAAAACTGCCCAGAAAAGAAAAAACAAAACCAAATTAAAATGCATATAATAAAACATAAAACAACATATAGAGAAGCAATGAACGCATTGTACCCTAAACAAAAAAATATAAGTAAAGAATTGGACCTACAGATCTATCCAAATATATCAAAGAACAACAACACAACACCTAACGCATGGATCGAAAGGGCAAATAGAAACGAAGGAATTATAAAGGAACAAAGAATGAAAATTGACCAACTACAAGAAGCGTTAAGTAAAATCACAAAGATGTGCAATACGACAATTGAGTCTCCAGATGTGTTCACAATGGAAGTGAAGGAGGCGATCAATAATCTCAAAATAAAATAAAATGGAAAACAACTTCAAAATCATGCAGCTAAACATAAGAAGCCTTAGAAGCAACATAAATCTTCTTGAAGTATTTATGAACAAACAAAAAGTGGACATAGCCATATTAAATGAAACATGGACACACCTAGATAACAAACCACAGATACAAAACTACAAATTAATCACAAGAAATAGAGAGGATGGATACGGAGGAGTAGGCTTTCTAGTTCATAAAAAAGTAGGAGTAAAACAAGTAGATACAAATTTAAACCTAACACACATTGAAATAATACAAATTAAAATAAAAGTTCTAAATAACAATTTAAACATAATAACATTCTATAACCCACCAAACGGTAATAGAAACACGGAAATAGAAGAATTTCAAAAAATCATAGATAAAATGGAAAACAGCGAGAACACAATAATAGCAGGAGACATAAACGAGCACAGCAACATGTGGGGACAAGCAATAAGAGAAAGCAGCACAGGGAAAAAAATAGCCGAAATAATATCAAATAGCAGTCTACAATTGCTAAATAATGGAAAACCAACAAGGCTAAACCTAAGGAACCACACAACGTCAACACTGGATATAACCCTATGTACCCAGGATATATTCAACAAAGTGTCATGGGACTGCATAGAGGAAAACGTCGGATCGGATCATTTACCAATAATAATAAACATCAACATAAATAGATTTACAAGGAAAGAGATCATAGACTGGAAAAAGGTAATTCAGGAAACAACAAACATAGAGGAAATAGAGAACAACGAACAAAAAAACATAGAAACGATATTAGAAGAAATAATAATGCAAAACACAAGAATAGTAACGTGTAATCATAGAAATAACCCAAAAACATGGTGGAATGAACAACTACAAAGGCTATGGAACATAAAAAAACAAAAGCAAAAAATATACAATAGACAAAAGGACCTATACACGGCCACGGAACTATTAAGATCAATTGCAATTTTGAAAAGGGAAATTAAATCAGCCAAAAGGAAATCATGGGAGAATTTTGTAACAAGCATAAATCCAAACATAAATACAAAACAATTATGGAATAAAATAAATAAATTAAAAAATAAAAGAGGAAACGGCTTCAACCTGTTGGAGGATTATGATATGGCAAAAAAATTTCTAAACGAAAACTTCCCAGAATCTATTGAAGAAACAAGACTACCAATGGAAACAACAAGCGTGAAGCAGTATAAATTTAATGATAAAATAATAATAGAAACATTAAAACAAAAACAAAATACAGCACCAGGAGAAAACAAAATTTCTTATAAAACGCTAAAAAATATAATAGAAATCAACCCGAATATAATAAAGAATATAGTGAAATACCTAAACGAAATATATATAAGCCAAATATATCCAGAAAAATGGAAAAAAACAAAAGTGATTCCAATCAAAAAACCCAACAAAGATGAATTCGAAACAGGAAGCTACAGACCAATTTGCCTACATAACACAATATCAAAAATATTTAATAAATCCATATTGGAGGAGTTAAACAAACACATATTAGATAAAAAAGTACTACCAGCAAATTCATATGGATTTAGAAAAGGATATAATATAATGGATTATTTCGTGAATTTATTCAGTGAAATAGAAGCAGAAAAAGCCAAGAAAAAAGTACAAATATTAATAACCACCGATATATCAAAAGCTTTCGATAATGTTCGAAAAGATATACTAATACAGAAACTAAAGGAAATAGATACACCAAAACATATAATTAATTGGATATATCAGTTTTTAACAAACAGAACAATAATATTAGATAATGGAACAAATACAATAAAACAAATCACGAATAAGGGAATCCCGCAAGGAAGTTGTCTGAGCCCATGTCTCTTCAATATATACACCAAAGAAATACATAAACTTCAAAAAGCAGAGATATCAATATATCAATTTGCAGACGATGTAGCCATTTTAGTGAAAGAAAAGAATGAACGAGCAGCAATAGCAACAAGCAACAAAATCTTAAGTAAGCTAAACGAAGAACTAAGGAAGATAGAACTAAAAATAAATCCGGAGAAAAGTACATTCATGAGGCTATACAAGAATAAACCCACAGGACAAGATGTAAAAATAAACCATATCAGATTATCGGAAGAAAAAGAAATAAAACTATTGGGAGTAACATTCACGAATAAAATATCACTACTACCACACTACAAATATTTAGAAAAGGAAATAGGAAGTGCAACAAATCTGCTGAAAGCCATAACTCATAAAAATGGAGGAGCCCATCCACAAATGATAACGAACGTTTACAAAGCAATCATACAAACAAGGACCAAATTTGCAGACACAATAACTACAACAAAAATAAAAAACTGTACCAAAATAAAACAGCAAATAATCAATAAGAACTTAAGAATTTGCACAGGAATGCTAAAAACGACGCCAATACCAACACTACTAGCAGAAACAGCCACACTACCAGCGGAGCTAGATAATAAACTAACATCATTGAAGTACATAGCAAACAACATAAACAAAAACAGCGTTACAGCCGAGAAAATCAAAAATAATCAAATAATGGAAAAACTAAGGAAGCTGTATGTCGAAACTAACTTTCTAGAAAAAATAGCGCACCCAGAAAACAGAATAATAAGAAAGACAAAAAATATAGAAATACAGGAAGAAATCAAAAAAAAAAGTGAGAAATCAAACATGAACCAAATAGAAATAATGTCACTCTACATAGAGTTACTAAACAAATATAAAGGATATCAACAAATTTACACGGATGGAGCACTAAAAGATGGAAAGGGAGGAATTGGAATATACATTAAAAACCTAGACGAGCAACTTAAAATAAACGTAAAGAATAAAGCAACTATAAAAACCATAGAAACACTGGCAATAAAAATAGCAATAGAGAAAGCAATACAGCGTGAATTCACAAAAATTGTCATATTTACAGATTCAAAAAGCAGTTGCTCGTCTCTAAATAAAGTAATAAAAGAGGGAAAGTACAAATACTATGAAAAGGAAATACTAGATAAAGCAGCAGAAAATGAGAACACACAGATCAAAATACAATGGATACCAAGCCACATGGGGATAGTGGGGAATGAGAAAGCAGATAAATTAGCAAAAGAAGCAATAGAAGAATCAAATGAAACAATAGAAAATTTAATAACTATAGAAGATGCCCATCAAATAATAGAAGAAGAAATAAGACAGAAATGGAAGATAAAATACAATAATTGGACAACAGAAATAGGGAAATACAATAAGCAAATAAATAACATACCACCAGCAAAACCATGGTACCACAAAGCCCAGATGAGCCCATACAACATCAGACAAATAAACAGATTGAGGACAGGACACGCAAAAAATAAAAAATTTAAAAACACAGTGGGAATTGAGGAAAACAACCTATGTGACATATGCAACACTATAGAAGACAACGAACACATAGTGGAGAAGTGTAAAAAATTCAATCAAATACGCCAAAAATACACACTAATACAACATAATAAACTAATAGATATCCTAAAATCAGAAAATATTAAAAACTATAAAATAATTTGTGATTACCTAAAAGAAATAGACTACGGTTTATAAAAATATTTATGTTAAAATAAGAAACCCTACTAACCATAAGAATTTTAAGAACTATATTTTGTTCAACCATTCATGAAAGATAAAAAGATAAAACTGTTATAATTTATAGAACAAAAAAAAAAAAAAAAAATAACTTTGACACTTGTATAAAATTTTAATATTGTTATGTATACCAATAGGTCGTGTGGATAAAATAGTATTCAGGCCTAAGCAAATGAAATAAAAAAAAAAAAAAAAAAAAAAGAGTTATTATGAGATAGCATCACCATGATTGATACAAATACGATACTTATACTTCGAAGAGTCGTCTACGTTCCACTCGAAGCCCTCCCAGTTTTTATGCCATTATAACACAACATAAAATATAAAAACCGAGTTACCGCATTACTGCTCGAAATTGCATTTTTGTTCGAAATATAATCGAAATTTTCAAATTAATCGATATGCTCATGCATTCAACCGAAACTTCAGATCCAAATCCCCTATCCTTTAAGCAGTGTATGCCGTTTTGTACTGTGATAGGATTTTTAACAATTACAAGAGAAAATCAAGCTTTCCTTGCTAAAAAAATCCGCTAAGCGAATTTGCAGATGAGAAAAATGTAATCCGTTCAAATTCACCGAATTTCTAACACCTACTTAGGAAGATCAAATTGAATATCATTTCTTCTATCAACTTTCATCGGGACCAGGTAAGGTAACAGCGCAAGTTAACCAGAACAGTTTGATCATTTTTAATAGTCAATTTTCTTCATTTCGTTTCTTAAATCTTCGGCATTCCCCCTAATTAAACTTCAACAGTTAAATGAAAGAACAAAAATAAATTAAATAAGATAAATAATTTAGCTTACTTGTTTAATATACATTTCAAAAGGATAAATAAACCGTTCCTAAACGATTGGAAATGAATTGAATGATTTTCACTTATTATTTTTCACTTTATTGTACAATTAACAACCATTAACGAATTAAGTTTACAGTTTGATATTTTTAATTTTAATTTTGACACATCTCTGGTTTTTGTGAATCCCCAGTGTGCAGTTTTTGTTAATTAATCCCAAAGAACAAGTTTCTACGAAGACATTTTCCGTTAAAAAACAACTAATGTAGTTTTCCAGTTGACAAAAAAAATCGGAGTCAAATTCGAGTTGAAAATTGACAGCTTTATGACAAGTCTATTTTACCATAGCAAACACTTTTTTCTTAAAAAAATTAAATTATATATTTATTAATTTACTAAAGATACATGTTAAACACAAAAGTGATTGACTGAGTTATGACTGAAAGTGATCTGACTGAAACTTTGGGTTAGTGGTTACATGGGATTTTTTTATTTGATTTGAATTGACATTTTAAATGTCACTTTGTTATAAAATTATATTTAAATTATTAGAAAATTATTTAAAATAATTTAAAAATCACTTCAAATATGTATAAAACCTTTTGCTTGTATGAAAAATCTATCAGTTCAACTAAATTATAGTTTACATGTTTAACTCAATATAAAAACTGACTCAACCAACCAAATTTAAGCTGACCGAACTCAGACTACTTTCAGATAACTTTCAGTCAAGTCGCCGTTTACATGTTGAATTTAACTCAGACGTTTTCAGTCAGATCACTTTCGGTTTAACATGTATCTTTAGTTATTTTAATTTTATAAATATGTTTTTCTTTAAATTTTTTTTGACGTTTATTTGACAAATGAATGACATTATGAAAATATATTCGTGTTAGTAATCGCGCCGAAAAATCTGACCGAGCGCCGAATGACAGCTGCTGTCACAGCTGTTTTCGCTCCGAATTTTTTTTTGTGTCAACTGGAAAACCATATTAAGTGCATTAATAAGCGTGTTCCATTGGCGTTAGTAAACTACTCATAACCCAAGTATAACAAATCTTAACTCGGTCGTGAGTTCCATAATTTTTGGTAAGTTTTATTGGAACTAGTTTGTTTGTAGGGAAAATAGTTTGATGAAAAAGAGAATTAAATAAAGCAAATCTTTGATATGTATTGTATAGTGTTGTTTGCAATACAATATTTTTGTGGTTTTTTCATGTACGTAAGTGTTAAAATAAATTTCATGTTAATATTATGTTAATTTAATTACTCTTTATTTTTAATTTTAGACTACTGTATAATAATAAATTCTGTTTCTTTTAGCGTGTTGGAGTTATTTATTTTTGATTTATTTTAATGTAATGTTATGTATTATATAAAGATTAATAAAAAAATAAATTGACATAAAATTAATTATCTTTGTTTTATAAAAATGAATCAAAAGGCATGCAAGAGATTTTGACATTTATTAATGCCCAACAGCCCATAAGCCCTTCTACCCAACAAGCACGTCATTTTGAGTTCCACCCAGTTCCAGCTTCTCGCGACAAGTTTCATAGTGTTTCTTATAATAAAATGGAACTCAAATGGAGGTTAATCTGAACTAAGCTCAGAATGAGTACTGGAAATTCGAGGTAAAAGGTTGAGGTAAAAATACTTGGGAAAGGACTTACATATATGTATGTATCTACTCCCAACTACTCATGCTCAAATGATCCCAAGTATTTTTACCTCAATCTTTTACCTCGAATTTCTAGTACTCAATCTAAGCTTAGTTCAGAATAAGCTCCACTCGAGTTCCTTTTTATTATAAGAAACACTATGAAACTTGTCGCGAGAAGCTGGAACTGGGTGGAACTCAAAATGATGTGCTTCGTGGGTAAATTTGCTTCTAGGCTTGTTGGGTGCTGTCAAAATCTTTCAAATCCTTTTTGTTAATATTTTATAACTGAAAATAACTATTTTTTATTTTTTTATTATATTTTTTTATTAATACAATTGGAAATGCGTTTAAAATTAAAAAAATTTTAGCTACAACAAGCTAAAAATCTAGCTTGTCATACATATAAATCGAAAACCAGTGGCATCAGGAAACTTTTCCAAACCACAACCTAAAATTAAAAAGAGAATTATTTAAACTTATTATTAAATATTTTATAGCATACATATTAATAATAAAACAATTATTAAATTAATATAACATAATACTTACACTTATTATTTAGAACCACAAATAACATATATGTATCTTTAATTTATAACAAAAACTTTAAGCACAACTCAAATGGCTGACAAAAAATGAAATGATCAATATTTTACTAATTTCCCCATAAACAATCAAGTTCCTGCATATCTTACCAAAAATGATGGAACTCACAACCCGAGTAACCAAAAATGGTGATCACAAAATTTTAGACCAATTTGTCACAAAATGTAAGTTACTTTTTGTCACAAAAAAAGTTGACAATTTGGAACATATTTATGCGGGTATTTTGTGACAAAATGTACGTTGAATTTACCACCAAAAAAAAAAAAAATTTTAGTCACCAATTTGTCACAAAATGTAAGTTCCTTTTTGTCACAAAATAAGTTGACAATTTGGAACTTATTTATGTGGGTATTTTGTGACAAAATGAATGTTGATTTTACCACCCAAAAAAAAAATTTTAATCACCAATTTGTCACAAAATGTAAGTTCCTTTTTGTCACAAAAAAAAGTTGACAATTTGGAACATATTTATGCGGGTATTTTGTGACAAAATGTATGTTGATTTTTCCAACCAAAAAAAAAAAAATTTTAGTCACCAATTTGTCACAAAATGTAAGTTCCTTTTTGTCACAAAATAAGTTGACAATTTGGAACTTATTTATGCGGGTATTTTGTGACAAAATGAATGTTGATTTTACCACCCAAAAAAAAAAAATTTAATCACCAATTTGTCACAAAATGTAAGTTCCTTTTTGCCACAAAAAAAGTGGACAATTTGGAACTTATTTATGCGGGTAATTTGTGACAAAATATATGTTCATTTTACTCCCCAAAAAAAAAAAAAAAAGATTTTGATCATTTTTGATTTGGTGAATTTATATGTAATTCGCTAAGTCACTACGTTCTTGCCTCATACTTAATGTATGAAGTTGGAATTTTATTTTTGTAGTTTGTGTTTGGTTGTAACTACCTGAGTACCTGATGAGTAGACCGAACTTTTTGTTTGTGCGAGTTTCTCTGCACGAAACCAAACTACCACATAGAAAACTCATGGAAAGTTTTCATTTTTTTAGAGTCGATACATTTTGTATTGACTCTCGGCTCGGGTTAAAGTACGGGGGATTTAGATATTTCCACATTTTTGGTAGTTTTTTTTTTAAAAATAAATAACAATAAAAATATCAAATAAACCATACAATGGGGTATTTTTTACAAAATTATTTAAGTAGGGTCATAAAAACTTTTTTTACGCATAATTGCATCAATAAACCAACAAATATCCACAAAATTGTTGATAATTAGGTGACACTTTTATCATAAAAAAACTGTCGAATTTGTGACTAAATTTTCAACAAATATTTGAAAAATATTCCACCAAAAACCGGCAAATTTGATTTACCAAATGTTCGTTTACGCGTGACAATCGGCGTCAACCCCATCCACCATTTTTCATCCATTTTGTGACAATTTTTTGTCACATTTTTTTCCACCAATCACCATTTTATGTGAAATTTTTGTCGCTTTTTTGTGACATGTGGTTACTCGGGAACTGAGTTAAGATTTGTTATACTTGGGATGGTGTAGTTGAGAAGTAGTCACGCATAAAATTATCGGTAGAGCGATTTTAGTTCAAAAAATTCCAATAGATGGGTCTATACCAGTTTTGATTGTGTGGAATGTAATTTTTTAACCCTAATCCAACCAACGTGTGCCTTTTTGGCTCATTTGGTAAATGCAACGAATTTCAAAATAATGTTAATTAAGTTATAAATTTGTGTGTATTTTATTTTAGAATATTTCCATACATTCCATACAACGCACTTGGTATTCTTTGAAAAAATTTAGTAAATTATTTGATTAGAATTTGGATTTACTGACATAATAAAAATATGTTGGTTGTGTTAGGGTTAAAAAAAATGTTTTGTTGATGTTTGTTATGAGACACGTCAATTTTTAAATCGCAAAAATATTTTAATTATTTTGTTGTTTAATGTGTTATTACTTACTATTATTAATTATCGTTAATGGAACAACGTATTTTTTGCCAAAATCTAGTAGTTTTATTTAAATTGAGGTTATGTTTTACTACTGTAACGAAAATTTTCGTTCCATTGAACATCTACTCATAAGTAGCAAATTATTTCCAATGGAACACAGTCAATAGATCATGTTTTCCGAAAGATGCAGCACGATTGTTGAAAAGTACAGAGCATTTTCCGAAAGGGGCAGCACGGTCAAAAAAGAAGTAAAGAGCGTTTGCCGCTAGATGTCACTACACAATCAAAAAAATATTACTGACGTTTTTCAAAATGGGACTGACAAAATCATTTTATTTGTCATGTATTAATAATAGTCACTTTTATGACACGAAAATATTTTTGTTTATATTTACAAAATGCATATTAAAAATGTCATACAATTTTGACAGCAAATATTTAGTGACACCTAGTGGCATTATGTGAAAGTTGATGAGTTAAATATCAAATTTTCAACAACCGCAAGAGCTACCATCTTCCGGAAAACTCCGAAAATACAAGCAACTTTCACATAATGCCACTAGGTGTCACTAAATATTTGCTATCAAAAATTATATGACATTTTGATGTGTGCATTTTGTAAACATAAACAAAAATATTTTTGTGCTATAACAGTTATTATTATTAATACGTGATAATTAAATTGATTTTATCTCTACCCTTTTTCAGTAATATTTTTTTGATTATGTAGTGACATCTAGTAGTAAACGCTTTCTACTTCCTTTTTGACCGTGGTGCCTCTTTCGGAAACGCTCTGTACTCTTTCAACAATCGTGCTGCCTCTTTCGGAAAACATGATCTATTGCTGTGTTCCATTGGCCTGAGTAAACTACTCACAAGTACTTGTATCTAATCGCAACTACTCATGCTCAAACGATGGTGTAGTTGAGAAGTAGTTACGCACAAAATTTACGGCAGAGGGATTTTAGTTTAAAAAAAGAGGTGCGGAGGACAAACAACCCTTGTTGGATCTTCGGCCTGTAGAAGACCGGTTTGCAATGAACTTCGGTTTCCTTTGTCCATGACGTGTGCTGGTGAATAAAATAGTATTCAAAATAATTTTTTTTGTTCAAATATCATAAAAATAATATTTTATTCACTTTTTTGTACGTAAATATGTATTTTGAAGCTAATAAAATACAAAAAAAGCAAATTTTTGATTTGTAATTTTTTCATTTTTCCCTCTAGTAACTTTACAAAATAAATGTACTTTTTGAATGATCAGCGGACACTGCTATTTTTTATGGTAGTGGTATATGTTGTGCGTACAATTCTAAAATTTCAGCCCTTAATATTGAAAAATGGCGGAGTAATGAATTTTTTTTCTGAAAAAAGCCATTTTTGCTCAATTTTCACATATATGATCAGTTTTTAGAGCGCCATCTATAAATTTATCGACAAAAATCATTAGAAATGTTGAAGAACTCTTCAACGAATATGAAACAATCGGTTAGAAGTCTTAAAACATCCATATGTCTTGTACAACTAGGTTTTTCAGCGTGGGGTAATGAGTTACCCCATGTGGCCGCTATGTGGCCTGGCTGAGGTGTGGCCGTTAAGGGTTAAATAAGATATTTTTTTTGTAACGTTCAGCTAAGTTGCACTGATTTTTATTTATTTACCAGGTATAACCCATGACAGACTAGGGATTAGCTAAGCGCGATTAGTGATTTTTTCGAGATTAGATGTAGTGTGTCAAGTTGAAGATTAGCTAATCTCGTTTTATTTGAGGATTAGTGACTAATTGAGATTAGTGCACTAATCCTTGAAAATTTTCGAGCTTATCTCGTTGTATTGGGTTTAGTGATGGTACAAGTGGCAATACAGTGTGAAATAATTCACCCTTATTATGATTGTTGAGTCGATCGACAATCGACACGACTCTGTGTTGCTTTTTCCTTTTTCGTAATGTTTTTATCAAATGACAAAAAGAAAGCGCAATACAGAGTCGTGTCGATTGTCGATCGACTCGACAATCATAATAGGGGTGATTATTTAAACATTGCTGAAAATGCAAGTCGCGTGAATTTACGATAGAAGTTATAAAATCAATGACATCTTAAACAATTTGTGTTGACTAAATTTTGAGGAAAAGAAAATCTAGTGTGTTTTAATGTATAAATCTTAGAACTATTGAATTAAAAAATGAGTCCAGCTGATTTACTAGCCATATTTCAGCGAATCACCATAATAATATTTTATTTCTCTGCAAGAAACTAATCCCTAGTCAGTCAACGCATATGGATTTGTGGTGGATTAGCTAATCTCGTTTCACTAATCGCGCTTAGCTAATCCCTAGTCTGTCAGTGTTATTATTTGTGGGATTTGTATTACGGTCTGTACACAAATCGCGAATATAAATCTCAAAATACTGAATCACTTTATTATATTTAATGCTAGATGTCACTTACACGTATACAGTTCTCAATTGTAGTGTTTCATTGGAAACAATTTGCTACTGCCAAGTACTTGTGAGTAGATGCCCAATGGAACGCGAAGTTTCGTAACAGTAGTAAAACATAACCTCAATTTAAATAAAAATGGTAGATTTTAACTAAAATACGTTGTTCCATTAACAATAATTAATAATAATAAGTAATAAAACATTAAACAATAACATAATTTTAATATGTTTGCGAGTTAAAAATGCCGTGTCGTATCACAAACATAATCAAAAATTTTTTTTAACCCTAATCCAACCAATATATTTTTGTTATGTCAGTAAATTCAAATTCTAGTCAAATAACGTACTAAATTTTTGCAAAGAATGCCAAGTACATACATACGTTCGAAATGTTTCAAAATAAAATGCATACAAGTTTATAACTAAATTAACATTATTTTGAAAATCGATACATTTATCAAATGAGCCAAAAGGCACACCTTGGTTGGAGCCATCTATTAGAATTTTTTAAACTAAAACTCCTCTTCCGTTAATTTTGTGCGTAACTACTTCTCAACAAATAAATTATATTAACCTATTCGCCTTAAGTACCGCAAGTGGTGCCACGATCGCCACTAGTTAAAGGTGAACAGCAATTCAGCGTTTATTTGTAAGTGTGTTATTTTTGAATTATTTTGCCGCTGAATAAAGAAATATATCTTTGATGTGCAATAAAAGATTGTTTTGAACCGTAATCAACAGCAAAATTGTCCAAAAAATGGCAAGTAACTCATCAAATACTGCAGGACTCATCCGATGAAAATTTATAAAAGTATCATCGTCGGTTAAACGTATTTCTGCAACAAGGTTGCGATAGAAACCTTGCTTATATCTGCTGAGATTGACATTCGTTTACCCCAAATCGCCGAGTATTACGATGTTGATTTTCATATGCTAAATATAAGGCAATGATGCCACTTACAATATTTAGATCACCGTTTAAAATATTAAAAGCGTCTTGTTTTGATAAAGACATTTTTTGGTAAAATTCCTCGTCCGATGGCATAGTTTTACAACATTAACAGACACATTGTATGTATTCCTTCCTAAAAGCATTCCTCCCTTTATGCGTTCCTATATGATCTAGACTAAAAATGTAGAAATCTTACGAAAGTTCCATACTCTATGGTTTCTATAAAAAAAGTTACTACAATTTAGCAAGTAACCGAAATAAATTATTATAAAAAATATGTATATTCGAACAAATTAAAATGAAGCACCAAAACATTACACAAAAATTCTAAATGGAACGTGAAACTAAATAACTAAAATATCGCGTGAAAATTAATAGAATGAAATACCGCTCCAAAAACTAGATAATATTAAGGTAAACCTGGATTTAAAATGAAACGCACAGAAACCAACAAAAAAATGAAAACGCACAGAAAATCTCACTATAAGTAACCGGCGCCAAGCAGAATTTGAAAGTAAACCAAACCAACAGAAAATAGTCATGGCAACCATATAGTACAATTAATTGAGCAAAACTAATGTGTGACTATCTTCACTTTAAACAAAAAAAAAAATCCAGCTTTATAATCTCGTTTCGTGATGGTATTATGGTATTATGACACTGGCTTTTTTCCTACTTTTTCAGCTGCTGAAAAATGCAAATGAAGTGAGAGAAATAATATGTATACAAAATATTCATTAGAGTGAGTGTATACAGTATAATAGAAATGTATATGTCAAAAATTGAGCTAAATTATTTTTTCTAGCAATAAAGTGAGCAATTCTAGCAGAAAATAATGAATTGTTCTTATTTTTTTGACGTTTCTACTTTTTTTTAAGCATCGACGGTATTTTATTTGTCGTAATGCCTTCATTAGAAGTGATTGTCGCAGCAAATATTAGTTTATTGAATGTTTCGGCATATTTGTACAATAAAATATTAAATAAAATAAATAAAAAAAAAAAAATATATTCTGCAAAGTGGCTGCTTCAGAGGGAATCTGAAGGATTTGGCCAAAAATTATTAAAAGATGTCCAAAGTGAAGATATCAAGTTGTATCGGCAAATTTTGAGAATGACACCAGTACAATTTGGAGAAATTTTAGAAATGATTCATTCTGATATCATATTACCAAACTTATACCACATTTACATTAGTAGAATAAAAGTATGTATGTAGCAAAAAAGTATCGTAATGTAAACTCAAATTTAAATATTTAAATATTTTATCGCATGCGATAAAATATTTAAATATTTAAATTTGAGTTCACATTACGATACTTTTTTGCTACATACTTTTATTCTACTAATGTAAATGTGGTAAAAATCATTGTTTTTCCCCCTTATTTGTATAACTGGAATGGCTGAGGTTCCATATAAACTCTGATGTTTCAATTTTTTCTATTAGAAATTTTATGTTTAGAGCATTCAAATTATGCATTTTAAATTAATTTTTTAACGCAGAAACAAAATCCATAATATATTTCCCAGCGTAAATATTTGATGTTTATAAAATGGTGTTATCTTTTTCTTTACGTCTGTTTCTGTCCTAGTTACGCATTGCTTCTTTTATTGCACTTTTTTCTAGCCAATGTCATAATACAATTATGACATTGGCTTGAAAAAAGTGCAATAAAAATAAGCAATGGGTAACTAGGACAGAAATAGTGAGGTAGAAAGAGACAACATTGTTTTATTTACAAAAGTCAAATAATTTGACATTTTAAAATGGCCTACTGATAAAATAAAAAAATAAACTATTGAACTCTTGATATGTCCGCAAAAAGTATACAACAAGCGCTGAAAAATACTGTGCCATGATTCTTTTTTGCTAGAATTGTGTCTAGGATAACTGCTGTTAAAATGAGCTATTGATTTTTGCTTTATATTTGTCTATGCTACTCCTATATTGTGTATGCACTCATTCATTCGATAATTTTCTATACTCATTATTTCTCCCTTTTTCGCGATACTTTTTCAGCGCTTAAAAAGTCGCAAAAAAAGCGAGGGTCATAATACCATGAAGAAACCATCAATCTTTTCAATCTTTTTCAATAGAATAGAATCAAGAAGAAAAGTGCAAATATATTTTACCCAAATGGGACGGGCATATTCAAAATTTTATTTTTTATTTTCAAAATGTTACTTTGATTTTATAAATTTTGAGCAACTTTTACGGAAAAAAACCAGGGGTGACATGTTCTACCATCACTTTCGATTCGTTTTCGATAGACTTTTGTCTCTTGTAACAAGAACAAAATTGTACTCTATTTCGCTTTTTCTAAAGCTATCTCAGCTTGCTCAAATAAACAACATTCTATTTCTACTTTCATTCATCACTCTTTATCACAAAAAATGTTGTTTGCGATATTTTATCGATGTGAAGAAAAGGAAATGTATACAGAAGGCTGAGATCGCAATAGAAAAATTGTAGTGAAAGAAGAAAATAGCGTACAATTTTGTTCTTGTTTCAAGAGACAAAACACAATCGAAAACGAATCGAAAGTGATGGTAGAACATGTCACCCCAGCTTTTGATTTTTTATTTCGCCTACTCTAAATAAAAATGCAACCGACTAGTGGAAATAAAAAATCAAGTCATTTCTCATTATCATTTGTCGTCGAACCGGAATTCATGCGTTCATATTTTTCAGGGTTTTCCGTTCTTTTTCACCAAAAAAGTTGAGTGTTGCAGTAAATAGTATTGAATAATACTTTTTGAGTATTCCTTCTGATTTTAATACAAGGAAATTATACTAAAACGCATTTTTAATTGTATAGTTAAAATAATATCTCGTTGAAAATTCCTATTCCTTCATTCTCGAGTAAACCAACAACAAAAAATGAATTTGTTGTTGTATTTACTCGGGAATGAAAGAATAGGAATTTTCAGTGAGATACAAATAAATTATAATACCCTATAAAGGACATCATGACACTTTTCCATAGTAAACTTGCGGTCAATGATATTGGCAGATTTATCGATAATGCAGTATTATTTAATATGTGAAAACATAGTTCGGGATAACTTGTAAAGATGGCAGCTTTAACAATTTTTAATTTTTGGTAAATAAATCAAAAATAAAATTAATTTTTTTTTTAATTCATGTCTAGTTGTAAGTTTTATTCGTGTTTTTTGCTTTTGTTTATATTTTTGTTTCGATACAACAAAAAAAAAATTTAAAAAAAACTACTAGTGCCATCTTAAGATTTAATCTATCTATCGCCGTTTTTTGACAGCGAAGACCTTTATAGGGTATTATAATTTATTTGGTGAGATATTATTTTGACTATACGTCTTTTATGTTTTGGAAAAGAACGGAAAGATTGAATGTAAATCAGCTATTAGGGCTGATACATTTAATTTTTCCGTTCTTTTCCAAAAAATAAAAGATGTACAACGCATTTTTACGTTTAAGTATAATTTCCTTGTATTAAAATCAGAAGGAATATTCAAAAAGTATTATAACCAATACTTACGCCTAGGTCCCCTGCAAGCTCTCGAACAGTCGTGCGTGGGTTTGCTTCCACCAAAGCCTTCAATTCATCGTCGTCAATGGCACAGGGACGTCCTCGACCTTTCTCATCTTTAAGACTAAGTTCACCACGACGAAATTTTTGAAACCAACATTGTATTGTGCATTCGTTAACACTTCCTTGGCCCCAAAATTTATTGATGTTTCGAGCCGTTTGTGCTGCACTGCGGCCGAGTTTAAATTCATACAAGTAAATTTGGCGAAATTCTTGTTTTGACTTCTTAACTTCAAAGGTCTAAAAATAGACAAAACTACAATTTAGATTACAAATAGATTATGTGATAAGAAAGAGCATAAAATAAACTTTAAAATGACTTATAATGTTAAACTCTTTGCGTAATTCTTTATTATTGAAAAATTGTTGAAACAAATAAAATCATAAAACCTGCATTAATTTCTGAACAACCTAATATAAAATCAAAGTAACTTTTTCAACGAAAAAAATTAAATTTTGAATATGTATGCTCGTCCCATTTTTATAGATGGGTAAAATGTATTTGCACTTTTCTTCGTGATTCTATTCTTTTGAAAAAGAACGAAAATATTAAAATATTGTAAATCAGCTAAGCCAAAACCAACACAAATGTCTTATACAAGCCATATTATTTCCGTGACGCACGCATATTATTAAATCCAAAACCTACTATTTTCTGTAAGTGTTAGTGATATTTTATACTGTTTTTGATGCAAACTACAATTTAAAATCAAAGTATGTAAAGATTATACTGTATTATGACGCTAATACTTACAGAAATAGTAGGTTTTATTTTGTGTTTGTATGGCAATAATATGGCTTGTATAAGACATTTGTGTTGGTTTTGGCTAAGCCTAATGTATCAATGTATAAGTGCCATTTTCACAGCTCGCTAAGATATAAAGTATGGGTGCATTAACCTTTGTTTAACGTTTACACTACACATGCATACTTTTTGTGACTTTTCATTTTAACCTGACGGAAATTGTAATTCCTATAACCCCTCGACCCAAACTTTATATTGGGGGATTGTAGGGGAGATGATGGCGAATTAAAATTAAGTAAAAAAAATAAAAAATTTTAACGGGTTTTTTTGAGAAAACTCAATTACATAAAAAAATATATTTTTTTTTTTACTTAAAAGCATCATAGCTCTCAAACGGATGGAGATGCAAGATAACCATTTAAATCCTAACAATAGCCTATACAAGTACCAGTCAAATAAAGCTAAGTTGGTTGCTCTCCGATAAATATTTTGGAAGTTACAGTTTAATATTTGAGTGTACTTTATTTCTGAACTAAATTTTTTAAACACCCCTTACCCCCGCTAAAGATCTTTTCACATCAAAAAAACCTTCTTAGGTCTTAAATGAATAAAACTTGTTTTCTACAATATATGAACAAAACTTTCTGATGGCACCATTCGTGGAGTTTTTTTTTACTTTACAGGGTTCTTATCGGTTACTATCCGTACAAGTAATATTTTTGACACAAATGTTTGACAAGAAAAGTATATTGCTTGTGGCTGCGGTCATCATTTTAGTAATTCTCATTGCCGTGTTTCGCCAAAACATCGTTGCTTTGTACACTGTCTTTGCATTATATTGTATAATAGTATAATACTTGTTTGTACATACAATTAATCCAATTTAAATTTATTTGATTTATTTTGCGGGTTTAACTAAATTTACATACTATATACCTAAAGCTGTATTTCTTACCTCAATAATGTCAACACAAAAACAATAATTTAATTAATCCGTTTACAATTAAAACCAAATAAATATACGTTTCCATTATTTTATTGAATTTAATAATCAATGTTTTTATGTGTTTTCCACAATTTATTTTATATTTTTTTGTTAAAACATTTGTATGGTTTTACAATTCATTAATATAAAAAACAGTTTTTTTATTTTATATAGATTTTAAGTTAACCAGTTTCCGTGAGATAGAATTATAGTGTTTACGATATGGCGGAATATATGTGGTTATCGCTTTTGAAAACCCGTAATCTTTGGGAATATTACAACCAACCGCGATATTTACTCGTTAATTGTAGGTAGGTATTAGAGAAAAAAAAACTATTAAAAAACTACAATGAAAAAACTTTTTACTTTTGACTTACAGGTTTGTATGCATTTCCAATATAACAAATAAAAATTTTTGTCTGTTAAGTTGGAGATTCATACAAACCTGTAAGTCAAAAGCAAAAAATTGTTTCATTGTGAATGCTCTGTAAGTCGTAACAAACACAATCCACGTTAAATAATAAATTAAAATGTACATATGTCCTAAAAATTACATATTAAGGCGGCCACCATTGTGATATGTTCACAAGCTCTACATACACGGCAACCTCATAAAGTATAACTTATACTATGTTTTATATGTATCTTACAGTGAATGAGCTAATTGATTAATCTCAAATCCGTTAAACACTTAAATAATATTTTTAATGAATTTTCAACTAGATTATCAACAAAAAATACGATGTTTTCACTAAAATTATGACTCGAATTGTCGATACATCCTTGTAAGCTTAACCAAATTTTACGATTGTGCTCAGTATGATTATGGCCATTATTGTGTCGTGTGATATTCAATGTTATAAGATTCAATGAATTTTGTATTGTGTTCAATTCTTTGATTAATTCTAACTCATTGGAAAACTGAATTTCTTTTATTTGACCTTCACGCTCCGCTACGAATCGTCCTAGAAGAAAACCTAAAATTGGGGAAAAAATAAAGATTGAAATTACAGTTTTATCTTTAATTAAGTCCATTTATCTTGTAAATTGGAATAAATAAATGTCGAGGGTTTACCAAAAATCATCGTGAAGAATCCAACAGTGAATACAACACTTATACATATACGTTTCGTTATGTACTTTCGTATAAGTATTTCATTGCTCGTTCGCATCGTTGACTGGCAGCTCAAGATGCTATAAAAATACAACAGATAAATACAACATAGAATGTTATTCTTTAAACCCTTTTGTTCATATTTTAAAATTATAAGTGCAAAGTGATTTATTTACATACACATTGATCTTTGTAACGGTGCATTATTTTGGTGCTCTATTACTTATTTACATAAAATCAAATACATCAAATTGTGTTGAAATTTTATTTTTAACCGCAGAAGAAATTGTTTGAGAATTTGTCTAAATATTGTCCTGGTTTTAAACGCACTGAAACGTAATTAATTGATAAAAACTAGATTTTATATTTGCTTTTAAGTATGTAGGGTCTAGTGTCTACTGTGTAGTGTACTTACCAATTTACCTTAATGTACTACTTCTTTGTCGACTAGGGTTTATTTGGAAATTTAAAGGGAAGGGATCCGCAGCTGCACGATTTAATCCCCAAAATTTCAAACCGCACTATTTTGTTTCAATTGCCAATGGCCGGTTTGTAAAAATAAAAATAAATGTTTAATTTAGACACCAAATTAAAAATAATCAAAGAATTGGAAAATGGCGAACAATTAGCTGTTATAAGTAAGTACTGAAAGGTTAATGAATCTAGTATATGCGCAAAATTAGACAAAATTCTCACAAAATAATTACATAGTTCTGTTATTCATTCCAAGACTTGGGTATTGGGTGCGTCTAAATAGGGTAGCGATTGATGTCTATAGCCATGTATCACGTCGTCACCAAATGTGTTTAGTATACCTCCAAGTTGTAACACCCGGGCAACAATGTGAAACGTCGGCTAAATACTAGATGCGAGTTCAGTACACTCTAAATGAGCAATGAACGGAACAAATATGGAAACTAATGAACGGAACAAATATGGAAACTAATACCTACACCTGTTACTCAGGTAAATCTACCCTCTTCGGAGGTCGTTCTCATGAATTCTGGGGGAGACCAGTTATTGCTATACTACAATTATTTTAACTAATCCCAAGACATGTTGGTGAATAAACAAGCTCAATTGAGCAAAACAGAAAAGGTTACTTCACATCCCTTCGAGAGGGTAGAAAAGTAAGGTATTCTCCGAAAAGATGCAGCAGTCCCTCCATTGGGGCATTTTTTAGTAGCAAGAACATTCGTTTTACAAACGAGGAAAAACTTCACAATGAATTGTGTAAAGCTAATAATACATTAGTTGAAGCCAACAATATTAACAAGCAACTAAATGAATGATACAATTGCATGGATGCAGGAGCGTATGAAAACGCTTGAAAATGAAGTTAAAGCTCTTAAGCTAAAGGATGATATCTGTTCTACTCCTAGCCAGAATACAACTGAACAAGAGTACCATACGGATGAAGACGAACTAGCTCGAGAAACTGAGTGGATAAGAGTTAGAGGTCAGAGAAAAAATAGGAAACGGAATATTACGCCCTCCCCACCTCAATGAAAAGATGCTGCTCCAAATATTATCCGGAAACAACCAAACAAAATACCTCCACCACCACTAATAGTAATAGATGAAGTCAAAGACTACGATTTACTTTATGAGAAAATAACTACTATACTGATATGTTTAATGCAGAGGTGATGAATGGAAACACTATCAAATACACTTGGAAGATGGTGAAACTTACAGAAAATGACAAAAATGTTAAATGAAGAAAAACGTGATTGGCACACGTTTGAAGACAAACAAACCAGACCAATAAGGGTTATGGCTAAAAACCTACACTTCACGTGTAAACCAGAAAAAATAATTGATGACCTGAAAGCAAAAGGATTTAAGGCTACTGAAGCATCAATTAAGCTAAAACGGAGAGGCAAAGTACCTCTCAACATGTTTATGTTGACCTTTGATACTAATGATGATATCGAAAAAAAATTATCAAATTAAGTACATCTTGGAGTGCAAAGTAATTATCCAGCCTCTAAGACGATCTAAGCTTATACCATAATGTAAACAATGTCAAGCCTATGGACATACAGAAAAATATTACAACAGGGAACCCAGGTGTGTCAAGTTTAGTTAAACATCATACCAAAAATTGTGTAAAAGATAAAAATGTTCAGCTTAAATGCCTTCACTGTGGAGAAAACCATCCGGATAACTACAGAGGATGCAGCGTTGCTCTTGAACTGCAAAACATCAAAAATAAGAATGTGATTGCTAAAAATCTAAGATTATCCAGGCAGCAACCAGTTAAGATGAACCAACCCGAAGTAAATCGTAGAATGTCGGGAACTACTCATGGACAATTGGGTAAAATGACTTGGATAATTGGGTAAAAACTGTTCAAAATGACGATATAAGTCAAACACTTAAATTAATTTTAAGCAAACTCAATACGTTTGATGCGGGATTACAGCAACTAGAGTTCACCACTAAGGGAGCCATCCCTAAACTGAAAAATGGCAAATGATCTTAGAATCTTATGTTGGAATACCAATGAACTTATGCAACATCAACAAGAATTGCAGGTGGTCCTGGACACAGAAAATATCGATGTATGCCTCATCACGGAAACACACTTCACTAGACAAACAATGAAGAAAATATAAAGGGCTGAAACCTCACGAGGTGATCAGAGCTTCGGTCTTTCCGAATAATTTTTTTAATTTAATAGAAAATCGTTTAGTCAATTATGATTAATATAACTTTTCGTCAGATTTTTACAACAAAAAACTATTAATTAACCACGAAAAATCGTATTTTAGAACTTTATACCGAAAGTAGTATAAACCATTATACTGATATTTCTAACCGTGTAATTGGCCATATTCCAGAATCCCACATAGTGTTATCAAATTTCATTATAATCGGTTGAGAAATAGAAATGTTCCGTCTCACTTGACCATATTCCAAAACTTTATCCGAAATCTATTTTAGAATCCTTTTTTCATCGCGGATGTCACATTTCTTTATAACCGGTTGAGAAATAGCCAAGTTCCCCCTTATTGGCTATATTCCATTACTTCATCCAAAAATCATTTTAGAATCCCATTTCCAACGCACATGTCAAATTTCATAATAATCGGTTGAAAAATAGGCAAGTCCCATCATACTTGGCCATATTCCAGAACTTCATCCAAAACTCATTTTAGAATCCCATTTCCATTACACATGTAAGAATCCCATTTCCATTACACATGAATTTCATATAATAATCGGTTGATAAATAGGCAAGTTACATCATATAAAAAATTTGTTAACTACTCACTACATCCAAATCCAACCCCAACTCAACCCGCATATTGACCCCTAACTTAACCTTCAAATCAATTCCCAATTCAATGCCCAATTCAATAATCAAACAGGCATATTATATAAAAAAATCGTAAATATTTGTAAAACCAGGTATTTTGTGTCAATTCGTATGGCAGGTACCCCACCCTCTTGACGTACAGTCTTCAAAAGCTTTTCAAATCTCCGCCTTAACCATAGAAACAGATTGACGAAAAAAAATTCAAAATCAGACAAGCCGTTCTCGAGATACCACTGGTACAGACATCTAGGCATTCAGACATCCAAACATCCAGACATCCAGACGTCACGACATCCAGACAGACGGACGGACCTTATTTTTTTTTTTTGCTTTTTCTGACTCAGGGACTTTTAAAACGTCGAGAAAAGTGGTTTTGGACCAACCTAATTAACGTCATATTTGACAGGATTTCAATACTTTGGTCGTTTTATACCGAAGTAATTGTCAATTCTGATCCTACATGCACTACCGTCAATGGTGATGGAAGTTCTGGCAGTTTTACTCAGTAAATGAATAGATGCACGGAGCTTGCGTAGATAGGCTGAAGAGAAAAGTAATTTAATTTCACCATAGAAATGCGTAAGTCTATTTTGAATCATTGTGGTGATTAAACGAAATGAGTGAGCGATTGCATGAGTGAATCGCTATAACATGTTAGTTAGTTCATTTGATACAGTTGAAGTTTTGGAACTTATAAAAGCGTTTACTTTTAGGAATTTTAACCTTTATTGTGCAGCGGGGGTAGGAGATACCCCAGTGTATTTTCAAACGCGTTTTTTTATACATATGATGCAAATCGGGACCTGTAGTCTAGGAATAACACTTCAAGATCCTATATACATAGTTTTACCCGCCCGGCTTTAGTCTGCTCTTGGCAGTGGTGAGAAGTTGACGTTACGAAATTCTGTGGTGTGAAATACCCCATATGCATAATATGTATAATTTTATCGAATGTATAACGAATCTTAGCTCATAAACATAATAGTTCATAATGAAGGGTCGTATTGGCTCCGTTTTAACGAATTTTTCTTACTATTAATGCAGTTTTTGTCTACAATGATGTAGGATTTTTTTCAGTGTATACACAGGGACAACTAATTTAGTTTTATTCAGAGATGGGTAAAACGCTAAAAAATCTGAATTTTGGCAATTTTGTCAAAAATATGTTAAAAACCTTAAATTATGGTCAAAAACTGTCACAAATTGTCAACAACTGTCTAAAAGTGTCAAAAACACAGGTTTTAAAAGACTGTCAGGAACTCGTGTCAAAAAGTTTTGAAAACTGTGTCATAAATTCTAGTTTCGACACTACCCATCTCTGGTTTTATTTTATAAAGCGTATAGCCAGCGATTTCAACCCACCAAACCATAATTTGTTCCCTTCAAATCAGTTTTAACTCTCGAGAATTGGTAGGCCCATTGCGGTAAATAGATACTAAAATTGAAATTATTGTACTAAATGATTTACTCGACTATTGGCACAGATAAGTATATCAGATTACTCATCTAAAGCACTGTTTGCGGTTTTTCAAAATTGGCTGATAAACGCGCCAATTTGATGTGATACAAATATTAACTTCAACCTGGAAGCTGGAACCCATAATGACGAGACATCTATAAATGAACAGCTAAGCAAATTATTTGTGTTTACTTTTATTTGTTTGTTGTTTTTTTTTTTTTTTTTCATTTTTTCCGAAAGATTTTAATATGAATAAAATTCCCAATTCATCTAGTAACATTTTCTATATTGTACTACATATAAATGCATTGGCAATGATGTTACTTTTTTGTGTTTCGCCAAATTTGATTTTTATTTAGCTATTTTTCACCTGAGTATGTGTAAAATGGAGTTAGCTGTGGAATTTATCAGCAAGGTCTTCTTTATGAAAAAAGAAAATTGTGCTGACCTTCAATTTCTTCATTTTGTTGTTACTAAATGCTTAGAGTCTGCATGTTAAACTTTTGGCTATAATTTGTAAGGCAGTTAAAGGAAACAGTAATTGCGCAAGAGTTCTTAATGCTTTAAGCCTTAAAAAATTGTATATGTATACTGCCATACTAAACATGTTTTATACATATGTATAACCACAGAACATGCGTTTTAAGAAAATTGATGTTAAAGTTTTGAAACTAGTGTATTTTGCAAAAAAAAAGTGAAAACCGTTTTTCTTATTACGTGTTTCTCAATTTAGTTTTAATTATTTTTTTAAATTCTAATGATAAAGCTTATTATTAGCTATCGAATAGCATCAATAACTCAATTTGGCCAAAAATGTAGTTATGTAAAACATGCTTACCACGGCAGTTTCCGATGATTTATATAACTTATTAATTACAACTGTTCAAAGCTTATGTTCGATTTCGGTTTATTGCATAAAGTAACACTAGTAGTTGATAATTTACTCTTCAGCGCAGTAATGCTCCCGTACATAAGAAGAGGCATTTCCACAAAATTATTGAAAAATCTTGAATATAAGTTGTGGTGTAGGCCAGGGCAAGGGTTCGATTTAAACTTGCGATGGTTTAAATTGAGATAGAAAATATTCACGATCTAGAAAGACTATAAATTTGTGGCAGGCTCCTAAGGAAACCGAGTGGGATAAATTTTTAGGTGATTTTATCATTATGTTGTTGAACCACTTGCGAAATGTTACAAAGACGCAACAAAAAAAATCGGGGTAGGCTGTGTCTTCTACACGGCCGTAGGTGTTTTCCGTGATAACGTTTATAAGAGGTGCGAGAAATGGCACGATGAATAGGTTTGTAAAAATAAATTTCTTTATTATTAGCATCATGAAATGAGAGTACAGTGATTGTTTGCAAACGACTAAGTACTGGGCGATGGTATGAGAAGTACGATATGAAGCGCAGGGTCTCAGCGGAGATGTGCCTGATGAATGTGAGTTTCGCAGACAAGTGCTTCCCAAAGTCGCCGAGGCTAGGGTGGTGGATACGTAGCCTAGGTCAAATATATATCAGAGTCCACACTGACACGTGACCTATCAGATCAGGCATTCCCCCTTTACAGTGCTCTCTAGCATTGTAAATCGCCACTTTGTAGATCTAAATTTTAATTAAAATTTATGTGGAAATTAATTATTATAATTAACAATAAGTTATCTGCCACAGTTTCTTTACGCACAAATTGACACCAGAATTACTCCGGTCAGATAAGTGATTCTCATGGTTGGTTGTAAATCGCTGTTTTGTACTTTGTAATTTTAATTAACATTAATGTGGAGATCCTTTATTTTAATTTAAAATAAATTATCTGCCATAGTATTATTAAGCACAAACTAATAACCGAATTGCTCCGATCTCATGAGGCATTCTCTTGTTATAGTCAATCTCTATAAATTTCTATTTTGTAGTTTGAATTTTTAATTAAAATTTATGTGGAGATTAATTAATTTAATTTAAAATTAAACGCATTTTTTTAACGCAGAAATTGACACCATCGAATCTCTGATCGGATGAGCCGTTCTCTCGCTACACTGGTTGAAGCATTTAAATCGGCCGAAATCAGAGGTTCGCGGCGCGGGTTCCTGTGCCGCCCGATGACGTCATTGCGAAAATATTATGCGTCACACATAAACCCGAAGGACCAATCTAAGCAATCATATCTTTAAATTAAAGGTAGTGCTTATAGTTGATGAGTAATTGCCCGCGACCAAGGGCTAAACTACAATCGCTATTTTCTAGTTTGAATTTTTAATTAAAATTTATATGATGATTAATTAATTTAATTTAAATTTAATTAGCTACCACTGGTTTTTTACGCAAAAATTGACACCATCGGATCTCGGATCGGATGAGCCGTTCTCTCGCTACACTGGTTGAAGCATTTAAATCGGCCGAAATCAGAGGTTCGCGGCGCGGGTTCCTATGCCGCCCGATGACGTCATTGCGAAAATATTATGCGTGACACATAAATCCGAAGGACCAATCTAAGCAATCATGTCTTTAAATTAAAGGTAATGCTTATAGTTGATGAGTAATTACCCCCGACTAAGGGCTAAATTTCGGGTAAGTTTTCTGAACATGCGGTGTAAAACGTTATCATGTCAAAAGAGACCATATGCGTAGAAAAATAAGTGACTAAATCACTATATCACTGTTAGTATCACTTTAAAATAATTTTAAATTTAAGTGGTTTACCGTTTTTTTTTTAATTTGTCCATGTTGCACAAATAATAAATATGAGGACAAATTTGCCAAATTTTAAAAACTATTAAATTAACTGTAATTTTTCCTAGAATTAAAATTTATAATTTTTTTTGATCGGAATGTAAAGCAGAATATATAAGTTAATTAAGTTGAAATTATTATTTTCAAAAAAATTATTAACTATAAAATTTATAAACTTGTTTATATTAGGTACATTACATTAAAAATTGAGCATGCACAAATAATTTTATTATATTATGCCAAATATGAAATACGAATACGTGAAAATGTTGATGACTAAATTAGGGAATTTCAAGAATGAATTCAAGCCTTAATTCATGTTGATATAATAATGCATAATTTGAATTTATGGAATAATAATTTTTTGACAAATAAAGATTAAACAATGCGCGTATTCGTCTTATTGAAATTTCCCCTACCGAGTAATTTTACGCCATAAACGCGTATAAATGGTAAACAAAGTGTGAAATTGAATCATTTTGTTCATTTACTGAAATAAATTACGAAAAGTTCAAGAATATTGTTTCCAAAAATAATTGTTTTATTTAAAAGCCAATATGTACAATAAAATCAAATGATTTATACCGTGTTTGGGTGCAAAAGTGGTAACGAAAAAACCAGTAATTTTTAGTTAAATTAAATAAATAAATAATTTTCCAAAAATAAGAAAATATTGAAATTCTGGGTCAATTTTTGTCGCCGGAACGAAACATTTCTTATTATTACAGAAATACGCTTATTTGTGGTCAACATTTCACCCTAGATAACTTTGAAAATAACATACGGAGAATAAGTACGAATTATTGTGCACAGTTTAATCTGCCACAAACTTATCTTGTGATTTTCAAGAGTTGTTGTATCTCCGCAATTAAAAAGGGTGATATCATAGACTAAAGTAATATTACAGATACGTCTTAATACGAATAAAAAAATAGTTCCAAAATTGGTATACATACACAAATAGCTGTAACACAAAACGTACACATGCTTCTAATCTTCTTAGAAATGAGGTCTAATCTTCTTAGGAATAAACAAATATATTTTCATATGGTTTATACAATGTCTAGCGGTTTTAAACCAATTTACCGTAGGAATACGAAAGTATTGGCAAATTCATTGATTGATGGATCAAATGATAGTACAAGAAATAACAATGTCGATCAAAACCACTTATTTGATCAAACTCCAGAGTTTCATCAAATGACGATACAGAAAATGAACACCAAGTCGATAATGATTCGCTAAATTTAAGGCCGAATAAAAAATTAGAAAATACCGTAACCAAAATTTATATTTTGCTTTAGTTAGACTTTATTATTTTATTTGATAAAGTTGTTGGAGTAAGTAATAAATAATAATTGTTCCTGAAGTACAAGTAAATCCTGAGGGAGACGAAGTGAAGGTGGTCTATGGTCTGGAAGCTAAGTAATCTTTAGACACAATTGTCAAATCACTCAATGGGGGGATATTTAAACATAATAAAAAATTATTTAAAAAATTTTATTATGCTGATGTTAACAAAATTTCTTGTCACACAAAAGTAAAGAAATTGCTTTATCGTGCCCGAATATATTTTCGCTCTAATGTTATAATTAGTTGTGCTTAAATAAATTAAACAACAAACTTAAATAAAACATTTTATTTTAAAAAAACAATTAATATTGGTATACTTTTTAACACATTAATGAGTTTTCAATAATAAAATTCCTTGTTTCGACGTCATCCACTTTGCTCTTCACAAATAGTAAAAAAATTGTCAATTGGTGCTTTAAGCTTTCCGACATCAAACTTCACCATATTTGGAAGGGGGTTCCAAATCATTTTTATTAATAAGATTTTCGCATCGTAAAATTTTAAGTTTTTGGATTATTTTACAAGCAAAGAAATCTTATATAAAATATCGCATGTAATTTTTCAAGCGGAACATCACAATTTAAAAAAAAATTCAGAAATATCTGATGAGGATGGTGACTTGTTCTACAGCTTCAGAACTCAAAGGTTCTACATCTTCTCCGATGTCACTTGTTAAATGCAGCAAACTTGAATCAATATCTCCTGTTCACAATTTGAAATGCTGGAATATTTGCTTTGAACTTTGATTGTGGTTATTTCAACTACGTTATTATTGTTTATTTATTTATTTATTTATATTATATATATCATTACAGTGATTACAATCGGCTATACAAACATGTTAAAAAAAAATAAAAATTAATTTGTAAAAATGATATACAACACAAAAGGAATAAAAGATTGATAGAAAACGCCGACTATTTAGTGATTATTACATAAAAATTTAAATAAAGCTTTCTTAAACGACTCTCTGGACAAGTTGAAATCAAAAACATCATAAACTGAGTTAAACTCTCGCGATGCTCTCAAAAGTGGTTCCGAAAGACCGTAATTAATAGATTCCTGGTTAATGAGTAACAGTCCATCGCGTGAAAGCAGTTCAGTACAAACGATTCGAGAACTGAAAATATCGCAAATGAACAATGCCGATGCTGCAACACGTCGACAATCTAATCGGTGCAGATTCAATAGGTTACAGCGATCTTGGTAGGGTGGAAGAACATATTCAACAGACCGTGTAGACGGTAGACAACGAAGTGCATACAAAACAAACTGCTTCTGAACACTTTCTATCCTATCCGAATGACAGTGATAAAATGTTGACCACACCGGCGATGCATATTCCAAAATAGAATGAACAAAAGAACCGTACAGTGATGTTAGAGTAATCGGGTCGATGAAGTCCTTACAGTTCCGCTTAATAAAACCCAACATAATGTATGCCTTTTGTATAATGGTGTTAATATGTCTAGTAATGGTGGCATCAGCTGAAAAAATTAAATTGATGTATGGATGGATTTCAGTTGTTTCCGTTGGCTGCTCTTTATTTAAGAAAAAATATTTTCAATTGCGTCTTGATTGAACCTATAAATTAATAGATAATCAACGCGTACATTCTCCGGTATTGTACTATTATTTTAGTGACTTCCCTAATGCCATTCAAAGTGAAAAGTTAACTGTTGAAATAGTAAACAGTTGTTTTATTTACAAGTGTATTTTAAATGTAATCTATCATGAAAATCATAAATTTATCTATTTCGCCATCAATTGTGTAAGAAGATTTAAAATTATTCTTGTTAAATTTTGTTTTTAAATTTAAATAGTCAAATAACTTATCAAATTTTTCAATAAATGTATAAGTTAAAATCGCTGCAGTTCTCCGATGATTTTTTTTTTATGTTGAACCGTTGCTTTAATCCCTGCAGCAAAATTCCTGCTGAAAATTTGTGTTACTAATTTAACCCTAATTTTTTCAAACGAATTAGAAAAATGAGGTGCATCAAAAGTGTCTACAATTTCTTGATTTTTGTGATTAAATATGGGACGTTCGATAGACAGTCCCAACATGTTAAAACATTTATAGCGTTAACTTTTAATCCTAATTCCAAGCATTTGTCAATATTTTCCTGGACAAATAAATACAATTTATCAGCCAAAGGCCATTATGGGAAACAAAAGAACTTAAAACATATTTCCAGTTAGAAAAAACTCCTCTTCCCATAAAACAAGATATCAATTGTCCTATAATATTTTATCGCTGACTTCCAAAATCTACAAAATCATCTGATCGAAGTAAGTATTGTAAACCAAATCACTTTTTATATAAATTTCGCCCAACATTAAAATAGCTTCTTTTGAATCGTCGGTCCTTTCAGAAACTTGGTCTTTTATTTTATGTAAAACAGTTTCATTAAAACCAGGAGTTAAATATGTTATCGGTTGCTAACGGATTAATGAAGACTTTGACGGCAAATTAGATTGTAAATTTTCTCGCATATCTGTTTGCTATTGATGATCGATAATGATATTTTGCGCGATTATTTTCTGATCCTCAGGCCATTTCCGTGTTTTAAGTCGTCGTATGTTTGTCAACATTTTACAAAAACTTTTAGAATTTTTATTTATTTTCTAAATGGATTGAAAAGGATAGTGGATCATTATTAATTTCAAAATTAGGTTTGGGTTATATAATTTGTGTTATTGATCACACTAATTTCATCACTTATTGGATCTAAAGTAATTTCCAGATCGAAGGTTTCAAAAATATCATCGATTGATAATATAGGTATCATTGACCAATTATCATTGGAATAAGAGTCAAGTAAGGTTTCAACTGTAATCGTATTGTCATTTGAAAGCAAATTATTCATTAAAACAAGCAAATTTTTTGTTTGGACAGTCCTCCTTAAGCCCTTCTTGGAAAAACTGCCTTAATAAAATGTGGTTCACAAATTTCTAATTTTTTTTGTAGTGACTTTTTAAATAACAGTTATACAATATCCATTCCTCATATTTTTTGTGAATTTTCTCTAATTTGAAAAGGCGTATGTTCTCTCTCCTTGACGAATTACACCCTTTCACCGCACACATAATTTCACTTTTGACCACATTTGAATCCATTACTACCATAAACTAGGTAGTATATTCCAAATTAAATCAATTAAAAAAAAAAACAAACTAGAAACTTCAAAAATTCCTCCAAACAACAACAATAAAAAATTATAACAATTAGTCACCTAACGGTTACAAAAATAAAATTTGTATAAGTTGGTGTGGTGTGTACAGATATAAAAACATTAAAAAATTTTTTTACAGAAGTCAAATTAATTTAAAATTATCTAAGTTTCCTAAAAATATGATTTTATGTACGAGATATACAAATACTCAAATTTTTAGTTTTTATCATAAAAAAATGCAAGATTCTTCCAACCAGACTCGTATTGATCGAAATATTCAAAATAAATGTATGTTTTTGTAACTTTAAACTTTAATTAACGCAGTAACGTAAGAAAAGAAAGCAACAAAAAGTGTTTGATTTTAATAATTGCAAATGAATCAATAATTTCCTAATAATAAGTTTGTATATTTTGATTTTGCATAGTTGAAATATCACAATATAATTTTAACTTCACTTGAAAAAATTTTTAAATTTTAAATACTGAAAAGTTGTTTAGAAAAAATAACAAAAAATATATATTTTTGATACGATGGAACATTTTGTTGCAGTCTTAAATAGCTTGATTGTTTTTCTTTTGCTAGATAAAAATAGATGGCATTACTTTCAACTAAAAAAGAATAGCTGGGTTCCAGTAGCAGCTTATTGACGATTGTAGAGAAAGCGCCTCTCGAGGACAATAGTTAAAATGATGCACCTGATAAAATGACATTTGTCACAAATGCGACGAAAGAAAATTTAGCAATGCGGTAATTAAAAATTGTTTTTATAGTCCGAAATTGGGATAATTTACAATTATTAGCAATCCGGTAAGTAAAAATTGTGTTTACAGTTCAAAATTGGAATTGTTTACAATAATTTCGAACGTCAAATTATCAGGTACCTCAGTTTAAAATTTTTCCACTAGGTGGAATCCGTGATGCTCCAATCGTCAATAAAATATAGTTTAAAAGAAAATTGGCGCTTTTGATTTTAAACATTTCCTTGTTCTGTATAAAGCCTCTGATATTCTTCTTTGTGCTATTGGTCTGCAGCCTTAATTTAATTTTTTTTTTTAATTTAGGCGTTTTGTATCATTTTTAATGTTTAAGTTTCTATTTTTATGACATGTATGTATGTACAATTGTTTAAACGAGATTTCCATATCAAATTGTATTTTGTAGATTTCAATAAATAATAATAATAATAAAAATAACTTTTCAAAAATTTGTTGTAATTAAAAAATTTGATTTTTGGGATTGATTTTTTTTGCGATTTTTTTTATTTGTCAAATCGAGGAAAATGTGTTTAATGTTTTATTAGTTTGTGTGCAATTTTTCTTGTGTGCTTTATTCTGATTACCGTAAAAAACCTGTCATTGTTGCGTGAAGATACCTACATAGTACTATTTAAAAGGTCACGTGAATTGGTAAACAAAATCCACATAGTTAAGTATCACTAAAATAAACAAGTCCTTGGTCCGGTACTTGCCTTATGTAACTAACTTATGGCTTGGGAATTGTCTCTCCCTTAATATTTCTAACTTATTACAGAGATGCTTATTTATGCACACATTTTCTACTTAAATTAAATAATTTATAGTATTGATAATATTAATAACACATACTTTGTGGCGTTCATTATTGTTCAACGCTAAAAATCCCTTCATTAGTTATACAACAAAAAAAGTAGATTTTACAGCTTTGCGATAGTAATCAAGAAATTTTCGTCTCTTTTCCAATTGTTGGTCTCTAGATTAAAAGCCAAGGAATATTTATGTCTGATGTGTATATCGTCCTTGTGGCCTATAAAATGTTATTTTAAACCGTACACTAAATTATACTTTGCATGAATTTTTTTGTTTCTATATAATCACAATAATTTTCTCTTTTTTCTTTTATATCTAGATTCAACAGTTTTAAATTTTTCTATGTAATTTCCCAAAATAATTTTCACAATTATTTAAAAATTAAAAATAAGTTTTTTATATGAAGTAATAACAACTTGGTCACACGAACACACAATTTTTCACAATTGTATTCGCTATTTTACAATAACGGAAAAATAATACTTTAATATATGCAAATTCAGGAGCTTTCACTTTTATGTTTGACTATATACGTTTGTACCATATCAATATTAAGAAAATGCTTTTAGTTTTCTCAGTTAAGCAAAAACTGTAATCCAATTATAATAATATGAAACTGATATTTTTTATTATTTTTTTTAGCAAATACAGTTAATCCTGTGTAGCTCTAAATCTTAAGTACAAACGCAATATATAAACAGAAAATTTTTAGTACTAGTCGTTGTAAATACTAACTAAATTACTATTGGTGATAGTCAATAAAACAATAAATCCAATATAATTAAAGCTATAAGAAATTTGTGGTCTTGGTTACAATAAGATATTATGATCGTCTTTAATTACGTAGCCCTTGCGCTTAACATCCCTAACCAGGCTCTATTAATTGTAAATTCATTCTACATGATTGTAATTAATTTCCAGCCTTCAACTGTTCGATTAGATAAAATAATAATAAAATACCTTTATCATAAACTAGTGTATAATTTTTGGTATACAAAAAATTCAATTCAAATAACAAATCGACAAAGTTAAGTAATAAGGCCACCATAATAAAAACTCTAAACATACCAATATGTAGGCCACATAACAAATATTCGTATGTATGTTTGTATGTAAAAGTCTGATATTGATCGGGGTGTGCGACATACCCAACAATTATTTCAAATATATTTGGCTACAAAATTACAAAAAATAAAAGTACTGTCTTTTCTTGTTTTGTCTTTTACACATTTCTGAATGATGTGAGTGTTCGTTATTTTCAATGTCAAGGATTTTATATACAACTGAAAGCCATTTCGCATGCAATGCCAAGAAGTGGAAATTAACTGTGATGAATTCTTGAGCTTTTGTTTTGGTGCGATCATAACGATTATTTAGACGTAAGTCTCTATAATGTAGCTTAGGATATATATATTATATTTATTTGGAATCCGTTTAAAACGGCACAAGGATAAAACGACAAATATGTATGACAAAACGTTATAAGGTATAAAACAGCATATTGCAAAACGACATATTTCAAAACAGAAGTCTTATAGAGACATATGGTACAAAACAACAAAAGGCATTATTATTATTATTATTATTGTTGTAGAGCCATGTGGGCGTTTAGCCATCTCGCACTGCGACTTGAAAGATCTTTTGTGCGTGGACCCTGCTTAATTATCCGTCCAGCCAATATTTAGGCTCTTAATGAACCTGATAATACGTGCTCTCTCTCCGAGATGTTTACTGTAGGAAGTACTTCTACTGGAAAGACGGTAGCATTGGTTCGTTGCCAAGGACTTCGAGAGGGCATATTCCTAGACATGTTTCAAACGAAACCTTATATATGGTAATAAGGTGCAAATATAAGGTGCAAAACAGAATATTTCAAAACGGTTTAAAGGTGTGGAGACCGAACATTTTGTTCGTGCGAGCTTGCCTGTACGAAAACAAACTACTACAGAGGAAACTCAAGGAAAGTTTTCATTTTTTGGAGTCGATACACTTTGTATTGATGCTCGGGTTAAAGTACAGGGGGGATTTTGATATTTCTACTTTTTTGGTAGATACATATATGTATTATAAATGTTTGGCCTCTTCATTGTTCCTGATTAACGCAAGTCGAAAAATGTTGTGAATGCCATTATTGTTAATATACAATGACTCACAGCTTATTTGATCCAGTTGCATTTCATTAACAAATTGTAAATATCTCGCGATGTCTTATTTTGTTTGAGAAAAACTAAATGTAATAAGAAAGCTACATTCAGTTTTATTACAAACACATAACAAAACCAAATATTTGTAAAGCGCATGAAAATTACATTAAAGGTTCATTATTTCAACTCAAAACTAACTCACTGGATCAAACAAGCTGTGAGTCACTGTATTTTGTCTATAAAATGCCGAAAGAATCTCTTGATTTTAATACAGACAAACTTCTCTTTCTATTATTTGTGTGGGCATAAAACACACAGAAATGAGAGTTTCCTTGAGTTTTGATTTAGTGAATATAATTCGCTAAGTCACTACGTTCTTGCCTCATACTTAATGTATGAAGTTAGAATTGTATTTGTGTAGTTTGGTCGTAGGTACCTGATGAGTAGACCGAACATTTTGTTCGTGCGAGCTTGTCTGTACGAAACCAAACTACCACAGAGAAAACTCAAGGAAAGTTTTCATTTTTTGGAGTCGATACACTTTGTATTGACTCTCGGGATAAAGTACAGGGGGATTTTGATATTTCTACTTTTTTGGTAGATATATTATACGTAAATCATTGGCCTCTTCATTTTTTCTGCTTAACAAGTCGAAAAATGTTGTGACTGCCATTATTCTTAATATATTTTGTCTATAAAAAGCCGAAAGAATCTATTGAAAAAATTATTGTTGAATTTAGTATATTACGAACATCGATCTGTATTTTGTTGCAACAAATCATCAAAAAAACAAATTTTATCAGAAATTTAAAGCACGAGCTCACCGTTCTCTTTTGGAAAATGGAACACCGACATTCTGCCAAAGAAATCTGTGTACAGGTACCCCGGCCGTGTACAATTTACCCTGCGCCCAAGACTAGGCAATACAAATTCAAAATTTTTTGAATTTTACTTTGCTTTGTTTGACTTTTGTTTACAATATGGTAAAATTTCTCTAATAGGACGAAGTTTTCCAGAACTTTCAAAATGTCTTTAGGTGACCTAAACCAGATTATTTGAGCCTTATCCACATTTTTAAGAGTAAAGTTATTTCGGTCAAAAACTCTCCGGTCGGGAGTAACCCGTCCCATTCAACAATTTTTTTTAGGTTAGGATTAAAGTGCTATTGATAAATATGGAATTTAATGTTTTTGGGTTGATTTGAGCTAAAATAACGCTTATTCTCCAGAAATATTTGCCATATTCTAGTCACTTTGGTTATTGGTCGATTTAGAATATCATTCACTCATAGACCAATTATGCACGATCAAGCGAAAAGAAAGAAAGAAATAATTTATTATTTGAAGAGCTTCAAACCAATTTGAATGCTCTGACGTCATTACGAAAATCTAATCGCAGCTCTCATCCTTTATTACATTATTTGCAAATTTCGAACTAATTTAACGGTTCAGTGCTTTTTTTTTTGTTGCAATAAAACTATGATAATATTGGTGAATTGAACAATGGAATCCGACAGAGTTAAGCTTCTCGAAGAAGATGAATTACTAGTCGAATATAAATTACGCCAAATTTCCCCAAGTGATCCAAATGCGGAAAACCTACTTATCAAATATTGGAAAGACGAAGAAAGAGATCTTTTGAGTCAATTAGTTCATTCCCACGTTAATCCTGGTGAAAACACCAAGGAAATTTTGTTATGCATTAGGACAACCAATTCCTTGCTTAAGATTATCGATAAGTATACTTATACAGCCGAAACAGAACTTCCTCTTTTAGTTCAAACTTTAGCTAGAACAACACATTGGTTTCAACGAGCTACTCGTGCCAAAAATTCGTTCGGAGATAATGCTGATCTCGGGAAATCCATAGTTAAGCTAAGACGCTCTTGCCAATTTTTAAAAAACTATATCGAATCTCAACTCTCGTCGAAGGTGAGGCCGAATGAGCCCTTAGCGAACTCTGATCAGATAGAATCATCGTTTTCAAAGGAGGCTACCCATCAAGCAGTAGGCAAAACTATTAGCAACCAGTTATATGATGAAGGAAACTTAGATAGGAATAATTTAATTAGTTATTCGTATCATGGCATACATAACAATCGATTATCATTTTCCAAAAGCCAAAAACAATCGATTGAAACTTTTGAAGATATGAGACGATTAGATTCGTCACTAGGAGCCATCGAAAAATCAAATAACTCATTTGTTCTTAACACCCAAAATAAAAACCAAAACATATTATCAAATCCATTCAACCTATCCTTTGGAAAGAAAAATGATGGAAATCGTCATGTGTCCAATTTTAACCAATTACGTGTGAACGATCCAGCCTCACCGAATGTGATTGAAAAACATAACTTTCCAACATCACATTTCCCTTACAATATGTTGAAATTACCAAATTGGAACGTACTAAAATTCTCTGGACATTACAATATGCATCAGCCGACTAAAAATATCCATGTAAGTGACTTCGTGTTTCAGTTGGAAAATCAGTCTATCCTCAGTGGCTACCCTACTGATCAGCTTCATTGAATTATCTACAATTATGTTGAAGGACATGCTCAAACCTGGATGTTTTTATTCATGAGGAAAAATATCGGAGTAGCCTGGGAAGAAATTAGAAAGGCCTTTCTGTAACGATTCTCGGATCCTGGAGGGGATGACCACGAAAATTTAGCTCTTCAACAGCTTAAACAGGAAAATAAATCCATATATGACTACATGATAGAGATGGACTCCCGAAATTACAGGTTGAAGCAACCTTTTACCGATTTCTAATTGCTGAAAATCATCCAGACAAATCTGCAGCCCGAATTAAAAACACATGTATTACTCCAAAATTACAACAATTGTAACCTGGTGTTTCGTGGCAGGCTTGTTAGAAATGTACTACCGGCGGTCGATACAGCTTGTGGCGTGGAGATTGGGGGAGAAGAAAGTCAGATCGACAATTAGTTTGTCCGATCACAAACAAAAATAATTTTGCCATACATATCCACGCTCCAAACTTTAAAACATTAAAATGTTCCATCTCCTGAATCTCTACCTTGTTGTACATTACCGGCTGTTGTAAGGTTTTTGTTACGAATATGATTTTGCACATCTGGAAATACGAAAACAAACCAAAAAAGAAACAAAATGAAGAAAGAAATTTGATAAAAGGTGAACGACCGCTTGACTCAGGGAACAGTGTTTTTTCGGATTTTGGGCGTGATATACATGAACGCCACGTGATTTTTTTAAATTCATACTACTTAATAATAAAACTACACACAAGACCGTAAAATAAAAGCCTTAATAATTGAAAAATAATCCGTGTTTTGTAAAGAAAAGAAGTGTAATGATGAGCGATCATAAAGGTTTACAGTGCAATTATTAATTATTAAAAATCTTTTAGAAGTTGTGTGATTAAGAATAAAAAAAGAGAAAATCGAACTTAATAATTTTGTTGGACAATTTCAATATAATATTGTGTAGAAATAATTACCGTGAACGAGTGATCGTAATTTTAGTGATTTTCTAAATACTTTGTGTGAAGGTCGTTCATAGGTAACGGCGTGCGCCGCTATTCGGTGAACATTTATAGAACGGCCTACGTGTGAACCTTTTGGTGTGCGGAATAGTTGAGTGTGTCCGTATCTAGTTAACGGCGACACATTGTGTGTTGTGTAATTGGTTTGGTGCCGCACGCTCTGCATAGTACAACGGAAGTTGTTTGTTTTCCGTGTTTTTGCATCGATTAGTTTTGCGTTGAGGACTACGCAAAGCGGGGCTTACTAGCCGAGACAAAATAAGCAAATAACCGCAGGTCACCATCAAATGTGAATGGATAAACGCATGTATATGTGAAGAAGTCGGAGGGGCCGTGAAATTCAGAAACAGTTGGCGGCCCAAGTGATAAAATCCAAGACACGTGGCGAGTGGAAGTCGTGGGTCAGCGGTTCAGAAGGACATAAAAGCAAAGAGCGAGCACAACGGGTGCATTTTTATTGTTTTTTTGTAAATTCAAAGAGTAGTCAAATAAATTTATAAGTGCCTAGTTACAGGTCGATAGTCTAGTGGGTCGTTAATTTTTTTTAATTATTACCTTTTCCACCATTATAGATTATCAGTACTGGGTAATAGTTTTGCGCGTTATACAATTTAGAGGAATTACGCATTGCTTGCAAACGCTTCGAATGTCATTGGTTCGAATCTGGTCACGATCCCCGTAAACTATTCGATAATAGCCGTCGACGTTTCATGATCACGGTAAATGAAATTCAATATACAGATCCTGTCTTGCCACAAGCCGGCCTAGACCCACATTATAAAGATTACCAACATTCAAATAACCTTAGCCATCCCGAATGTAACCAGCCAATTTCAGCAGTTACTCATACACCAGGCATATCCATACACAATCCGAGAGATTTACAAATATGTTGCAATTAATTAACAATTTTTTTAATTTAATTCATGTAATTTCTAATATGCAACCGATCCTAAGACCATTTTAATGTGTTTTACAGGTAACACGTAGAAGTATATTAGTATTTACGTATTTAAGTGTATTAGTATAATTCGCTAATACAACTTGCACAGTACATTCTGTATATATAGAATGTAAATTGTGGTATAATCAGTCCAGTCGCCGCGGCCTGATGAGAAGGATTGATTTTTTCATAATCATAAGCTCATTAGTTCGAAACTGGATTAAGTAGGTTCGCTTACAATTTTTCAGAAATAGTAACTTCAAATAAATTAAAAATATGTTGGAATTGTAAGGATATCGGACACTTATTCTAAGATTGTCGCGAAGTGATAACCGGAATATTTTGTTTTGGATGTGGAGCAAAAGGGGTTATCAAACCATTTTGTCAAAACTGTAAAAGTAAGCCGTCGCAGGGAAACCCAGTCCAATCCAAATTTACCGGAAAAATCACCCATAAATAATAATGAAAACGACAAAAATTTAACTCATCTAAGTCTATCGCCATTCAACACGAGTGTGACATATGCATCAAAAAGGAAAAGAAATATCACGTCTCGTAACATTATTTATTTTAAATTAAAACGAAGAATTCACAAAGAATGTGCCACGGTATCCATTAACGAAATCGAACCATCAGATCCCGACCCAAGGCCGTAAGCAGATGTAAAAATTAGCGGAATTTCAATCCGAGGGTTAATGTATAGTGGAGCTTCAATCAGCATTTTAGGCGAAATTCATTGATATTTCTAGAAGAAAGTCAGCTGAGACTAAATCAAATTAACTCAATAGTTCGAACGGCCGATGGTACCCCAAACAGAATAGTTGGATATATGAATGCACCAGTAACCTATGGAAACCAACATAAGATCTTCAGGATGGGTGAATTATATCTCGGCATCAACTTTTGGAAATCATTTGGTATAGTACCCACTTCCATGCAAATCGATGAATTACAGGTCGAAAATTTAAATACAGCCACCCATATCTTAACTGAGTTTCAGGCTTCTCTTCTGAATCAAGTCAAAGAATCGTTCCCTACTTTTGAACAACAAGGCTTAGGTCGGACTAAATTATTCGAGCATAAGATAGATGTAGGAAACGCTGAACCTATAAAACAACGCCATTACCCGGTATCACCAGCGGTTCAACAAGACATGGAAGAAATGGTTATGTTTTGATTCGCGAAAGCTAAATCAGGTTACTAAGAAGGACGCTTATCCTGCACCAAATATCGAAGGATGGTTAGGTCGACTTGGTGACACAAAATTCATAACGAGTCTGGATTTAAAAGATGCGTATTGGCAGATACCGCTGACGGCGGATTCTAAAAAAAAACAGCTTTTTCAATACCGGGGCGAAAATTATACCAGTTTTGCGTAATGCCGTTTGGCTTATGTAATGCTTCTGTGTCTATGTGTCGGCTGATGGACGTAGTCATACCGCATGAGTTAAGAGAAAACATATTTATTTACTTAGATGACTTATTGATAGTATCACCAACATTTAGTCATCATTTAAATTTATTGCGCATAATCTCCAAGAAACTTCGAGACGCCGCACCGCGCCGGTTTGACTATAAATTTAAGTAAAAGTCACTTCGCTATGCGTGAGATCAAATACTTAGGTTATTTGGTTGGTGATGAGGGACTGCGTAGTGATCCCGCAAAAATTGAGGCTATCTCCCAATTCCCTACTCCAGTTTCAGTGAAACAAATAAGACGTTTCTTGAGTATGGCGGGCTGCTATCGACGATTTGTACCTAACTTCGCAGATATTATAGCTCCCATAACCTCACTTTTAAGGAAAAATACTTCATTTGTTTGGTCTTCTGAAACACAAGCTGCATTCGAAAAAATTGAATATATTTTGACCTGTGCTCCAGTATTAATTAATCCTGATTACACCGAAAGATTTTATATCAGAGCCGATGCGAGCACAGCCGTTGGCCAAAAAACTTGCGGACCTATTGAAACCACATAAATATTTGTTTTAAATATCGATTACACTACTTAAAATTGAAAAAAAGATGTGGAGTTTTCTGGCTAGAGTATTATAAGATTGTTGCTCAGTTTCAATGACAGCGGTTGCGGCAGATTTTACTTTGTCGCTGATGTCCTATCCGCCCATTTTTTCAAAAACATAGAATTTGGTAATGTTATACCAAATTTCAATTTAACACCACTGTACGTAAGATACAAATTTTAAAGTTGCCTCAAAATATGACGAATTATCACGTAAACAAAACACAAAAAAAACGAGTTTTTTTATATAAACAGTTTTCTAATGGTTCACATTTACAGTCTACAAAAACACAATTTTAAATAACAACAACGAGTCATACCTCGATCGCTGTAAAGAAAATCACACATAGCCACGTTCAAGCGATCGGGTATTTAACACACGTATAAACAGGAGCACGAAGATGGATTGCACGTAGCATAAAACAAAAGTTGAAGCAAACTTAAAGAAGAACGGAAAACTAAATGTAATTGTATTTAAAACGTTGAATTGATGGAGTCGCGCAAATTTTTTGGCTAACGACTGTAGTTGCGTGGTCAACAATAAAAATTCGCTTTTTTTGTGTTTTGTTTACGTGATATTTCCGTCATATTTTGAGGTAACTTTAACATTTTTATCTTACGTACAGTGGTGTTAAAGTGAAATTTTGTATAACATTACCAAATTCCACGTTTTTTAAAAAATGTAAAGTAAAATCTGCTGCAACCGCTGTCATTGAAACTGGGCAACAATCTTATAGTACTCTAGCCAGAAAATGCACATATTTTTTTTTAATTTTAAACAGTATAATCGACTTTTAAAACAAATATTTATGTAGTTTCAATAGGTGTGCAAGTTTTTTGGCCAATGACTGTACAGTAGGTTTAGGTGGAGTGTTGTTCCAGAAAAATGATCAGGGCGATGAGCAACCCATTGCTTTTATGTCAGTCAAACTTAATTAAGCAGAACGAAATTATTCCATATCCGAATTGAAATGTCTCGCAGTGGTAAAATCAATAAAAAAATTTAGGGCGTATATTGAAGGTTTCCCCTTCACCGTCATTACAGACCATGCTGCTCTTAAATGGTTAATATCTCAAAAGGATTTAACAGGCAGGTTAGCTCGCTGGAGTTTACAGTTGCAGGGCTTTGACTTTTCAATTGAACATCGAAGGGTTGTCAAAATGTAGTGCCTGATGCTCTTTCAAGAGTGTATTGTGATACAATAGAAGAAGTTAAAATGCAAACCGATTTGTCATCTAAAATAGTTGACTTAAATTCTCATGATTTTGACGACGAAAACTACAAGATATTGCGGAGTAAGATAGAGGAAAATCCAGAATCTTTTGAAAATTTGAGAGTGTGCGAAAATCGAATATATATAAGAATCGTGCCCAAATCTGATCAGATATTGAGCGATATTCCCGTATGAAAATTTTACGTACCACAGCCGCTGACTAAACAAATATTGCAACAAGAGCATGATCTCCCATTAGCAGCTCACGGAGGAATTCAAAAAACGCTCGAAAGGATTAGGCGATTTTATTACTGGCCTAGGATGTCAAAACAATTTTATGAATATGTTGTCAAATGTGAAACGTGTAAGACGACCAAAGCCACCAATAAAATATTACGTCCCTCATTAGGACAAATAATATTTGCGGATAGACCTTGGCAAACTATTTATATCAATTTACTAGGACCATATCCTAGATCAACGAATGGCAAAACAATGATTTTAATCATAGTGGACCAGTTGGCGAAATTCGTGGTGCTGAAAACCTTAGCCAAAGCCTCTGCCGAAAAGATCACAGGTGGTGCAATTCAAGGGTCATATTTATACACATGGCGTGCAATTCAAGAGTCATATTTATACAACATTTTTAAGATTATACGGCATCAGAGTAACCTCAAAGCAACGCATCAGAGCGTGTCAATCGTTCAATCATTGCGGCAATACGATCATACATCAAAGAAAACCACAAATAATGGGATGCGCTGAGGAGTTCCATTCATCAATCGACGAAACATTTTCCTCATTACCTTATGTTTGGTTATCATCGCATTTACCATGGCTACCAGTATAAATTATTAAAGGAATCCAAATTATTGGTCGAACCAGACATTCAATGTCTATATCGGCTAACTTTAAAATGCCTATTGTTTATGAAAAAGTTAAAACATACTTACAAGATGCATATAAGAGGTATGCCCATGGATATAATTTACGCACTCGAACGGTGGAATATCAACCTGGCCAAACGGTTTATGTAAAATCGTTCTGTCAAAGCAATGCAACTAAACAGTTCTCGGGAAAACTGGTACCGTCTCGATTTAAAGCCAAAGTCATCAAAAGAATTGGTGACGTTAACTATTTATTGGGAGGTGATGATGGAAAAGTTTTAGGTACGTATCACGCTAAAGATATTTCATCTTAGTGAAAATATAAATGGAAACCTGTTTCTACGGTCAAAATGTTTCAATATAAAAAAAACAATATTATGCCACTCGAAAAATTTCAGCTTCGATTGACGAATTTACATTCATAAATCGAACCTGCCCTGTAATGTACCAACATTGATTCAATCTGTAATTGTCGCGTCATACCGTTTAACTATAATATAAACATGTTTCAATTTTGCTAAATGGTGTTATATCAATCGTCGTTAATTGATATTTACCTATGCATTTCATGACAAACGGTGTATTACACAGGTATGTTTTTTTTTATTTCAATACTTTGTTCATTTGCAATCCTAAATTAGATCGTTGTGGATGAAACCATCGTTCACCAATTATTGTGTTGTTTAAAAAAATTATAAGTGGCCCAGTAGTACGGCAATATATTTTAGTAAAAATTATATGTATGGGCCATCAGACGTAAAATTTGGATATCTTGTTTCATCGTTAATTACCACACTTGCTGGGGAATTACGTGATTTATTTAGGATTAAGAATTCATCTATTTAAGTGTTTTTTTATTGTTTAATTCATCATAATCTATATATATAAAAAGAAGTGTACATTTTGATTGTCACTCCATAACTCGAGAACGGCTTAACCGATTGCCATAACATTTTTAGGGAAGGTGAAGGGAGGAGTGATGATGGTTAGTTGATTTTGAAATCCAAAATCGGTCCAGTCATTCTCGAGTTATGATTTTTTTCCTGAAATGAACTCGCTCTTTGTAAAACAACAACAACAAATACCCGTAAAATCGAAAAATTGCAAATATCTCGAAAACGGTGCGTCTGAGCGAAAAAATACCATCATGCAAGCTGTACAAAATAAAGTCGGTGGACTTAGGGCCAGCAAGGCGGACCGGGCTCAGCTTGTTTATTATAATATCAACTTTGTTTTCTTAAAGTAGCTTTTACCTGTGATTTAGTTATTTTTGTGTTAAATTGAATATTTAACTTGTGCAATAATTTCGGAGGTGGATATCAAAGTTAATCTCGCCGATCTAGAAGACAAAACTTAATTAGTCTACCTTCGTACAATATGACCATTTTGGATGAATACTTGAGCGCTCTGGTCTTCAATCAAAAGTGGTAAGTGATTTATGATTATTATTTTTTTAAATTAATATCTACTTATTCAATTTTATTTAGAGTTCATAATAACAATAAGCAATTCAGTGTTTTTTTTTGTGTTTTGTTTAAAACTCTTATTTATGAATAAATTCACATTTGACATAAGTCTGTGATAATGGATTAGTGGAATTTATTATTTTTGGATTGAGAGTTGTGAGAAGAAGACGTGATGACGATCGGTGCATAATTGGAAACAATTTTCCGCATAGTTTTTTTTACCCTGCCCAAACTAATGTGCTTCGTCCAGGGGCCCTATCATGATTTCCGCCGCGAAAGAATTTTTTCACGATATCGTGAATTTGGGATCACGAAATACGATAAATGTTCGAATATCTATTCGATAGCGAGAAAAATTCCGCCAACAAAAATAAGGCGGACAATTTTCCGATTGAGGATTGATTGTAACAGGTCACTCGATTGTTGCATTTTGCGTTAGTTCGATTCAAAGGTGTTTTATTTTTATTCAAAATATAGTTTGAAAAAGGTAAAGGTAATATTTAATTGTATTAAAACCAAACCTAGTCTCAAAATAATGACGCGTGTACTAACAAACGTCATTAAATGATTGAGTTTATTACGTTAAATGAATGCGTTTACATCCTTTTCGATAGCGGAATTCATAATAAGAAAGTTGAAGCGGGTCGAAAAGAACACATCGAAATTCTTTAAGACTCGCCGCGGAAATCATGATAGGGCCCCAGGTTGAAAAATAAATAGGGCGTATCTTCCCTAAACCCAAAATGATACTAGATTACACCGGGTTTTAGCTATATATGTTGCTTGTCTCCCATGGTTCGATATATTTGAATTTTATAGTGGAGTAACCATACTGTTTGACGCTACATATTATGCAACTTTTGATATTATTAGAGAACTGATTTTGTGGAGCATAATGTTCCGTAGTGATTAGCGCTTGATGCTGTGTTGCATGTTGTTAAGTGTTGTTAACTGTACATACATTTACATATAATAATTGGGTATTCATTATACCATATTCTCCATATAAAATAAGCTCCGTGGAAGCTGAATAATTTTATGTTGATGGTGGATTCACGAGGTCGGTTCTTTTACCAATCAAACGATTTGATAAATACACAAACAATTATTGCTACTCAAAATTTAAACTGACAGTTCTTATTGAAAATAAAATATTTCATTCGAAAAGATCACGAGAACAGGAACCTTCGGAGGAGATACTCCTTTTTTAATTTTGTATTAATTTTAGAATTTTCTTTATTCCCAATTATTTTTGATAATCTACAGGGTGGACTAAACAAACTTCGTATTTTTCGATTTAAGGGTATTTTCATTTATTTATTCCACAGAATAAATAGAAGGAATAAAATATTGATCATGTGACCTAGGAATGTTCCGCACGTAATAGATCGGAATAAACGGAATATATTTTCCAAACATGAATTTTTTTTTATTTATAAAATTAGGAAATAAATTAAATTAATTAGAAAATTAATAAAATTAATTGTATGTAGTGGTAAATAATTTGTACATTAAAATATGTTATGTTAATTTTAATTGATATAATCTTAAAAAATATAATCTGGGCTTTTTTGTATCCGTCAACCACGATTTAACATTGTTATCGTGTATTCGTGTAATGAAATTAAAAATATTTTCGAAAATTTTATTTTATACATACATATATTTAATAACTCACTATTCAAACAATTAATTGTATCATAAATTCATAATTAATAATTTCATTTCCATAATACGATTTAATCCAACTTAATCATTTAAATTGAAAACATCGCACGTAATTCAAAAACGTCAAAAGAAATATTCTTTTTGTCCCACATTTCGAAATCGATAGAATTTTCGATAATCAAAGAATTAACTAAAAAAGGAATAGAAGGGATTGAATAAATAAAAGAACGATTTCCATCATTTTAGAAACGTCCAGAATATCCAGAATGAATAAACTAAAATACCGTAAATGCCCTTTAAACCACGAAGCTTGGTCTTAGACCATACAATAGAGTGGACCGCTAGCGAAGTGACGTTTCCTTATAAAATTGTAAAATAGATTGTCTCCAACAACTGCAGCGTATAGTAATCTTGTGCCCGATCCGGTATAATCGAAATTATAATCAAATTATTACCTACAGATGTCACTACAAAATTTAGTAGATTCATTTAGTATACCAACAGATATCACGGCAAGTTTCAATTAACATATAAATAAAATAAAAAACGATAACTCAAAAATTTATTTTATTGACCCATAAAATGGATAATTTTAGTTCACTTTGTTCTAACATAAGATTTATAAGATTTACGATGGATGAAGTTGCAGTGACATCTGTTGGTACTAAATAAATCTACTTAATTTGGTTGCTGGCGGTCCATTCTATTCTATAGTCTATGGTTTTAGTAATAAAATAAAAACAGTTTTTTTTAAATTCAAAGCACAGCTTTTTATAGACAGTATTAATTATAATTTATTTTTATGACATACGTTTCGACCTTTTAGTCATCTTCAATGTCTAATAATAATAAAAATATAAAAAAATATAACGATACACAACTTCAAAAAAATACCCCACAAAAAACATACCTATTGCAGATAAAAAATTAAAACATATCTCCATAAATTAGAACAAATATTCTTACAAAAAAAAGATGGTTAACAAAAACGACTTGGAAAAAAATATTTTCCAAAAAATTACAAATAAAATTGAACGCGAATGAAAACTAAAACAACGCAATCATGACCATATTGAAATTTTTTATCGACAACGATATATTGTCTAAAAAGTTTTTTGTGAGATGAACAATGTATACGCATATTCTCCACATAGACAGACAACCCCGAAAAACAGAAGTATGATGCGATTATAACATAAATGAAAATAAACACTACAGAAGAAGCTGTTAAACCTAAAAATTAAAATCTCTAAATATACCGTTACAAACCTTCAAGGTCAGGTGAGTGATTTTCATGATAGAATTAAAGTTATCCTCCCTTCGGAAATTTAATTAGATCTCATTAATTCCCTCAATACTTTTAACGAATATAAGAGGGATGTGCTAAACAATAAGTTGAATTTTAAATTTAACAAGCTCAAACAACAACATAATAGTTTACAGCTGAATTTTGATGAGACAAACATTGTCAACCTTACTAATTTAGTACTACCCGTCGAATGTTCAACATTATTGAGCTATGGTCCTAAGTTTAATCTGCCTTCTAATGTAAAGACAATCGACACTATCGACTTTCTAGCAGATATAGAAAACATATTGACACAATTCTCCGATGGAGACAATATAACTGACATGAGAACGTCAGCGACCAACACCATGCAACAATATGAAAGGAGAAATAACAGTAACACAAGTACTATTCGAACCGATAAAATATTGTTAGAACATAAGAAAGATTTAGACAAATTCTTAAAACAGAATCCGGATATAATAGTTACTAACTCAGACAAGGGGAACAAAACAGTGTTACTAACCAAACAAGAATATTTAGATAAAATGGAAAGCCTACTAGCGGACGAGTCCACTTATGAGAGAATTAACAACGACCATACAGATAAAATTAATAGAACCGCGTGTAAATTAATAGATCAACTATCTAAGGACAATGTCGTAAACAGACAACAAAAAATTAACTTGAAAATGATCTTACCGGTGGCCCCCCCGTATGTACGGCTTACCAAAAGTTCACAAACCTGGTATACCATTGCGTCCGATTGTATCAACTGTCACATCACCAGTATATTATTTATCTAAACTGTTGATAAGTTATCTGAAGCCACTTGTTGAGAATAGCACTTATAATATTAAGAACTCGTTCCACCTAAAACAGATCCTTGATAGTGTAACTCTGACTGAAAACGAAGTTTTGGTATCATTTGATGTGATCTCATTATTCACGAACATACCAACAGATGTTGCCGCAGTAGCAATATTGGAAAGATGGCCTGAAATTAAAGATATTACTCCTGTCTCAAAAGAAACTTTTATTAAAATGTGTGAGGTCTGCGTTAAGGATAACAACTACTTCCAATTCAACAATAATATGTATAAACAACTATTCGGATTGGCAATGGGTAACCCTTTGTCCCCCATACTAGCAGATATCGTGCTAGAAAAGCTACTTAAGGAAAAGTTACCCGTACTAACAAAAGGACCATCTCTTATCAAGAAATATGTAGACGATTTTTTATTAATTTTACATATAGGGCCTATTTTTTTATTCACACCGAGCAGTGTAGTGTACAATTTTTCCTTGTTTCTCTAATAGAAAACAATCAAAGCAGACAAGGAAAAATAATGAACTGCACTGCACCGGGTGAATAAAAAAATAGGCCCATAGACGATGTTGATGAAACACTAAATGTTTTTAACGCATTTCATGAAAAAGTTAAATTTACGGTTGAGCGTGAATCTAGTAATAGCATTCCATTTCTTGATTTAATGTTAACAAGATGTAACAATAAAATAATTACGAATTGGTATAGTAAAGACATTTCCTCGAATAGAATGCTTAACTTCCTGTCGTCCCACCCCTATACTATTTATAAGTAACAAAAAATAAATACCTAAAAGAAAAATGGATATACACCATTATAACTTAAAAAATAACATGGCATAAAGGTAGTAGTATGTAACTTTGAAAGACTGTATCTCAGCCAATGTTTGTGGTTCTTTTATTAATGTATTATCATCAAATGTAGAATCATGATTTTTCATTTTTGATCGTTTTGGTAATATTTGAAAATTTGGCATCAGAGCCCAACCCTAAATTATGGAATAACACGTACTGATTTGGAAAGCCTAAAGTATCTTCTTTCTATTCTATATAGTGACTATGCGAGCCAATCTCTGAGATTTGTGTTATTTAGCATATGGTAGGATCTTGTTTCTCATATATTACTTTTTCCTTGAATTACTCTATCAAACAATTGTACACTTGCGTAAAATATGTTAAAAAATTGTGTTAAATAAAATGTGTTAAAAATGTGTTAAAAAATGTGTTTAATAACTTGAATTCAGGATCAGTAAGATCAGTAGGATCTCTAAAAAGAGGTACATTTTCTCTAAACATTTTTTGTATTTTTCTTGTATTTGGCAACAACTTGCTAGAGTTCAATTTGGTTTCTACTTCTTTAAATTTAGTTTAGAATATGAATGCTTCCTTCCTCATACCCATGAGGAAGTATTTTCTCAAGTTCAGCCCAAAATCCTTGATAAAATTCAGAAACTGATTAGTTTAATAATGTCCTATTTATAACAGGCATTTTCGGAAATAGACCAAAGTAACTTCAGAGTAAGTTTTAATTTTTATTATGTTGGTAACAAAGTTACTCAAGTTACCTTTCACATACAAAAAAGTAAGAAAGAATTTCGATTGCGTTTGTTTCACGAAGTTACTTTTTCCATTACTGAAGTTACTTTGATCGTTCGTAAATAGATGGGTAACTTTAATGTTTGAAATTTACTATGAAGTTACTTTGGTCTAGTTCCGAAAATGCCTAACATAATTACCATAACGATCAAACGACGCAGTGTATAGGTCAAAGTTTATTATGTGAGCTGATTATTAAAAATATTTCCCCTAAAGTACAAAAAGGTGTGGAAAATAAAAAAGTTGTAATTACACGGTATTCGTATATATTGAGCTATTCTGGGAATGATTAAGTTGAAATTATGCAAGTGGTTTACATACGAGTAATTATGTACATATGTAAAAAGTAAAAACCTATCTACATTTTTAATCCATTTAATTTATTGACTTTCTATGTAGTTAGAATACAAAAAGTGTCTAAAGAGTTTTCCATATTTTTCGGTTAGAAAATGAGTTTTTCGACACGAAAACATTTTTCCATGTCTCACGCGAATTGACAACAGCTGATTGATTACTATACAAGTTCTGTCTGTCTGCGCTTATAAATGGTATATTTAATATTTATTTATATGTACATACATTAATTTTTATTGTTTCTGAATGAATAGTTTAGATTTGTTGCGTTATTTTGTTTATACATATGGATAATTTGATTTACTATTAAAATATTATTAAACATAGATTAGTGTCCTTCATAAATACATATTAAATGAAAATCTGTTATTAATTTGTGAATAATAAATGTTATACATAATGGGCATTATTATTTCTATTAACTTGTGGAAGGCTCAACAGCTACTGTATTTATGAAGTGATGAAACATTTAATAATTTTGACTAGGCGAATTAAAAAAAAATACGTCAACATTCAATCAACTTTAATAGTAAACCTAACCTAACATAAAATAGATTGAAAGTAAGTAAATATCGGGAAAAATCAATCACAATCATAATATAATGAAACCTCCCACATATTCAAACATCGATATTGGTTAAACATTATTTTAATTGAATCAATCAAAGCACCCCAAATAAAGTAATCAATGAAATGAAAACCATCAATCTCTTCAATAAATAAAAATGAAAAATTAATGATGAAGATCGCAGCTAGCTGTTGAAAACTTTATTAATACAAACTATTGTGATAAATGATTAAAATGTTTATGCTTCGGCACAATCAATTTTAGAATCATACTGCTCGGAAATTACCTGTCTTCAATTTCAACTGCAAATAACGAAAAACTACATTGTGTAAGTAACTATTGTATTATACAATGTCAGATTATTTATTTATAGACATATGTACATACATACATATGTACGTTCATATAGAAAAAAATTAGTATACGAACAACCATCGACCAAAAATCAATTTTTTTTAAATAATTTATATTTCTAATTGCTTCAAAATAATAAAATTGATTTATTGATTACAACCACTTTATTAAATCGAAACACTATTATTCTTTGTGTTGTACGTGATGAGTGAGTTGTAAATCGCTGGTGAACGTATGTAAGTAATATTTTGCAAGATTTTATTTGTTTATATCGACGCTGTACGTAAATAGCGGTAATACATTCATGATTTTGTCGGTGAGATGATTAAGTAGATAATTTTCAAATACTTTGCTTTATTTGTTTATATTAAACACAAAAAAAGAAATCAGTGGTGGTCAATCGTTTGCTATACGGACTGGTATGTGCAGGTAAGTTTAAAAACATTACAATTTTACATGAATAAATTGAATAGAAAAAATTATACTATGTAGTTTCATATAAGCCTTGTCTTGACGGCAAAATTAATTATAGTTCTAAAAATTAATTTTATGATCATAATTTGGAGTTATCGTCTTGACGGTAAAAGCTAACTACTACCCTCCCTCCTTTCGTCAAATGCGCAAACTAGTTATTTTGTTATTGTTATTAGACGTCAAATTTTGAAATAGGCGTCAATGAATGTTATTTACTTTTAGCATTGAAGCGAATTTGTGAAGCTTTTTAATTTCTATTTGAAAAAAAATTAACAATCCAAAAAATCAAGAAAAGATGAAACCGAAGAGTTTTATTTATTTCTAATCAGTGAATGTTTGAGCCTGCAAAATAAAATAAGCGCGCCCATACACAATAGAAAACAGGAAACATTCATTTTTTAAAATTTTTTACAAACTAATCGAAGCGATCCACCCGTATTTTCCGAGAAGTAGAAGTATGTTCCAATTAATTATGGGTATTTAGGATAATTAATTATAGTACTAAAATGTACTAAAAATGGTTAAATTATGTCTGTATTTTACATTAGCTGTGTAATATTACACTGCTAAATCAAATTATGCTCTAATTAATTATTCCGTCAAGACAAGGCTAATGACCAAGAATTTTGTTCTAAAACCAGACACACAGTATTAAAATTTAACCAAACAAATCTAGTACGAGTACATCTAGTAGATTTGAAATCAGTCTTACTTTAACAAGCAAATTACCTACGACTATTTAGTGACGTGCTTACAAAATTTGATAAAGTATGCTCTACGTGAAACCAATACCAGTTTTCCATCGTCATAGTATAATATCTTAATTGTATTATATTATGAAAATTGAAACCCGAAGTTGCTAGTGTAATAGTTTGTTATAATGTTTCATTAAACTAGCTATCAAAAATATAATAGGTAACAAATTGTAATTTTATCAGTGCAGTGTGCTTTTAATACAACACTTTGATCAAAAACTTGTAAGACATTTTAAATAAAACACTAACGGCTTATTATTCTTTCAAATATAATACATACCCTTCAAAGTAATCCCATTCAGATAGGATAAACTTTTTCTAGTCTTTGAAAAAGTTGTTAAAGTCGATTTCCGGACTGGCCTTCAAAACCTTCTTCGATTAGGATTGTATCTCTTCAATCGAGTCAAAACGATATACTCGGAGCGGTCTTTTGAATTTCGGCAACAGTCAGAATTCAGACGTAGGTAAAATAGATGGAAAGAATGGTTGCGGAACCAAGAGTATTTATCTGCCCAAACTTCTAACCCAAACGATATTTGCGTGATTTCAACAAGATCTCCAACTCTCAATCGACCATTTTTGAGCACCAAACCCTTAACTTCCTTGAACTTCGTGTTGATCGGTAGACGCTGAAGAATGGCAAGAACGTTCATCGTCTTCAACGCGTTATCTGTCTTCTTTCAAAATTCCATTTTTGAAGCAAAATTTGATGCAACTTGTTTGTTGAATTTTTTTTAAAAATGGAAAAATTCACATTTTTAGATGAAAGTAAACAAGCGTATCTATCATTAACTACAAAGTAATTGATACGAAATTTGACACAGATCTCTGTTAGGGTGCTATCAACCGAAGAAAAACTACTCGTGTGGATAAGCAGGCGCGATTTTTCAAATAATATTTATTATAACCATGAATTTGTTTAAAATACGGTTTTAATCATTCTTGTCTAGCAAAATGATGAATTACAGTATTACACCTAAGTTCACATAATAAAATTTAAAATGATTTTAACTTCGCAGCAATTAGTATGTACAATAATATTACACTATTATACTATATTGACAATGGAAATCCGGCACAAACTAATTTTCAAAATATTCAGTCTTGCCAAGGTAGTAGTTTTTAAAGTTCTAGTGTATGGCTAGTAGTAACCCTTAGGGGTCGAAAACTGCCACGTACATTTTTCAACGTGTCCAATCGCTTTGAAAAATCTAGAAAATTCATGAATACTCTTGAACCCTTCTAGAATGAGAATCCATAATTATTTAAGTACCAAAGTTATTAAATTTTTTACAATAATTCGGTTCTGAGCAAAAACGCTAGGAAACCATATCTTGGCTTAAATTTCAACAATTAAGAAATGCACCATATTAAACAATAAATGTCCATGAATTCTTAAAATGGACACCCTATAATGTTTAAGAAAAACTGGAGTTTGACCGTTTCTGCCGAAAAAATTATAATTATTTGACCACTTGAAAATGCATTATTTCAACGGGAGGGAAATCGAGGAATTTTATGAAAAATACACCGAAGATCATTTTCTTTGCAAAAATGTCATTACGTATTTAACCCTTCTGTCCATTAATAGGTCTGGTCAGACCTTTTGGGGTTTTGATTAAGTTATTTTCATAGAAACAGTGTCCGCACTTATTTGAAAATCTACGAATTCCTCAATCAACATTTTCAATAATTTACAGGAAAATTTTTGTTTTTTATATTGCGTAGGAGTAAAAAAAAACCGGTTTTTCCTTTTCTATACCTCTTGTACACGAATAGGTCTGGCTAGACCTTTTCTGTTTTATAAATTTTATATACAACAATTTTTTTTTTTGTATTTCGTTGGCAAAACTCGCAGAATACGTAAGTCCATTTTTGCCTATTTTGCGTTTTTCATATCGAACGAAAGAAGAATTCGATTGCCGTTTCTAAAATATCATAAAAAGTAATGTTAAGTGGAAAAGCCTGGAAAGTAAATTAGTGTTTGCCTGTAACAATAAGCATGTAGTAGAGAGATAGTTTTCATTGCCTCCTGAAAAAATTGTTTTTGGATTTACGAATTCTGCGAGTTTCGTTGACGATATGAAAACTGTTATTTTGTAGTATAGAAAATCGATTTTTGTTTCTTAGTATCTTCTTTCTTGTACTAGTGATTATAGTGCAACATGGTTAGTTTTTATAAATTGTTATTTTTGGTATATAAAAATATATTTCGAAATGGTTGACGAAATAAGTGGTTATAGATGGAGACGGCAAGAATAATTTTTGTATGAAAAGCCTCGAAACTTTGGTGCTTAGTTTGCTTTTTTTAGTATGACCGCAGCACAGCGAGAGGAAGAACTTAGCAGGATTGCAAAAGAAATATGTGACGAAAATAAAAGCGATCTAGGTGATTTTAGCCATGAAGATGAAGACTATGTTCCAGATGGTGGAGCTTCCGATGTGGAATCGGACCTGATAATCGGTGTGGAATCGGACTTGAATGAGCGATATTGACGATACTGATGATGACGAGCTTTGGGAAGAATTTCATACAGAAGATGAAGTCGCCTCTTAACAGCAATATTTAAAATCCTGTACTGAATATTTTGTGGGGCGAGATGGAACAAAATGGCACAGTTACTAGCTGCGGGACATATTAGAGCTCACAATATTATTAGAGACATAGGTCGGTGCATAGGCAAGACGAGAAATGAGTCCCAATCTCAGCGATATTTTTAAAACACTAATAACCGAAGAAATGGTTAATATCATCAAAAGACATACAAATACACACAGAAAAATTATCCACATTTTTTCAAAAGGATCGTCACATAAATCGAAATTTAGAGATTTCACATAAAACATAATCAAATAAAATTATATCCCATTGATTTTTAATGTGACAACTTTTAAAATCAATAAGGAAAGTAAGATAGAAATTAATCAACATTTCTTCTCTTGCCAATGAGAGAGACTTTTTAAAAACAAGTGATAAATATTAACATTAATGTGATTTCACATTATTGTTGCTGTTTTGATATATTCTCTCTTACATAGTACATGCTCAAATAAATTTTTTTATATATGGATTAACGGGTATCAATCAGTGCTATACAAAAAAGCACATTTTCATTTCGACGTGTATAGTGATCAAGAATAGTTCATTCTTATAATTAAAATTTAATTTAATTAAAATAAATAAATTAGTGCTAATTTTGATTTGTGGATTTAGTAAATATAATGTGAATATTTCATAGTCATTATTGTTTTATTAATTAAATGTAAATTAAATTGATATGGATATAAATGAAAATGTGATTAATACTAATAGTGGCGTGATTGAATTTGAAGATAGTTTGGACGTAATACAAGAAGCAAACGAAGAAGTGTGTTTTTTACCAGATTTATCATTTGATAAATCTGAAATAGAAGAAGTGCAAACAGTGTTAAAATCTTGGGGCTTGCAAGCAAGTACGTGTATCCTTTTAAAAGTATATGGCTATAATTCGATTACACATTTGGAATCATTAAGTGACGATGACATCAAAGAGATTTTTTCCAAATTAGATAACTCTTATTATGGAGAAAGGTCTTTGTTGACCAGACGACTACAAGAGTGGAAAGAACAGAGAGTAAGTATCACATTAAATTTTTTTATAAAATCTAAATCCGCAATATAGGCCAGGCCGACTACAATTATAAATTATATCTACATACTCGTGCATTTCAATTGTGCTTTATAGGGTGTTCAGGTTTCATGGTCGTCAGGATCTACAGACAAAATTATTAAATGGCTTGAGAAAATTAATGATGCAGTTTGTAGTAGCCGATCGCAAAGTCCAATTACTAATACAACCACCTCAACTATAGTAAAGGACCCAACAGCAAATGATGTAAAGATTATACTCAATGATAGTATTAAAGGCCAAGAAGTGCTAACCTACTATAAGCACAATTTACAGTTAGATAAACAAAAACAAAAAGTGCTAGTAAGTACTTTAGTGGATTTTTATACAAATCAAAATAGGAAAATGAGTTGTTCGGAAATGGAAAAATGGGCAAATGCTATTGAAAAATGTTTTCCGAATGAAAAATCGGTAAGTTAATTATAATATTATATATTCACAAAAATTAAAATAATAATTTTAACTATTTTAAGGCAATTTATTTTTTACCCCGTCAACCTGGTAAAAAAAATCCTACAGGGAAACTTCACTCAAAATGGGCTAACGTTTCATTGGACCAGGCCCATAAAACTCAAATTGTACCCACACAACCATCAATCAGCACAATTGATGAAGATATTGGTATGTTTAAACTTAACACTGAAATTTGTATTTGTATTTCGTAATTTGTGAGATTCACAAACCTTTTTACAGGTGAATTAGAAGATTTGAAACTCTGGCTTTACAGCAATATCTCACCTTGGGCACAAATTCAGGAAAATTGGAAAAAAACTTGTCAACTTAGGATGAAAGATTTGCAAAATACAACCAATGGCGTAAGCTATACAGATCTACTTTTAGCATGGCCCAGATATAACGATGACAATGGATACCAATTAGTAAGCTTCTAATGTTTTTGCCTTGATATATGCCTAACGATATTTTTTTTATAGATAGACATCGACTTTGATTATCTCTTCGCGGGTAAAGGAAATAACTTGTTGGCAAACTTTGACTCATTTTGTTTGAAAATTATTCCGATATTTTCATGTGAAATTAAAGATAAAGCGTCTTTAAATCTTATGAAAACTTTGCTCAACGGTGATATAGATCAGAGTAAGTTTTTGTCTATTGCATGAGCTTATTGCTAAGTATTTTATTTTAACAGTTTTTAATTATTATAAGATTGTAATTACATATTTAATTATATTTCCCAAAATGAAATGGAAAATAAATTTGGCGTATTAACGTTCACCTCGTCGGTATATACCTGGGTATAGATCCTGTTTTACATTTTTGAATGTCTCTTCGGGTTTTAACCGATTTTCAAATCGTCTGAACTTAGGGCAAAATTTTTGAGAACTTTCGGAATAAAATAAAAAAATGTTTTTTGTTAAAAATGTTTCTAATTTTCTAATAATATCGTGATCTATACCCGGATATTTGTTATCAAGGTAAAGGACCTTTTTGTTGACAATGTGGATGTTAGGTAGATCATATTAACAGAGAAAACAGAAAATTTTATCGGTTTAAGATAAAAACGTATTTAATTCTGTATGCAGAGTGTTTGAAAAATATTATTATTATTATCTTTATTTCATAGAATAGGAGGCAATAATTAGGATAATTGTGTATTTTGCTAATAAACAATAAAAACAAATTAATTTTTATTGTTTGGCCTTTTTCGAAAAGCTTCATACGGAGTTTTTTTTTGTTTCTTGATCCCGAATACGTTTTCTCATAAATATATAGTCAGATATTTTTCCAACACTTTATATATTTTAAGTATGACTTGAAGTCATTGTACCTACATACATACATATGTTGATATTATATTTTTAATGAGTTACATTTCATTTCAGATTCAAAACATTGCGTTATATCCATGTTGTTACATGCATTACTACAACCTAGAAGGATCAACAAAAATTATAAGCCAACTATACTGGAAGGTCAAACTGATTTTATCTTGCACGTTACATCTTTTAACAATTTGCAGCTGAAAATCCAACAAATGACAGCAACAAACAAACAGCAAGGTAATACAATTCAGCCAAAAATCATTGTTGTGGGACCAGAACTTCAAAAACTGGAACATTTTTATGTCTACGCCGATGGCCTTAAATTTAAAATGGGTTCGTTTAAAAAATGTTTGGATTGCATTATCAAAATGGTATATGTTTTTCAATTGAGGTACTCAAATATAAGCAAATTAGTCTGGGGATTTTTAGAAAATTATTTTTTTGAATTTGAATCAGAAAAATTTTCTGAAGTAATTAATTTAATAAATAAATTAAAATAATAAATAAACAATTTAAAATGCCCCAAACTACTTTTGCTTGTTTTTTCTGTGAAACTTTATTCACAATAGATAGAATTATTCCGCACCTTCAAAAATTACACGGCGTACCTGCTATATATAAATTCCAATGTACACATGGAAATTGTAAACGAAAACTTTCAAATATTTATGCCTATAAGAAACATTTATCAATCCATTTAAAGGAAGATAGTGACAGTATAATTGAAATAGTTTCAACAGAGCAACCACAAATACTTAAGGCTCAACATAAAGCAATACCTGAGCATAATTTATCTAATTTGGAAACCACAGATGTTATTAATTTATCGGACATGCAAAACCATATTTTGCAATTTTCTTTAAATCTACACAATCGTGTAGGATTCACGCGAAAAGATGTATTAGACATTCAAAACTCGATTACTTTACTAATTACCGAGCCTTTATCCAGACTGATTTCTTCAAATTTAACAAAAAATTGCATTAGCCAACCAAATGTAGATAAGCTGTTGAAATTTATAGCACAGCCTTTTACTGATATCAGTACAGAATACAAATTCTTACAGAAGCTAGAAAACGATCTTTTGTACAAAACACCTAAAACATTTTTAATTAGCAGTAATTTGTCTGAAGTTATTGTGGGAGGGACACCCATTATTACCACAAATAAAGTTGAGGGTTGTTTACTAGATATTAAATTTCAACTAAGAAAATATTTTGAAAGTAAACATGTGCTTGCCGAAACTATTAAAAATATGAAAATGTTAGAAAAATCTGCTCAGTTAAAAAATTTTATAAATGGAATGTTTTGGAAAAAAATTGCTTTGTCGGAGAACAGTCTAACTATTCCATTTTTCTTATATCTGGATGATTTTGGTATAGATGATCCGTTGGGTTCTAAATCAGGCAGACATTCAATTTGCGGAATTTATTATTCGATTCCTGTTATTCCTCAACATCATCAGTCAACATTAAATAATGTTTTGGTAGCAGGATTTATAAAATCCTGCGATTTTAATGAATTTGGTAATCGTATGTCGCTTAAGCCATTACTAGATGCCATAAAGGAATTGGAATCAATAACTATGTCATATAATATTGACGGTGAGATTTACAACTTAAAGTTTAAATTAGGACAAATTTTAGGGGATAACTTAGCATTAAACGTAATTTTAGGATACAACAAATCGTTTTCTTCTGATTATTATTGTCGTATATGCAAAAGAAGTAGGCGTGAAACCAATACTGATACTGTTGAGTACGTTGACTGTTTGCGTAATAAAATAAACTATGAGCAAGATTTACTAGTAAATAATTCAAAACTGACTGGAATTAAAGAAAACTCAATATTTAATGAATTAAATGAGTTTCATGTCACATCAAATGTGGCATGTGATATAATGCATGATTATTATCTAGGAATATGTAAATATGCACTATCAAAAATTTTAAATTATTTTATAAATGACAAAAAATATTTTTCACTCGAAACATTTAATTATAGAAAACAGATGTTTTGCTACGGTGAGACAGAAATAGAAAATAGTAGTATGTTGATCGAAAAAAGACACATAGAAAATGCTTCCTTCAAATTAAGTGCCCGGCAAATGAAATGTTTGTTTCATTTCATTACTCTTATGATTGGAGATTTAGTTGTTCCGAGTGATAAAGTTTACAAATATATGATTATTTTAATAAAAATATTGGATATGCTACTATTACCTACATACAATGTGGAATTGTTAAATCAATTAAAGCAGTTAATTGAAAGTCATCATGAGCAATATATTAAATTATTTAATGACAATTTAAAACCTAAATTCCATATTAGTTTACATTACTCAACGGTTATTCAATACCTAGGCCCTCTCAAATACTTATGGTGTTTTAGATTTGAATCTGAAAATCAACAACATAAGAAATATGCATCTTCGATGAACTCGAGAGTTCACGTACCTCTTACTTTAGGCATAAAAGCGGCATTACGTTTTGCTCATTGCGTCTCTACCAATTCATTTTTTCAACAACCTATACTATTAGATAAACCAAGTCAGAAAATCGATATTAGAGATATAGATTACTATTCATCGTTAAAAATAATAGACGAAATAAACGATTTTATTTTTGAACAAATAGAAGTGGTAACTTATAGAGGTATTTTATATAAGGTAGGGTATATTCTTACAATATCCGCAGAAGCTAGCAAGACCAAAGTATTTGAAATAATTAATATTTTCCTTTTAAGCGATCAATGCTTCGTTATTTGTAAGCAATGGCAAGTTACACGATTCTCAGATCATTTTCAATCTTTTATAATTGGAGAAGATATAAATGATCACTATTTTATGTATAATATATTAACATTTGATGGTCCTCCAGTACATTTTTATAAACTAGTTAATGGATTAAAAGTTGTACGTTTAAAGCGTTATTTCAAGTAAGATTAATTATGAAGAAATGGTTTAGTTAAATATATTTTATTTTATGTAAAATTACAAATATTATTGAATTATATTAAAATCAAATTATTATTTTTTAAATATAAGATTTGTACCCACTAGGTACATTTATATATCATATTGTACAACACCTATAACATTGTATTTTTTTAAACAAAAGAAAAACAAATCTAATTATAAATACTTCTAAGCAACTTACAAAAATAAAGAATTTTTAAAAAAATAATATAAAATTGAGTTTATAATGTATAACGTATAGAATTGCGAAATTGATGATCCTGAAATTAAAAGTTTTGTATTTAAACTTATGTGGATACCTATTAAAATATCCTGTTTTAATCATAAGTTTTCACATAAAAAAAGAACTACTAGATATCACATTAGATTGATCATTCTTTAAATAATGTGGCTTGGCACTTTGATTTAAAAAGAATACCTCTTAAAATGTTGTTACGTGTTTCCAAATGGAATCAAACGGATATCATCTTAAAAGTTAATTCTCTTTAAGAATGTGATTTATCACATTGAATTAACAAGCTAGCCCTCTTGGAAAAAAACCATAGAGAAACCATATTAATTTTATACTACAATATGTGATAATTTTTCTGTGTGTAGAAAGGCGGAAATTGAAATCACGAAGTATATCGACAAGAACTCAAAAAAAACACTAAATGGATACCTGTGACTAGCCAGGAATTATATATATGCTGCATAAGATAGCAGAAAATTTTCAGCAGAAAAAGTGAGTTTTTCTACTCACCACCAGGGGCAGCACTAAAACAAAATAGAACTTTTTCTGCTGTAGGCAACAGAAAATTTTTGTATATTGTTCATTTTTGAAGTGAAACTTTTTTAGTACCGGGGTGATTTTTAAAATCGATGAAACAAAACAAAAATTACAAGCAAAAAATGAAGAAGCGATATGAAAAGAAAAAAGCGACAGTATTTCTTTTATTTTTGATGTGAAATTTTTTTAGGCAGGGTATGATTCGAAAAGAACAAAAGAATATTGAAACGAAATTGAATGAATTTGTTTGAAAGTATGTAATACAAAAACAACATCAACAAACAGTCGAATCAATGCCTCCTAGATTTATAGTATATTGAGGTATTGATTGCAATTTTCAAGTATATTATATAAAACAAGTACAAAAATTGTGTTTGTAAATAATTTGCTTGTACAAAAATATCTCAAACTTAATGTTTTTGTACTACATATTTAGATGTAGGCGGTTATTATGTTAAATAACTTATTGTAAATTTACAATAAATAGAGAGTGAAGTTTATAAAACTTAAATTTGTATTGACATTTAAAGGATCATACAATGAGAGTTGGCAAATTAAGATTAAATTTAATACTTTTAAACTAAATACAAAATGTATTTCTTTTCTCGGGCAATTCAAAAATGAAACAATTGGTTTATGCTAGCTACAAAATGAGACATGGAAATTATACTCTGCAATAGTTGACATGAGATAACTGCACCTATGCGTCAATCGCTGGTTGCATTACTTTAGGTAAATTATTTAGTATTCAGAATTTCTCTTGAAGAAAATGTTTGTCTTAAGCAAAATTTACTTTAAAATATAACCCGAACAATACACCATCAAAATTTCGCTTGCGTTCTCAAGCTAAAATGTTGCTTTAATATCAGTATTAGTAAATAATATTGCTTTTATTCCGTTTATCGTGTCTTTATAGGTAAATTTTGTATCGAGTTGTAATAATCCTGTTTTACCAGATCATGGAGTAACAGAAATTGAGAAAAATAACTAGATATTGTAAAATGTGCAATTATCTAATTTACGATGTTAAAATTGTCTGATTTAATATAAATTGTTTTCGGCTTTTTATAGACAACATACTATTTGTAATGACATACTCATTATTTTCGATTTGGCAAATCAGAAAAATAATGGAGGGAGTCATACTCCTAATATATCTACCAGCAAAAGTAGAAAATATTCATCCCCTCCCCCTTTTCTTTCCCGCAGTGAGTAGACCTTACTTTTCTGTACGAAACCGAATTACCAACACAAAATCTCAAAGAGATTTCTCATTTTTGAGAGTTGATACACTTTGTATTGACTCTGCGGGAAAGAAAAGGGGGAGGGGATGAATATTTTCTACTTTTGCTGGTAGATATATTAGGAGTATGACTCCATTATTTTTCTGATTTGCCAAATCGAAAATAATGAGTATGTCATTACAAATAGTATGTTGTCTATAAAAAGCCGAAAACAATTTATATTAAATCAGACAATTTTAACATCGTAAATATTAGTGCGGGCATTATACGCACACAAATGAGATTTCTGCTTGGAATTTTGAGTTCGAGTTAGTGAATATAATTCGCTAACTCAATACCCTCTAGTTAAATACTTAATGTATTTTTCGAGAGTTGAATTTTTGTAGTTCGGTCGTAGCTACCTGATGAGTAGACCTTACTTTTCTGTACGAAACCGAATTACCAACACAAAATCTCAAAGAGATTTCTCATTTTTGAGAGTTGATACACTTTGTATTGACTCTGCGGGAAAGAAAAGGGGGAGGGGATGAATATTTTCTACTTTTGCTGGTAGATATATTAGGAGTATGACTCCATTATTTTTCTGATTTGCCAAATCGAAAATACCCTCAAGGCGCAAAAATGTATACATCGAAAGTATACATTTTCCGAACAGTTTATGAACGGTTTTTTACACTAATACACACACAATACGTTTCATCAACATGTATTATATGCACAATTGTACACCACACTAAAATTACAACTTGCAGTTGCAATCTTGCAATATGTTTTTTGGCTTTGTTTTGAGTTTTTCATTCTTAATACAACTGCGCATCAAGTTAAACTAGTGAGCAATTTTGTTTGGTAATTTTTAATTTAATTGATATTTATAACATTTTTAATTTTGTTTATTATTATAGCTTGAAAAGTATACAATAAAAATAAATTTAATTTAAAAAACAATTTGTTTGTATTTATTATTTAATAACTAATCACTATTTAAAATTATCTTGGGATGCATTCTGAACTTTACGTAAATGTTACACCTAGATGGCTCATAAATGTTACGATTAAGCAGTTCGTAAATGTAACGTTTAAACGTACACATTATGAACAGTTTTATACACACCAATACATACACAAGTCTTCGCAAATTTGTTTCACTTCTCATGTGATAAAAGTACACCTTACGAACCATTTCCGTACTGTTTTAGTGTACAGTTTACGAACACCTCAGTAGAGCGAAGTCTTCGTAAACTGTACGTTTATGTTACGCCTGGTCTGGAGGGTAATGAGTAGGGCAACCAAAAATATGCACTAAAAAATCGTTTTTAAGCTCTTAAAATATGCTTTAAAAATGTTGAAATATGCATTCAAAATATGCTTTAAAAAACTGAAAATATGTGTTCAAAATAATTGTTCCTTATAATTTGATAAAAACGACTAAAAAACACATTACGACAGCAAAAAATATGAAAGCAAACTGCAGCCCAGAACTTTCCAATTTAGTAATGGACGCGTCGAGAAAACCATAATTTGCTACAATAAAAATTAATTCTGCCTTTACTGAATTGTTACATAACAGGTGTTTTGATATTTTGATTGAGGCTGCCTCCTCATCGCCCAATGCATCAAAAACACCAATAATCTCTTCAAAATTATTGGCATACAACTTAACAGCGGCGAGCCAACTTCTCCAGCTTGTGGTTGTTGGCTGTGAAGGAAGTGCGAGCTTTTAAAAATACTTTTTTGACATTCGAGATAAGGCGGACCTTACGATAAAACCCTCCTATAAGTTCACATACACGATGAAGACTGTGAGAAAGGCAAGAAATTTAGATGTTTATTTTTGGGATAGAAAGTTTGTATTACCCGGGGAGCTTTGATGATGTACGGTGCTGCATCTGATATAAGCAGCAAAATTCTATCTTTCTCAAAACTATCCCCTAAAATTCTAATCGAATCATCAAAAAGCCAACCAATGGTGAACTAACTATGGAACCACTATGAGTGAGAAAATTACTATTGGTATAAACTAGCCACCATCGGGGAATACCTGAATCAAAAATTCGTATAACATACACCCTAAAGACAGCCTCATTTTGATATTTACTGCTAGTAGCAGCGCTAGTTGCGGTAAAAAGGAAATTTAAAAAATTAAATAAATAAATAAAAATTCTCTGCGAAATTTTTTTTATAAAATTTGGAAATTATGTAAATGATGTTGACAGAATATGCTTATATGACACAAAATATGTTCTTTTGGGTGAAATTTTGGGTGAAATATGCAAAAATATGCCATTTTATTAAAATATGCAAAAATATGCACTAACAAGTAGGGCTTAAAATGCTCGGATTTTCATGAAACGGATTTATATCTTGCTCTTTTCGAAATTCGTGCACTGGAAAAAAATATGTTATTGCATATTTTTGGTTGCCCTAGTAATGAGTATGTCATTACAAATAGTATGTTGTCTATAAAAAGCCGAAAACAATTTATATTAAATCAGACAATTTTAACATCGTAAATATTAGTGCGGGCATTATACGCACACAAATGAGATTTCTGCTTGGAATTTTGAGTTCGAGTTAGTGAATATAATTCGCTAACTCAATACCCTCTAGTTAAATACTTAATGTATTTTTCGAGAGTTGAATTTTTGTAGTTCGGTCGTAGCTACCTGATGAGTAGACCTTACTTTTCTGTACGAAACCGAATTACCAACACAAAATCTCAAAGAGATTTCTCATTTTTGAGAGTTGATACACTTTGTATTGACTCTGCGGGAAAGAAAAGGGGGAGGGGATGAATATTTTCTACTTTTGCTGGTAGATATATTAGGAGTATGACTCCATTATTTTTCTGATTTGCCAAATCGAAAATAATGAGTATGTCATTACAAATAGTATGTTCATATGTTGTCTATAAAAAGCCGAAAACAATTTATATTAAATCAGACAATTTTAACATCGTAAATATTAGTGCGGGCATTATACGCACACAAATGAGATTTCTGCTTGGAATTTTGAGTTCGAGTTAGTGAATATAATTCGCTAACTCAATACCCTCTAGTTAAATACTTAATGTATTTTTCGAGAGTTGAATTTTTGTAGTTCGGTCGTAGTCGTAGCTACCTGATGAGTAGACCTTACTTTTCTGTACGAAACCGAATTACCAACACAAAATCTCAAAGAGATTTCTCATTTTTGAGAGTTGATACACTTTGTATTGACTCTGCGGGAAAGAAAAGGGGGAGGGGATGAATATTTTCTACTTTTGCTGGTAGATATATTAGGAGTATGACTCCCTCCATTATTTTTCTGATTTGCCAAATCGAAAATAATGAGTATGTCATTACAAATAGTATGTTGTCTATAAAAAGCCGAAAACAATTTATATTAAATCAGACAATTTTAACATCGTAAATTAGATAATTGCACATTTTACAATATCTAGTTATTTTTCTCAATTTCTGTTACTCCATGATCTGGTAAAACAGGATTATTACAACTCGATACAAAATTTACCTATAAAGACACGATAAACGGAATAAAAGCAATATTATTTACTAATACTGATATTAAAGCAACATTTTAGCTTGAGAACGCAAGCGAAATTTTGATGGTGTATTGTTCGGGTTATATTTTAAAGTAAATTTTGCTTAAGACAAACATTTTCTTCAAGAGAAATTCTGAATACTAAATAATTTACCTAAAGTAATGCAACCAGCGATTGACGCATAGGTGCAGTTATCTCATGTCAACTATTGCAGAGTATAATTTCCATGTCTCATTTTGTAGCTAGCATAAACCAATTGTTTCATTTTTGAATTGCCCGAGAAAAGAAATACATTTTGTATTTAGTTTAAAAGTATTAAATTTAATCTTAATTTGCCAACTCTCATTGTATGATCCTTTAAATGTCAATACAAATTTAAGTTTTATAAACTTCACTCTCTATTTATTGTAAATTTACAATAAGTTATTTAACATAATAACCGCCTACATCTAAATATGTAGTACAAAAACATTAAGTTTGAGATATTTTTGTACAAGCAAATTATTTACAAACACAATTTTTGTACTTGTTTTATATAATATACTTGAAAATTGCAATCAATACCTCAATATACTATAAATCTAGGAGGCATTGATTCGACTGTTTGTTGATGTTGTTTTTGTATTACATACTTTCAAACAAATTCATTCAATTTCGTTTCAATATTCTTTTGTTCTTTTCGAATCATACCCTGCCTAAAAAAATTTCACATCAAAAATAAAAGAAATACTGTCGCTTTTTTCTTTTCATATCGCTTCTTCATTTTTTGCTTGTAATTTTTGTTTTGTTTCATCGATTTTAAAAATCACCCCGGTACTAAAAAAGTTTCACTTCAAAAATGAACAATATACAAAAATTTTCTGTTGCCTACAGCAGAAAAAGTTCTATTTTGTTTTAGTGCTGCCCCTGGTGGTGAGTAGAAAAACTCATTTTTTCTGCTGAAAATTTTCTGCTATCTTATACAGCATAAATTATATGCTTATTTTGGTATTTTATTGGCAGCAGGGGTAAATTATTCTAACATGCAACATACACGAGAACTATGGTCACCAAAAAACGATCCAATATTTCGAACAACAATGTCAATTAACCGCTTTTGGGCTATAGGGCGTTTTAATAGACTGATAAAGCGGCACCAATTCGAAACATATGGGTAAAGCTAAATTACTAACAGATGTTTCCACATAGGGAAATACAAAACTTACGCAGTATATCTCCAAGCCTGCCAAATATGGCATTAAAGTATGGTGGTCCTGTGAATCTTCTACCCGATATTCCTGTAAAGGAATACTGCATACTGGCAAAGAATCAAGTCAGCAAAGAGAACCCAATCAATGCGAAAGGGTGTTGGTTGAACTCACCAATAAATACCAAAATAGTGGAAGGACGATTGTTGCGAATAACTTTTTACGATTTTCGAAGGTATTGAAAAACTATAAATTTTAGCAGGAATCGGTTTTATTGGTACAGCTTTGGTGGCATATGTACCAAAAAATAACAAGGCAGTTCTGTTGTTGTCATCGGTTCGCTACAACATAGAAGTATCATGTGAAGCAAGAAACCCAGAGGCGATATTATTTTATAATAAGCATAAAGTAGGTGTGGATAAAATGGATCAAATGTAGGGTAAATATAGCTGTAAACAACAAACTAAGCGATGGTCGCTGACCTTTTTTTACAACATTAGATGTGGCCACTTTAGGATCATTTATCATTTTCAAAAGTATCAATGATAGAATAAAATCCAAAAATATATCCCATAGTGATGGGTCGGTTTTCCGTCATAAATGGAGTGGAATCATTCTTTGGAGCACCTATACAGCAGAGACCTTCCCAACCGAGCACCAGTAGGCCCTCAGGTTAGAAAAAATCTTGTCAGATTGGTAATTCTTTGAAAAGAATTAAAAGGAAAATGAATTTCTATCTTTTCGAATCATACTAAAGTTAATTTTCGTAGAAAATATATGAAGGTCCAGCCAAACATTTTCATAGACGACAGAATAACATGTCATAGACAAAAGGGTTAAATTAGAACAAAGAATAGAGAGTGAAAATGCTCCAATATCAATCGGCGTTGTGGTAATATACATACATTGAGTGGTAGTGCAAGTGATAAACGACTAAATTAAAATTTTTTTTATATGGTTTTCATAGTAACTAATGCACCTAAAGGTTGATATTATATGTATCTGCGTATCATCAAAACAAGTAGGCTTTCTAGAGAGAATTTTAGTAGGTTTTGCTAAAAAATTCACCGCTCTTTTCAATTTGAACTTTAACTTTCACGCCGGTCGCACTGGGACGTTTTCATCTGGTTCTGTTGCCCAGAATCTAACTGGTGGAGAGCGGGCAAACGACGCTTGCAGGACCATACCTGTATTAAGTTTTTTTTTAGAGAGGAGAGGCAAGCCCTTCCCCTGTTCCGTTTTACGGGAATTCCCAAGTGAAATTACGCTTGGAACGAAAACGGCCCAGTGCGACCGAGGAGGGTTAAGTGTTACGCTCATGTTTGGTAAATATTTGAACAAAATTTATGAACAAAGCCACGATAGAAAGTGACTTTTGCAAAATCTCTTCAAATTTTACATACTCGCACAATTAAAATTATTGTTCAGGAAGAACTGAGCGCAAAACAACAAAACGTGTTTAATAGCAATCAAACCCAAGTTAAATATGTATACGCATATTTTTATGGTTTTTGAAGTAGAGTCAATTAATAGTAAAATTTACTGATAATTTATTTGCGAGGAAAATGGTACCAATGAATTGCGACATATTCAAATCATTTTGCACTTTTAAAATTTTCTACGCATGTTTTATCATATAGAATAATCATAATTTAAGAAAAGCCATTTTGAACACTATCAACCTTTACTGGCGGTGTTTTATGCATCAGAGAATTAACTGAAGGTAAATATTTGGGGGAGAAGGTAATCGAATTTTGTTAGGTAATCGATGATTAATTTGAAAATTAATCATTAATATTTTTCCAGAAAAATGATTAATTCACCTTGTCCTGATTCTAATGCGCTAACAGTGAATTTTGCGAAATTTGACTATTTGAATATTAGAAATTACCTAAGTCGGATAAATTAAATTTAGAAGCAATATTAATCGGGCCGTAATTCTTGGAAATGGTAAATTACAATTTAAAATTTAATTCAAACATATTTCATTGGAAATTTGACGTATTACTCCCATTAAGAGGTAGTCGTTAAAGGACCAAGTGAAGTCAAGTTTTTTTTTAATATAATAATATCAGTCCTACAGTGTTTATTTATTTTATTTATTTATTTACAATTTTGGACACCCATTTGATTTAAATTCGTGATGTTGAAAATATTCGTATGTATATTATGCATTTTTAATGTAAGAATGAATTATTCATTTATGTATTTGATAATTTCTAATCGTATTAGTTTTAAAATTTTGACCATTTTGGTTGTATAAAATTAGAATTGAAAATAAGTTGAACTTTATAAGTTTACAATTATCAGTAGGTACTTTATTGATTGCAAGTAATCACAACTGATACTACTCCTCTTTTTAGTCTACCAAAGATCTATTTTTCTATATAACTTATGTTTGATAATTTAACAAATTTTTTATTGGTTTTGAGCTCTTTATTTAAAAATTATTTTATAGCTAAATTATTTTTCTAAGCTATAAACTAATTTTTGAATAAAGAGCTCAAAACCAATAAAAGATTTGTTAAATTATTTAAATATTGGCTCAATAAACATAAATATAATTATGTTTGATGTTATTATCAGATAAAGTAGCTTCGAGTAACTATATAGCAGTCTGATAAAATATTGAAAATATAATATTCGCAGTAAGCAAATGAACTGATAAAAATTATTATGAAATTACACATTTTTCTAACTCATCTATTACGGAAATTGTTCCAATTATTATTATTGGGAACTCAACACTAAAGGCAACACTACGAGTACTTGAATCCGTGCATATTTTTCAACATTTCAAAAACAATTAATATAATTTTCTTCTTCTTATATCAGCAAAAGTTACATCCTAAATCGGATTAACCATAATAACCTACTACTTGTAATAGAAACACAAAAAATTGAGAATATGTTGAACGTTTCAGACGAATTTTATAATATTCGTTTAAAAAAATGGTTTTCTAACATAAAACACACACATAAAACAAATTATTTGGATTTTCCAACACATTTTTCACATTTTTTTTTGTTACCATTTCTTTTTGTTTTGTTTTTATAAATTAGATTAACGATTTTATTAGTGTATTGTGCTTTGTATTTATTAGATTAGAAACAACAAGTGACTAAGTAATTTATTTGTTTGAAACTAACAACAACACCAAAAATTACAGCAAGTATCAAAAAAAAATTAAATTAAATTAAATTATCAAACAAAAATGTTTACCCGCTTTCATAAATTTCCTCCGTTTGTCCAAGTCTCATTGTGAATTGTACACTTGGAATTTAATTTAAAAAAAAAAAAAAATTAAAACCAAAAAAAAAAAATTACAAATTTTAAGCAAATTTTTTTATATTTCGAAATTTTTTTAAAAGAAAATTAAACAAATAATTTATGGAAAAACAAAATAAAAATTCTATTTCTATCATAAACTGTGATATGTCACTGAAAGCATAATGTGAAGTTTATTTTGTTTAACTTTTAGTTTTCCACATTTTCGTTTTTTGCTTTTACTTTTCCATTTTATTTTTAATTTTGTTTTTTTTACGTTTTATTTGTGTTTAGACACGAGGGGTAGTCAAACCTTGATTGTGTACAGTAAATATTTACTTATGATGGATAAGATTATGAATAGTTGTTTGAATAGTAGTTTGGTATCTACAGTGAATTTATAAATGGTTTATAGGAAAAGAAACTGGCTGAAGGTTATTCGAATTGAATCTTAAAGCGGAAAATATTGATTTTGTTGGAAAAAATAAGGAAATTGAATTGGGTAATTTTTTTACAAGACGTTTGACATTTTAATTTATGCCGATAACTGAATGTGTATCTATATTGTAGAAAGGAGTTTATTGGTATTTGTATTTATTATCGATTTTCTAGAGCCAAATTAGGCAAAGGTTACCTGAAAAAACTAATTGGCTACTTATATTTTTTAACAAACAATTATACATATGAGAAAATGATTGAATAAAATTGTGCTGATGAGCACCATGCACCCACTTTAAATACATTTTTTATTAGGGGAGTCCACAACGATAAGTGATTGTGAGTGGAACTTTTATAAATTTAAACGGCTAGTTATTTCATAAAAATTAAAAGCTAAAAACCAAAAGCTAGAATGTTTCTTCAAAAAGTTAATTGTCCGGTCACCTTAGTTTATTTTGAAGCAATAAGTTGTTCGGCAATTGTGTGGTACAATGTGCAAGTTTAAAAACATGCATTCTCGATTTGAGTTATATCGAACAGATTAAAGTGATTGTCTAAAATGGTAACTTTTTTTTACATCTTTTAAATTTTTTAACTTAATAATCTCTATCATACGTATTAAGCACATCTCAGGTAAAGTTTTATATTTTGAATGATATCCTCTTCCGGCATTTGTAGTTCAGGGGAGGAGCTTCTAATTGTTCTTTTTCATTGAGCATGATCATCCTTTATTATTTTAGTAGTTTTGAGTACACGTACACCTCAAAAGAGAAAGAAGAATATTTAAAAGCGAGTATTAAATTGTTAGCAATGTCAATCAAAAATGCTTTACCCAATAAAAAAGAGAAGATCCAGAAGGAATGAAATCAAAATAAAAAAATTATATATTTTCAATGAAATTGGAAAAGAATCAGCGATTTTCAATAAGGGCCAGCCTTTTCCTCTCATGCCTGAACAGAACCGAACGATTATACCAAGAACATTTAAATAATAACTATTGTCAATGTTATCCCACATAGGAAAGAGCACATTTTTGCAAAAGATTACCACTCTCAATTAAATGAATAATTTGACGTTTCCTGGGCGACAAAAGAAGTGTTTGTTGAGGAATTTATGTTTAAATATAATATCCTCTTATTTTGGTTTTAATGTGAAAGGTAATTATTGAAATCTGAACAATATTGATTGAATTTTGTAGTTTCCGTTTCAGTAGTGTTTGCAAAAAATAAAAGCATCTTTAATACCTAAAACCAATATTTAATAAACATCAGGCTGCTAATATAATAATTAAATATACCAATAAATAAAAAAATACCTTTGCCCAGCAATAGGTTTACAGGGGCATACTCCATAACCTTCCCAAAGTGTATTCTAAGAGGCAACGATAAAGCGAAAAAGGAAAAAATCTTTCACGTTTGAAACAGTTTTGAACGATGATTTTTCCTGTCAAGTTGGGAATAATTTTAAAACCTTGTGAAAATTAAATTATTCATTAGTTTGATTTTATTTAATTATTTCCATTGAATAATTATGAAAAAAAAAAAATTATGAAATTTTAATGTTTTGTAATTATCTTATTAGGGGCACCAATAAGTTTTGAGGGATTTACAAAAGATGGCATAACTAGTATTAAATCTATCTTGTAACTATATTCATGTTAAAGCGTCATCATTCCATCTCAAAATCAGTATGTATCATTTCGCTGAAGTGTAAACAACATATTTTTTTATGCTCTAACCATGTCAACCTTAGTGCCAACAAAATACAATTTGTGGGAAGCGCTGCTTTTATATTTTAATTTGAAGAAAATTGCAGCTAATGGACATCGATTGCTGTGGGAAGCATATGGGGAACATGAAATCCATCAATAAAAACTTGTGAGTACTGGTTCCGGCGTTTTAAAAGTGGCGATTTTGACACCAGTCAAAAAGAACGCGAAGCGAGGCAAGAAAAGTTTGAAGCCGCTGCGTTGGAAGCGTTATTAGATCAACATTCATGCCAAACTTAAGAGGAGCTCGCTCAAACTTTGGAAGTGACTCAACAACCGATTGCAAACCGTTTTTAGGTCTTGGGTATGGTATAAAAACAAGGGATTTGGGTGCGCACAACTGCTCCAAAGACAAAATCGGAAGGCTTTTTTGCATCGAATCGTGACGGGGGACAAAAAGTGGATCCACTATGATAACCCGACTATTCGGGCCAAACCGAATATTCATGGCAAGAAGCAAATGCTGCGCATCTGGTGAGATCAGTTGGGATTGATCTACTATGAGCTACTCTAGCCTAACAAACTATCACTGGAGAACATTAACAGCATCAATTGAAGGAATTAAGCCGAGCATTGAAGCTCAAATGTCCACAATATGCCAAAAGACATGACAAAGTGATCTTGCAGCACGACAACACTCGGCCACATGTTGCTAAAGTCGTCAATGAAACTTTGGAGGCACTTCAATGGGATATCCTACACCACCCGCCGCATTCTCCAGACATTGCTCATTCTGTCTACCACTTGTTCCGGTCGATGACTCATGGCCTGGCCGAGCAGCACTGCACTGCTTACGAAGAAGTCAAAAATTGTGTCGATTCTTGGATCGCCAAAGACGAGGAAATTTTCGACGCGGAATCCGTATGCTGCCTGAAAGATGGTAAAAAGTCGTAGCTAATGATAGACAATAGGTAGCTAATGATAGACTGCATAGGGAAACGATTATTTTCATTTACAGTTTTAGTTTATTAGAAATGTGAGCTTTTGTTTTGTTTTTATACGAAAATGTTCATGTAACATGTGATATTATTTGATTGAAAAATCGAGTCTTAAAAATATTTATTTCTTAGTGAAAATCGTCATGAAAAATAAGGTATTTTTTAAATTTATAATATTGTTGTTTTTGTAATATACCTCATAAACATAATCGAAATTTATAAACAATACAATAATCATCTCTTTCATGCTTCCATTCAAATTTGAATTCGAATATCTTTCTATACATAGTTATTTTGAATTTAAAAAGAAAGCATACTAGATTGTTTTGGTTTTTTGTTTTCTTCGCACTCATTGTATTGATTTATTTTTTTCTGTTTGGCTCTTTGTGATTTATTTTATTTTGATTGTTGAGCGAAGGCGTGTTGTCTTTTTTCTTACCATTGGTTTTAAATGTGGATATATGATGACGTCATTAAATTAAATTTTCTCTTTTTAATACATATTGTTATTGTTGTAGAATGTTTCTTAAATTAATTTCCTTTATTTTTTTTTTGATTATTGCTGGAAAATAGGGAAATTTGGGAATCTGTGACATTGAGACATTGAGTTGTTTGTTAGCGATTTCAGAAAAAATTATTTAACTGGGTTTAAGTTTTAATTCATGTTTTATCATCAATCGAAATTTCGTTTTTTCATACAAACTCTATGAAAATAAATGATTTTTTGATGTTTCTATATCTCTTATTTTAATGTTGAATTGTTTTCATCCAAATTCGTCAAAAAAAATTGACGCACATCCAAAACTGTGTTCTTTTCACCAAAATTCGTCAACTTTTTTGAAATGTGCATCAATTTTACGAGATGCGGATTTTTTCATGAATTTCACATCCGTAGCTACTAACACCAACAAAAATAGAAACGTCAATTTAGTTGTCAAAATTTTTCAATATATAGCAGCGATTTTTTGTATCTCGTTCATTTTTATTCTCATTTTGTGTTTAGTTTAACGTGTTTAATAATTGTTGTGTTAATTTTTTTAATTTAATTAAATAAAAATACAATTTTTGGGTCTCGGTTTGTTTTTCATTTTAATTATAAACAATTTTAATCAAATAATTTGGCATGGAGGTGGTTCATCAATTGACAGATTTTTATATCTTATTAGATGCAGATGGATGCATTATTCATAAAGACGGGTAGGCTTTCGTAGAAAGCAAAGCAAGTGAGTAAAAAGTGAAGTCACTGCGAAAATTACCAATTTCAATCCAGAGCAGTTTGACACCCACACTGCTGGTGAAGTAATGGGAGAAGCTTCGCCTCAAGTAATGCCAAATACGTACGAAGAGCCATTATTTTGTGATGATGAATTAACGTAAGAAGCTTTGCCACACGAAGAGCTTACTGCTTCCGAAGAGCCCATTAAGTGGACGGAAGGGCAAACCAAATTTTTGTTAACAGTATATGCCGATTGCTTCACCAAAATTGGACCATTGAAAAAGTTTAAAAATAAAAAATGTTTGTGGCAGTTCCTAGCGGACGAATTAAATAAAGAATTCAGGATGTCATGTACATATCTTCAGGTCCAAACTCGGTATCGCGTCGTCATGAAACGGACGAAAAAATGTGTCGACCAAAACAATACAAGCGGAGAGACACGCATAGAGTCGGGCTTAGAGGAGGAAGTGAGCCGGATCGTCAGCATGGACGATTCACTAGTACCGGACTATGTGTTGTCAGCAAAGCGATTTTCCAAAAAAAAGCCTGGATCAACAATGTTAGCATCATCAACGACATCTGTCAGTTTTCCGTCAACATCATCGCAAGCTTCATCGGTTAGTTTAACAATAGTACCAGCAGAAATTTCATCGGACTCTGATACAACATCACCAACCATATTCCGAAAACGAAAAAAAACAAGCCAAGAAATGATTGCACATAAATACTTCGCTTTAAAACAGCAGCGGTTCGAGACCATAGAGAAGCTTCTTCGCGAAAAGGAGGCAAATCGAACAAAACGGCACGAGGAGAAAATGAAAAAATTAGACGAAATAATAAAAAAACAAAATTTATAATTTTTTTTATAATATTAAAATTTTTAATTAGACTTTTTATTTTTATACATAAACTTTTTTTTTTTGAATTTTGAATTAAAAATATATGAAATTAAATAGAAGTTGATTTGTTTTTATCAAAATGACTCTGTAATTATGCTCCGCTTGATTTCCCCTAAGTGTTTTAAAACAGATTCAGAAACCACTTCTGTATTTTCTCCAGTTCGTTCGGTGTTTCCGGTGTCTGGCAAGGCGGCTTCAGCAGCAATTTCTTCTTGCAGTTCAGGCTCACTTTCATCCCATAAATCTCCATTATCAATACACAAATTGTGTAGAACGCAGCATCCCAATACGAACTTGCACATTCGTTCGTTGCGTATGTATATGTAACAGCCATCTATACAGCCTATTACATTAGGAAAACCGGCTAGCTGGAATTAGACAAATACAAAATTAATCATATAAATGATCTGAAAAGCAATTTAATATTTCGTTTGTATTACCTCTGCAAATGCTGTGGATTTCTCAACCTTCTCACATGCTGATCAGATATATCATATAAGAACTCCAAGAAGTTGGTAAGATGAGTGTGAGCAGCTGACGATGATACGTTTAACAGGTTCGCGACTTCTCTATATGTCTCCTTATTACCAGCAAACCTAAAAATATTTTTAAATTATTATTTTAGAAATATATTAGGTAAAATAAAAATATTTTGTTACCATAAGAAAGCTAAGCATTGTGACTCAGCTGTTACACCCACTTGTCCGCCTTTGCTCGTTTTGTAATGAGAGGAGCTTTCAAATTGTTTTATTAGATAGTCAGCTACTGCTCGTGACACTCGAAAATTACGACGAAACTATAAATACAAAAATGGTTGTAACACTTTTTTGATAGCAAAATGTAAACATATTCACAACTTACTTCTTCTTCTGAGTATTTTTCCACTACGTCGCTGATAAAATTTTGGACGCGATTCTTTTTATTTCTTTTAAAAAAATCACTTTGAAGTTTTAAAAATTCTTCATCGCTTGAAGATGAATATAAATTCAAATCATTGTCCGAAGATGACGATGAAGATGCCACCAATTCCGCAACTACTTCTCCCATAATTTATATTTTAATCAAACAATTAATTAAAAATTTTAAATACAAAACACTGGATTAATTTTATTCAAACAAAAATACAAAACACTGGATTAAAGCACTCAACTAAACACTGCAAAAGTCAATTTGAGAATGATGCCGCCAAATTTCAAATTTGACGTTTAGAAATGTCAATCAAGTAACCAATACAAACACAAAACTTCGTCAATTTTGTTTCATGTACTTTTCACCCACAAAATTCGTGTTGACTTGAAAAAACGAAAAGAACACGACATAAGTTCATTTTTTCATGGCAGCTCTATTTACATCAAGATGGTTCTGACAATACTTTGAATGAAATACATTGTACCAATTTCTCTGAATAAAGACTCGAAGTTATAAAAAAATACCTCAAAACTTATTTGTACCCCCAATAATTAAAAAACTACAATTTTACGTTAATATATAGACATTTGTTGGTTAGGCTTCTTTTATTTACAAATAATACAATACATTTTATAAATTATTGTTTTCAGTAAAAGTTTTCAATGTTTTTTTCTCATCCAGAAAAAATTGTACCACACAAAAAGAGACTGAAAATAAATTCTTATTTCCCTCATTAGAAGCGTGCTTGTATTTATCCATAGAGGAATCAATGGACGATTGAGCTATGAAAAATAGGCAATATTAATGAATGTTTGACTGCATCAGTTGAATTTTTTCCGAACCATAATACATTTCATTTTGGAACAAAATTTCCAATTCAATGTACGAGTTTAAAAAATATTTGTGGTTGCAAAATTTGATAAACAGCAAACGAACTAAAATTGGTTTTTCCAGAATACACTTACGGGAAAAAATGAAAATTTTTTAGAGAACCTTTGTATACAGAAATATATTTCTTTCTTCTTTGAGTGTATAATAAAATCTTACCACCCCTATTCCCCCCTCCCCCCTCTCCCGTCAGCCCCACTGGGCGAAAGCGGAAGAAATTCAACAGATCGGTGGAGAAAATCGCTTATATACATAGTATATATTATACTATATAAGTTTTCGCTTACAATTCCAGAACTGATAAATATTGGAAAACGGGGTCGTCCAAATTAAGGAGGAGAAAATTTCTCAACAAAAAAAATGTTTAATAAGTTTCTTGCCGACGTGGTTCTACAGCTAGGAAATCGTACCCAAAATTAACCATTTTTCGTAAACAGCTTAAATATAGGAATAATTAGAAGTGTAAAGAAAATACTACCAATTCTTCCCGTTGTTCCGTGGTGAGAACTATTTTTCTAAATAACTAGTTGAGCTGCGTGCAACTGTTTTGTTCCATTAACGACTGTTCAGCCGTTATCGATAACACAACTCACGGCGACCCAAACGAGAAAAAATCTTGTTATTTGTTAACTTTTTTCCACAACGGCAGCGATTTTTACAATTACTAATTCTTTTACATTTTATTTATTTATTTTACCGTTATTAACGATCTAAGCACGTAGGCTTTTTTATCGTTTTAAAAACAGATGTACAAAAAAAGTAGAAAAATGTCATAGAATAATACAAATTATATAAAATAAAAATAAAAACTCAATATAAATGAACGTTTTATGACATCATATTAAATTAAAAATAAGTGAGTAACAAAATTGCCTTAATCGAATGAACCTTTAATATATTCAAGTGATAACTTTTTGAATAGATTTAGAGAATTTATTTCCTTAATTGAATTAGGAATTTTGTTCCAAAATGAAATGCAACGAACTAGAACCGAGTTATTTTATATATGTTCGAATAATTTGGCGTTATGACAATGTGACCCGGTCTGATTGATGAGGTAAACTCAATTTTATGAAATAGATATTTCGGTTCACGAAATTTGATCAATTTGAAAATAAATAAAACCATCCTAAAAATTAGATGATGCGTCAAGGACTGATTATGTCCAAGAACAGATTTGGCGAAACCTGAGCCATGTTCATAACGATTAAGATGGTAAATATATTTAACTCGCTATTAAAGATATAATCGAGATAAAAAAGAAAACAACGCACGACAACTCTAAAACTCTCTTTTTTCTCCACCTTCATATTTTTTCGTTCATTTGTTCCACTTTACTGGCGGCGATTTTTACAACTATAATTTTGTAAAGAACACATCAAGCCATGTACATATGTCAACATGTAAACCATTTACAAACCAGGAAGAGGGAACTCTTTCTTTTGGGTTAATCCATTTTTTTATAATTTTCGAGGTATTAGAATTGAGGAAGGACTTTCTCAATGGTATTAGTAATTCCTCAATGGTATTAGTAAAAAACACTTTTTTTTGCCACTAAATATACAATTTTTCTCCATTTCGTCCGCTCGGGCAGTGTGGAAAGACATTTGTTTAAAACTTAGGCTTGTATGTATTGTATTTTTGCTGAAAAACTCAGAATACCTAGTTGCTAGCAATTTTTTTAGTTCGGCAATAAAACAAGTAAACCCAAGACAAGAAATACTACAGAAAATTGATTCGCAAATACAATTATTTTGTTTTTCCCTATGTTTTCACCATGATAGAATATGAGATTTTGTAATACGGGATTTTGTAATACGGGATTTTGGAATACGGGATTTTGGAATACGGAATTATGTATACGGAATTTTATAAACGGTATTTTGTCATACGGGCAACTGTTCCCAACCCCTAAGTTATTGCTGTTCATAACATGAGTTTGTTGTATGATGGCCAAAATTGTCACAATATTTACCTCTGTTTTTGACCTAATGTTTTACCAAACATTTACGGTTCAGGTGGAGCTTGAACCTCGTTCGTTTTTTTTACAAATGGTGTAAAGATCAATATTATTGTTGGTTCCGAACGACATGTCTTGGCACCGTTTTCCCATTTTTAGGATTTTCTGATGCATTCATTCCCCCTTTCCCTGCTCAAGGCACTCGAAAACAACCTGTTTACTGTAACCTGCAATCTCACCGAGCAAATATTATAACATTTAGTGCATAAATGTGTAATTTCATAATTTATTATAGACACTTAATATATTAAAAATTATCAAACATATACATACGTACATAACTTGATGTTATCTCTCTAACTATACTGACGTATTCACCGTATTTTCCAATTAATATAATTTTTTATCATTTTGGAATCGACAAAATACCGATCGTTATCGCATTTATCTATCATCGTACAGTTAAATTGAATTTTCCAAAATTTTTCTCACCATTTATTGGTTTTGAACAAATTCAGACTTTTGTTATCACATGATTTTTTTTATTATCTATACTTGTATTCGCACAGTGAGTATGTTTCAAATCTATATTTGTAAATACTTCAAACTTTAATGCGCGAGGTGTTATAAGTAGTTAGGAGTCATGTTCACGGTATTCTTAGCAGCAAATGTTTAATTTCCAACGTTTGGCAGTTTAATTAACAGAGCAGATCAACAATTTTTATTCCATGGCTGTTAAATTCTAGAACTGAGCGAGTTTAAGTATTTTGTGGATACTAGTGTTTTAGTATCATCAAATACAATCAGTATTCTAGAGTACAGGATGGATAAAAAAATCGTTGTAAGTATAATAATACAGTTATTTGTATGTATGATATTACTTTTTCGAGTCGCAGTTTGGAAGGCAGGTATTTAACATTTAATAGTGGAATAGGCAAGCCGCTTCTTAGTATTCTTTCTAACACAACTCTGCCAAATGTGTAGTTATCAGTGTTAAATTCCGTTAGATCGATTAAAATTTTGCGCTGGGATAACCGACAGGTTAGCGCCGATGTCGATAAAAAATGTCAGGCGGTTAGTCGTGTCTTTGAGAAACAGACGGCTTGACAGTAGTTTATTTGATGTTGCCGTCTCGACTGTGTTTGTCGGGGTAAAATTGCAAGAATTTGCACAATTGTGTGTCTGGGCACCAAATTTTTTGGTGGTACCAGCAACTAGCTTGTTGAGTTTGGCTGTGGTACCGAGGTCGCAAAGTGGATTGAACATCTCTAGATCGAATGGCGCTAGTACTTGTTAATCTGTTCAGCAAAGTTTCGATTTGCTTAACCCTTGTGAGTTTACCCGGCCACCTGGGTGGCCATTTCAAACCCCTTTACATCCTAGATTTGGATATATTTTACCGATTTTTACAGAAAATTTAATTACTAATTATTTTTTGGCTAAATTATTCGCGAAAACGTACGCTTGTAATATTGTTACGTACCACTCTGGCAACAATTGGCACTTCTGATTTCATACTTGTTTGTTTTAAAGCCTTCCTTATAGCAGTCCCAATCCGCAGCACTTCTTGTTTTCTTAGTTGTTCTAAAAAACCTTTTGCATTTTTGACGAGAGCTTTGGAGCTGTTTCGACCACCAAGGTGGCCTCTTTTTATTTTTTTTTCGCTGGCGCTACATCCCATGGAGGGATTTGGCCGCTTCATTATGAAGTTTCGCAATCATTTTTATTAACGGATAATGAGTGATTAATTCATTGATCCTACATTAACCAGCCGTAATTTTTTCATCACCCGCAGGGAATCGAACCCGGGACCTCCGGAGCTTAAAGCTAGTATGCTAACCACTGTGCCACCGGGGCGGCAAGGTGGTCTCTGCTTATCCAAAATTCTACTCAGATTGGATGCTCCAAACATAGCTACATGAAAATCATCAGATAGCTTGCCTACTAAGTTTCCACCTCTTATGTGGATATACAGAGGGTTTTGGACTGACAATGAATTATCCGGCACTGACAATGAATTATTTAGAATGGGTCTGAAGGTATTCCAGACGGTTTTCCTCCTGTTTCCAAACATAGCCCTATTTGTGACTTCTGTAATCAGTTCATACTGAAGATAGCAGTGATCAGAAAAGGAATGGTCATCAGACACTTTCCAGTTCACTAAACTATCCTTAATAAAATCTGAGACAAGCTTTTTATTTAGCACCTCTTTTCTGTTTCTGGTTATAAAAGTGGGCTTACACACAAAATTACATATTTGGAGGTTAGTACAAAGAAGAAAGAATTTTCACTTCTGAGCAACCATTAAGGCACCTCCAAGATTGCAGGTGGTATGTCATCATCTTCATATGGTAGATGACTGAAATAATCCAGAGATTTAAACTACCAATCTCTAAGCCAGCCGCCACTACATCTGAGTTACTGTAAATAAACAGCACATAGTTTTAGCGAGAATGCATGAACGAATCTTACCTTACTTCTTGGCGAACATCACTTTATTGTTTGGGGCTCCGAGTCTCATAACCCGATCTCTGCCAACTGTTGGCAACATCTTGAGTTGTGAACTTCAATAGCGGTATTTTATTGATAAAAATTTAAACAAATTTAGTTTTGATTTTTTGCGTCCTATTCTTTCCTATGTAGGTAGGAACTACTATACGATTTAAATAACGAAACATTTTTTTTGGCTTTATTTATATCAGGCGGCGATTTATATCCAATGCAATTGTTGTTGTAAAGAAAATACACTACTTGATACATTACAAATTGCATGGTAAAGTGATAGTTCAAATGTCACTTTTGCATCAGTAGGTTTTCACCGCCAACATGTTGAGAGACCGGAATGCGCCCAATGTGTGGTATCATTTACAACAATCTTTAACATCAAATTATTAGGAAGCTCAAGGGCGATATTATGAAATCCGGTAGCGGTGGAATTTTGACGAAAATCGCCCGCGTTTTACAAAAAACGGTATCATAAACACCGCTTTCACAGTAAATTTCCGTCAACAATCGTCCGTCCCGGTGGCACAGTGGTCAGCATGCTTGCTTTAAGCCCCGGAGATTCCGGGTTCGATTCCCGGCGAGTGATGAAAAAATTACTGCTGATTAATGTAGGATCAATGAATTAATTATTCATTATCCGTTAAAAATAATGATTACGAAACTTCATAATGAATCCCTCTATGGGATGTAGCGCCAGCGCAAAAAAAAAATCGTCCGTTAGATATTAGTTGACGGATGATTGTTGACGGAAATTTCTCGGAAAGCGGTGTTTATGATACCGCTCTTTTTAAAACCGGGCGATTTTCGTCGAAATTCCTCCACTACCGAATTTCACGATATGGCCCCAGTTTTAAATGGCTAGTAAGTGGAATCCATAATGTACCAAGATGCTCCAATCATCAGTGTCTACAATTCTTTATAGACAAATACGAAAAACATTATTTAATCACCAAATTTCCACACGTTTTTAATATTTTGTAAATTTGTTTTGCATTTTTGATAATTTTTAAACTTGAAATTTTTCCAGGTGATTATTTTTGGTTCGGTTTAGTCGAAGAAAACTTCATAGTAATCGTTTTTGTGATTTAACGTAGATGTAGTGAAGTATAAAAATGAAAAACTTTCTTTTTTAACCTAAACAACACTTTACAATGTATCTAAACCCCATTTCCAGAACGTTTTTAGTATCTTCTGGAGTACCCTAAGGTAGTCACCTGGAACCACTCCTTTTTAATATTTTTGTGAATGACGTGATTGGTTGCCTGTCTAACTCAGAAGTTCTTTTGTACGCAGACGATTTAAAAATCTATAAAACCATTAGGGGCATTTCTGATGCATTATCATTTCAAATTGATATCAATAATTTCGTTGAATGGTGTAGTACAAACTCTTTAAATCTTAAAATTTCCAAATGTAAAACTATGACATTTAGAAGAGGTCGGAATGTTGTCTTAACCGATTATTTAAGCGACGGATTACTGATCGAACGAGTTTCTGTAATTCGAGACTTAGGTATTCTTTACACACCTAACTTGTCTTTTAATTTTCATATTGACAGCGTCATTGCAAAGGCTAACAGTATGTTAGGCTTTCTGAAAAGACAATGCCGGGAATTTAGAGGTCCATATACACACTGTGCACTTTATATATGGCATTTGTTAGATCCCATATCGAGTACGGTGCTGTTATTTGGTCGCCCTTGTACCATAACTATTCAGATAGGATCAAAAGCATTCAAAAGCGTTTTCTTAAATATGCGCTTCGCTTCTTGCCTCGTAACGGCCGTTGCCCGGATTATATTTTGCCACCTTACAATGGGAGATGCCAGTTATTAGCTCTGGAACCGCTTAGTGCTCGTAGGGACACGGTGATTGCTATGTTTGCGCGTGACATGATTCTGGGATACATTGACTGCTCTGAGCTTTTAAAGCTTTATTCATTTTATGTACCGTCTCATAATTTGAGACGACGTGCATTTTTGCAGTTACCTAATAGAAATACAAATTACGGGAAGAATGAATTGATCTACAAATCGACACTTTTGTTGAACTCGGTTGAAAATTTGTTCGATTTTGAGATATCGAGGAACGTTTTTCAGAGAAACATTTTCCATTACTTTAAATTTTAATTTTTGTTTTTTTCTGTTCTTTTTATAATGACTTTGATTGTATTTTATGTTGACGTATGTCGATCAGAGGTATTTTGTACTGTTGATCTAAATAAATAAATAAATAAATTATCCGTACAGTTAATATTCAGGCTCTTAATGAACCTGATAATACTGCCGGCCGGTACGTGATACATATTATCTGGGCTCATTGCTCTCCCTTCTAGATGTTTACTGTAGGAAGTACTTCTACTGGAAAAACGGTAGCATTGATTCCCAAGGACTTCGAGAGGGTAGTTCCACTCCCATATATTCCTAGCCCTGCCACGACTTCCGTTTTGATTTTACTCTTACAAGTTGCTGGGAATGGTAAGTCGCTTGTAGGTCACCCAGCTTTACTACAGGAAGACTAAATAAAACTGGAGGGTGTCTGGTATCTAGAGTCCGCATACTTTGTATTGATTAACCTATCAGCCATTCATCCTTCGGCATTATGCTGTTCCACCTTAGATTAGGGATTTTTGTCACGGTTTTCTCCTTTGGCAGATTCTGCCTAGTGGTGTCAGTTACCAGTGGTTGCCACGAGGAGGCAGCACGTACACTTGTGATGTGATTAGGTTACCCGTTACACAATTGTACCCATCACGCAGCTGCCTAATACATGACCAGAACAGCTCACGTGATGCGCACTCTACTGGAAGGTTACGGAGCTGGTAGATTAATCTACTCAACTTTGATCCTCCCCTCCAATAGACATCAAACCACCTATATGGAACTTTTCGTTCTTTGTCTAACTTTAGCAATAATCGTTTATTTCCACGGATTGTTAAATCAGTTGAAATATTTTTTGCAAGTATGTGTCTGTCAGCTTCAGAACAAAGAACTCTCCAAGTGGAATTTAATATTCTCTTCCTTCATCGTTTCCCAAATAGGGAAATCCATTTATTATATACTTGCTATTGACCTCACACGCCAAGCAGAATTTTATTCCAAATTAGTCTGGTTTGTTCGGCATATACTGGGTAAATATACACCTAGCCTTCAACAGAAATAACTGCTCATCAACATTATTGTATGTACCAGGTTTATAACAATTTTGTGAATTCTCAATAAATCGGTCTCATATTGTATATATCATAGCAAATTTATTGGATTGTAAACGCATCTGAGACATCTATATTTTTTACTTGGAATGCACCGCTGGCATATAACAGAGCAATAAATGCATCTAGCATCTAGTTTTGTTGTATTTAGCTTCCACTTAGTCCCTAATACTCTAATTGCTTCTTCTTCTGTATATTTTATTATATGATCCATTTTGCGGTGATCAATGATAAGTGAAAATGCCGTATTTAGTTGCCTTTTCATTATATGCCGTTTAGCATATCCTGTCGGGCCTGACATATCCCTAAAAATATTATGAACTGTGTCCTGCTAGGTTTGGAACTTCCATCTATTTATTCCCAAACATTTCCATCGAACGCAGTTTCGATATGTTGGCCCCTCTATTGATGCTTATTTATAATATTCTCCTCCTAATTATTGCTGTCTAACTCAAATTCGCTTGTTCTAAATAGCTCTTCATCTGTTTCCATATCGTTTTCAGGTATAGACATTTGTTGTTCATTGCTTACTTAACAGTCTTTTGCTAAGCTCGTTATTTCTTCTAATAACTCCATAACTTTGGAATGACTTGACATTTTTATGGTAAATATTTACCACAGAATATCGGCTACATGAATGATGTCATTTATAACTTACATCACTCAATTTACATATACGTTACACGCACTACTAAAGCCGATTGATATTTGAGCATTTATTTTTCCTCTATAGATCATGTCAAACTGTCAAGAAAATACTACTTTCGCGGACGGTGTTAGAAAACATGACCTTCCAGATGATGTCACTACTAATATAATAGAAAACAATCTTGAAGCTAGATGTCACTACTACTGATAATTTTTCTTATAATAATGCTGCTAAATTATTTTATAAAGGTGTTTTTTCAAGACTATGTGAGTGTTTTTTACGATTAAAGGGATACTTCTCATCAAGATAACAAAAAATAAGGTAATTTTCTTGATTTTTTTTTCATAGGAAGAAGTAAATAAACAACTTAAGGTTTTTGGACACTTATTTATTGAGTTTTAAATTAAAAAAAAAATTGTTTTCGAAAATAATAACGTCATGGGAATTGTTTATACGTATTGTAACATAAAAAAAACGAAAATTAAAAAAATGGCGGCCATGTAATTTTTCGGTTCCGTTTATCACGTTTTTTTCGCTCTTTAAAGTACTATACAAATAAAAGAAACATATTATCTGCATTTAGTTTCATCCTCCAAATTAAATGAACTTCAAAATTAAAAAATAAAAATAGTGATCCATTGGGTAGTTTTTGAGTTATCGTGGAGACAGATATAAAAAACATCGTTTTTCAGGAAACGCATTTAAAGATTTTGCTAACGATTTTTTTTTGAGTTGATAAGTAAAAAAGTGGGTCGAGTTATTATGCCATAATTTTTTTATGAAACGGTTTGGGAAATATATTCTACAAATAATAGGCTATCAAAAAAGGAAATTTAAAAAAATCAAGTTTTCGGATCAAGTTTCATGAGAACCTCCTCTTAATAAATTATTAATAATCGTAATAAAATTTGAAAAGGTATGATATGTATGACAAATGAGTAAAGATTTTACCACTGATGTCGGTTAGTGCTGCCATCTTTTGGGAAACGAGAAGTACTTTCGTTCTACTTTAGTAGTGACAACTAGCGGCAAATGTACTTACCATTAAACTACTTTTGCTCGATCTGCCCTCTTTCGGAAAACATGGTCTATAGTCTTTGTTCTAATTTACATACAAAATGTCGAAAGTATGTTTTCTGTTTTTCGTAATGACTTTTTACGACACATTTATTTATTTATTTATTAGCCAACAGTACCATTGTACATCTGCTATTTATACAAAAGGAAAACATAAAATCAATACAATTTATATACTTCAAATTAGCCTAATTAACATTTCTTAACAATACTTTTAAATTCGTTTCTAGACAAATTAAAATCGAACACGGCAGAAACATTATTAAATACACTTACCAAACTTCGATTGATAAAAGCGGAGATTAATCTCAAGGCCCCGGTGTCTGAGTAATCGCACGGCAGTACTTAATGAATACAACGACAATAGTTGTGAACTATCAATTCGGCTCATTTATAACGTCATGCACGAAAAGTGCGCATGAAACTTGTCTACGGACGGACAATAGTTCTTTTTTCTATGGTATTTTGTAATTTTCAACAAATTTTAATTTTATTAACCTTTTCTTGCGAATAATTATTGTGAAAGACAAATATAATGTTTAAAACGATTGCATTTATACCTAAAAAAAATCAGCCTATTTCGAAAAGGATAAGGGACAATTTACACAACTTTACTTGAAAAATGTTTGTATTGCACTTCCCATTCTCGCTACTGTAACTCCGTTTAAAAATAGAAAATATTTAATTCCTAAGATCGCCCTCATTTTTAATCTTGCAAAATACTTTTACATCATCATCATAAATCAAAAACTCACAATGTTTGATGCACCGCTTCACATCGTCTATGAATGTAATAAATAAAAGAGGTCCTAGATGGCTACCTTGTGTGACATCAGACAAAACCTTTATAAGTATCTCTAGATAAAATATTATTTAAAAGAACCGCTCATATGCTGACAAAACTACAGGCGACCGAGGAATAAATTGTTCAATTTCAGAGTTGATTATTTTATAAAACTGATCAATATAAGCGTCCAAACTACCTATTTTATATCGATCTCAATTAATATTGCCCAGAAACTCATTTAAAGCATGATAGTCTCCCTATTTAAAGTTGAAAGACTCACTAGAATTAAAATTAACGTTAACGGTAACCCAATTTTCAAAAGTTAATTGGATATGTTGTGGCGTATGAAAAATACTCGAAGAACTGCCTAGATCATCATAAGCAATGATTGTACCATGTAATTCCACTGGTATGAATACTAGATCAAGGATATTGCTACTCTCATCACGAGGTCTGAGATTAAATCAACATTTAATGGCAGAAGAAACACAAACAAATAAGCTGAGGTTCCACATGGAATATAAACACTTACTATCAACACCAGCTTACCCTTGAAAGCAAGTTTAACAGCTAAAATCGCGAACTCGTTACTCTCCAGGACAATAATATCGGCATGTATGTATATCTTTCGAGACCGCTATCAGAAGTCCGCCACCTCTCGCAATCGATTCACACTCCGAATAACGATCCCATCTGAAGACTCGGTATCTGAGGGGGAAATACTCTGCAGAATTGTGCGACCCAGTCAGCCTTGTTTCCGTGACGCAAATGACATCATAGTCCACCACTATAGAGTTGTGATAATAAATAGATAACGTGTCAGCTCTATCAGAAACCGGCATTGCAGGTTGGGCGATAAGTGCAGACAGCGGCACTCTCACAAGTCACAACCTCTACAATTTCATCCAAACTACTTAATATGCTCGCCGTATTAACAAGAATTACATGCCCACCTGAGCATTCACAATGAAAAAACTTTTTACTTTTGACTTACAGGTTTGCATGAATTTTCAACAAAACGAACAAAAATTATTGTTAGAAATTCATGCTAACCTGTAATGGCGGCGTTTGGATCGGGAGCTACCGGGTTCGAATCCCGATAGGGGCGGGATGCAAAAGGGATTTTTCATCATTTGATTACGATCGGTGGTGACGATGAACACAACTATGACTCCCTGTTGAGAGTGCAGAATCCATGGGCCGACCCACCTTTCATGTCAGCACTATAGGCTGGCATGAAGCAATGCAATGTGCAGGTGGTTTATTCAAAACGGGTCTATAGCCGTAAGTCCTCGATTTGGCTACTATTGCGGTAAGTAGGACGGTAAAAGTTAACTGCGAAAGAGTTGAGAGTGCCTTGAGCCCCAGAAAAGATTGCATAGAATAAAACAAAAAAAACAAAAACAAATTATGATTGATGTGATTTTGTTCATGAAAGGTTTAATTTAGTATTAGTGATATTAAATACGAGTTGTTTTATAAGTTTGCAATAATTATTATAGATTTGAAGGTGATAATGGGGTAAGTCAGAACCAGCAAAAATGAGTAGAGCTCAGCAACCAACTGAATTCTATTGGTGATTGCAGTAAAACCACTGGGAAGTGGAAACAATATTGGCGAGATTTGATGTATGTTTTAATTACAAATATATTTCAAATACTATCATATTTATTTTTATTAATTGTTTTATAACGTCGTAGGCGCGTTACTAAAGGAAAGGCGGCGGATGAGAAAAGGAAACTTGAAGAATCAGGCTGAAATGGCCTTAAAATGGCTCATCATAAGCCGAATCATTCTATTGTATTTTATATATTCGCACAATATACACAATATTTAAAGTTATTAAATAAATTATTGTACTTTTATTTAATTTGTTCATACAATGCACACTGTTTTTATTGGATTTTGCATAAATGTCCCAAATTTGATATTCGAGAATTGCTGAATAAATTCTATGTTTGCTGACAATAACTTTATATTGCGTTTTAAATTTTTTAGAGAATCCGAATTAAGAGTGGTAAGATAAATTTATGTGTTAAATTGTTGTTATGTTAAACTTAACACTTTAACACTTTACAATTTAACGTGATTTTTAGGGAATCATGGTACAGTAGTTGATATATTTTTACAGTAATAGTATGTTAATGTTTGGGCTTTCTACAGAGACAATTTTAGCAGGTTTTGTGTTTTATATGTGTTGCCAGAGGCATATTCCTTTGTAAAATATTAATTTGGTTATCATATTTATTTAGTTTTTGATCTGTGGGTTAAAATTACATAAACAACATTTACAATATCCTTTTCCATACAGTCACTGACAATAATTCATAACATTCAGTTCACTGACTTTATTAGAGGACCAATCGATTGCTCACTGTTTAGGAGCTCTTTCTCCATATTTTGGTTTGTGATCTATTTTTGCATTAAGCCAGGCCACACACAAATATTTTATATTTAAACGTATAATATTAAAAAAAAATTAAATATTCATAAATATGTACATAATCACATTTTCTACAAACATTAACACAAAATATTTATTGGCTATTGATCTCTTCTTGGTGATAGCGAAAGTGATAGTTATGTTAACTACACTCACCAAAAATTGCTCACCAAAAGGTGATAATTGTGATGATAATCAGTAGTCACATATACCTACATACTTTAATTGTTGAACACATTCGAGTTACCTTGCAAGGTGCTAAATCCCTGACCATTACAAATCATTTTTCGCGCTCAAACTAGTAAATTAGTTTGTAGTGACAATATATCGATCAACAATTTTCCTTTTTCATTATTTTTCAGTTTCCTTTTTCGTCTACTCAAATATATATGTGTAGGTGCGTTCATATACATATGGTTACACATATAAAGGTGTTGATACCCAACCATCTAATATTAGAAGATTACACGTTTTCATTTTCAGTTCGGTATTTTCGTTATATAATTCCTTCATATACAATAATACTTACTCGTATACACGTATTGATAATGTTTTAAAAAAATAAACTTAATACCAACTAAACTAAAATAGGCTAGGTACTTCACTAATGTGATTAACGAATATAAAAAATGAAAATAAAAAATAAATGAAAAAATCTACCATTAAAACGACATATCCAATATACAGTCAGTTTTCAATTAGATATTCATCCAAAAAGTTTACACAAATAGTAATCCGCGTTTTTACCTGGATCGATTGTATGAAGAAATTGTGAATGGTTTTATTAATAGATAAATTATAAACTATTTTGTTAAATTATTACTAAGATATGTACGTGACAGTGTTATAGTTTTTGTGTCGTAATATTTATAACAAAATATAAATTATTATTCACACAATGTTAATTGGGTTAATCACTAAAACAGAATAAAATAATAAAAATAGTTGTGGGTATTTATACCTCAAAATAAAAAGCTCGATAAATTCTTTTTGGTTAGAATAAAATAACAACATAAAAAATAACATAAGGTAATTTTGCAGGGCAGACTGATCTAAACGCTCAAATTATTATGTACAACATACATTTCCAATTGCAATTTTCTTTACGAGTAATGTGAAAATTGTTTGGAATTTATGGTGGTAGTATTGTGAAATTACAATGTAAAAGTTTCGTCTGAATGCGAATAATAAAATGTATATCCTTGGAATTAACGAGTTAATAATTATCGGTTTCAATTATAGTGGTAAATAATCATACAGTGGCATTAGAATTTATTCTGTTTAAACATAAATAGTTAATACATGTGTTACGAATAATTACTTTGAATTTATTTATGGCAAAATTAAAGGTGTGTCACTTTGTGGGTGTGGAACTAATTAAATAGGGACAATGTATACAGCATACATAGACTTTTTGAAATATGTAAATTCATGTTTGTGCACCGTTAATTATACGTCAAATGTAGTGGACTGAAAATCGATAGAAAAGTATTACTTTGATAAAAAAGGAGGAAACTCTGTGTAACTCGTCTATATGTATGGATATAAAATATTTCACAACCTGTTTTCACTGTACATTTTGCTTCGTTTGGATTATGTTGAAATATTAAGGTCATTTACCAAGTATTTTTGAAAAAATTCGAAACTTTGCTCACAATTTAATTTACGTGAACCATACGTTTGAACCGTTTATTTTGAAAGTGGCCTCCATTTTCCAGAAAAAGCAAGCTAATTACCTGTTATAGTATTAATAATTCTAAGTTATCTTTCCGTTTTTAAAAGAAATCTGCTGATAATATATGCCACGCTAGAAAATCGGGTTTTTGGTTGTTTTAGACGTGCTAAGAAAATGTTATATCATGGCGACTTTTCATGCCATTTTACAACAAAAATCAACTAAACTAAATTAACTTGAATTTTACCTAGCAAAACTCAAATTAACAAAACTTAAATGCTTTAATTACACGATTTGGTGCCATCCGCAGAAACCCCATTGCTTTTAGGAACGGTTAGCTTGTTTTTTTAATTTGACTTAGGCCACTTTCAAAATAAACAGCTCATATGTATTTTAATTTAAATACTTTCTAAACGTAAGGCATGTCCAATTTAAATCAATTTATTAAAAGGAAATTCAATAAACTGACTTTGGTCCAACGTGGCTATCCACCAAAAAATTCGTCACCTCAATCTTGTGCGTTACATGTGCGTTTTAGCCATTTTGGAGTTAGGTCTGCCATTATGTAATGTAACTCAACTCCAAATAGACTAAAATGCATTTGTGTTATTTCAAAATTGGAATCTAATTTGAACACTTAAATATTGAGATGACGAAATGCCAGCGAGAATTTTTGCTTCATAAAGAACACTATGTTTGATGTCTGCCTACTGAAAGAATGATTACAAATATAAAATTTGTGCAATCACGTTAGCGAAGACTTTTAATTGATCCATTAAATCAGTCCACACAGAAGGAGTGAATTTTGGATGTCAATTTTTTGGAAAATACGGTTTTCAGAACAATTGCTCATTGACTTAAGAGCAGATCAAATGAACATCAGTAGATCATTTAGAAAATTTAGTCGTACATCACAGCTTGTGAATTTCAAATTTCGATAAAATGGACCCAAAAATACACAAGAACGATACAAACTACAGAGCCTCTATTACTGTCGAAGTTGATTGGTCATAAGACATAACTAGCTTATGATTTTTAAGTTGGTGTATTAAAATGAAAATATATGCTTAAATTTTTAAAAGAAAACCAAAACTAGAACTTATCAAAAGGGGGTTTCAATTCACTTATTAAAACAGTAAGCTGGATAAACTAACTCTCCTGGATGGTAAGGGCTGGCGAGTTAGTCCAAAAATGGTTACATATCCATACACTTAAATATTTAGATGGTATTGCAATTAATCAGCGAAATGAGTTTCGTTCTATTTTCAAGATAACGCAAGATATTCATTTTGACCTGAAAACTTTGCTCTGAATTTACGATTTTTATTTTTAAAGGAGCGAAAACTTCGGATATGAAAAATTTGATAGCCAACAATTTGCATTTACCAACTTCTTGACCCAAAAATCAGTTGGCAACATTGAAGCGCTGATGCCAAAATTAGAAATATATTCGGAGTAAGTCCGGCGATATTGTTGACGATGACATTATCGCCGAACTTATTTCGAATATATTTTTAATTTTGTCGTCCCTCTTGTTCTGTTTTTACCTGTAGTGTTGTTTCGATGCTTGAGTTGCGTTATAACCAGGTTGTTTGTAAATATGTATCTACAAAATTTAAAAAAACAAAACCAATATGTGAAGCCTCCATCAGCCAATCATAATAAGAATAGATTTTTTTCGGTGGGGCATTATGATTTTTTAGTTTATGTATATTGTATATTATTACCCATTCCTATTGTGAATGAACACGAGCTTCACACATTGTGCACAAAAAGTGTTGTAAAGCAAATAAAAAAGTTGTGATTCACGAATGAAGTGAGCTGGAGAGATGTAGAACTATAGTTGCCAGTGACGACAGTTCCTGGTGAAATTGTTGAAATGATTGTTTTGAATTTATTAATAGTTTACTTACTTACGTACTCGTTCTTTTGTGTTTTCTACCAAGTCTTTTTTCTTCTCTTCTGCTCTCCTCCACCCTGCACTTTCTAAATGTTTGGTAAGAATTTGCATGTCTATTTTTTTAAGTTAAGGATTCAATTTCTCACTTTCCACTTCTATTTAGTAAATGTCATCGCGCTCAATTTACACCTCAAATTTCGATATCGGTTGAGAACTCATGGATTTATGTAATTAAAATTGTCGTTTATATGTGGAATTATGGGTGAATAATTTCCGATGTTTAATGAACAAAAAGATTTTCAAGTAATGAAAAATAACAGTTCTTAGCTCTCTTTGATAGATCGATTAATTTATAGATAGTCATGTGTACTTGAATAAACCATAAACTGAATAGTGCTGCCATCTATGGAATAAACAGCAAGTGTTATCCATAAAACACAATTCAAAACAACAACTCTGACACTCCCACTGTTTTATTGAATATCAAAATTATTCAAAATCGAACAAACAATTTTACAAAAAAAAACAAAAGTAGGTACAGTATGCAAAAATTATGCATCCTCTACAAGTTTGCAGCATGTTCTGTTGCGATGAAATTTGAAGATTCTTCTTTCCAAGGGTTTGGTGAGGATATCAGCTGGCTGTTCCTTGGTGTTGATGTATTTGAGTTGAAAAACTTTCTTGTCATACTGTTCTCGGATGTAGTGATATTGTACGTCAATATGTTTACTTTGTTTGTGAAGAACTGGATTTTTAATCAATTCAAGCGTACTTTGATTGTCAATATAGAGAGTTGTAGCAATATCTTTTTAAGGATAGATCTCTCCAATTAACTTTAAGAGAAACTATTTCCTTGACTGTTTGAAAGGCTGCAATGTATTCCGAATAAGTGGTAGAGGTGGCGACTGTAGACTGTCTTTGAGAACACCAGCTAACAACACATCCACTCCAAATAACTATAAATCCTGTAGTTGATTTGCGTGTTTCAATATCTCTTGCAAAATCTGCATCACTGTAGCCACATAAGGATAATGTTTTCTGCTTCTTAAAGTGCAAACCATAATCAACAGTTCCTTTTAGATACTTTATCATTCTCTTCACTGCATTCCAATGCAATTTCGTTGGTTTTTCCATATATCGACTAACCATACTAACCGAAAAGGATATATCTGGTCTCGTACCTTTTGATAAGTATAACAAGCTGCCCACACCGAAAAGGATATATCTGGCCTCGTACCTTTTGATAAGTATAACAAGCTGCCCACAGCTTCTCTATAGGAAGCAGTTGTTAACTCAGTTTTCTCATTATCATTTAAATTAACATTCAACTGTTGATGTGGATCGGCTGGCATTGCAAGAGCATTTGCTTGCTCTAAATTAAATTTATTGAGAATTTTTCTTGTGCAGGGACTTTGACGTAAGAGAATAGAGCCATCGTTTTGTCTTTCAATCTGTAAACCAAGGTAAGTATCAGCATCGCCAGAAGTGATATCAAATTCTTTCTCAAGTGCACACAAGAAATCATTCACCGTCTCTTCGTCGATTCCAGCTACTAGTCCATCATCTATATAGATGCTCACTAGGAGTATTATCAGATTATTTTTGATTAACATGTATATACAAGGATCAGCCTTTGATTGTTTGATTCCATAGTTTGTTAGAAAAACTTTTATTCTTTGGTTCCAGCATATAGGCGATTGACGTAAACCATATAAACGTTTTAGTAGCTTACATACTCTTGTTGTACCATCGTTGAATTCTGTTGGCTGCTTCATGTACATAACCTCCTCTATATCACCATTTAAAAAGGCAGTCTTTACGTCAAACTGTTTGAGTACTAAATTTTCTTGAACGATCACTGTTAATAATATTCGGATGGGTCGAACCTTACTACAGGGCTAAAGGTTTCCTTGAAGTCTATTCCTTCACGCTGAGAGAAGCCTTTGGCTACTAATCTGGCTGTAAATTTTTGTATATTTCCATTCGTATCAATTTTTAATTTATAAACCCACTTATTTTCAACTATGGTCAAGTTCTTTGGTACTTCAACGAGCTCCCACACTTTGCTGGTTTTTAAGGAATTCATTTCCTCCTCATACATTATCTAAATCTACTTCGTATAGTCTTCTAATTTCTTGGGTTTATTTAGTTTGAATCGATCTCTTAGTTGTATTCCTGTACTCCTTTCGGCTTCTGGCGTACAAAATTTCTCATTTTCTTCTTCTCGTTTGTTCAGATATTGTGGTAACGATTACCTTCTGCGCCAGCCCGTTTGTTTTATTCCATTTACGTATCTCTTCGGCATTTTCCTTTTTCTCAGCAGCCGTCGCATCTGTGCCGACGGGTGTAGGTTGTTTGTTTGTGCCATTTACTATGTCGCATGCTTCAATTGACTTCAAAATTATCTGAATCTTGAATTTCCATAGATTCCAGTTTTCAATTCCTTGTAATTTGCTTATTCTGGACAATTCTGAATCCATCTTCTTAACAATTTTGCTCGACGGTTACAATTTTCACTTCGCACACGGCTGGATATAACCTCACAAAATTTGTCTTATTTTCACTTCTATTTCCGAAAATATTACCCAAAACACGTTTCTGGGCCTATAACCTGTCGTTTATATGTGGAACTATGGGTGAATAATTTCAGATGTTTAATGAACAAAAAGATTTATTAGCTCTCTTTGATAGATCGATTAATTTATAGATAGTCATGTGTACTTAAATAAACCATAAACTGAATAGTGCTGCCATCTATGGAATAAACAGCAAGTGATATGCATAAAACACAATTCAAAAGAACAATTCTGACAAAAATTGTCGCCGGCCGTGAAAACCGGTTCAGTTTAGTTAGGATGCTTTTGATTTGAGGATATCTTTGTCCAAACGATTACTTTTCCTTTCGTGAGCGAAACAAGTTTATGGGATAAATGACTAATGTATTTTTTTGAACGCTCTTGGGGTCGCTGTCTCTGCCAGGACTTGTACTCCTTAGCGATAGGTATGGTTGATTATTGTCCAGATCTTTTTTATTATTTGCATTAATGCATATAAGATGGCTGCCGAAACGATTTTACAAGGTGTAAAGGTGTATTCTACCCGATCAGCCTCACCGGCCTTGAGAATCATAACGGTATCGTGGGGATATTTGTACTCCGATATGCTAAGAGTGTTCTTGGGCTTTTTCTTTCACCTTGGGATGTCCTTTTGACCTGTTGTTCTTGTCTCCGTTTTTAAACTATATAAGCATTTCATTTATTTTTTATTATTTATACATTAGATCACACCGGGCTCATTCGATCAACACTTAACGTCCGAATTTGTGGATATTTCTTGTAGTTAGGCATCTAAAATAGTCGCCGAATCGCAAATTTCGAGAGCCATAATTATTATGAAGTAGTTTTTAGAAGCTTTTTTAGTAGTATAACTTTTCACTAATTTCCATAGGAATCCATAGTAAAAATGGTGTTTTTTAGCTTCAAGTTTTTCAATAAAAAAAAAATGTTACAAAATGTTTATACAAATGTGTTCTACATATCGTCGTCTCAGTATTATCTTGTCGTAAGGTACCAATGGCACTGACGATAAGACAATACTGAGGCGACGATATCTTTAGCAGCAATATACAAAATGGGTATATTGGTATTAAGTAAATATTAATTGCAGAAATACTAAAATTAAATTATTTCTAAAATATATTTTTCAAATTTTCATTTTGCAAAATACATCAAAGTTGGCTCTGACGAATTAAAATAATACTTGCTAAATTTATCTTTAGTTTTACTAGTGTACGTTAGATGTCTAAGATTTATTCAGAAAAATACGAAAAAAAAATTGTTTAATCACTAAATTATGACACGTTCTTAATATTTTGAGAATTTGTTTTGCTTTTCCTACAATTTTTGAACTTGAAATTTCTCCAGGTGGCAATTTTTGGTACGATTTTTCAAAATTTGTGCTGCCATCACTGCCATCTATGTAATGCATATTGACTTAATGCACACGATTTCTAGTAAGCTTTTGTTTTTAATTTGACCAGAATGCTGTTGTTATGAACTTTTTCCTGTATTTTGGTTTAAATAAATCAATTATTACAAGAAAATGAAAATGATTTACTTAAACGAGATTTATGTATGTTGAAATTCAAACATTTATGAAAATATCTCAGAAATTATAATTAAGAATTTGCAACGTTTTCATTTACAAATTTGTCTTAGGAAAAAAAGTGATTTCCCATATGTTTTATGTGTTTTACTATGGAAATTTTGGTTTTTTCGTCGTTTCTAATTCCCTTATAAAAGCTTCGTTTTTTAGATTATGGCTTGTATAATCAAGGTTGCTTTGGTTTTTTCGATCCGCCTAACCGGCTTTGTTGTACTGGTTTCACATGCTTACTTACGCTAATTCGAATTCTTCGTCTACAAGTTTGTATATTTTGCATTTCATTACCTTTATCATTACCCTCCTGTTTTGTGGACATCGGTTCTGCATAATTTGCTCCCCATAGAAATGAAATACAAAGACATCAGTTCTACGTCAAAACAAAAATAAAGCAAAGAGAACGGAGATAGAGGGTAGAGGACTAACTACACCATTGCAAACTTTTCCCGAGTTTTCAGGTTAAATTGAACATCGTGTCATCTTGGAAATAATTCTGCCTTATTTGGAATTCCATTATTATCTCATTTTGGAGCAATGAGGTTCAAACAGTGTTTGCATCATAAACGAAGCTAGCATTTCGCTGAATAATAACATAACCACACTAGTAACGTTTTTGATTACGTACCTGTAACCGTTGAGCAAGCGTACCAATTTTGTTTGTTGCTGAGACACAACCATTCGCATACAAAAAATGGTTGGGAACGTAAGCGAGGATTTGCTTGAGCTTAGACGGATATTGGTACATGAAAGCGAGTTCGCTTGTTTATTATTTAATTTCAAAAACAGTTATTTTCAGATTACTTATTATAATATTTGTTTTATAATAAATTACCATTTCAATGGACATTTATGACGAATTAAATGAAAAAATGTTGAAATTTTTAATGTGGGTTAGGCCACTATGGTTCTGAGCCCCTCATATAACACCAAGAGCGACGAAGCCGAATAAAAAATGTAACAAATTTATCATCAATAAATACTCATTTTATGTTTTCTCAAGCAGTTACAACAAAAAATATTTCAATTAACCGCATCTACCTTAAATTTCGTTCATCGCTAAATTTGTAAAGTAGGATAAATGTTACTTCAGTTATGCGATTGTATAACCCATATTGCATAACTGATTTTTCATATGAAAATATTTCTTCAGTTTCGTTGCTCTTGCCTTTTGAAAATTTGAAAATCATGCGTTATGCGATGGCCGATCTTCGTGTTAATCACAAAATCGATAGCGTTAAATATTTAAAATCGCTGTTTAAAAAAAAAGCAAATAGGTTTAAAATATATACTAGATTAGTGTTACATTTAATCTGATTATACATGTCACACTCATGGCACGAATTACAGCGTTAATACGTTATAAACCTTGAAAATATTGTCTACTAGACCAATATTAGTTTTAAAATTAGAACAATTTAAAACCTTAAGCTGGAAAAATATTAACCTTAATACATTTTGAATTTTTAATTTCACAGCCATATTTCAAAAATTTTGAGAGGAAGTCAGTCAAGGTGAATGCGATTTGCAAAAGAAATTCAGAAAAATGACAATTTCAGAATCAAAACAAGATTTAACGGCGGACACCGAGAATCTTGATGAGGAACAAGGTGATTGTTTTGGTATAATGGAGGAGGATGATACGTTAGAAATTCCTGATATTATTTTAACAGCGACGGAAAAAAAATTTCTACTATCTGCCGAACGTGGTGATTGTGGCACAGTCCGAAAGTATTATTTACATATAAAATCGATTCGGTATAAAACTCGAAATTATATGGTTTCTTTTTTTTGATTTTTATAGCATAATTGAAGAACAAAAAAATAATATTGAGGAATTCAATATAAATTGTGTTGACCCGTTAAATCGGACTGCCCTCATATCGGCTATCGAAAATGAGAATATAGATTTGATCAAATTATTGCTCGAGGCGGGCATTAAAGTTAAAGATGCTCTGTTGCATGCGATTAAAGAGGAATATGTGGAAGCGGTGGAAACACTAATTAAGTGGGAAGAACAAAATCATGTAAAAGGTGAACCTTATGTAAGTATTATTACGCGTAATTGTTTCTATCAATGGTGTATAATTAGATAAACAATAACCGATTTTAATTCCAGAGTTGGGAGGTCGTTGACCGCGCATCATCCACATTTACACCCGATATAACCCCGCTAATATTAGCAGCACATCGTAATCACTACGAAATTTTAAAACTCTTGTTAGACCGTGGTGCCACTTTGCCAATGCCTCATGATGTAAGGTAAATTTATAAATAAATCATTTGGAGTTGTCTTTATATTTTCAAGATAAATAAAGTCTTAAGAATCATAAGATTTCCATTGGAATAATATTGGTAACAAACATAAATAAATTTTATCGATACTATAAATATTTGCTTATTGTTTCTATAAATATACTAAAGACAAGACGGTGTATTTTCTTTTTCTTTTCTATTAAAACATTTTATTTAAGATGTGGCTGTGATGATTGTGTACGATCAAGTGACATGGACTCATTGCGTCATTCACAAGCGAGAATAAATGCATATAAAGCGTTATCGGCAAGTTCGTTAATATCGCTGAGTTCGAGAGATCCAATATTAACCGCGTTCGAATTATCGTGGGAGTTGAGACGATTGAGTCGAATGGAAACGGAATTTCGGCTTGAGTATAATGTAAGTATATTTCATTATAGAATAGTTTATGATACAAATTAATTATTAATAGTTTTAAAATTTAGTAAAAGTGTTGTCAAACATACATATTTCCTTTGACGGATGGCTTTCTGTTCAATCTATTTACTGTAACTCAAGTTATATCTTAACTTGAATTGAACCATATATACATATTAAACTAGTATGAGTTTTTCAATTTGTTAGCTCCTTTTGGTTAACTAATTTTCATTTCCCCTGTGGTTAACTAGATTACATATTGAGAATCCATATTGAGAATCTAACTTTTAGGATTTAAACTTTCAAAATATTGTATGCCGCACTGTAGGATCAACCTTTTTGAACAAGTGTCCAGTGTTGTCCAATTGTTGATTACTTTTGATTAGTAAAGAATTCAAAACCTTTAATCCCTTAAAATTTGACTTTTACTCTGATTTACAGGAAATGCGAAAACACTGCCAAGAATTTGCAACCGCCCTGTTAGATCATGCTCGAACCTCATTAGAATTAGGCATCATGTTAAATTATAATCCAAATCCGAAAGAAGACAATTGGGAACCGGGCCAACGACAAACTTTGGAACGTCTCAAATTAGCCATCAAATATAAACAAAAGATGGTAAGTCAATAATTAACTCTGTACTCTAATGTAACTGACGCTTAGGATTTATATATTTAGTTCGTAGCCCATCCAAATGTTCAACAGCTATTAGCCTCTATATGGTACGAAGGATTACCAGGATTTCGAAGGAAGGGATTTATGGGGCAAATTATGCAAGTAGCCAAATTTGGAATGATGTTTCCTATTTTCTCGTTTATTTACATGATAGCACCGCACTCAACGCTAGGAAAGTTTATGAAGAAACCATTCGTAAAATTTATTTGTCATTCGTCTAGCTATGCGTTTTTCTTAAGTACGCGTGTTGACGTCATTACAGTAGTTTAGTTGCACTAAATAACATTTTTTTTCTCAGTGCTCCTAGGTGCTGCATCACAACGACTCGAACATGTGGTTCTGGATTGGATCGGTATACCGTGGATGTTAGAATTTTTAGCTCGCCAGAAAAAATTTGAACGCGGATCAATACCTGGATTTACCGAATTTTTTGTACTGCTTTATGTGATCAGTTTAATTTGGCACGAAATTCGTTCTTTGTGGATGGGCGGGCTGGCCGATTATATAAGTGATCTATGGAATATTGTTGACTTTATATCGAATTTCTTTTATGTTATGTGGATTGCATTACGATTTGCTTCGTGGTACATCGTGCAGCGAGATGCGCGAGCAGGGTTGAATCCATGGTTACCACGTGAAAGTTGGGATGAATATGATCCAATGCTTTTATCGGAGGGCGCGTTTGCTGCAGGAATGATATTCTCATTTCTTAAATTAGTTCATATATTTTCCATAAATCCACATTTGGGGCCGTTGCAAGTTTCACTTGGCCGAATGATTATTGACATTATTAAGTTCTTTTTCATTTATACTCTTGTATTATTTGCATTCGGCTGCGGCTTAAACCAGTTAATGTGGTATTATGCGGACTTGGAAAGAGGTAAATGTTATCATATAGCTTCGGACCCGGATCTACCGGATTTTGATAACCACGAAAAGTCTTGTGCAGTTTGGAGACGTTTTGCAAAGTAATGTACCGCAGCTTCTACGAAGATTCTTTTAAAAATCGTAATATTTATAATTTTAGCTTGTTTGAAACATCACAATCGCTGTTCTGGGCATCATTTGGTTTAGTTGATATGCTCGCGTTCGAATTACAAGGCATCAAAACTTTCACCCGTTTCTGGGCTCTGCTAATGTTTGGATCGTACAGTGTAATCAATATTATTGTCTTGCTAAACATGTTGATCGCCATGATGAGTAATTCGTATCAAATCATATCAGAACGTTCCGATGTCGAATGGAAATTTGCCCGATCTCAATTATGGATGAGTTATTTTGAAGACGGAGATACAGTACCGCCACCTTTTAATATTCTACCGACCATGAAAATATTTTGTAGACTATTCGGTTGTCGAAAATGCGGCCACAACAACAAAAAATCGGAGTGTAGTTTTGTAAATAAAATCGAAATCAATTTATTGTTGAGTATCGCTAGATTGCTTTAAGGTAGATATATTGATACAAAATCTCATAAATGCCATATACACTCGTACATACAATGTTTCTGTTTTGAAAATAAAATTTAGGTCATTTTAATAAATTAGATGAGATTTTGAAGTCAAATCAATATTAATGTGTCTATTCAATCAATATTAATGTAATTTAAAATCTTTCGATTTTCTTTTGTGTTGCGATTTAGAAAAAATCTATGGATAAAGTTACTCGGCGTCATGATAATGTTATGCGCCTCCTGGTGCGAAGATATATTACGGCTGAACAAAGAAAACGAGATGAGTTTGGTGTTACCGAGGATGATGTGATGGAAATCCGACAAGACATAAGCACTCTTCGATTTGAACTGATTGACATTTTACATCAAAATGGTATGAGGACGCCACGAATTAAGCCAGAGGAACAAACAGTGCCTGGCAAAAAGGGTCGCGTAATGGAGCGCCGAATTTTGAAAGACTTTCAAATAGGATTTGTTGAAGGAATCGTTAGTGATGTGATTCTGTCCAACAGTCAGCCTAAAGATGTGTTCTCAACCATTGCTAAAGTTATTGGACGTCGTACAACTATCAAACCGTAAACATTGCATTCTTATTCAATTTATGAATAAATAAAATTTAATTATAAATTTCAGAAAACCAAAAGACTGGAATGCTCTCGTGCGTCGAAATACAATTGTCGGCGATCCAATTGGATCGACCAGAACTTCAATGATCCGAAGGCGACGCAGAAGTTTACGCCGCCAAATAGTTCAGTCGGCAAACGAAGGATTACAGATGGACACCGAAAAACTGGTTGAATATAATCCAAAGCTTTTAACCGTTACACCTGTTACTCGTGTAGCCTACGTTAAATTTATGGCGAAAAAACTTAAAAATGAAGTTGACGACAATTCCGACCGCGGTTCAATCCGATCAAATACTTCAATTTCATCGAGTAAATCAACTACGGTACAAGAAGAAAATATTGGATCAGCGGCTACAACATCTGCAGAGCCCCCACCACGACCAAAGACTGAAACTAAACAATCTGCGATTGAATCAAAGCTGTGCAAGAATGAACCAATGCCCTCCAAAATCGATCCACCACCACCACCACCACATAAAACAGGTCCACCACCGCCAATTGTAATGGAGTTTCGTGTCCAATCACCAATCATAGAAGATCCATATGAGGATCAATCAACTATGCCTATTGATTCAACAAAATTGTCGCCAGCAGTTGGTTCGAGCGAGGCTATGGTTGAAAAACCATCAGACGGCGAAATATCGATAATAAGCGATGGAAAAGATTCAGGGACAGTGAAATTTACTCCTACAGTATCCCAACCAGCGGATATTAAGCGGGAAAGGCCAAAGCCTCGAAAAGCCGGAAATTGGCTTTAAATAAGTATTTAGACATTTTACGTTGATATTCAAATTACTAATAATATTGTTAGTTGGTCTTCTTATATTTTTTAATTAATATTTCACGGCTGAATTATAGATTAATTTCAAATTTTTTTATAAGTTTAAAGTTTTTATTTTTCCTAAAAAAAACTTTAAATTTATAATAAAGTTGGAAATTGGTCTACAATTCAACCATGAAAAATTTGATGATAGGTATTTAAATTATTTTTTAGATGAAATTATCTAATGACTAATTAAATTTAAAGTTGTTAATTAAAATGTACTACGTATTATTTTCCAATAAAATTAAAAAAATTATTATACGACAAGAGTTTTTAACTGATTTCGAATTGGAAAATGTTTGGAAGGTCTTCAATGCATTCTTTTATAGCCAGAACTTTTGAAAGGCTTACGATTGATACCGCTTTCTATTCAATCTTTTGTTTTTGATTATTTATTTATACTTTTTCTTTGAAAAGTTGGTCAATCCATGTGATAACCTTTTTATTGATTGTATTTGTTGGGTTCGAGTATACATCAATCTTTTTATAATTTCTCTTATTTACAGTTAGATTTTCAACTTTTTTGTTGTACAATTGTGATTTCAAAATCACTGTTTTGTGGCCTTTGTTAGATTTAGTAACGATTAAATTTTATAGTTAATTATCTAAAGATTTCTGTGTTCTAGAATGGTTTCACAAGTTTTCTTAATTTTTTATTTTTCAAAGAGTTTTACTTTTCCCACTATAACGAAGTTATATTGGGTAAGTATTGTAATCGCGAAAAAAATTTTGTTCCAGATTTTCACATTTCTCGACGAATTAGGTTACCAGGACCCCGAAACACCGATCAGAAAAATGTCGTGTCCGTCCTTCCGTCCGTCCGTCCGTCCTTCCAGTCGCACATTTTTTTAATTTTTGGTTTGCCTCCCATTCTCACAAATATTGATAGTTTTAGTCGAAATTTTGTTGAAAGATAGATTTTGGTAATAAGCAGTTTGTGTTATCTTTTAGGTCCATTCGAGTATAAAATAGAGGGGGTTGCAGTGGAAGAGAAAACTGCCAAACAGATTTCTCAAAAACAAGACCGACGATTTTTTTCTTATGTTGATGGTAAATTTGACAATTCATCATCTATTTGTTCACAAAATTTGACGTCGATTGACGCATTGCGTGGGGGTCATTTGACAAAACAGAGTAATATAAATGTGTTTTTCTGTTTACCGAGGTAATGTCGCACTTTTCGAAGATATATTTTTCTACAGTTAATACTCCGTGCAAATTCCAAGAATTGTTCCCTAGGTGTCTTCAAGATAAAATGAATAGATTATCGCGTAATATGAAATTTAAACTTCTAAATTTATCTAAAATACTTTGCTGGTGGCAAGTAATATCGTCAACATTTAAAAATAATTCTATCTAGTGAGCTTTTAAATATAGCACGATATTCCCGTTTCTATGGCATTAACATTTATGACATTTAAATTTCTGTGACGTTTTATTGACCTTTTATGACATTTTCATGATTGAAATTGCAACGACATGTTGATCGATACATTATTTGTGAATTGCTTTAATAAAATCGCCTTTAAAGGTATTATTTCTGAGTAATAAATTCTCTTGGTATTTAAAGTCGTATATAACTCCCAATAGCAAATTACTATGAGAGGCTTCAAAATAAAATCACGCCACTAGTGTGGCGCAGGTTTAGGAGGGCTGGGAGATATATAAAATGAAATGCTATATGACAAGGAGGTGGGATTCGGTAACAAATGATAATTAACGTTAATTCTGATTTTGTACTATTTGTGTTTCATTATTTTGTATTCTCGAATGGTCCACAGTGATACCAAGCACTGAGTAAAGAATTATATCGGCCAATTCTCACGTTACTCACATAATATTGTGATCTGAACAAACGGCACAAATTTTCAGAAAATAATTTTTTGAACATTGTGGATGCTCTCTGAATGGAGTAAATTAAATTCTTAAGGACTTTCAACGTTATACTGATATATAACTGGATCTAATTGTTAAAGATCAAAAGCGATTTTCCTTATGGCCTGAAAGCGTGAAGCGGGCAAGAACCCTTTACTCTTTCATATCTTAGGATTAATTATAAACCCTTAAAAAGGCATACGGTATAAAATGGGAGAACGTCAGCTATCACCATCTCCTAGTCTATAATTTGAAAGACAATTTTTTATAACGAATGTTTTTCTAACGAAGCTAGAAATAGACGTATTAAAAAAATCTTCCGTCAAACCTTTATCTTCTTGCATGTGAAATTGAAAATCAAGCTTAAGGTTACAATTGAATCGTATATTTTTAACGGAACATACTTTTTGCCAAAATGAGTAATATGACGGTTTTATATCATAGACACGTAAATACGTTTTATGGCGAGATATTACTAGAATAATATAGTTTATTAAAAATGTAAAATTTATAAAAGTGGACATGTGCCGTTTCAAAACTAAACAATTCAATTGCTACTATATCCACCAATAAGCGGAGAATCTATTGTAAGCAGAAGCGGTAAGTATACTTACCATAGCTGTACAGTCGAAAATAAGAATTTAAATTTAGCTTTAAATGCCTTAATGTGTTAAGATATCTCAACACATTTGTGCTGGTACAAATGGAACCAAAAATGTACTTCTAACATCAGGGAAAACCTTATCAACACTAATCCAGTGAAAGAATAGCTTACAGCATGTGTGCATAACAAAAATTAGTTACTGAGGAACACATGTCCGTACTTAACTCGGTTTGGTCCAATTTTGTACTTACAACTTTTCGCGGTTGACCATCGATATTATGAAATGAAAATTATTTGTATTTTCTCCGGTCCGGAGCCCTCTAGTGCAAAGGGTTAATAAACTTGCTTTATTATTAATAATTGATTGGGGCTTACTACCAAGCCTAAGCCTGACTCCCGGATGACACTGGGCATATCGTACATCAATTTACACAACACAAAAGATAATGATATAAGAGGTTAGATAATAATGTCAGAATTAACCCGGTTACAGACACTTATGTATTCAATAGTTAGTATGCTTTGTTAGTATTATATATGTTAAATATGTTAAATAGTTAGCACAAGATAGCACTATTTCCTGACAATGTGTCAGAAGCTTGCAGTGCAACTGCAACTCAATTAGTCTTACTACATAATAAAATAAACTCGGAAACAGATTACAAATTTTCATTTCAGAGCATTGCAGGCCTTCTTACCGTAAATAAATTAATTAATTATCTTCAAGTGAATATGTTATTTCGAGTTCCTGAAAATATTTATTAAATCCAAAGTTGCTTCCTTTGTCTGGAATTACTGTTGCCATTAGTTTTTGTCAAATGCTTAATTAAACAGACTAAAGTAAAGCTATACAAACTGGTAAAGTGCCCGTGTCCGCATGAGAAAGCTAGAAAGCTATATACTTGTACACAAAAGATTATAAGCTTATAGTGGACCACTTCCATCGGGGTATGGCCAATGGTAGTAATCAGTCAAACCAAAATTTGAAATATCTTTTAAATTATTTATTTAATTTAAGACAGATATTATGCTTCAAAGAATTTCTCTGTACACAACATTTTGAGTAAAAACTTTGTCTCTTCCTTCTATAAGATTTCCCGAATCGAATAACCTGGCAGCAGAAAAATCAATCGATTGCGTCACAGATTGAATTTTTTTGATGAATCGAAAACGACATTACAAACACTCGATTTTAGTATATTATATTAAATAAATGAAGTAAAATTACACTACAAACAAACACCAATTTGTTTGATTGGTTGATCAGAATGGACCAAAGCCTTCGTACACCCTTTACACATAACTAAAAGTATCCACCATTATTTGAAAAAACCTAACACGCCCAAATTATCACAGTAAATTCCTGTGATCATTTTTGACAAAATACAAAATAATTTCATTGTGGTTGACGTAGTCAACCTTGCGTTTTATTTCAAAGTAATAGATTTTCCTCAGTTCGAGTTCACGTAAATATTCTGCTGAAAAATTTTCAGCAGGCAACCAATCATCGTAGTCTATTTCGTAAACAAACTTCCTCTTCCGAATAAAAAATTTTTAAATCGCATGCAATACTGCTGAACATTTTTCAGCAGAATATTCCATGAACGCGCAGTAATTCGACGTTTACGTCATGAAGATTTTTCTTTAACCTCGTAGGTGGGGATATTACCAAAAAATTATTACACTATTCGGACAGCCTAATAAAAAATTGTGAGTGGAGAAACTGAATTTTTATTTGATGGTAAGTAAATATTTAATTATTTAAAACAATTAATTAAATTATTTTTTTTTTTTACGAATAAACAGGATCCCTTCATGCTTTCTGATAGTGGGGACCACAAATATTTTCGATTGCAAAAGGGAAATACTGGAACGTTTGATCAATTTTATATTGGGGTGCTTGTTGACAGCCTCCTCGTGGCGCATCCTGGGCAATGTGCTGTAGATCGAACGGTTGTGGTATCCAATCCCTACGTAGTAGAGAAACAGTATAGCAGATAGTCAACAAAAAGATGAAATGTCGGGTGTAAACAATAATGTACTCCAGGTGGGTCAGAACTTAGATTCTAAATCCCGCCCCGGTTTACCGGGCTGCTCCACGGATTCTGGAGGGAGCAACACGACATTGCAAGGGAAATTGTCGGTAGGCAACCAGGCTGACCCTTTTCCTAGTACTACTGGAAGCACGGAACAAAAAATAAATGTATGGCCCTTTGGTGGAAGAAGTACGGCACTTCAGAGAACACCGCCGTCAACTCCACCATCAGGGAGCACCACACTGTTCAGTGAATCTAACAATGAGAAGGAAAATACCTCTCCTATGAAGCAATCAGTAGTCAATCAAACTTCTGAAGTCGTGCAAAGTGCACAAACTGATACAATAAACAACGCGGATTTAATAAGTAAATTTGAGCAAATGGAGAAGTTAATCGCGCAGCTAAACAATGAAGTTGTCGTGCTAAAGAAAGAAAACATTATGCTAAAGGAAACAGTAAATAGAAGTAACAACGCAGGAAACTCAGTATTAATGAACAACCAATTTCAAGTACTCAGAGAACAAGAAGAATACCACACTGATGAAGATGAGCTTGAAAGAGAAACAAGCTGGATACTACAGAGAGCCAGGAGAGCAAATAAGAAACCAAGAAAAGAATCCAATCCAATTAAGAGGAAAGCTGAATCATCACCAGAAGTTGAACCAATTCAAACTCACTCTAAAACTACCAATGCAATTACTGCACCTAAAGTGCATGAGCCAGAAAAGAAGAAACATGTCCCACCCCCGATCAATATTCTAGGAATATCAAATTACGGTAGTATTCAGAAATTGATGAAAGAAGTAGTACGAAATGACTACAAAGTAATATCGCTCAATAATAATATATGGAAAATTAATACAACAGAGCCTGACGACTATAAAGCTCTAGCTAACAAATTAAATGCTGATGGTCTCCAGTGGTACACCTACGAGGATAAAAATGATCGATCAATTAAAGTAATGGCACGAGGTCTACACCCAACTTGCTCAAAAGATGAAATCATTAAGGACCTGCAAAGCAAAGGCCTGAAAATAGTTGATGCAGTCAACATCATTAGAAAAGAGAGAAGAGATAACAGGGAGGGAAATGTTGAAATCAACAGAAGAGGTCTCCCACTTTTTATGCTAACCTTCGACAACCAAGAAAAAATAGAAAGTATCTATAATATTAGGGCTATCCTTAACCTCAGAGTTAAAATAGAAACACCGAGAAAGGTCACTCGACTAATACCACAATGCAAAAACTGTCAAGATTATAATCATACACAGAAGTACTGCCATCGAGAAGCAAGATGTGTTAAATGTGCAGGAAAACACGCAGGAAATGATTGCATAGTTCCCCGAAATACAACACCGAAGTGTATAAACTGTAATGGCCAGCATCCGGCAAATTACAGAGGATGTGAAGTTGCAGTAGAACTACAAAAAATGAGAGATAAATCACGCAAACCAGTTGCATCAAGAAATGTACAATCTATAAAAAAAACCACGGAGCCAAAATGGTTGACTCCTAATCCTAACGCACAAAGAGAGCCAGTAAATGAAAATGTTACTTATGCACAAGTAGTTCAGCAAACAGAGCAGAAACAGCTCAAAGTGGATCTTGTTTTACAGGACATACTGAGAAATCTAGAGAACCTCAACAAAAGACTTTCTTCACAGGAAATGAGCCTGCAGAACGCGCTAGAAGAAATGAAATCACAAACTAGTTTCAATAAAAAAATTGAAGGAAACTTTGATCGAGTGTATCAAAATATAAATTATATAAAATCGAATTATAAAATAAAGAAATGAATAAAACATTACGAATTGTAACCTGGAATGCAAATGGGCTATTGCATCACATTCAAGAACTAGATATATTTTTAAACATGTATAATATAGATATATGTCTTATATCAGAAACACATTTCACTAAAACTTCATTCTGTAAAATAAAAGGATATTATTGCTATCATGCATTACATCCAGAGAACAAAGCTAGAGGTGGATCAGCTATTCTGATAAAAGATCATATACAGCATAACGAAGAACTTAAAATTGAGAAGCTTTCCATGCAAGTCACAACAATCAAAATACAATTGAACATTAATAAAACTTGTAGTATCTCAGCAATCTACTGCCCCCCAAGATACAATCTCAAACAAGGAGATTATACTAATCTTCTCAAAATACTAGGAAGTGTCTTTTTAATTGGAGGTGACTTTAATGCAAAAAATACCTATTGGGGATCACGGTTAACGACCACTAAAGGAAAAGAACTTTTCGCAGCAGGCAAACAACTAAAATGTGAATTTCACTCAGGCGGTACACCAACCTATTGGCCCTCGGATATCAGTAAGACTCCAGATCTTATAGACTTCTTTATTACAAGAGGAATTTCAGATAATTATACCCATATAGAGAACAGTGAAAGTCTATCATCAGATCATTCACCAGTTATTATGAATCTTAGCCAAACAATTATTATGAAACAGAGCAACCCGAAATTAACGAGCTTCAAAACCAATTGGGATCTCTTCCAAACACGGTTAACAGAAAGAATTAATCTGCAGAACCCAATTCAGGGATCAGTCCAATTAGAAGAAGAACTAGATAATCTCATCTATAATATCCAAAGTGCTGCGTGGGAAAGCACTCCTAATAACAATCATGAATTGAAGCGCAATGCTAGCTATCCGGAGGAAGTAAGGGAACTACTTAAAATCAAAAGAAAAGCACGGAAGAATTGGCAAAAACATCGAAACCCGGAAAATAAGAGGGTATTTAATCACTTGTGTAACAAATTAAAATATCTAATAAAAGATATTAAAAATCAATCAGTTAATAAATACCTCAGCACTCTAACTGGGCAAAAAGATACTGATTACTCATTATGGAAAGCAACTAAGAATCTTAAAAGACCCAAACTTCAGGTTCCTCCAATTAAAGATAAAGACAATTGGGCTCGAAATGCTAAACAAAAAGCTGATTTGTTTGCAAATCATCTTGAAGAAACATTTCAACCTTACCCAAAACAAACGGAAGAGGAAAATATTACCCCGATAAATAAACAGGATGAAATAAAAATTACACCAATAACATTGAAAGAACTAAAATGGGAAATCAAGAATAATCTGAATGCGTATAAGGCCCCAGGATATGATCTTATAACGGGTCAGATAATAAAAGTGTTACCGGAGAAAGCATTGAGGAAACTAATGCATATAATTAATGCAGCATTTCGACTAAGATATGTACCAAGACAATGGAAAGTTGCAGAAGTAATTATGATACTTAAGCCGAACAAACCTCCGAACGATAAAGCTTCATACAGGCCGATTTCTCTGCTACCAACATTATCGAAACTATTTGAAAAGGTTCTTCTTAAAAGACTAAAACCAATTATCGAAGAAAGGAATCTTATCCCCTCACATCAGTTTGGATTTAGGGAAAAACATTCTACTATAGAACAAGTACATCGAATTACTGATGTAATCGAGAAATCACTTGAAAGCAAACAAATATGTTCAACTATATTCCTTGATGTAGCGCAAGCATTTGACAAAGTATGGCACCAGGGGTTAGAATTCAAACTTCATCGAGATCTTCCAGAGCAATTTTTTCAAATTCTAAAATCCTACATATCAGAGAGGCACTTCCGAGTAAAGTATGAGAATGAATACTCCCAGCTAAAACGAATAACAGCAGGAGTTCCACAAGGGAGTGTTCTTGGACCAATCCTTTATCTCCTATATACTAGAGATATACCAATTATAGAAGCAACAATGGCGACTTTTGCAGATGACACGGCAATACTTGCAACAGCAAAAAACATCAATGAATCCACTAGTAAACTTCAGAAGGCTACTAACCTGATATGTAAATGGACAGAGAAATGGCGAATTAAATTAAATGAAGCAAAATCAGTCCAAGTGAACTTTACCAATCTAAAAGTTAATCATATACCAATAATGATAAACTCTATAGTAGTACCGCATGCGAACACTGCTAAGTATCTTGGCATGACTTTAGATGCTAAACTTAGATGGAAAGAACACATAAAAAAGAAGCGAGAAGAACTAAACATATCATAAAATTTAGAAAGATGCATTGGCTCTTAGGGAGACAATCTGAACTAGCGATCCATAACAAACTGCTGTTATACAAACAAATCCTTAAACCTGTATGGACGTACGGTAGCCAACTCTGGGGTTGTGCCAAGAGGACAAATATTAAAATCATACAAACAGTTCAAAATAAAATCCTGCGATGTATTGTTAATGCACCGTGGTACATTCGAAACGACAACCTCCATCGAGATCTAAAGATCGAGCTTGTCGTGGATGAAATTAAGCATCATGCAACAAAACACCTACAACGTCTGCACCAGCATGAAAATCTGGACATACGCTGTATGCTGACTACCACACCTACCAGAAGACTGCAAAGAATAAAACCATTGGACTTATCGCGACCAGGAGGTCAGTAGACTTGCTGTGGCGAAAATCCAGGGGATGAGTTACACGAAATGGGGGATAATCTTGTGATTGTGCCGACTAATCAAATACTTTATAATGCAATGTAAATTACTAAATGGGTGTAAGACTCAGTCGTAATATAAATAAATAAAAAAAAAAAAAAAAAAAAAAAAAATTTTATATTGCATTGGGAAAAACGAGTGTTGGGCAGGGGTTGACCGTCTATAGCCATGTATCTCGTGCTCTATATTCCAACGCTGCAACTATGTAGAAATCACCAAATGTGACAAATATCGTCTAAATACTAAATACTAGTAATAATATAACTAAGTCTAAATACTAGATGCGAGTGAAGTACACTATAAATGAGCAATGTGCGGAACAAATTTGAAAAATAATACGCCAGGTGGTACACTACCTGATGTAACTCAGGTAAATCCACCCACTTCGGAGGTCGGTGTCATGGATTCTGGGGGAGATCAGCCATTGCTGTACTTCAATTATTTTAACCAATCCCAAGCCAGGTCAGTGAGTAAACAAGCTCAATTGAGTGAAACAGAAAAGGATTCTTTACATCCCTTCCAGAGGAGTAAGAAAGCATCGTATTCTCCGATAAGAGGTGATTGTCCCTCTATTGGTGCCAGCAGCAACAATGCTCGTTATACAAACGATAAAATAGCTCCATGAGATCGAACTAGCTCGAGAAACTGAGTGGATAAGAGTTTAAGGTCAGAGAAAAACAGGAAACGGAATAATACGCCCTCCCCACCTCAATTAAAAGATGATGTTCCAAATTTTATCCAGAAACAACTAAAACGAATACTTCCACCACCACCAAATCAATAGTAATAGATGAAGTCAAAGACTACGATTTGCTCTATGAGAAAATAAAAACAACACCTACTACTGATAAGTTTATTGCAAAGGTGTTGAATGGAAATACCATCAAAATAAAGTTGGAAGAAGGTGAAGCTTACAGAAAAATGACAAAAATGTTAAACGAAGAAAAAAGTTCCGACACAGAAAATGGCCAATGATCTTAGAATCTTATGTTGGAATGATAATGGACTGATGTAACATCAGTAAGATTGCAGATGGTCCTGCACACAGAAAAAATTGATGTATGCCTCATCATGGAAACACACTTCACTAGACAATCAATCATTAAATTTAAAAATTATCAAATATATTGCACTTTTCACCCTGAAAACACTGCTAAAGAAGGTAGTGCTGTTATAATTAGAAATAGTATCCACTTATTTTTTAAAAGTAACAAATTAATTAATCAAAACAGATTTTTTTCAATTTAAATAATTATTATCTTAAAAAACGTATATACAAATTAACATTTTTGTTTTAGTAATACCTTATAGTGAAATATTTTTTATTTTTTAAAAATAAAATCGATTTCGACAGACACAGCTATCATCATCAGTTTATAATTTACTTGACTTTCAAAGTTACAAGTAAATTCTAAACTGATGATGATAGCTATGTGTATCTGTCGAAATCGATTTTAATTTTAAAAAATAAAAAATATTTCACTATAAGGACGAACAATTAATTACCAATATTAAAAAAAAAAAATTAATTTACGTATATACGTTTTTGAAAATAATAATTATTTAAATTGAAAAAATCTGTTTTGATTAATTAATATAAGTGAATATATGTAAGTGAAATAAGTTTGCACGAAAAGTTAAAATAAGGTTTGCAAATTATTAATAGTATCCATCACTATGAAAAGTTAAAATATGAAACAGAAGAAATACAAGCAACTGCTGTTAATGTAAAAATCAAAAATAGTTCTATTTGTATTGCTGGTGTTTATTGCCCACCGAAGCACTCATTAAAATAAAAAGATTAGGAACTCCTAAAAGCAATCAGGAAATACAGTTGTGAAGCCATCTCAACTGGAAAATCAACCTACAGCCAACTGATCCAAACAAAATACCAGCTCTGATTGATTTTTTCATAATAAACAACATATAAATTATGTACAAGTAGATGAAAGAAGAAAAGTGAAGAACTAAGACTTAAATACAGAAAGATGTATTTGCTGATGGGAAGGCGATTTCTTTACCAATATACAACAAGCTTCTATTTTATAAGCAAATATTGAAACCGATTTGGACTTATGGTAATATTTGATTTATTTAGCAACCAAATTAATTCTATTTAACATTTAAATCATTTAACAAAATGTTGGCAACAATTAATGAAAATCCTTTTTTAATTTAAAATTTGATAAATTTAGTGTCAGTGTTTTAATTTAAAATTTGATAAATTTAGTGTCATTGGGCTAGCTTAGCTAATTATATTGCCTAGTCTGTCATATTTTTTTAATTCGTCGACATACACAATATTCTTGAATTTTTAATATATTTGACTTCCTGTACCTTATGCAATAACAAAAACAGCAACCGATTATCTTCAACAAATTATTTTTTATTCAGTACTTTATAGTGAAAACATAATAACAATAAAACTAATTGAAGACTTCGAGAAATTTACGGTATCATATTTTTCACCACATAATATTATTATGTTTATGCTTAAAAGTAGTAAAGTTTGGAAATTAATTTCAATCTCTCAATTCATCAATCATTTCAAAAACTGCAAAAAACCAAAAATCTTTTATTGAACTTTCAGAGGAAACGTTTTCACAACCGACAAAATATATTCGAAACTAATCATGCTCAATTTTTCGGGTCCACGTCCTTTAGGCTCTTTCGCAACAAAATAAAAATAAAAATCTTCTTTCAACCCACAATACTAAACGTCCTCAAGAATGTTATCTCATGTTCGTTCTGTTGTTGCTGTAATTTTATTTCTGTTTCGAAATTAAGGAGCATCTAATTTCCTTTGGGAAAATATATTTGAATCTTTCTCTATGTTTATGTTAATTTATTCTTGCTGTTGTTTGGATGTTTAGTAAATGTAAAAATGTAAATGGGAACGAATTGAGTGAATTGTTTTCATATGTTCATTTAGTCGATTTTAGTTCACAAGGATTTGTTTCCTTACTCTTTTATCATTAAACAAGGTATATAGGGTTAAAAAGAATTTAAATGAAACTTATCTGGCACAACTCGAATTAAAGGTGTGATATGGGAAGGGAATCATGAAAATTGTAGAAGATTATGTTATTTAAATACGACATCGTTTATCGAGTTTTAATTGATTTTTTATCGAATTTCCCTAACGCTTAATATTTGAATAACATTATGAAATAAAGTAGAAAATTATCGGCCTACACAACAAAATTAAATGATATTTTCATGTAGGTAAATTTTGTAATTTAATCTGGTTGTAATGTCAATGATTGATATATAAGTATTTCAGCTGATTAAGTCTATTTTTATTTCATCTATAGTATAATTTCTCTGCATACAAGTTATTTTTTGATCGCTGAACTATTATTTTCTTTCCTTATTAAATTTGAAAATCCAACATATAAATTATCACACAGCTATTTTTAATATTTTTATAACTGTCTCTTAAAATTCTCCAAATGTTTACTCAAAGTACTGTCCTTCTGTCCGTAGATTATAGCTGCGTTTTTCTATTAGATTGCTGCTCGAAATCGCGATAAATATAGGGAAAATACTGGGAAATTTTTGCTGGTTTTTTAGTACAGAATTTTATACGTCAATTATTGTCAATCATTTAAAAATCAATTTTTGTTGGAATCTGATACAAGTATGTATGTCGAAGTCGAAGGTTTGTAAAGAAATTTCCATTATGAAATGTTCGGACATCATTGCTTTATCAATGAAAGATTTGAAGCCGTCCAGGCTCAATGCGTGCTGGAAAGCCTAATGCCACACTGCGGCTCTCGAAGCACATCTCATACCACCCATTCAAAATTAGCTACAAAGCCAAATGTTAGAAATGGCACAATTAAAAAGTTCCCTGCCGCTGTACCACCGTAGACGAAAAACACTTCCATTTGCCAATGCACCACCGGTGTACCACACTAAATAATACAACAAGCGGCCAATGACCACCGGTATATCACGCTTAATATTATTTACAGAGGCTGGGATACTCCTGGTATGTAACTCTTCATAATAGTACTAACGGCTAGTGTACCACCGCTATACTGGTGATCTAATGACCGGTGACTGTATTTTTCCTCGTGGTACACCGCTGACAAAATGAATCTGAATATATCTCAAAATAATGAATGTTTGTCAAAAAATTTTGACATTTGAAAAATAAATAGAAATGAACTACTAGATGTGTACTAAAAAATTTCCCTCTTCCATCAGATCATAATTTATTTTCAAATTTCATGGACTTTGTTGTATCCTACATAAAACCATAGAATTGTTGCGAACTGGTAAACATAAATTTTATTAAAAATTATGATTAAAGTCAATGAATTACTTTATGTAGTTTAACATTAAATCTATCATATTTAATGATTAAATATTCAAATAATTTAAATTGGGCTGAAAAAATCGAAAAAAATTTATCGCGATCTCGAGCAGTAATATAGAAAAACGTATCTATAGTAAAAACAAAATTCATTTTTGTAAGATTGTTCATTTAAGAAAAACGAAATTAAAAAAAACATATTTTTTCTAATGATTTGTATGAAAAATAATTTTTTTTGACTTTCTACCCCCTTATATTAAGTTCGAATTTGATGCTGATGGCTTGTACATCTAGATGCTTTGATACAACAAATATTATATACATTTATTTACATAGCAGGAAATTTGTGTGTTCTTATCTGTGGTTTTATTCACTACACGGAGTTCGCCGATATGCTGTTTGTGAATAGCTTAATGAAATTAATGGTAATACGTAAACTATTTTGAAAGTGCTTTTCTAGACGTCGGACAGTGCGGCGGATTCCAAAAAAGTTGGCCAAAAGTGAAAAACTCAAGTAAAGTATGTAAAATTATGCACCCAGGGTTTTTTGGGTCGCTGATTACGAATCTGAAGTCAGAGTTGCAAAATTAAACCCCCTTCATCCCCTATTAACAATCCCTATCCATGAAACAGCCTGTATGCCACATTATAATCAATATCATTCAATATCATCAATATCAAGATCATAAACGACTTCAAAGCCAGGATTGGCGCCCCATAAAGTTCTGCTGTGTGTATAGTGGGATTAGAAGGGAACCGTACATTATGAGGTTCTAGAATCTGGTCAAACTATGGATTCTAATCTCTACTATCAGCAATTAGCCAGGCTGCAGCAAGCAAATAAAAAAAACGGTCAGAATTGATCAATAGAAAATTGTTGTCTTCGATCATGACAACGCCAGACCACACCCATTTTTGATGACTCGGCAACAATTGAGAGAGCTCGGCTGGGAAGTTTTTATACATCCAGCGTATAGCCTAGACCTTATACCCTCTGACTACCATTTGTTTCGATTGCTGCAAACCTCCCTTGATGGTCTAAAGTTAGCTTCAAAAAGGACTGTGAAAATCACTTGGCAAAGTTTTTCGCCGATAAACCCCAGAAGTTTGTAACAGTACCGACAGTAAACGGTCGGCTGTTATCAGAAATTTACCAGCATAGAGGTTTTGGAGCGGTTATTTGATAGCCGGCTCGAGCTCAGGGTAACGGGGTGGGGTTTTCCAAAACATATGCCAGTCGTGAATAGACCGCGAGGGATATTATTTAAGGAACAGAGAGGATACGAGGATAGGAAAAGGACACAAGGCAAGGATCTACTCACCAAGCTGCAGCGATTACACTCACCAATTCATCGTCTTAGACAGGGCTTTTAGCCTCTCATACTGAAAGATAACGAATGCGGAATTCACACCAAAAATAACGGAAAGAAAATGTTGAAAATTGCATAACCAAGTAAATCACTTAACAATAATTTATTAATATTCAATTTAAAAGAAAAAAAAAATGAGCTTCAGAAAGATACAAATGTTGTGAAAATTTCAATAATTACAATGAAAATTAGCTAAATTAACTATAGCCGTGTTTTCCATGAGAACTGCACTAGAACTCGATAAACTTTAAATTCATTTTATTCTAAGTAAACCGAAAAAACATAAATTCATAAAACGCGAATATGTAATGTATTTAGCATAAATACATATTTTAAGTTTAAAAATTTCCCCCTTGAGTTATTTCATCAATATTTTCATATTTTTTTGTGACGTCATTACACGCGACTACACTCGATAAATTCATGGGTTTATCAAGTGTAACTAAAAAATAAGCTATAATTGTAATTATTTATTGCTGTAACAGCCTAAAATGTGTATTTATGTTAAATGCACTACACATTCACGCTTTATAAATTTATTTTTTATTTCGGTTTACTTACAATAAAAGGAATTTAAAGTTTATCGAGTTCTAGTGCAGTTCTCATGGAAAACACGGCAAGTGACGTCAAATATTTCCTAACTAAAAATTACAAACACTAAGATACTGGGAGAACCAGATAAGAAAGTAATACCACTGACAGACTAGGGATTAGCTAAGCGCGATTAGTGAAACGAGATTAGCTAATCCACCACAAATCCAAATGAGCTGACACACTAGGGATTAGTTTCTTGCAGAGAAATAAAATATTATTATGGTGATTCGCTGAAATATAGCTAGTAAATCAGCTGGACTCATTTTTTAATTCAATATTTCTAAGATTTATACATTAAAACACATTAGATTTTCTATTTCCTCAAAATTTATTCAGCACAAATTTTTTAAGATGTCATTGATTTTATAACTTCTATCGTAAATTCACGCCACTTGCATTTTCAGCAATGTTTAAATAATTATTTCACATTGTAGTGCCACCTGTACCATCACTAAACCCAATACAACGAGATAAGCTCGAAAATTTTCAAGGATTAGTGCACTAATCTCGATTAGTGACTAATCCTCAAATAAAACGAGATTAGGTAATCTTCAACTTGACACACTACAGCTAATCTCGAAAAAATCACTAATTTCTGTTCATTGATAATCAAAAGCCACTTAAATGCACATATCCGTTAAATTTATCACTACCGTTATGGTTTCTTAAACGATAATCACACATATTGTTAGTTTTTAGTTTTTCGGCTTGATTTGTGTTTGGCTTGTTTTATTTTGTTTTTAACTTAGCCATAACACGAAATCCACTCACAATTCACTTTTTGTTTTTTTTTCTCGGTTTATATATTGTCATAAACATTAAATCATTAATGGTAAATATGGCACTTTTATATTAATGAAAAATTTCGATTCATGGGCGCACTTAGTAATTCATAATGTATTGTCCACAATTTATTGCCTGGTTTTTGTTCCAGAATTTTCGGTATACAATCACACGATTTGGGTTTTATTTTATTTTTTTGTTCTTAATTTTAATGTTATGTAATAAATTCTACGTTAACTTAATGGGCTGGTTCATGTGAACTCATTACTTATAAACTTAGGTATCCAACCGTTAATGTAATTTTCACAACGCGGTTGTAACTCATATTATTCACGAAGATTTATGCAACATTCACCACATAATCGGTCAACTATCTACCATTCTTGGTGTTCATATTTTTTTATTCCCGGACAGATATCAATATCACTATTAATTGATAGACATTAATTTGACGTACACTTTATAGTTCTAAATTATGTATATTATTTAATTAAAATTTCCAAAACTACCAAACAAGAATTTTACTTAAATTCAACTATTTTTGGTGTTTTATACACTGAAATTTTTATCACATAATTTCTGATCACACGATTCAAAAGATAAGGCAAAACTTTTTAATCACACGATCAAGATAAAGATCAAACTAAAAAAAAAACTGATCACTGAAATAGAACTGACCAGGGCCCAGTTGCACCAACTACTTATCACTTATTACTTATCAACTTATCATAATTTTTGATAATTTTCTGTTGTACCAAATTGAAATTTGATAAGTATTTTATTGAGTTATAATAAGTAATAAGCACTCACTTATCAAAAGTAAGTTGCAAAAATTCGCGAAATGATAAATGATAAGTAATATTTGGATAAGCGATAAGTTTGAGGTTTTTGATAAGTTTTTCGTAGTTCTGTTGCACCAAAAGTTTTAACTTATCAATAATCGAATACATTTAATGATAATTATCCAAAATAGCAATAAGAAAAATTTCACTACTCAAATAAATTGATAAGAGCTACAAATTGTAGTGGCATGACGGAAGTCTGTTAAAAACGTTTTTTTTCCCCCCGTTGTGTGTGGCCAATTAAAGTGGAACTAATCTATTTCTTGACCGATTATGATGAAATTTGACGTGAGCGATGGAATTGGGATTCTAAGGTGATTTCTGGATAAAGTTCTGGAATGTGGCCAACTAAAGTGGAAGTTTGCTATTTCTCAATAGATTATTATGAAATTTGACATGGGCGGTAGAAATGGGATTCTAAAATGATTTTCTCAGGAAGTTTTGGAATATGGCCAATTAGGGAGGAACTTGGCCATTTCTTATCTGAATTTGATGAAATTGAGCATGCACGATGGAAATGGGATTCTTAAATGATTTTTAGAGGAAGTTCTGGAATATGGCCAATTAGGAAGGAACTTGGCCATTTCTTATCCGAATATGATGAAATTGAGTATGCACGATGGAAATGGCCCAGCAAACCAGAAATCGTATAATGAGCCTTTAAATCGAGTATATATCCTCTTCTATGGTTTCATTTTATGACATAGTCATAAATAAAAATCATAAAAACATCATCATTTGCCAATTTTTGATGTTTGTATGATCGAAAATGACCGATTTTTACGACTTTAATTCATTCATATATAATTGTGTATGATTTTCTTTTATGACCAGGTCATAAATGTAAATCCTAGAAACAACTGTATGATCAATTGGATTCAATAATACGACTAAAAATGGATCGTTAAATGACTTATAATGGCCGATAAAAGACCGATCACACAATAACTCTTCTTTGGTGTTTAAATGATTAGGTCATAATGCTTCACTATTATGACTAATATAAAACCGATTTATGATTTTGGAAAATACTAATAAAAATAACACAAGATTTGTTTCCATTCTTCCTCACTTTCATTATGTTTTTTTAATCTATACTACGATATTATTATTTTTATTTTTCATCTGATACTTTTAATTATTTTTTAATTATATTTTGACATTGGAATTATTATTAATTATATTATGTATTATTTTTCACTTACCTATTTTTTATTGACTCCGGCTGGAATTCGAACCCTTATACCATACATGCAATCAGCGTGTTCAGACGTATATTTTATACTCTGTGTATTTTCCTCGTTCCTTACCTCTTTGCCTACAAACTAATTTTGGAGTGGGGATATTTGTGTGGATTTTTTCCTCAACAATTTTTATTGCGGCACGACTTGTTACACACTAATACATTGAAAAAGTAATATAAAAATTTGTATGGTCGGATTTTTTTTTGTTTTCGCTATTCATTTGAAATATGACCGTTGTGGAATGAAGAAATAAATTATGTTTTCGATTTTGTTTCAGGATTTTCCGTCTTTTTATAGTTTTAAACATTTTTTAGGTTTGAGTACATAGCTATTTAATTATTATTAATACACACTGTTTTTTATCCAATAGCCAAAATGGGGACGACTAAACAAAATTGTTTGCTAAAAATGTTTGATTTTTGATTTTTTGTTGTTGAGTACATTTCTTCTCAAAGCATCATAATGAAATGAAAATAATTTTACACATACATAGATAAATTGCAATTGGTGTCGAGAGTTTGAGATTTTACGTGTGAACGCGAAATGTGTGTAATTATGTCATGTAGAAAATATACGTCTGGACACACGGAATAACCTCATCAGAACTTGTTCCGCCTTAACCATCAAAGCTACCGGTGGTTGCTACGATTCTATTCTACTTTCTGGTATATATTTTTAAATTTATTTAAATATTTTTGATTTTTTGGTCAAATCTATGTTGTCTCCATTTTAGTAAATGAATTTTATTTAGTATTAGTTAGAAATTTTTTGGAAATAAAAGGCTGAATTTAAGTTTTACTTCTAGGATATATTTGTTTTATTCATGAATACATTTACAAATATTTCAACTCTGTGTCTTATTTGATTATTTTGACTTCATATATATTTTAGTTCAGAGTGTGCTGCAGCGGTATAAATACAACACGACCATTTCCATTATTTATTGGTACTAACTTGCACAATATTTCCTCTATTGAATATGACTCCCTAGCACCAAATTCGGTAGAGTTTGAGGTATAAATACATTAATATTAAACGATTCTATAGGGTCTAAGAAAAAATCATCCCGATATTTTATCTTACGTCCATAAATAAAAGGATTTTCGTTTATTTCAACGCCATATTCCATCGCAATAATATCTTTGTTCAAATTTAGAAACCACATATCTTCAAAATTATTTCTTATAATGAAATTATCCTTTAGTTTTATACACAAAAATTTTTTGATATTTGTGTTATCAATTTTTAAAGGATATTTTAAAACTGGCTAATTTTCTGTCGAAATTCGATTAACCACTCCTTTAGTTATTTCGGATAGCCTATTGGCCAATTGAATCAATGGCAAACTGCCATACTTTTTTTTTTTTTAATATGATACAAAGTATTTTCAAACGGATATGTAGATATTGTTGGCATTGGCCCAAAACGCTCAACCTCATCTGCTACATGACAGAAGTTGTGTGGATTTGATGTTACGTGATCGGGATACAATGTAGTATAGTTGTCAACAAAATGCTCTGATAAAGACCTGGCCAATGGCCAATACTTTTTATAATGGTTAGAGGAGAAAGTAGTTGTTGCACAGAATAACACACAGGTAAGTGATCTTTTAGGATGACTATGACTATATAATTAATAAAAGAGGCAAATTCGCTCCCCTTCCATAAAGCAATAACATCTATACCTCTAACTCCGCGATGTATTTCTTGAGGTAATTTAATTTTTAATAACTTCTCATTAATAAGATGTGTTGTTTTCGAGTCCCACTTTGAACCGTATCCTAAACTGCCGTCTTTAAATCCCACTAAATATCGTTTTACAATCTCCAGATGTAAAACGTGTAAAGGATCTTCAACGATTATATTTTTAATCATATCTAACGACTTTATCCGTAATAATGGTGATGTGATTGGTTCCATTTTTGTGCGAAAAATCGGACCTTCAGGTACTTTGGTTTTATAGTTGTTTTGGTGTAAGCCATACATTCTTGCTCGGAAACCTTCATTTGTTCTAGAAGGAGCATTTTGATTATGGAAGACTGTCGTATTTGAGGTATGTGAATATTCTCCTACAGTTGTACATTTTATACATCCAAGTTTAGCGTTAAAATAAGCTGTGCCTTTTATAAAAGACCGCGCCGGTGTTTTGCATATAAAACATCGGATTTTCACAGTTAGTAGATTGTAGTTTATATCTATTCCGTTGTCGAGAATTGGAATCATTTCATCGACAAAGGGTTTCAAAATTCTTCTATTTTTTTTGGCTTACTCGTTCCGTAAAATACTCCAATTACCAGATGCTTAAATTCTGGTATTTCAAATATGTTAAATAATATTGGCCAAAATTCTGATTTAGAACTTCTAAAAATAGGTAAACCGTCAATATTAATATTTAATGAAATCGACATTGATTCCTTTAAATCTGAGAAATATGTTTTTAAACATACTTCAAGCCCCTGATGCCAATATTCACCACCTTCTATTTGTAAGAAACTGTGCCCTGTTTGACAGGGAGTTTGCATTAATGATCTGGGATCATTTTATAAATTGGCGTTAAAATTTTCATTTAGTTCTTTGATTAGTGGTTTTAAAGCAGCTTGTGGTATATTATACTGGTGTGTCCAGGATTTCAAAAATTCTTTGAATGGCAATCCTTCTCCGTTAGTGCCAGAGCATGTAGAGGATTCATTCACATTATCAATAGTATCATCATTAATTTCTTTTTCGTCATAGTTTTCTTCTGGACTAAAATAATCAATATCGCCGTTGTCATTAAAAGCATCACTAGTTGCGCTACCATGCATACTATCATCTTGAGCATAAGAGCAATGCACAACATTAGTTTGATTTTCCGTGAATTCTATGTGACTAATAAGTTGTGAATTCGTATGGTTGAATTGATAAATTATTCAATCCTGATGGGGATGGATGTGCAAACGATGAGTTTTCATTTTCCAAATTATCTTCATGTTCACTGAATTTAACACTAAATCTGTTGTTTACCTCATTGTTAAATGTTGAAAATCTTGGCAAAACTATTTTTCGAAAACGTCTTTGGAGTTTTCTATTATTTTTTTAATTTTTTCCCACTTGATGGTTTTTTCAGTTTGTCATCCATGTTTGGTGAAAATTAAATTGTGTTAGATTTGTATCGTATTTTGACAGCATCTTGTACCATTGGGAATATTAGTCACACTCATTCTAAATTATAGACACTATAATGACTTTAAAGTGAATTATCCTATTGAGTTTTATTTTGATCATATTGAATTCCATAACTTAATAAATGTGATCGAAATAAAGCACAAGCTGGTTACAAATCACAAAAAAAAGTAATTAAGTGTCTTATCTAGCACCAGTATACTCGATAAATGACCAGTCGAAATTATGATTTAAAAATGACTTCTTATTATTTCTAAGTCATAGAAATGGTCAACGTATGACTTTTTATAACTTCATGTCATACGGAAAACCAATATATGATTTCTTATGCTTTAGTGGTCAACAGACCGATCAATATATGATACCCTATGGCTAAGTAACCAGCATAATGATCACAATAAGACCCACTAACGAGTAGTGGTCAACACAATGACCAATATTTGATGTGCATGTCACTAAATGACTAATGTAGGACCGATATGAGACGAAACCAAAAAATTAATATGACTTCAGGTTTGCTGGGGGATTCTTAAAAGATTTTTAGAGGAAGTTCTGGAATATGGCCAATTAGGAAGGAACTTGGCCATTTCTTATCCGAATTTGATGAAATTGAGCATGTACGATGGAAATGGGATTCTTAAATGATTTTTAAATGAAGTTCTGGAATATGGCCAATTAGGAAGGAACTTGGCCATTTCTTATCCGAATTTGATGAAATTGAGCATGCACGATGGAAATGGGATTCTTAAATGATTTTTAGAGGAAGTTCTGGAATATGGCCAATTAGGAAGGAACTTGACCATTTCTTATCTGAATTTGATGAAATTGAGCATGCACGATGGAAATGGGATTCTTAAATGATTTTTAGAGGAAGTTCTGGAATATGGCCAATTAGGTAGGAACTTGGCCATTTCTTATCTGAATTTGATGAAATTGAGCATGCACGATGGAAATGGGATTCTTAAATGATTTTTAGAGGAAGTTCTGGAATATGGCCAATTAGGGAGGAACTTGGCCATTTCTTATCTGAATTTGATGAAATTGAGCATGCATGATGGAAATGGGATTCTTAAAAGATTTTTAGAGGAAGTTCTGGAATATGGCCAATTAGGAAGGAACTTGGCCATTTCTTATCCGAATTTGATGAAATTGAGCATGCACGATGGAAATGGGATTCTTAAATGATTTTTAGAGGAAGTTCTGGAATATGGCCAATTAGGTAGGAACTTGGCCATTTCTTATCCGAATTTGATGAAATTGAGCATGCACGATGGAAATGGGATTCTTAAATGATTTTTAGAGGAAGTTCTGGAATATGGCCAATTAGGTAGGAACTTGCTCATTTCTTATCCGAATTTGATGAAATTGAGCATGCACGATGGAAATGGGATTCTTAAATGATTTTTAGAGGAAGTTCTGGAATATGGCCAATTAGGTAGGAACTTGGCCATTTCTTATCCGAATATGATGAAATTGAGTATGCACGCGATGGAAATGGGATTCTTAAAAGATTTTTAGAGGAAGCTCTGGAATATGGCCAATTAGGTAGGAACTTGGCCATTTCTTATCTGAATTTGATGAAATTGAGCATGCATGATGGAAATGAGATTCTTAAAAGAGTTTTAGAGGAGGTTCTGGAATATGGCCAATTAGGAAGGAACTTGGCCATTTCTTATCCGAATTTGATGAAATTGAGCATGCACGATGGAAATGGGATTCTTAAATGATTTTTAGAGGAAGTTCTGGAATATGGCCAATTAGGTAGGAACTTGGCCATTTCTTATCCGAATTTGATGAAATTGAGCATGCACGATGGAAATGGGATTCTTAAATGATTTTTAGAGGAAGTTCTGGAATATGGCCAATTAGGTAGGAACTTGGCCATTTCTTATCCGAATTTGATGAAATTGAGCATGCACGATGGAAATGGGATTCTTAAATGATTTTTAGAGGAAGTTCTGGAATATGGCCAATTAGGTAGAAACTTGGCCATTTCTTATCCGAATTTGATGAAATTGAGCATGCATGATGGAAATGGGATTCTTAAAAGATTTTTAGAGGAAGTTCTGGAATATGGCCAATTAGGAAGGAACTTGGCCATTTCTTATCCGAATTTGATGAAATTGAGCCTGTGCGATGGAAATGGGATTCTAAGATGATTTTTATATAGTCTTAAGGCTTTTAAATTGCAGTTAACACAAGAACTCAAGCCGGTCGATCACCAAAAATGTCGTATCTTCACTAATTGGGTTCTTCAAATGCATCAAAATGGTCCGGATTTTCATCGAAAAATCATCATCAGTGATCAGGACTATTTTTTACCTCGGAGGCTACGTTTATAAGCAGAACAGTCGCATTTGAAGTTTAGAAAATCCAAGAATGATTATTGAAAAGCCTCTCCATCCTCAACGTGTCACTGTTTGGTGCGGTTTTGGAATGGTGGTGTGATAGGACCTTACTTATTCGGAAATGAGGCTGGTACAACTGTTATGATTAATGATTTTTTATGGCCGGAATTGAAAGATATTGATGTGGACGACGTTTATTTTTAGCAAGACGGCGCTACGTGCCATACAAGCAACGAAACAATCGCAATTTTGCAAGAAAAGTTTCCTGACCGTGTTATTTCTCGAAGAGGTGATCACAATTGGCCACCGAGATCTTGTGATTTAACAACTTTAGACTTTTTTCTTTGGGGCGACGTGAAAGATAAGGTCTATGCCAATGCTCCACAATCGATTCAAGATTTCGAAGATTAGAAAGGGATTCGAAAAGGATATGGTGCTGCAAGCGTAGCCGTGGCGACCATTTGGCTATTATCGTTTTCAAATGTTAATGGCACATCTTCCTTTTTACAATGAAATAAACATTTATTGATTTCTCTTAAAAATACTCGTTTTTTTTAATATCAAAATGAAACCTCTTATTGGAAAACCCTATACATATTATAAAATAAAATTTACATTTCTGTCTCAAAATTATTACATTGAACTTTGGAATGTAAATATGGCCCATACAAGATCCACATCTGTCGATTCTTATCTGTGCTTATACCAAGTGAATTTATTACTCAGAAATAGTACCTTATAAATGCGATTTTAATAAAGCAATTCACAAATAATGTATCGATCAACATGTTGAAATTTCAATCAAATGATAATGACAATACATGTAACAATGTGTTTACAAGTGTAAGGATTATTTCATTCTGTTCGATTTATCATAGAGGTAAGACAGCTGTTGTTTTTCGATATTTTAAAATTAATATAAAACTCTCAAATATAGATATTCAACTTTAGTAAACAAAACTGAAGTTTATTAAACAAAAAAAAAATTTTATAAAAAAATGCGTCGGTTCGAAAGATTATTCGAGGATGAAAACGAAAGAAGAAATCGTGTAATGAAAGCCAGAACCAATTATTCTCTAGATTCGGGAGTGTTAGAAAATTTTCGTACAAATTGAGCACGTTTTATTAAAATTAGGAGCAAATTTGCGCCATGGAAGCGATCGAAACTATGCGTTGAGACCTCTACAGCAGATACTAACAACACTACATTGGTTAGGAAATGGCGCGCAATATCACGGGATTGGAAATATGCCCGGCATTAATAAATCAACTGTGGGTAGGATTATCGAGTAGCAGATACTATCATTGATAGCATGATGGCGGAAACCGTGTGTTGGCCTGAAAATATCCAGGATATCCCACTGAAGTTTCTTGAGATGGGTGGTTTCCCTCAGGTAGTTGGTTGCATCGATGGAACAATGATTAATATAGATGCACCTACGGTCAATGAAGAACACTTTGTGAATCGACATGGAGTACATTCATTGAATGTAATGGTAGTGTGTGGCCCAGACCGCAGCTTTTATGCAGTAAATTCAAATTTGCCCGGTAGTGTCCATGACTCTAGAGTATTGCGAAACACAAGGCTATCCAGTAATTTTGAGTCTGGGTTTCGTCCGTTCCCCGGTGCTGTGATTTTGGGTGACAGTGCTTACCCCCTTAAAGATTGGCTTATCCCACCATTGCGAAGAAGTCCGGACGATGCAATAGAGCAAAGATTTAATCGTGCTCATAAGCGGACGAGAAGAATAGTGGAAAATAGTTTTGGTTTGTATATGACGATTGCAATTTTTAAAGTTAACTTCATTTTGTTTGTTAAAAGGAATTCTGAAGGAAAAATTTCCTTGTTTAAATCATATGCGGGTGGATCCAACTGTTGCAGGCAAAATCGTGTTAGTATGCTGCATTCTTCACAATGTTGCGATTAAAATGCGCAGCAATGATTTGGTTGATTTTGAGCCGGACGACGACTATGACGACGATGGTGACAGTATGTTCTTCAGAGTTTAGTTAATTTTTTTAATTACATATTAGTTTTATTATTATTTGATTTTTAAAAATAATTATAGATAATATTAAAAATATGAACACATAGTGTATATCTATATAATATATATAACAATAAAGAATGAAATAATAGTACAATATACATATAATTATAATTTGGAAATACTGCAATTGGGAAGAGAACTAATTATCTAAAAGCTTATCATGACCTGCTTTAACCGCTAATAGTCACCGACACTACCACTATTTGCATTAAGCAAATTCTGAGTATAAATAGATAGTGGAATTTTCATTTCTCTTTCCAGTTTTAATATTTCCAATTGGTTTTTGTAAATTTCTGTTTTTAACAATTTTATTTTCGAAGAGTTAATTGTCTCTGCGGCTTCTGGTGCTTTACGTTTATTGGTTTTTGATTTTAACCGTTGATTAGGTGAGCCAATAGCTTCCGAAACACCGCCAGCTTCCTAATCGATTGATAAATAGCCAAGTTCCATCCGACTTGGCCATATTCCAGAACTTCATCTAAAAATCATTTTAGAATCCCATTTTCATTGTACCCGTCGATTTTCATCCTAATCGGTTGATAAATAGCCAAGTTCCATCCGACTTGGCCATATTCAAGAACTTCATCTAAAAATCATTTTAGCATCCCATTCTCATTGTACCCGTCGATTTTCATCCTAATCGGTTGATAAATAGCCAAGTTCCATCCGACTTGGCCATATTCAAGAACTTTATCTAAAAATCATTTTAGAATCCCATTTTCATTGTACCCGTCGATTTTCATCCTAATCGGTTGATAAATAGCCAAGTTCCATCCGACTTGGCCATATTCAAGAACTTCATCTAAAAATCATTTTAGAATCCCATTTTCATTGTACCCGTCGATTTTCATCCTAATCGGTTGATAAATAGCCAAGTTCCATCCGACTTGGCCATATTCAAGAACTTCATCTAAAAATCATTTTAGCATCCCATTTTCATTGTACCCGTCGATTTTCATCCTAATCGGTTGATAAATAGCCAAGTTCCATCCGACTTGGCCATATTCAAGAACTTTATCTAAAAATCATTTTAGAATCCCATTTTCATTGTACCTGTCAATTTGCATCCTAATCGGTTGATAAATAGCCAAGTTCCATCCTGCTTGGCCATATTCCAGAACTTCATCTAAAAATCATTTTAGAATCCCATTTTCATTGTACCTGTCGATTTTCATCCTAATCGGTTGATAAATAACCAAGTTCCATCCGACTTGGCCATATTCCAGAACTTCATCTAAAAATCATTTTAGAATCCCATTTTCATTGTACCTGTCGATTTTCATCCTAATCGGTTGATAAATATCCAAGTTCCATCCGACTTGGCCATATTCCAGAACTTCATCTAAAAATCATTTTAGAATCCCATTTTCATTGTACCTGTCGATTTTCATCCTAATCGGTTGATAAATAACCAAGTTCCATCCGACTTAGCCATATTCCAGAACTTCATCTAAAAATCATTTTAGAATCCCATTTTCATTGTACCTGTCGATTTTCATCCTAATCGGTTGATAAATAACCAAGTTCCATTATACTCAAGGATCATTACAACTTATCATAAAAATTTGATAATTTGTCATTTGATAAGTTATAGACATTCTGATGTGCAACGCTTATCACTTATCATTATCAAAATTTGATAAGTTTCTAAATTGATAAGTGAGTGAATTTTTTTTACTTTTGGTGAAACACTTATTACTTATCATAATCAAAAAAACTAACTTTTGATAATTTGATAAGTAATAAGTGATAAGTAGTTGGTGCAATAGGGCCCAGAACTTTTAATTTAAGAAAATTCTCAACAAAACTGATCCCGTATTTTAAAATCGTGTCCTATTTATAGATCCATAATACAATTAACCATCCCACCCGAAATATTGGAACGGAACCATAAAAAAAACAATTAATAATAATAAATTCCCCTTACAAGACGAGTTTTTATTTTTCGCGCGCTTTTTTTTTTTATTTTCCAAATTTTATTGTTTATGATAAATTGAATGATGTATGTATATCGTCAAAACAAAAATTCAGTGATCAACCAGGGGTATAAAACCAACAAAATTGGAACGCCGGTTGCACCGTCGGTCGTTACAAATTCTACACCGATAAAATTATGAAACTTCCTGAAAAAGGGCAAAAGATCATAGATGATAATGGCCAATATGTTCTAAAAAAAACTCATTTTGAATACAAGAAAAATTTAATCAAACATTTAAAAAAAATCTCTCTTATGCTTTTTCCCCAAACTATTTTTCAAAAATTACAATAAAATGCGAAAAAGCAAGATAAAGCAGCCAATTTTTTTTGTATGTGGAAGATAATACTTTCACCTACAACCTCTGATAAGTTTTACAATCGAACATGACAGAACAACACAACTTTTTGGTAATAACATATCGTATATTAAAGATTAACAAGAGATCAAAATCGACTACAATTACTGCTTTTTTGATATTTGATACTTTCAAAATTAATACATTACAATTTATTTTCATGTTTTATATACTTTCAGAAGTTGATTCCATTTTTTCCGATAAGAATTGATTGTGCTTTCGATTTTCTGTATTACTTTTAACGAGCGCGTTGTTTACCATTTCCGTAACAATGTTGACACTACTCGAATAAAGGTAGCATTGTGACGAATATTCCAGAGCAGATAGAAGAAAATGTAATCTTCTCTGAGTAATTTCTGAACGTTAGACATGTACTTTAGCCAACTCAATGGATAAAAACCCCATCTATGAACTTTTTCTTTTTGGACTTTTGGCCAGCTTTTTTCGATTTCGCCGCACTGTGCGTCGCCATATTTCGTGTCTCACTAAGAGGTAAGAGTTTATTTTGTTTTGCCATATACATTAAAACAAAACAGAACAAAAACAAAACAAGATCGTTCTTATTATAATGTTTATTAAATTATATGTTGTGATGGTGGTAGTGATAGTAGTTCGATATAGTAAAGCTGTGTTGTATAAAATTTAGTATCGAATTACCAATACCAATACACCCTCAAGAACAACCTTAGCCCATGACAGACTATGGTTTAATAAATCCGATTTAGTGAATTTTCGAAATTTGCCGTAGTTTGATTTTCAGTATTTATGCTTTATTTTCAGTTTAGTGACAAAAACGATGTAATCAGAGTGAATTAGTTTGACAAATATTATGAAAACAATAACAGTTTAATGCCCAGTTGCACAAAAAAAAAGGCAACACCCAGTTAACTAATATTTTCTCTTTTTCTTCTGTTATGAAAATGCGACTTGTTTCATAATATGAATTCAACGCCAGTTAATTTTGTTTTATTTTTACGTAGAAATATTTATCATTCAGTTAAATATTTAGTAAAACGAAATCTGGTAGTCAAATATTTAATTCTCCAGTTACAATGTTCAAATAAAAAAATAAAATAATCAGCTTGCATTGATTTTGTATTATGAAACAAATCGTATTTTCATATATGAAGAAAAAGATGAAGTATTTCTCAACTGGCTGTTGCCTCTTTATTTGTGCAACTGGGCATAAGTATTGTATACTAACCGTAACTTAAAACGAGTTTAGCTAAATCGGATTTAATAAATCGCAGTCTGTCAAGGGTATTATTACGCATTAACGCAAATCATTATTTATTTTAGCCCGTAAAGTGCGTCGTGGAAAATGTTGCATGAAAAGAAGCATGTGAAATTATCCCAGTTTTTCATCCCAGAAAAAATAAAAATGCTTATCAGGTAACACTACCCCATCCCATCAAAGTAATTTTCTGTACATATTAAAAATGTAAATAATAAATAAAATGATGTATATTATACATATTTTTTCATCCCATCCCAGCTTTTTTTTATAGTGTATTAAAAATAAAAAAATTTCAAAATAAAATTATAATTTTAAATTCTTTATTAGTTATCTCCTAAGAATTTAGAGGGCCGGAAATGATTCTTTGTGTTTTGAGTTGGTAATAGTAAGGACTACTTTTGATGAAGATCTAAGATCAGTCGTATGGGTAAAACTTCCACAATCGGCCAACTTCCAAATGGGTTCATATAAAATTATCATAATTTTAAAACTTTATTGGCTATCTCCTAAGAACGTAGTGGGCCGGAAATAATTCTTTGTGTTTTGAGTTGGTAATAGTAAGGACTACCTTTAATGAATATCTTAGATCAGCCTTATGGGTAAAACTTCCACAATCGGCCAACTTCCAAATGGGCTCATATAAAATTATCATAATTTTAAATTCTTTATGGGCTATCTCCTAAGAACTTAGTGGGCCGGAAATGATTCTTTATGTTTTGAGTTCGTAATAGTAAGGACTACCTTTGATGAAGATCTTAGATCAGCTGTATGGGTAAAACTTCCACAATCGGCCAACTTCCAAATGGGTTCATATAAAATTATCATAATTTTAAATTCTTTATGGGCTATCTCCTAAGAACTTAGTGGGCCGGAAATGATTCTTTATGTTTTGAGTTGGTAATAGTAAGGACTTCCTTTGATGAAGATCTTAGATCAGCCGTATGGGTAAAACTTCCACAATCGGCCAACTTCCAAATGGGTTCATATAAAATTATCATAATTTTAAATTCTTTATGGGCTATCTCCTAAGAACTTAGTGGGCTGGAAATGATTCTTTATGTTTTGAGTTCATAATAGTAAGGACTACCTTTGATGAAGATCTTAGATCAGCCGTATGGGTAAAACTTCCACAATCGGCCAACTTCCAAATGGGTTCATATAAAATTATCATAATTTTAAAACTTTATTGGCTATCTCCTAAGAACGTAGTGGGCCGGAAATAATTCTTTATGTTTTGAGTTTGTAATAGTAAGGACTTCCTTTGATGAAGATCTTAGATCAGGCGTATGGGTAAAACTTCCACAATCGGCCAACTTCCAAATGGGTTCATATATAATTATCATAATTTTAAATTCTTTATGGGCTATCTCCTAAGAACGTAGTGGGCCGGAAATAATTCTTTATGTTTTGAGTTGGTAATAGTAAGGACTTCCTTTGATGAAGATCTTAGATCAGCCGTATGGGTAAAACTTCCACAATCGGCCAACTTCCAAATGGGTTCATATAAAATTATCATAATTTTAAATTCTTTATGGGCTATCTCCTAAGAACTTAGTGGGCCGGAAATGATTCTTTATGTTTTGAGTTGGTAATAGTAAGGACTTCCTTTGATGAAGATCTTAGATCAGCCGTATGGGTAAAACTTCCACAATCGGCCAACTTCCAAATGGGTTCATATAAAATTATCATAATTTAAATTTCGGTGTTTATCATTTTATTCATTTCGCCTTGCACATGATTTCTCGGTTTGACAAACTCAACCAGTTCTTCAATTTTCGTCCCCCAGCCTGGTTAGAATTATCTTTTTGCTTTTCGCGTGTGACATTTCCAATTCTGTAAGTGATGCGTACGATGAAAATGAAGACCCAGAATATGTTTTTGAAGGAAATTATGATACCAACAGTTCTGAAAACAGTGATGGTACTTCAGGAGAAATAAAGAAAAGGAAAATATCTAAACGGCGAGACATAAAACTAAGGAAAACAGAAAGAAATTCTGGAGAAACCTATACGACATTAAAACGCCGGAAACGTGAAAAGAGAAAATCGGAAAAGCTTAAAATTTGTAAAAACAAATGTGCCGAGAGAGTGTCAGATGATTTGCGATTGCAATGTTTTAATGAATATTGGTCGTTACATAAATACACAGGGAGATTAGGGTTCTTATCTAAATGTTTAAACGTTCTAAGGAAATAGAGGATAACTAATTTAAAAAATCGAAAACGAGAACGAAATATTAGTATAAAATACTTTTTAATTAATAGGGCCACTCTCGAAGAAAAAAAAGCGTTTCGTTATCCAAATACAGTGAAATTTTTAAAAAGTTTGACTTAAAATTGAAGCATCTGCAGTTAGACACTTGTCAAAAGTGTGATAAGTTCACGTTGCATATCAAACTGGCGGATGAAGAGAATAAAATTATTACCAGAAAGAGAGAGATTATCATCAAGAGAAAGCCGAACTGGCTTATGCAAATAAAAGGATCGATAAATGTGATCAAAATAAAATGTGCTCGCTATGGACCTTCAACGGTGCCTTCCCGCTCCTTATTTAAAAAATAATATTGCATTTTACAAGCGAAGCTTGTGGACTTTTAATGTTACCATCAGGAATTGCGATGACAACTCTACTAATTGCTTCGTTTGGCATGAAAGGATAAGTGATCGAGGTGCTAATGAAATCAGTTCATGTTTATACAAATATCTAATATCGGCAAACCATTTAAAGCAGCATGTCGCTATTTATAGTGATACATGTGCTGGACAAAACAGAAATAATATTTTATGCAGTATGTTTCAATATTTATTGGAACAAACAGATCATACAATTCTTACCATTGAACATAAATTTCTTGAGCCAGGTCATACGCATTTAGAGTGTTACTCTGATCACAAAACAATTGAGAATAAAAAAAGGAGGTCAATTATGGAAATATTCCATCCCCACGATTGGGCTCAGTTAATGAGAATATGTGGGAGGAATAAGAAATTTAAAATCACAGAAATGAACAATCAGGATTTCTATGACTTTGCAAAACCATAGACAATCATAATAGATCTCTCATTTGACTAAAAATAGAAAATAAAAACAAAAATTTTCCATTGAAATATTATCGGTGTATTGCATATACGTATTATATTTGCAACGCATTCTAAAATCATTGCCTTATAAAATACACAACACAACGATACATTGGAATTATCAGAAGTTTTTGTTTTTTTCCTTTAGCTACTATGAAATGAGAAATCTAGTATGAATGTCTATGGCAAAACTATTGAAAACCAAATATAAAAAACGGTAGGTCACAGTGGTGTTCTCCCTTAAGTCAAAACTGATTTTAGCTCACAATTGACACTTTATTTCAATTATTTAAATATTACTCCAATCCCGATGTGTCAATCTTTAATGAAAAATATGCAAGCTAGATGAAATTATTAAGAGATATCTCTTTTTTGTAACTTTTGTCCCATCGTTAAAAGAATATTAAACTAATCTCCTAAAAAATTAGCAAATTTGAAATAAGTCACTTTTTCTTGAGAGTAAAGATTTGTTTAAAAATACATATATGTGAAAAAGTTTATATCTGCACTTATCAAGTTTATGCAAAATAACATTTTGACTAACAAATCAGATATCTTAGTATTATTGAAATATAGCTTCATTTTTGTTTGTTATTCGGTTTCAATTAGTAAAGTATACGTAAAATTGGTATTACAATTCAATATAATTAATAGCTTTAATAATAACTTTAAATGCGATTTCCCAACATTTTGTTTTTTGCAGATATGTATGTATGTATGTATATACCAGAGATGTGTTGCGAAAAATAGCTGTCAACGATATCTGGGCAGTAGCGTCGCGTTGCTATTTTTGAACACATTTTCTCTGACGTTCATAATTTTCCTCCTAACTAATTAATGTAATTGCACTTAACTACACTTTGGGATTTGCACATTAAATTCACTATACTTTAATAAGTGCATGCATATATCCATCTGCATATATACATTATACACACACACATAAGCCACTTTCACCGCACTTAATTGAAAATTATTTAGATAAGATTAAATTGAAACTAAAATTGACATGCAATTGTACTGAATATTTAAATTTTCGAAGAGGACGACAAAAACACGTCTTTCCTCTACGAGCATCAACGACCGACCAATATGCAGTTGATAATTAATCATAGTACACATAATTAAACACACAGAAATTAAAAGTCATGAGATTTACAATCTGTCTTCGAGTTTATCATCCCTCAATAAGTTCGATAAACACATTTTGTTGATAGCAAGTGTCGTAGCGCACATATCTTAAGAGAATAATGAACAGCGACATATAAGGGTAGCGTAAACCATTATGTCCAAGAACTTGTTAAACAAAGGGTCAGGGCACAAAAAATGATTTCGATTGAACAATTCACGTTTGATATAAGTCGTCTCTTTAAATGCAAGATAATTAAGAGAAAACGTGAAAAATTTATCGAGTTTTATTTATTTGGTGTGAAAGTTGCCAAAAAGTAGAGTAAAGAAATAACTAAATTTAACTTTAAAGTCAATTATCACAGAAATTCTAAAACACCGAAAATTCTACCTTTTAGCAATGGTATTAATTTGCATTAGGTGAATTTCCTTAAATTACATCAAGATAGTTCGTGTGTAGCTCCACAAAAAATCAGAACACATGAAAAAATGTATAAAACTAAAGCTTAAAACGATCAAATAGCTTTCCCAAATTTTCGTTCAAAACAAATGAAGTGTTGAATTGAGATTCACAATTTTTATCAATTTATAAACGTAGCTGATCCGAGCGTATCGATTGGATTTTTCCTAAAGACAAAAAAGAACAGATATTTCCGCTCTCGTTTCCGTAATGTGTTTTCGGTGATTTTATTCAAATCCAAATGTAACAGGTATATTTATATTTAAAGATTTTTTTTTTTTTTGCTTTACGGATAATTTCATTTGATTTTCCCCCCATTTCCCTCGTTTACAGAAAAAAATTCCTTTGAATTCGAAAATAATAAAAAAATGTTGTGCTTTGATTAAGTTTTATGTATTTATTATAATTTTCCGTTTTGTTATACGGATTAAAACCAGTAAAAATAAGAAGTTAGAAGATGACATGGCACGCAGGTGGAGGAGGAAGAAAAACGAGAGAAATCCCAAATAAAAACATCACGTACAAATAAATTACCACAAATAACAACAACAGCAGCAAAACAATTGAGGAAAATAAAGTTTTATCTCTTTTACGTTGTTGTTGCAACTAAATATAAAAATGAAGACTTCTTCTTCATCGTTTGAGTTGGAAAAAATAAAAGTTTAACAATTTTTTTTTGATGCTTGCGAATGTTTTTCTTGCTGGTTAGGAAAATATTTTATTCTATCGTTTCGCACCCAACATAAATAAGTAAACAAAGTAGCAAATTTAGTTATTTTTAGAAAGCTTTCAGTTTATAGAAAGATGCTATTGTAAACTTGTAGTGAGGATGCAGATAATTAATAAAAAAATTAAACCTATGCGACTCCTCGAACGACAATATTCCATTTAATCGTCCCTTGTACGTCGCCAAATCAACTATTTACAGTTTACTAGAATATTTCGTTTTCTTTAGCAGAGAAAGTCCATAAATAATGTTACTAAATTTATTAAATTAGGAGATCCTTTCAATAAACGTCACAATTGATCACGAAAATATAAATCTCTTAACTCCAAGCCGCCGAATCACAGACTAAGACTTGTTGAATAGCAATCAACATTGTTACATGACCTTTCATCTTCGACTTTTAAGAAGAAGCTCCAGTAATTTCCATATTATACATCTGTGGTATTGTTGATAATCCTTAAGAGTTTAAATTAGCCCATTTAGATAGAATCCACAATGTTCAAAATTTATTTTCTAAAGTTTGTGTCGTTTATTCATATGACAACACTATGTGAGTATCATGGGAACTGGTAAATAATTCTTTACTCAGTGCTTTAGTCTGATGCATCGTTTTATACAATTAGAATTACAAACAAATAAAATGCAACCAACACAAAATCAGAATTAATGTGAATTATCTTTTGTGACCGATAATGACGCGTAATTATTACAAATGCAACTTGGTTTGAATTCATGTACGAGGCTTAATACCATAGTTAAGGGTAAAACACACAACGCGCGACGCTACATATTCCAAGCAATCCACATAATAGTTGCCAGCATCTATGCTCACCAAGCGACGCGATTTTCCTCTTTGTTTTCATTATAAATGGGGGGTAAACCAAAATTTCAATATGATGACGCGCGTCACGGAATTGACGTATTTACGAAAATTATTTGATTAAAGCAATGTCACTTCATAAATATAAATGTAATGTTCAAACTTTAAATTATTTTGGTATATTCCAAATTCTCCTCTTCTTATAAATGTAATGTTTTAAAAACTGTGAAAAACAAACCAAGTTGAACGAAAATTTGTGGATTGACAAAAAAATTAAATCAACCAATTATTAATTGTTGAATAATGGAATTAACAATCTAGTTGTATTTGGTTTTATGTCTCTAGTATTCATTCGGGTTTTTGTTTTATAATTGAAAATACATTAATAAATATAAGGCAGCGTGCTTTACTCTGTTATAACTTTTATCAGGTTATGGGCCCAGTCGCGATATATATTGAATAAATATGGCAGACGAAATTCGTTTTCGATTTGGTCAGTTCGACGGAAATAATTTCAATAATTGGAAATATCGAATTAAGGTATTGTTGGAGGAAAAAGAATTATTGGTTTATGTAGAAAACAACATTGAACTAATAATCGCAGATAAACCAGATGAAAGCGAAACTCATACTAAAAATGAGCGAAAGTGCAAATCAATTTTGATCCAGTATATTGCCGATAGTCACTTAGAATATGTTAAGGACAAAAATCGAGCGAAAGAAATTTTTGACGCTTTGGTAGCCATTTTCGAACGTAAAAGTGTGGCTGGACAATTATATTTGCGAAGGAAGTTGATGACAATGAAATACAGTGAAAATGATGAAATGGAAAATCACTTTCTGGTTTTCGATAAAACAGTGCGGGAGTTAAAATCAACGGGTGCTTCGATAGAAGACATTGACGTCGTATGCTACTTGTTGTTAACATTGCCTAGTTCGTATGATTCTTTGGTGACAGCTTTAGAAACAATGGATCAAAATCATTTAAATATTGAATTTGTTAAAAGTCGGTTGTTAGATAAATTCAACAAGAGGAAGAATTTTGAAAAGAGTACAGAAGTGAAAGAAGAGAATAGTGTGGCAATGAACGCAATGAAATTCCGATATAAATGCTTTAAATGTGGAAAGATTGGTCACAAGAAATCAGAATGCACCGTCAACATAAAACCAATTAATAATAGAACGCACATTTCGTCAACTGTTACGAATGATGAAATTTCATTTTGTGCGACAACGATAGAAGAAAATAAGATTGGAAACAGTGTCCGTAGCGGTGAAAATAATGTTATGTGCAGTGCGAATATGGCAAATAGTAATATTATCAGGTGGTGTATGGATTCTGGTGCAACAGATCATATGATAAATGATGCAAGTGTTTTTGATGATCATCATGAGTTGATTGATCCAATTAAAATCGCTATTGCAAAGAACGGTGTAATATTAACTGCATTAAAAGTCGGTAATGTTACTGGAACTGTAATTGCAAATGGATTAGAAACGTCATGTATAATTAAAGATGTATTGTTCGTAAAGGATCTAAAATGTAATCTGTTGTCAATCAGAAAATTGGAAGATAACGGAATGAAGATTGTATTTGCAAATAGTCAAGTGTGCGTGTATTGTCAAGGAAAACTCATTGCGATCGGAAAAAGAATAAACAATATTATACGAGTTGGAATTTAGAGTCAAATTCCAAAAGTATGCTGGAATTTGTGATTTTGAAGAAAATATGGACATTTGGCATCGAAGAATGGGACATCTGAACGCACACGATCTGGTAAAGCTCGTAAATGGAAATATGGTGGATGGAATCAAAGAGATTCAAAATAAGAAATTAAATTTTTGTGAACCCTGTCTTCATGGAAAACAAACAAGAAAACCTTTCTCACAAATAATGGAAAATCGTTCAAGTAGGCCATTGCAGTTGGTACATAGCGATGTGTGTGGACCATTAAATCCAGAATCATGGTCTAAAGAAAAATATTTCGTATCATTTATAGATGATTACACTCACTTTGTTGCGATATACATAATAAAAAATAAAAGTGAAGTATTTGATATGTTTCAAAAATACGCTGCAATGAGTACGGCGCATTTTGGCGGTGGAACAAAAATTTCGAAACTTAGGGTGGACAACGGTGGTGAATACTCATCAGAAAAATTTAAAGAATATTGTTCACAGTTGGGAATTCAAATCGAGTATACAGTGCCGCATACACCGGAACTGAATGGTGTTGCAGAGAGATTAAACAGGACAATTATAGAAAAGGCAAGGACAATGATATGCGATGCAAAATTGGATAAGAAATTTTGGAGCGAGGCCGTCTTAACTTCTGCATATTTACTTAATAGAAGCCCGACGCGCGCGCTGAAAGGTGATCGTGATTGTTGCACACCGGCCGAATTATGGTATGGAAAAAAACCAAACTTATCAAAAATAAAAATGTTTGGTTGTGTGGGTTACGCCCATATTCCGAAGCAGTGTAGGAGAAAATTGGATGAAAAATCAACTCGCAATATTATGATGGGATATGCAATCAACGGATATAGACTGTGGAATCCAATTCAAAAGAAAATTATTACGGCTAGGGACGTTGTGTTTAGGGAAGATATACAGTGTATAGTTGACAATTGGGAAACCGAGGATGAAGATTCCGAGAAAGGGAATGAATCGGATAATAATGACTCATCAAATGAAAAATTGTGCAATGAATCAAATGATGTCGAGGAAGATGATGGTGAATTGAAAACAAATGTGGAAGTGCGTAGAGGTTCGAGAATTCGGAGACAACCCGAATGGGTTCAAAACTACGATATGTCATCAAATCTAAGCTTTGCTTTAAACGCAGAAAGTTATGTAGCAAATGATCCGAAAACATTGGAGGAGGCAAAAGCACGTAGCGATTGGCCCCAATGGCAAAATGCAATTTACGAAGAACTAGCATCATTGAAGAAGAACAATGCCTGGACATTGACAGAACTACCAAGTGATCGACGCGCAATACAATGCAAATGGGTATTCAAAATAAAAACCAATGAAAATGGTGGTATTGATAAATATAAAGTTAGACTTGTGGCAAAGGGGTTTTCACAGAAAATTGGTTTCGATTACAATGAAACCTATGCCCCAGTTGCTAAGTTGAGTACGTTACGTGTTTTGCTTGCAGTTGCGAATCAGGAAGAATTATTGATTCATCAAATGGATGTAAAAACGGCTTTCTTAAATGGAAATCTGAAAGAGGAAATATTTATGAATCAACCGGAGGGTTATTCGGATGGGGGACGGGTATGTAGATTGAACAAAGCTTTGTATGGATTGAAGCAAGCGTCGCGAATTTGGAACGAACGTTTCCATGATTTCATTGTCAGATTGGGGTTTCGGCGAACGAACTCGGATTCGTGTTTATATGAAAAATCGTCACATGAAACAAAATTCTTTTTATTGTTGTACGTGGATGATCTCATTCTAATTTGTAACAGTGCAAATGAAATTAATCTGGTGAAGGAGAAATTATCAAACGAGTTTGAAATGACCAACATGAATGAACTGAAATATTTTCTGGGATTCAATGTAGAACGTGATGAGAAAAATGGAATTATGAAGTTGAGTCAAAAGCATTATCTGCTCAATGTGCTAAGAAAGTTTAGCATGGAAGATTGCAAGCAAATTTCAACACCTATGGAAGTGAATCTCAATCTAAAAAGAGATGGTGCTCAACTTACAACGAAACCATACAGAGAGTTAATTGGGTGTCTTAACTATGTTGAAATGACTACGAGACCAGATTTGGCAGCGTCTGTTGGATATTTCAGTCGATTTCAAAATTGTGCTACAGATGAACATTTCATGTATTTAAAAAGAATATTAAAATATATCAAAGGGACAATCGATGCTGAATTAGTGTATGTAAGAAAACCAAATGTTAAAGTGCTTCAAGGTTTTGCGGATGCGGATTGGGCAGGTGATAGTCATGATCGAAAGTCGACGAGCGGATTCGTTTTCAAAGTGTTTGATTCAACGGTGTCATGGTCTTCAAGGAAGCAAATAACGGTTAGTTTATCATCGACAGAGGCAGAATATGTGGCATTGAGTCAAGCGGCATGTGAGGCTGTGTGGTTACGTCTTTTATTAACGGAATTGGGTTATCGTAATTTTGATCCGATCACCATTTTTGAAGACAATCAGTCATGTATAAAAATTGCTGAAGAGCCGAGAGATCATAAGCGTATGAAGCACATAGATGTTAAACATAACTTCATTCGAGAAGTAATTGGAGATGGAAAAATTGTTGTAAAATATATTCCATCAAGTCAACAGGTAGCCGATATCATGACGAAGAGTTTGAATTGCAAATAATTTATCGTCTTAAGAAAAGAGTTAGGATTGTTAGATTGAGGAGGGCTGTTGAATAATGGAATTAACAATCTAGTTGTATTTGGTTTTATGTCTCTAGTATTCATTCGGGTTTTTGTTTTATAATTGAAAATACATTAATAAATATAAGGCAGCGTGCTTTACTCTGTAATAACTTTTATCATTAATATTGTATTTTGATTTCATTATGTAAAATAGTGCGTACATTTTCTGAATTTATATGCTGTATAACCTATGCAATCCTAGAAAAATGTATAGTCGCAACGATCAAACCGAAACATTTTTAGGTTTGCGAGTTATGGGACTTCGATGAATCGTCAATATTTAAAAATAAATTATAACTAGTAAGTTTTTATTTTTGTGAGACATTTTATTGATTTTGACATTTCTGTGACATTTTATTGACCTTTCGTGAGATTTTATTGATTGAAATTTCAACGATATAGTGATCGACACATTTTTAATTTTTTAAAAAACACTTGTAAAACATTTCGCAAAATTACAAAAGGTTTAAAAAATCACTCGATCGATTTCGGCTTGTTAGGCCATCATCAGGACTTCAGGAGTATCTACTAAACTGTAAAAATAAAAATGTAGTTATATACCATATATAGTTGGAAAAAGCAAAAAGTGAAACAAAAATATACAAATAAAAAATGTGGGAGTGGTAAACAATAAAAATGGTGAGAGCAATAAACATTAAAAATTAAAAGTGGATGAGTTAAACACAGGTATATTATTATTGAGTATTGATTAGTCAACGGCCGAATAACAAAATTCCAGATGTTGTTTTTTTATTATAACCCGACGTATTAGTCATTTTATGGGATGGTATGAGTATGGGAATAAAATTATAGGTTTATAGAAAACCCACGTATACAGACGCCATTATACCTAACTCTTCAAACCATCATATTAAAATGTCAGCTTTCCATTCATTCTTAGGTAGATTAATAAACATACCTTTGACCAAATCCAATTAAAACAAAGAGCTTAATATAATTTTAGAAATAGCAGCGAATAACGGTTATGCAGCTAAGACTATATTAAAGCTATTAAACAGAAAACTGGAACATAAAGCTTTAGCTAACATTTATCCACCTGATAGCCCAATGCCGAAAAATTGGCGCCGCTTAGGGTATATAGGAAAACTAGCCAACGGATTAGTAACATCGTGACATAATATACAGATATTAGCTTTGCCTTTTATAACAATACTATTTACACAATTAAGAAAATGATTTTTAACAACAAACCAAAAATTGATCGCCTTTCCAAGTCTGGCGTTTGTAAGATCAATTGCAATGATTGTAGTTCCTCTTATATCGGACAGACTGGGCGCAATTTTGAAGTTAGAGTTAAAGAACACTTATCTGGTAGCCATGAATCATCCCTTTATAAGCATTTGACGTTAGAAAATCACACATCCAGTTTAAACAATTTAGAAATATTTCATGTACAACCAAAAAGCAGACGTTTAGGCAACTTAGATTCTTACGAAATCCGAAAAGCTATATTTCTTTACCAAGATATCCTCAACGAACAGACATAAATCGGTTTCTCACCAATTACCGACCCCGCACTGTTTTATTCCCACACTCATACCATCCCATAAAATGACTAATACGTCGGGTTATAATAAAATAAAGAAAAAAACAACATCTGGAATTTTGTTATTCGGCCGTTGACTAATCAATAATCATATACCTGTGTTTAACTCACCCCCTTTTAATTTTTAATGTTTATTGCTCTCACCATTTTTATTGTTTACCACTCCCACATTTTTTATTTGTATATTTTTGTTTCACTTTTAGCTTTTTCCAACTATATATACCATATTTATATAACTACATTATTACTTTTACAGTTTAGTAGATACTCCTGATGATGGCCGAACAAGCCGAAATCGATCGAGCGATTTTTTAAACCTTTTGTAATTTTGCGAAATATTTAACAAGTGTTTTTAAAAAATTTAGAAATGTGTGAAATCAAAGATGTGTGTTCTGCATTTTGGGTGTTGTTGGATTTACACCTGCAACCAAAAAACGTGCCTTATTGTTAGCAAGTTTTGCACCATAATCACTAAACCAAAGATAATAATGGAGGGGCAATTGTGGAATTATTCAGTTGGTTGATCTTAAAAATATATGTCTTTTTGGTCAAGGAGCAGAAAAATGGTATAAAAACCTCACCAAAATTTGAATGAGGGGGATTTTTTGTTTTGATTTCGATCTTGGTACAAGTCTGTTGTTTGTTTGTTGATTAATTAATTTCGTTGTTTTTGTTTTTCTTGGTTTGTCTTTTAACGGTGTTCTTTTTTTTTTTTGGAATAATTATTTTGAACGGCTAATCGTGTAATTGAGTCGTGTTTTAGAAAATAAATAAAAATCATTTTATATATAAAAGAAAGTAAAAATCAAAATTTTTTTTTGCGTTGATTTAACGGACATTAAGGAGACATAGCAGCAACAGCTAAATATAGCTAGCAAAAATGACAACCTGCTAACCCTGAGGACCGACTGGTCGGATGTCTTCTGGCCGCCTCGCAAGGGGCAACAAGGGAAGACATGGTGTTAATCACCATACCCGCTTTTCTGCCAACAACGTCCACCAGTCGAAAAAAAAAATCTTAATATTAACTAACAAATTAACACATAATTCGACCAAGGCATTAACTATCACTGCCAAAGGTCGATCTTCTATTAATAAAGCGAAGAGTAGCCTTATGTTACTCTAAGCTAATTAATGTTGTTTTCACCAATTCCTGCCTAAGTGCAATTGGCAGCTGACGATTTGGGGTGCCTTAGCCCCAACATAATCCAGATCAGTTCATACTAACTTCGACCAATTATTACGGCTAACTAGATCATACTTGTGAGTATCATTACCCACACCATTTCCTCTACCTGATCGAGCTGCAAGAATCATCCCGCCGGTACTCAATTAAACGAGTATATATATTTATATTCGATGTAACTAGTGGAATCTGGCTTGCAGTTGAATACCACTTATTTCAAAGTGGCACTTAAACAGCTTTGACTTTCAGCCAAAAATTTCGCCAGTTACAATCCTTATCGTATAATTTTTATGTTTGGTAAAACATTTAGGGGCTAGTTTTGGGTTCATGTCACACGCTGCGTTATAATGTTATGCTAAATGCTGCGTTAAAATGTCATATAAAATGTTATCTCAAGAACCACTACACCGATTTTGATAAAAATTTCTATGGGTGTTCTATGGGTCGTGAGGAGTGTTTTTGTATAGTTTTTTTTGCCCGATAGGTAGCGCAAGTTTTTTTTATATGTCACGCTTAGTGTGGCATTTTACTATAATTTTTCGTATTTAGATTTTTAAATGATGTTACTTGTGCCACCTCTTCCTCTAATATCACATTTGGTTACGACAAAATAAATCCCCTTCCCCAAACCGTCAAATCACAGATCCACAATTTTTAGAACTGCGATGTGTTGAACAGCAATTAATGCCGCATTCGCGCTAAGTCTCATTTTCGTCTTTTAACAAATAACTCAAGTAATCAAATATAAAGGGCTGAAACCTCACGAGGTGGTCAGAACTTCGGTCTTTGGTGTTTTCAATGGGGATAGCATTCACCTGTCACCTATGTCATAAAGTTGGTGTAACAGTTTTGGCAGTACTGATTTCTATTTTAACCAACATATATTTACTTATACAACAACAGCCAAACAGGCCAAAAGCTTCAGAAACAGGGGTACAAACATCAAATATAATACGTAAAATCGTATTCTAGAACTCGAAAGTAGTATACAAAATTATACTGATATATCCCACCGTGTAACTGACTATATTCCAGAACTTTAACCAAAAATCATTTTAGAATTCCATTTACAATGCACAAGTCAAATTTCATAATAATCGGGTAAGGAATAACCAAGTTCCATCCTACTTGGCCATATTCCAGAGCTTTATCCAAAAATTATTTTAGAATTCCATTCCCAACCCATATGTCAAATTTAATGATACCCGGGTAAGGAATATCCAAGTTCCATCCCACTTGGCCATATTCCAGAATTTCATCCAAAACTCATTTTAGAATCCCATTTCTTATACACATATCGAATTTCATCACAATCGGTTGAGAAATGGGCCAATTCCACCATACTTGGCCATATTCCAGAACTTCATACAAAAATCATTTTAGAATCCCATTTCCAATACATATGCCGAATTTCATCTTAATCGGTTGAGAAATGGGCAAGTTCCATCATACTTGGCCATATTCCAGAACTTCATCCAAAAGTCATTTTAGCATCCCATTTTCAATACACATGTCGAATTTCATCATAATCGGTTGAGAAATGGGCAAGTTCCATCATACTTGGTCATATTGCAAAACTTCATCCAAAACAATTTTAGAATCCCATTTTCAACGCAGATGTGATGAGAAATAATTATGTTTCATCATACTCGGTCATATTCCAGAACTTCATCCAAAAATCATTTTAGATTCCCGTTTCAAACCCACATGCCAAATTTCATAATAATCGGTTGATAAATAGGCAAGTTCCATCATATAAAAAATTTGTTAACTACTCACTTCATCCTAATGCAACCCCAACTCAACTCCAACTCAACTTCAACTCAACCCGCAAATTCACTCTTAATTTAACCTTCAAATCAATTCCAAATTCAATGCCCAATTCAATAATCAAATCAGCATATCATAAATATTTATAAAACCAGGTATTTTTGTTCAATTCGTATGGCAGGTACCCCAGACTCTTGACGTATAATCTCCCAAAGCTTTTCAAATCTCCGCCTTGACCATAGAAACAGATTGGCGAAAAAAAATTCCAAATCGGACAAGCCGTTCTCGAGATACCATGGGTCCAGACATCTAGGCATCCAGACATCCAGACCTCCAGACAGACGGACATTTTTTTTTTGCTTTTTCGAACTCAGGGACTTTAAAAACGTCGAGAAAAGTGGTTTTGGACCAACCAAATTTTTCATCATTTTTGACAGGATTTCAATACTTTGGTCTTTCTAGACCGAAGTAAAAAACGTCTGAAATTATGCACATAATCCAGTCTTTCTCTGTAGTGGAATAGAAAATTGGATGAAATTATTAATTCTCTTTGTATCTGGTTTTAGTTTTAAGTTTAATTTTATTTTACTTCGGTCTAAAAAGACCTAAGTATTGAAATCCTGTCAAAAATGACGAAAAATCTGGTTGGTCCAAAACCACTTTTCTCGATGTTTTGAAAGTCCCTGAGTCTAAAAAAGCAAAAAACAAAAATATCGTCCGTCTGTCTAGATGTCTGTACCAGAGGTATCTCGAGAACGGCTTGTCCGATTTTGAATTTTTTCTCGCCAATCTGTTTCTATGGTCAAAGCGGAGATTTGAAAAGCTTTTGGAGACTGTACGTCAAGAGGGTGGGGTACCTGCCATACGAATTGACCCAACATACCTGGTTTTATAAATATTTACGATATTTTAATGCTGGTTTGATTATTGAATTGGGCATTGAATTTGAAATTGATTTGAAGATTAAGTTAAGGGTGAATTTGCGGGTTGAGTTAAAGTTGAGTTGGAGTTGAGTTGGGGTTACATTAGGATGTAGTGAGTAGTTAACAAATTGTTTATATGATGTGGAACTTGCCTATTTATCAACCGATTATTATGAAATTTGCATGTGTGTTGGAAATGGGAATCTAAAATGATTTTTGGATACAGTTCTGGAATCTCGCCAAGAATGATGGAACTTGCCTATTTTTCAATCGATTATGATGAAATTCGGCATGTGCGTTGGAAATGGGATTCTAAAATGATTTTTGGATAAAGTTCTGGAATATGGTCAGTTACACGGTTAGAAATATCAGTATAATTTTGTATACTACTTTCGGTATATAAATTGTAGAATACGATTTTTTATGTTAAATTAGATCCTGATCACCTCGAGAGGTTTCAGTCCTTTATATTTTGTAGTTGTAGTTCTATTTTTTTGTATGTATTTTGTCTTTACTTCAACAAAGAGCTATATGGCGCCATAATCGCTGTTCATCAAAGTGAAAAATCAAGAGAGAAAATCGGTCGCATTTATAACGTTAATATTTTTTTTTTCAAACTTTAATTGAATATTTTTAGAGAAAATTACTGTATGCCGTTGGGTAAATACTCATGTCCTCACAAATTCAATTAAGAGGCGGCCCAACCCTGTGGCTCCTCAACAATTATCCCATTCCGGCCAAAACATAATTGTAAATATAATCCAGCACACACCCATTTAGCACAGCAACAGACGTTGCGCTAAATTACAAAATTAATAATAAAACCGTTAGCAGGATCTGGAAAAAAAATCTGATTATAAACCGGCAGTGAAAGTGATACTAGCCGGTGAGCACAGGTTATTTAGGTCGGCGTTTGCGGCGACTAATCAAAGATTTTAACAATGTTTTATTCTCAGACGAAAAAATATTTCAGTTGGACCTTGACCAAAAGTTAGATTTAAACTGAGCTCTAGAGCGGGAATTTTACCAAAAACATACATTGAGGTACGAGTACATACCTATACAGTGTGAGGAAAAAGTATGGAAACCCCTAAAAATCTCGCGGAGTTCGGTCAAAAAAAAAATTAGCAAGGTTTATTCTTAGGTAATTTTCAACAAGGAATTTAATGGTGAGCTTGGTTGTGACCTTGACCTTCATCTTGAAGGTGATATTGAGGTCAAGGTTATTTTTTTTGTAGGGAAACTCCTTTTTTTGACATCGGATTTGAAAAGAGCGATCAATTGTACGTCCGAATATGCATTTTCAATGACCTTCCAAGGTCATCTGAAGGAATATATTTTGCTACGAAAATTAAAAAAAATAAAAATTAATAAATTAATTCTTTATTTTTAAAATTTATATTTTTTTTATAATTTTCATAGCAACACAAGTATTATTACAATGTTCTGTTATTTATGATTTTTTAAATTTTTTTTAAATTTTCAAAGCAAATCATAAACTTTACAATTAAAATATATTCCTTCAGGTGACCTTGAGATGTCATGGAAAATACATATTCGGACGTACAATAGATCGCTCTTTTCGAATCCGATGTCAAAAACTGGGGTTTCCCTATAAAAAAATTACCTTGACCTCAAAATGACCTTTAAGATGAAGGTCAAGGTCACAACCAAGCTTACCATTGAATTCCTTGTTGAAAATTACCCAAGACTAAACCTTGCTTATTTTTTATTTTGACATACTCCGCGAGATTTCTAGGGGTTTCCATACTTTGTAAATACAATGTAAATTCCTACAGATGATCTTGCGAGGTCATGGAAAATACATACTCGGACATAAAATTGATCGCTCTTTTCGATTCTGTCATCAAAAATAGAGGTTCTAATTAAAAAAAATTACTTTCACCTCCAAATGACCTTGAAGATGAAGGTCAAGGTCACAACCAAGCTCACCATTAAATACCTTGCTCAGTTTTTTTTGACCGAACTCCGCGAGATTTTTAGGGGTTTCCATACTTTTTCCTCACCCTTTATGTACAAACCTTGTACAGACACGACATACAATTTTCATGTTTAAATATTATTTAAAACTCACTAACACACTGGTATAAGTCAATATACATTTGTTTTGCAATATCTGTCGTATGAGAGGATTGAGTGGCTTCTATAAAAACTCATTTTGGTTTGTTTAATTATTTTGTTTGTTGTGTTTGTTTGTTGTGTGTGTTTGTTGAGTACGATGCCAATTCGGGTGTGTGGGATTCGTGTTTGATTTGAATAGGCATCGAATAAATTTGATACAATCCTTGTTCAATTCAAATAGGATTTTAACACGTTGACTGCCATGTGACCCACCCGTGGGTCGCACGATACTGATTTTTATTGAAATATTCTAAGCATAAAGTTGGATTATCCTATTTTCTATACTTCTATTTTTTTTGTAATCGCAAGTGTTGTATTTGGTTTGAATTCTAATTTGGAATTTCAATTTTTGATGTGAAAACATCTTTAGCGGCAGAAGTAAGTGAAAAATTGTATAGAAATCATGTTATGGAAACAAACGAGCCAAACAAAAAATATTGTATGTATGTGTGAATATCGGCAAGAACAAAATAAATAACACGTAAAATCAACCAAAACCAACAAAAATGTTTATAAATACAAGCCGTGACGTTCGCTCTTTACACAGATCCTATAAAAGAAATGCCATCTATAAGTTGGCATTGGTACATATGTATGTATCAAAACCAACAAAATTGTAAAAAACATTTTAGGCATTTGTGTTAGTTTTGTGTATATATATTTTCTGATTCATTTTATACATTACTAATACTAAGCCATAGATTACAATTTTTATAGCTTAAGTGTTTGTTCCGCACGGCTTGTATAAACATTTTTGTTGGTTTTGAATCAACGAAAAATCTACGCATACACATGCAATAAACAACAGCATCCGGTATTTTAAAAACATCGTGACAACGTGAGCCGAATACAAAAAAAAATTTAAAAAAACGCCTACTTTAATTTATTTTTTGAGAAAATATCTACTATACATATGTATATGGCCGTAGCAGCAAGCGTTTTTGAAAATGAAAATTGCAAAAGACAACAAATTATGCTTGTGTAGTGTGTCGTGTATGTGACTCAAAAAAATTAAATGGAAATAGCGAGCTGTGAAAATTGTACATATCGTTGATGACAATTCATTTTCACGTATCTAACAATATTGAAAAAAAATTTACGTATCTAAAAACGTTTATATTGGTCGTGACCAATGTCGACGCAAAATATAGTTTTACTATTGGTCACTTTCATCGACATTGGTCATGTACGATGAATTTTAAACGGTTTTAGATAAGTAAATTTTTGACGTAGGACTACGTCTTTGTTTTCATTATATATGGGGGGTAAACCAAAATTTTAATGTGATGACCCGCGTCACGGAATTGACGTATTTAGTAAATTTATTTGAGTAAAGCAATGTCTCTGGATAAATATAAATGTAATGTTTTAAAAACTGTAAAATTCAAACCAAGTTAAATAAAGATTTTTGGATTGAAAAAAAATTTAAACAACTAATTTTTAATATGTATTTTAATTTCAATTTTAATTAAATAGTCATGAACTTGATCAAACATGCCGCACGCCATATTGATTTAAAGCTATAAAATAAAAATAAAAATGTTCAAAAGAATTTTATTTTCATTATGTTAAATATTGCGTACATTTTTTGAATATATGCTGTATAACCTACATATGCAATCCTAGAAAATGTATAGTCGCCAAGATCAGGCCGAAAAATGTTTAGGTTTTTGAGTTATGGGACTTCAAAGTTTCCAAGTGACCGGAAACTAATTGGATTTAATACGTCATTTGAATCGTCAATATTTAAAAATAAATTATATCTAGTATGCTTTTGTTAATAGCAAGACATTCCCATTTCTGTGTCATTGACATTTCTGTGACGTTTTATTTAGATTTTGTGACATTTTAAATTTTTAATGATTGAAATTTCAACGATATATTGATCGATACATTATTTGTGAATTGCTTTATTAAAATCTGGTTTAAAGGTATTATTTCTGAGTAATAAATTCTCTTAGTATAAGGTCGTATGTAAACCTTAATAGCAAATTGTTATGGGATGGCATTATGTTTTGGAGAAAAGCGCTGGGAGATACATAAAATGAAATGATATGCGACGAGAGGTGGGATTCAGTGCCAAAAAAATAATGTACGTTAATTGTATTTTACTATTTTGTAATCTTAAATGATCCACGGTGATGCCAGGCACTGATTGAATAATCATATCGGTCAATTATTACGTTTCTCACATAATATTGTTGGATTTTCAACTGTATACTAGAGATGTATAACTGGATCTAATTGTTACAGGTCGCAGATGAAAACACGTTTCAGTTCTAAGTAATCTAAAAAGGGAATCTTTTGAACTGTCAAATTCAAAAAATTATAAAAACTGTTCTAAGTTGTACTCTTTGAGACATTAACGAAACCTTTTAATTAACCTCAAAAAGCGTTTTTTTTTCGGTAGGTATATCTCGACTTCTACTCCACTTTTTTTGATAAAACAAATTGGTAATTATTCCTCATAAAAAGTACAACAAATTCATAGTAAATTAAATTATAACGGTTGCATCTCTAATTTTTAGGGGATGAAATTACCTTTTTTTCGCAAATTAAGAGGTGGTTTTAACGCCTAAATAGGGCTTGGTTGCTGATAAGAAAAATGGTTTTGTTAAGGTCTCAGAGAATACTATAACTTTTATAATTATTTGAATTTGGCAACTCAAAAGCTATGATTTGGCGACATGAGAGTAGAAAATTTATATTGTTGTGAACAATTGTGATATTGGGGAAGAGGTCTCCAAATTTAAGAAAATGCCTGTGCAAAACTAACAGAAAATGGTTGTAAAATATAAATGGTTGGTTTGGTGATCTTTAACGGACGCTTTGTGGGAAAAGTGTTGTACGAGGAGCCAGATAGAGCCCAATTTTTTATTTTTGTTTTAAAACGGCATTTCATTATGATATAACGAATTGAGAAATATAAAATTTAGTATTGTATAAACAATATATTAAAATTAAGAAAAAATATGTACAATGGGTACTCTTAGGCTAATACAGCCTAATGCATAAAGATGGCAGCATTAGATAATTAACGGTTTTATTTTTAATTTATAACTTCTAAATTTTGGTTTCAATTAAACTGTATAAGTAAAGTTTTCTCAATTTTACGTAGTCCTACGTTAATAGGTCGTGTCTCAGATACAAGCTCTTCGGTTTTTTTTTTCAATATTTTTAGATACGTGAAAATGAATTGACATCAACGATATACATTGATACATAATAAAATAATAATTTTAAAATTGTTTAATCGGTATGCTTTCTTATTAGTATTGCTCAAATGCTCATGCTGTTGGTGAGTTTGGCTATGACGGGTTTCGCGTTACTGTATTTCGAATTGCAATGATCTTACGGTCAACATTGCGGTCAAATAGAACCGCTCTATTTAATTAATTTTAAACTGATCAGTGACGAAGCGATGCGATTTTGCTTTTTTCAGCAAGTTTGCCGTGGCAATTTACTACTATGGAATCCTGAACAAGATTGCTGTGTATGAGTAATGGTATATTTTAGGTGATTAACTTAACAGAAATGTACTTCACTCATGCTCAGTTAATGTCCGTAAGGTTCGTCCTCCATATATTCAAAATTGAATAACTTATTGACTTTTTGAACCAAAAATGTAACTTAGTTTAAATACTGAGCGAACAACAGCCGCCTTTATGAAGGGGTTTCTCAGCCTCATCGAAATGGCTTGAAATGATTCAAAAGATATTTATACATCAAAGTTTTGACATAAATCTTTTGCGAGTTGAGGGTGAACTCGCTCGTTGTTGTTTTTTTTTCTTAGGGTGGCAGTCAATATGTAAAACTTCAAAGAATCCAATACATCGAGTTGTATTCAGAAATGGCCCTTATACATAACATTATATATTGGTGCGGCATTGGAATGTGTTTTGATTTTCTGCTCGGTTTGTATTCAAATTAGAAGGACCAACATCTCCATGCTGCATAGAGTTAAATATCCACTATCTCCTATCGTCTCTCTCCCAACAGGGTTAACCTCCTCCGACCTAACAACATGATATCATTTAAAGGTGTTGGGTAGTAACTTCCTAAAAATACTCATATACGAGGTTTAATACCAAGAGAATTTATTGCTCGGAAATATTACACAGAGTTGGAAGTATTAGAAACAGCTGCCTTAAAGCTAACCGAATTATTCCTAAAATGTTCTTCATTCTTAAGGCTACCATTTTGCTTAGGAATGAATTTCGTGTACTCTTCAGCCGTTCTTTATTTTTTTCGTAATGAGCGCCTTTATAATTTCGCTTAGAAAAACAAACAAAGAATAATACATAATATCATTTCTAAATTTTCTGCTTATTCACTCAAAGATATTTAAAATTTCATTTGGTTTTTAAGTCCGGACGGGATGATGATCCTTAATGTAAATTCGGCGGGTTGATTCTTTTTTTCTCTTATTTTAGACAATATAGTTCATCCTTAACTTCTCCTGATGGTCCTTAACTCTAATACATCAAAGTTAGACAGTACAGCCTTACGACTTTGAGATTTTTGTTGTTGGATATTTTTTGTATTATTTATTTTAATAAAGTTTACTTTTACAATATCTGTGTCCCTACTTTTTGCTCCAAGTTATGTGTGCAATAAATGTTTTTTACAGCTTCTTTTGGTTCAAACGATTGATTTTAAATTCTGTAATTAATATGTGTTTCGACAGGTTTATTGATGACAAAATCGATTTCTTTAGTTTTATAAATAATTAAAATAGACAGCTTGTCTTGATTATTGTCATCTCGTTCAGCTTCTAATTTTGAGATGGCAAGTGATTGCAATTGTTGTTGTTCTTTTAATTCGCAGAAAAGTTTATTCAGCTTTTCATTTTTCAGATGTACCTACAGTGACTCACAGCTTATTTGATCTAGTCGCATTTCCTCAACAAAATTGTAAATATCTCGCGATGTATTATTTTGTTTGCAAAAAAACTAAATGGCATATGCAAGGTATGTTTGAAAAAAATATACCTTGCATATGGCATTTAGTTTTTTTGCAAACAAAATCATACATCGCGAGATATTTACAAATTTGTTAAGGAAATGCGACTGGATCAAATAAGCTGTGAGTCACTGTACGTTTTATATTTCTTTCAAAGCTGCATCAAACTCACTTACAAGGAAATATCAAGAGTACTTCAACTCTTGGAATTAAATATCCAACATTTCTTTAAAGTTGTGTCTACAAACAATATCTCCAAAAAATACTGTTTAAGTTATCCGAAAGTGAAAAGTCAATAATGCAAATTGTATTACTCCAGCCGAAAATTTCCGCCGAAAGTAAAAACAAGGTAATGCAGCCGAAAGTAAAAAAAATCGGTAACGCAGATTGTGTTATCCCAGCCGAAAATAAAAAATGAAGTCAATATCGATTGGTAGTGTTTATCCTAAAAACTACTAAGGAATGTAAGGATGCATGATTATCATTGAATACCTTTGTTAATATTCATATATGGCAAAACCTTTTTGTGGAAAGCTCGAGGAACTCAAAAAATATTTTAATTTGAATAAAAACCGCCTCTAGAGTGTTATGTCTGGAAATATATTTTATTGATGTGACTTGTTAATAGCTATCGCAGGAAATAAATTCAGTTCAAGTTTTCCGTTCAAGTTTCATGGGAAACTTGAACTGAATTTTTTTCCTGCGAGAGCTATTGACAAGTCAAATCAACGTAATCCATTTCCAGACATAACACTCTAGAGGCTGATATTTATTTTTTACTTTCGCTGGAACGTTTTTCAAATTTTCCGAGATTTCCACGAGAAACTCGAACTGCATTTTTTTTCCTGCACAACACACAAGTCACATCAATAAAATACATCTCCAGACATAACACTCTAGAGGCTTATTTTATACAAATTTCCTAATGATTTTTGGAAAATCGAATTTTCCGAGATTTCCCACGGGAAACTTGAACTGATTTTTTTCCTGCGATGGCTATTGACAAATCCAATAAAAACGGTTCAACTTTAGATATACATTCTAGAGGTTGATTTTATTCCAATTTTGTGAATTCTTCTGATTTTCCAATGTTTCCACGATTAGGTTAAACAAAGTTTTCCACATAAGACTATTTACAATTGTTTATTATACGCTATGTATCCTATTTACTTTTGGCTGATTAACACAAAACTTTTCATTTTCGGCTGGAATGTTAATAAGGTAATATGCATTATCGACTTTTCACTTTCGGCTGGAAACTTTCGGCTAACTTTAATAGGGTCTCCAAAAATATTAGATCATTTAACACTGAATCCCAGTATATTGTTAGTAGTGTATAAGCGTATGTCCTGGGCCAGCCGAAATCGATCCCAGCCGAAAAATTTTTTACATGTAAATTACAACAACATAAACGATTACGTATGTTTTTACTATGGGCATACTACAGTGTAACCCCGGTAACTAAATCTCTATATAAAATGAAAACCTAAGTATATAATTTTCTTAAAAATCTGTCATTCAACTGTATATTATATTTTTTAAGACATTTCGTTAGATGGCAGCACAGTAATAAACTTTAAGCTTTGAACTTTTTAGTATTACTTAGTTTTTCGTTAGATGGCGCACATTTCTTACAGTTTTATTGTCAACCACGATAACTAAAACTCTATATAAATGTATCTAAAATCAGGTATTCAACTGTAAATTATTATTATTTTCCAAGTTTATCTGTAGATGTCACTTTAAAAGCTTATTTTATGTACATGGTTTGTAACTTGGTTCAATATACAGTTTTATTATCAACCACGATAACTAAAACTTTATATGAATTTATTAAAAATCATGTATTCAACTGTATATTGTTATTTTTTAAAACTTTATTTGTAGATGTCACATTTCAAAGTTTATGTATATTCTGTAAACATGGTTTGTAACTTAAACGAATAATATTTATTTTTTAATTGAAATTGGATACTACAAAGTTATAATAATATTTTATAATTTAACCTTGGCATTGAAAAAAACTAGTTCAACGTACAATAAATAAAAACTGTAAAATGTAATCAGTATAAAGTAAGAAAAGAAGATAAGAAAAAAAATTGCATCAAAATCATGTATTCAACTGTCTTTGAAAGTTTATTTTTTAGGCACTCAACTGTAATAAAGTAAAAAATATTGATTATGATTAATTTCTGTCTATGTAAGAGAAAAATATTCGAATTGAAGTGTATGTTACCTTTCAAAATTTGTATTATGTATATGGTTTATAACTTGAACGAATAATTTTTATCACATAATTGAAATCGGATAGTACAAAGTTATAATAATATTTTATAATTTAACCTTGGCATTTAAAAAGAAAACTAGTTCAATATACGTATATATAAAAACCGTAATATGTAATCAGCATAAAGTAAGAAAAGAAGATAAGAAAAAAAATTACATAATTGAAATTGGATAGGACGTTATATGTATTAATATTTTATAATTTATCCTTGGCTTATCAACCACGATAACTAAAACTCTATATGAATTTATACAAAATCAGGTATTCAACTGTATATTGTTATTTTTTAAAATTTTATCTGTAGATGTCACATTTCAAAGTTTATGTATATTCTGTAAACATGGTTTGTAACTTAAACGAATAATATTTATTGCTTTGAACTTTTTATTATTACTCAACCACGATAACCAAAACTCTATATAAATGTATCTAAAATCATGTATTCAACTGTAAATGATTATTATTTTCCAACTTTATCTGTAGATGTCACCTTAAAAGCTTATTTTATGTACATGGTTTGTAACTTAGCTCAATATACAGTCCTATTATTAACTACGATAACTAAAATTCTATATGAATTTATCCAAAATCATGTATTCAACTGTATATTGTTATTTTTAAAAACTTTATCTGTAGATGTCACATTTCAAAGTTTATGTATATTCTGTAAATATGGTTTGTAACTTAAACGAATAATATTTATTTTTTAATTGAAATTGGATACTATAAAGTTATAATAATATTTTATAATTCAACCTTGGCATTGAAAAAAAACTAGTTCAACGTACAATAAATAAAAACTGTAAAATGTAATCATCATAAAGTAAGAAAAGAAGATAAGAAAAAAAAAATTGCATCAAAATTATGTATTCAACTGTCTTTGAAAGTTTATTTTTTAGGCACTCAACTGTAATAAAGTAAAAAATATGTTTTTCTAATCAAAATGAATTTAATCTTATAAAGAAAAAAGGTGTTTTCCCATACGATTATGTAGATAGTTTTAAAAAATATGATGAAACTGAATTACCATCCAGAAATCATTTTTTTAACAAATTACAAAATACTGATATATCTGATGAGCAATATAATCATGCTCTAAATGTATGGAAAACATTTAAATGTAAAAATTTAGGTGATTATTCCGACTTATATTTAAAATCAGATGTACTTATTTTAGCCGACATATTTGAAAATTTCCGGAAAGTTTGTATGCAAACATACGATCTAGACCCGGCCCATTATTTCACAGCCCCAGGTTTAAGTTGGGATGCCATGCTTAAATTCACCAAAATCAAATTAGAATTATTAAAAGACATTGATATGATAAATTTTATTAAAAAAGGTATTCGTGGCGGATTAACACAGTGCTCCAAACGATATGCTAAAGCAAATAACAAATACATGAAAAATTATAATAATGATATAGATTCTAATTTTCTTGTTTATTTAGATGCTAATAATCTATATGGCTGGGCTATGAGCCAATCACCCCCGTATGCTGATTTCAGATTTCTTGATTCAGCAGAACTTGATAAATTTAATTTCGATCATTTAACAGATAATGAATCAGAATCAGGTTATATTCTAGAAGTTGATTTAGAATATCCTGATCAATTACACCAAAAGCATAATGATTTACCATTTTGTATGGAAAATATACAGCCACCATACGAAAGTTCAAAACAAAATAAATTAATTGCTAACCTAGAACCTAAAAAAGCATACGTCATTCATCAAACAAATTTAAAGAAATGTATTAAAAATGGACTAATATTATCTAAAATACATAGAGTTTTAAAGTTTAGTCAAAAACCATGGCTCAAATCATATATAGATTTGAATACCGATCTTAGGACTAAAGCTCTAAATGCGTTTGATAAAGATTTGTATAAATTAAAAAATAATAGTGTTTTTGGTAAAACAATTGAAAATGTTGACAAGAGAACAGATGTAAGATTAGTATCACATTGGGAAAATATTGGAAACAGATTTGGAGCAAATACTTTGATCAGCAAACCTAATTTTCATTCTTCAGCAATATTTGATGAAAATTTGGTAGCTATTCAAATGAATAGATTATCGGTTACGTATAATAAACCCATTTATGTGGGTTTCTGTGTTTTTAGAATTATCGAAAACTTTAATGTATGATTTTCATTATGATTATATTAAGACGAAGTATGATGATAATGCCACACTTTTATATACAGACACAGATTCATTAATATATGATATTAAAACTATAGATTTTTATGAAGATATAAAACCAGATTTAAATGAGAAATTTGATACTTCAGATTATTCACATAACAACTTATATAATTTTCCATTAGTTAACAAAAAGGTTTTAGGAATGTTTAAAGATGAATGTTGTGGAAGAATCTTAACAGAATTTATTGGGATTAGAGCGAAATCATATTGTATAAGCTTAGGAGATGATAATGAAATTATTAAGAAAATAAAAGGTGTAAAAAAAAATGTAGTTTCACATTCGATATCATTAAATGATTTTAAAAATTGTTTAAATAAAAATGATAATATAATTAGATCACAATTAAATTTTAGGAGTATTAGACACAACCTATATACTCAATTGTTAAACAAAGTAGCGTTATCAAATTTTGATGATAAAAGATTTGTAATTCCAAATTCATACAAAACTTTGGCATGGGGTAATAAAGAAATTGATAATTTTTATTTTAATTAGTTTAATAATACATTTTATATTTCTTAAATATAATATATATAATACATTTAATGTCTTTTAGTTTTAAATTAAAATATTAAACCAAAATTATATATTAAGTAATTTTAATAATTAAGAAAATTTTAATCGGTAATAAAAAAATAAAAAAAAAAATATAAAGTTTAAATTAAATCTGTTTTATTTATCCACGAGTTATGTGATGAATCAAAACCAAGCCATTTGACATAAACCTTTGTTCCATTCCTCTCTATATTTATTAAAATTCAATTCAATGAACAATACTTTTTCAATCGCCCATCCAGACTCTTTCTCTTGAAACTCCTCACCTAGAGTATTCAAAGTGCAAACAATCTGTGAAAATATTTCATCCAAATCAGTAGCTTCTGTTAAAATTGCATTTTTAGTATTAAATGATTTTAATGAACTAACATTTACTTCGTCTTTCAAATCATATTTGGTGAATAAACCAAACAATTCAAAATTTGTTTTAACAGCTTTAAATATTGCTGTTTGAAGCTTTATTAATTTAATTATTTTATGTTTTATAGAATGCATAAAATCATTTATATTAATATAGTTATTAGGTACATCTGAAACCCTATAACTAATTATTCGAGATTTGAATGCTGTGCTAATGATCTGAATGTTTTCATCATTCTCACTATAGTTTTTTAAACAATTATTCTTATGAGCTAATGACTTATAATGATTAAAAAAAAATTTTTTTGGAACACTTACATTACAATTACTGCATAAAATGTCAGCATCAGTAGGTGCATCATCCATTTTCCTTCTCTTAGCGGTTACAGATGTCCTTGAATTTGATGGAATATCAAAAGATGAAGGTGTGTTGATGGCCGGTCCAATATGTACCCTCTTATGATGGTACTCAAGTTTTCGTTTATTACCGAAAACGATTCCACATACTTCACATAGCATGTTATCTTGGGAGTGCTGCTCCTTTACATGGCGAACTAAAATGTCTTTTGATGAAAACATTTTGTTGCATTCTTCGCAGTTATTCATTATTTAACTGAAAATATTAAAGAAATAATATGTTAAAACATTTTATATCATTTAAATAAATGTATGATTGTAACAAGAACGCAAAAACAAAAATTAAAATTTGAACGCGACTCATTTTCATTAAAACTAGAAATTTTGCCATACATAAACGTTTATGCTGTTGTAATTTCCTTCGCCTGTGAAAAACAAAAATAATTCGCGGACCCCTGGTCCGCAAAGCGGACCCCGCGGGCAATTTTATGCAGTAATTGTAATGTAAGTGTTCCAAAAAAATTTTTTTTTAATCATTATAAGTCATTAGCTCATAAGAATAATTGTTTAAAAAACTATAGTGAGAATGATGAAAACATTCAGATCATTAGCACAGCATTCAAATCTCGAATAATTAGTTATAGGGTTTCAGATGTACCTAATAACTATATTAATATAAATGATTTTATGCATTCTATAAAACATAAAATAATTAAATTAATAAAGCTTCAAACAGCAATATTTAAAGCTGTTAAAACAAATTTTGAATTGTTTGGTTTATTCACCAAATATGATTTGAAAGACGAAGTAAATGTTAGTTCATTAAAATCATTTAATACTAAAAATGCAATTTTAACAGAAGCTACTGATTTGGATGAAATATTTTCACAGATTGTTTGCACTTTGAATACTCTAGGTGAGGAGTTTCAAGAGAAAGAGTCTGGATGGGCGATTGAAAAAGTATTGTTCATTGAATTGAATTTTAATAAATATAGAGAGGAATGGAACAAAGGTTTATGTCAAATGGCTTGGTTTTGATTCATCACATAACTCGTGGATAAATAAAACAGATTTAATTTAAACTTTATATTTTTTTTTTTATTTTTTTATTACCGATTAAAATTTTCTTAATTATTAAAATTACTTAATATATAATTTTGGTTTAATATTTTAATTTAAAACTAAAAGACATTAAATGTATTATATATATTATATTTAAGAAATATAAAATGTATTATTAAACTAATTAAAATAAAAATTATCAATTTCTTTATTACCCCATGCCAAAGTTTTGTATGAATTTGGAATTACAAATCTTTTATCATCAAAATTTGATAACGCTACTTTGTTTAACAATTGAGTATATAGGTTGTGTCTAATACTCCTAAAATTTAATTGTGATCTAATTATATTATCATTTTTATTTAAACAATTTTTAAAATCATTTAATGATATCGAATGTGAAACTACATTTTTTTTACACCTTTTATTTTCTTAATAATTTCATTATCATCTCCTAAGCTTATACAATATGATTTCGCTCTAATCCCAATAAATTCTGTTAAGATTCTTCCACAACATTCATCTTTAAACATTCCTAAAACCTTTTTGTTAACTAATGGAAAATTATATAAGTTGTTATGTGAATAATCTGAAGTATCAAATTTCTCATTTAAATCTGGTTTTATATCTTCATAAAAATCTATAGTTTTAATATCATATATTAATGAATCTGTGTCTGTATATAAAAGTGTGGCATTATCATCATACTTCGTCTTAATATAATCATAATGAAAATCATACATTAAAGTTTTCGATAATTCTAAAAACACAGAAACCCACATAAATGGGTTTATTATACGTAACCGATAATCTATTCATTTGAATAGCTACCAAATTTTCATCAAATATTGCTGAAGAATGAAAATTAGGTTTGCTGATCAAAGTATTTGCTCCAAATCTGTTTCCAATATTTTCCCAATGTGATACTAATCTTACATCTGTTCTCTTGTCAACATTTTCAATTGTTTTACCAAAAACACTATTATTTTTTAATTTATACAAATCTTTATCAAACGCATTTAGAGGTTTAGTCCTAAGATCGGTATTCAAATCTATATATGATTTGAGCCATGGTTTTTGACTAAACTTTAAAACTCTATGTATTTTAGATAATATTAGTCCATTTTTAATACATTTCTTTAAATTTGTTTGATGAATGACGTATGCTTTTTTAGGTTCTAGGTTAGCAATTAATTTATTTTGTTTTGAACTTTCGTATGGTGGCTGTATATTTTCCATACAAAATGGTAAATCATTATGCTTTTGGTGTAATTGATCAGGATATTCTAAATCAACTTCTAGAATATAACCTGATTCTGATTCATTATCTGTTAAATGATCGAAATTAAATTTATCAAGTTCTGCTGAATCAAGAAATCTGAAATCAGCATACGGGGGTGATTGGCTCATAGCCCAGCCATATAGATTATTAGCATCTAAATAAACAAGAAAATTAGAATCTATATCATTATTATAATTTTTCATGTATTTGTTATTTGCTTTAGCATATCGTTTGGAGCACTGTGTTAATCCGCCACGAATACCTTTTTTAATAAAATTTATCATATCAATGTCTTTTAATAATTCTAATTTGATTTTGGTGAATTTAAGCATGGCATCCCAACTTAAACCTGGGGCTGTGAAATAATGGGCCGGGTCTAGATCGTATGTTTGCATACAAACTTTCCGGAAATTTTCAAATATGTCGGCTAAAATAAGTACATCTGATTTTAAATATAAGTCGGAATAATCACCTAAATTTTTACATTTAAATGTTTTCCATACATTTAGAGCATGATTATATTGCTCATCAGATATATCAGTATTTTGTAATTTGTTAAAAAAATGATTTCTGGATGGTAATTCAGTTTCATCATATTTTTTAAAACTATCTACATAATCGTATGGGAAAACACCTTTTTTCTTTATAAGATTAAATTCATTTTGATTAGAAAAACATATTTTTTACTTTATTACAGTTGAGTGCCTAAAAAATAAACTTTCAAAGACAGTTGAATACATAATTTTGATGCAATTTTTTTTTTCTTATCTTCTTTTCTTACTTTATGATGATTACATTTTACAGTTTTTATTTATTGTACGTTGAACTAGTTTTTTTTCAATGCCAAGGTTGAATTATAAAATATTATTATAACTTTATAGTATCCAATTTCAATTAAAAAATAAATATTATTCGTTTAAGTTACAAACCATATTTACAGAATATACATAAACTTTGAAATGTGACATCTACAGATAAAGTTTTTAAAAATAACAATATACAGTTGAATACATGATTTTGGATAAATTCATATAGAATTTTAGTTATCGTAGTTAATAATAGGACTGTATATTGAGCTAAGTTACAAACCATGTACATAAAATAAGCTTTTAAGGTGACATCTACAGATAAAGTTGGAAAATAATAATCATTTACAGTTGAATACATGATTTTAGATACATTTATATAGAGTTTTGGTTATCGTGGTTGAGTAATAATAAAAAGTTCAAAGCAATAAATATTATTCGTTTAAGTTACAAACCATGTTTACAGAATATACATAAACTTTGAAATGTGACATCTACAGATAAAATTTTAAAAAATAACAATATACAGTTGAATACCTGATTTTGTATAAATTCATATAGAGTTTTAGTTATCGTGGTTGATAAGCCAAGGATAAATTATAAAATATTAATACATATAACGTCCTATCCAATTTCAATTATGTAATTTTTTTTCTTATCTTCTTTTCTTACTTTATGCTGATTACATATTACGGTTTTTATATATACGTATATTGAACTAGTTTTCTTTTTAAATGCCAAGGTTAAATTATAAAATATTATTATAACTTTGTACTATCCGATTTCAATTATGTGATAAAAATTATTCGTTCAAGTTATAAACCATATACATAATACAAATTTTGAAAGGTAACATACACTTCAATTCGAATATTTTTCTCTTACATAGACAGAAATTAATCATAATCAATATTTTTTACTTTATTACAGTTGAGTGCCTAAAAAATAAACTTTCAAAGACAGTTGAATACATGATTTTGATGCAATTTTTTTTCTTATCTTCTTTTCTTACTTTATACTGATTACATTTTACAGTTTTTATTTATTGTACGTTGAACTAGTTTTTTTCAATGCCAAGGTTAAATTATAAAATATTATTATAACTTTGTAGTATCCAATTTCAATTAAAAAATAAATATTATTCGTTTAAGTTACAAACCATGTTTACAGAATATACATAAACTTTGAAATGTGACATCTACAAATAAAGTTTTAAAAAATAACAATATACAGTTGAATACATGATTTTTAATAAATTCATATAAAGTTTTAGTTATCGTGGTTGATAATAAAACTGTATATTGAACCAAGTTACAAACCATGTACATAAAATAAGCTTTTAAAGTGACATCTACAGATAAACTTGGAAAATAATAATAATTTACAGTTGAATACCTGATTTTAGATACATTTATATAGAGTTTTAGTTATCGTGGTTGACAATAAAACTGTAAGAAATGTGCGCCATCTAACGAAAAACTAAGTAATACTAAAAAGTTCAAAGCTTAAAGTTTATTACTGTGCTGCCATCTAACGAAATGTCTTAAAAAATATAATATACAGTTGAATGACAGATTTTTAAGAAAATTATATACTTAGGTTTTCATTTTATATAGAGATTTAGTTACCGGGGTTACACTGTAGTATGCCCATAGTAAAAACATACGTAATCGTTTATGTTGTTGTAATTTACATGTAAAAAATTTTTCGGCTGGGATCGATTTCGGCTGGCCCAGGACATACGCTTATACACTACTATTGTTAATTAGAATACAATTTTCGCCAGTCTCCAAATCAACAAGCTAAATTGAAGTTTCATGCAATTTCAGTTTTTTGAAAACATCATCGTTTTTGGAATATTTTCACAAGAGCAAAATTTCCGATTGGTATATACCAAAACCGTACACAAAACTGTTAAAAATTGCAAAATGTATCTCATAATTTATCGTTTATGCAGATAAAAGTGTATAGCAAAATACTTATGTGTGGATTTGCAACACAGTAATCTATATTCGAGTAATAGAAATCCAAATCGCTTGAAGACGAGTAACAACTTACAGAAGTTTTAAAGACATTTTAATTTCACTATAACAACGTACCGGCCTTTAACCACCAAATAGATATTAACTAAACTGAATAATCCGCTACTTTAAAACTATTAGATTTTAGATACAAGTTATTTTAAACTTGTACATGAAAACGTCATTTCGCTAGGTAGCGCTCCTTTCTGTTAAGCTAAGGAAGCATAAGCAAATTAAAAAATTTCTAGCAGCATTTTTTCTCCATTCCAAAACAATTTATCTATATCCGGGGGTAAACTATAAATCATACAGTGGTTACAAGGATACGCATACCGGTATTCTTTGATATCCTTGTTCCAGTCCTTTGAAATCCTAAATATTGTATTTATTAGGTGCTATGCAATTAGTGAAATATGCAAATCTGTTTTATGAATGCAACGAATTTTCAATCCTGTTTTGTGAGCCATGCCAAAATAAAACAGACTCATTTTCTAATTATCGAGGTATAATCGAAGTAATTGAGAAATAAATATATTTCTGCTGGTGGTTGCCTGTAGTTATAATTATTAAGTATGTAATTATTAATTACGATTATGATTTTCAGAAGTGTTCAGGAATCTGATTCAGCAAACTAATAAATATTATTTCAGAGTGCAGTTTTAATTTTAAATTTAACAAACATAAAAGTAGTTTAGAAATGTGTCGTCATTGTGTTACTAACTATTGGCGATAGTGTGTCTGTAACCGGGTTAATCTCTTTCATACTAGCTAAACCTATCCAAATCCTCTTTATGTTGTATGTAACAAGGTGTTAGGTGAGGCCCGGCTATTAATAACTCCGGGAGATCTTGCTTAAAGCTTGGTGGAACACTTCAATCAATCAATCATGCCACAAGCTCTACTTTGTTATCGGTTTATTAGTGGTGTATTATATTTTTAGCTATACGATTTATAAACCACATAAATTCACTGAAGCATACCAGATGCCACTGTATTATAAACGAGCACTTTTTACATAAATTGTTCCCATCAAAAGCTATTCAATTATCGAAACATCAAACAGTTTTGAATGAAAAAAATTCAACTGTCACAATATGTACTGTACCAAAACGTAACATCATTTGTTAGTACTTACTGTGCCGTCAAAGTAAAATCAAAGTTCAAATCAAAAATGTTAACGTTTTGTTGTTATTGCTTTCCGTGCGCTCACAGACATTAAAAAATTATTGTTCCAAGAACAATTTTTTTGTGTTCTTATAGATATTTTAAGATAATATACGTACACATGTGTATGTAAACATCTTTATATAAAATAATATCCTTCTTACCATCCATTTGCAACAATAACAACTATTATATGTGGCATGACAAATGTTTAATTTAATTTTCATGCATCAAATATTTTTTTTTTCATGTTCTGTTATTATTTCGATTAGGATACGTATGTATACAATATACACAGTATATTCGTATATCACGAGGAATTATATTGTACGTGGAAAACACTGTCTCACAAGAAAATATGTTCATGTCTTTATTCCTACTTTTTATTAAAATGGTAGAAAGAACAAGGAGCAGAAATATCTATAAAATTTATAAAGGAAAACAATTTAATTTTGGAAAATAATTGCAGGATACTACTGTACAAAGCAAAGCAACACATAGCTAATTAATTGTAACGAGAATATTTTAAGATTTTTTTTTTGTTCATTTCAAGATTTAATTAGGTTTCGTTCCTTTTATAATGCCTTTAATGAAGCAGGACGAACAAACATTAAATCAGCAAGAATAAAATTTATGTCACAACTATTGACGCCGATTTGTGACGTACACATAATTTTTAGGGTGGGCATGACTATTTTATTAACATATTTAGTACCAATTAAAGTTTAACACAGATGTTTAGACACATTAATTGTTTATAATGAAAAGGTATTTTGAGAATATTGGATTCTGCTAATTTTGATTAATTTATGTCCTACTGTGAATTTTATCAATTTTATCCTATGGTACATAACTACGTACACACATAAATAACTGAAAGAATGGGAATTCCTATTATTTGCTAAATAATAATAATAATTATTGAACTTGAACTATTGACGTGTGGGTGGGTCAAGTTCATTATTTATGACATGAGTGAACGTTTCATATAAAATTCTCATTTCGCTTGAATATCTAGAAATATTTAATGAACTATTTCATATTTTTCGTTGTACTAATACTAATAGATAACTTGTGTAAGTTGTAAACTAACTACGAACTAAGGCTGTGTTTCAATCGGGTAAAAAGTTAAATTTTTTAACTGTGGTAACAAATATGTATTAAATTTTCCGCACTTTTTAATCTTTATGGTGTTTCAATTGAAACTGGTTAAAATTGTGACGTTTACGTCTTTTAGCTTTATTTTTTGTAGTGACCCTTTAAACAAGGTGTTACGTAAATGTACCATTAGCGAAGTGTTTTTTTTCATATAATTCTTCGCGAACGTAGCATTTGTTTTTTACAAAAATAAACCATTAACCCATTAATGCCCAAAAAATAACTACCTGTAAAAAAACTTTCAAACTGCAATCACAGGGTGATAATAAGTAAAGAACATAAATAAAACAAAAATTTTAAAGAAAAAATATTTATTTTCGCGAAAAAAGAGGCGTTCTTAACCCTGATTCGTCTGCCGGTTTGCCACAATAAATATCGAAAGCGTAATAATATCGACTCGAACTGCTTATGATCTAATTTGTTACACCCGAATCTCATACTGACTTTCCGCTGGGATTTATCAGTTGAAAGATCCTTGCGAAAAAACTCCCACTGGGAAACTGTTTCCTAAGAATATTTATAAGGTCTTACTTTGAGCATCCGATGCTTTGAAATTCCAATTCTATCATTGCTGGCCAAATGAAAATATTTTTTCGATTTCAAGGTAACGACCTTTTAATAGAACGACAAATAATCGAGGAACAAAATGTTTTAAATGCAACACAAATAATTGACCTCAAAGAACACTCTTGTTAGTTTTCTTTTTGTGTATGATCATGATCTCAAAGAAAACTTGATAGATTTCTCTTTGTGTATGATTCTATTTTGATAGAGATCTTTTACCTCTTTTACAAATGGTTCTATAAATGAATTGTTGCACGAAGGTTTGGAATACCCTTGAAAAATACCAACCACAAAAATCGTTTTAAATTATGGAATATTACCAAGAATAGGCCATAACTGACTATTTGAGGACTTGCTTGTGGCACACCATCTATAGATACCAATACCCACTTAGACTACATTCTAATTGTAATAATTGTTATTCAAGAATTTTATGTATTAAATTTTAAACCAATATATGTAAGTGCAGCTACATCTGATGACAATAAACAGTGTGAATTTGCTTTCACTGTTAATTGTTCAATTCCGAGTCCGACAGCTAGTTCTTTGGTAAAGAACGATATTGAATTTGGTGTAGTAGTTGTTGGTAACGACTCTGCATTTCCTTTCGTGATAATGTGCTAGACTGTGTTGAACCAGTTGAAAAAATATTGTGCCGTAAAAAGCAGCGTAATCCGAGAATGTGGAAAAAATATAAATAAAAATTTGAGAAACCAAGGACAAGAATATGAAGATGCTAATGGAAATATACAAAGATTTCGATATGTTACTGATGGCTGCGTTGAAGGTTGCGGTTTTAAATGAAGATCGAAATTCAACAAAAAAGATCGACAGAAAATACATAGCTTGTTTTCAAGCCTTAGTCCAAACAACCAAGTAGGATTTTTTTCGATATTTACTAGAAGAGTACCAAAAGCTCGCAAAACAACTAAAACACAAACATCAAGAAGACAACACTTTCTTATATTTTTTTCAAAAAGGCACCGCCATGTTGAGGGTTTTTAAAGTGTTCTTTCTTACTACCCTCGACGTGAGCCAAAACCGAATATATTATTTTTATAAAACAAAGGCCACCGAAATTGGCACAAACGTAAAGTTTAAAGTTTCTGATGAAAACCTGAATAACGTCAGAGAATACACCAAAAGCTTGCCAATTATGGAATCTCATTATTGCAGAGAAAATACAAACAGAAAATATCTCGAAGCCGGTTTGAATATTAGTAAAATGTATTCATTATACGTGAGTAAGACCATACATACCATACATCCAGTGAAATTAAATATTTATTCAAAAGTGTTTAACCAAGAGTTCAATTTACCATTCTACAAACCAAAGAAAGATCGATGTGATCGGTGTGTAGCACATATGCTTGCACGAAAGCTTACGACAGTTGAAATCAACGCATATAAGAAACATTAGCAAAACAACAAGATGGCAAAAGCAGGAAGAGATGCTGATAGAAACAATTCGATCAATGTACTTCAATTCTGTACTACGATTTATAAAATGTGTTTGCCTTACCTCGTGAAAATGTATCAAACTTCTACGATCTAGTGTCAGCATTGATACAAATTTTTGAGAATTTCGTTACTGATAACCCTACTATAACTAGGATTATCCTGTGGTCCGATTCATGCTTGCCACTGGACAGGAATAGAATAACAACCCTTGCTATTTTAAAATTTATGGAACAGCATACACAAATAATTGAAATACAACAAAAATTTTCGGAGTCTGGGCACTCACAAGTGCAGGAAATAGATGCAGTGCATAGTCCAATCGAAATTTTTTTGCAAAATCTAGAGCTGTATAGCCCCGTGGCCTTAATAAAAACTTTAAAAACTTTTAATTATACAAAAGTCAAACTTAAAATTATGTTGCATCATCCGGCATGGTCTTTCCGCCGTTTGCATCAGTCACAAATTTGATTTACAGCTAATCTAATTTATCGGAGATAAAATATCGGATTGGTATCAATTGCAGTGATATTCAAACAAACATTTTGATGAAGACCTCCGATACTCGCAAATCAGTGTTTAAGCAATCACTTTTTAAGTTACCTGCTGTTAGGTCGCTTGTCTTTCAGTATAAAATGTCAGCGGAAAAAAAAAAAAAGGAAGTCGACAGGGAATTTTATAAAATTTATGTACAATAAGGATTTGTTACACTAGTAATTTAAGATTAAGGTTTTGAACTGACTGAATTGAAATTAGTTTGTTATATTTTTATTTGTTTTATTTCATTGATTGAACGCTATTTTTTAAATATGTATATTATATTGAACTGCAACACTTATTTTATTTTACAAATTCTAAACATACATTATTTTGAAATATGCTTGTTACTGTGTTCTGGAAATCTTATGTTAAAGTGGTTCCCAAAATTGCAGAAATGGCCGCAGTGAAACTGAACTCCAAAACCACACTAAAATATAGTATAGGAGGATAATGTTATATTCAATTTTTTAATATCGCATGCCGCTTTATTCTGCTAGTTTTAAATTAATGTATCGCCACCAAAATGTTTTATATCCAGGCAATAAACACAATTGTAAATTTATATGTGACATACACCAAAAAAAATTGACAAATGAAAATAAAATTTTGCGCTTTTCAGGAAGTAAACTGCAATAAATAAATGATAGTAGATATCGATTTGAGTAAAAATATCAAAGTTTTATCTAAATGATTCAACTAACAGTATCATTTAAACTTTAAAGCTGAGTTTCTCTAGAAGAAAGAACTACAGTGATGATATGTGGCAGCAAAATTCAAATTTTTTTAATCAAAACCTCAACCTAAAATTCATTTTTCTTATACTTTTCACCAAGTTATATACATGGTCGAAAATAAAAGCGAGAGCGAAAGTCTACTGGCATATTGCAAAATCACTTTATCTTTCTTTTTGGCTTTTCAATCGACCACCGCAAGTACTATATATATTTTACAAACATTATGGAATGAGCCAAACGTAACCTCCAAGTTTTAATTCACATAATACCAAAAAATAATGTTATTGTGGTTTAATTTTTTAAATTTAAGTTAATAAAATATAAAAATAAAAATTTAAAAAATATATTTTGGCTTTATTGTTCTAAATTACTATCAAAAATGACCTAGCGTAGAATGTTGACATAACTGATTCTATAGATCGTGATATTTGTTCATTTTAGTACCGCAATTGTCGCTAGTGTGAATTATCTTTTCCATAACAAATGAGATAATTTACACTAGCGCACCTAGCGTAAATGATAGCGAAGTTGATGTTTAGTACAAGTGCTAAACATGATCTATAGATCATGTTTAGCACTTGTACTAAACATCAACTTCGCCATCATTTACGCAAGGTGCGCTAGTGTAAATTATCTCATTTGTTATGGAAAAGATAATTCACACTAGCGACAATTGCGGTACTAAAATGAACAAATATCACGATCTATAGCTACTCATCAAAAATATGGGATCCGCTCGAAACGCGATATGGTACAAAACGCGATATTTCAAACCGCGATGTTTCAAAATACAATATGGTACAAAACGCGATATTTCACAACGCGATATTTCGAAACGCGATGTGGTACAAAACACGATATGGTACAAAACGAGATATTTTACAACGCGATATTTCGAATAGCGATATGGTACAAAACGCGATATTTAAAACGCGATGTGTAAGCAAATGCAATTTTAAATTTATTTTTGATAACATTTTGGAATGTGTACATGTGGAAAGTGATTAGGCTAATTCGGTGAACTAAAAATGGTGGAAGTTTTTCAAATATGTTTGAATTACAATTTTTGATGTTATTTTCTTAACGAAATTTAAATTATAGATATTACAGATTTATTTAACAATTTTGCTTGAACAATAAAAAGTGTTTTAAGAATAATTCAACATTTTGGCCAGATGTGTTTTATTTTTGCTTGTGGAGCAAAGTATATTTTTGTTCGTACCGTGAATATTATACCTGGAACTAGCAGGCTGCAAAATGAAACAGAAACCCCAAGATACCCCTCTATTGGAATTTTTCTTCAGTTATCAGGATTTTCTTTCGGGAGCGTATCGTTATCTTAATTCTCAAAATCTTACTTTTATCCAAATTTTACTTTTTGATGAATCTTACTTTCTTGAAATCTAAAATTTCGATACGCTCCCATTTCCTGTATCCCAGTTTTGAACTTTATTTTACTTTAAATTAAAATTCTCCTTCACCAAAAGGGGCGGCGCTTCATCTTCCCCATGAAATTCCTATTTTTCAAGAAAGTATAAGATTCGTCAAAACGTAAGATTTTATAAAGTAAGATTTAGTAGCCAACCCTGCTCCTAACTTCTGCTTAACAGAATATCCCGTCACTTAAAAAAATTAAATTTATTCTTCCAATGGAAATCAATTTCTATGTAAATCTAATTTTAATTAAATCTATATTTTATTAAATAAAATTATTTGCTAATAGCTGCAACAAATTTTCTACGAACATCAACTAGCAACTAGGGAATCCAAAATTACCGAAGTTTTAAATTACCGGGTTTCGGTAATTTTTAACGGAATTTACGGTTTACCGGTAATTAGCGGTAAATTTCGTCATTGGTAATATATTAACAAAACGCCATTATAATTTTTTAAAATTAGAAGATTATATTTCAGTATTACGTATGTTTATAAAATTAAAAAAGAATAATTCAAAAAAAAAACAATTAGACGTTGCAATATTTACTTTAAGAAACTTAAACATTTTACGTAACGTACAATACTCATCAGTATTATATTAGGCTAACAATTCGTACCCCATTTTGAACGAACGTACCACATTGTCAACTGTACCACATTTTATACCGCAATAGGATCAAATGTACCAAATGTATGACGATGATCATACTTAAATTTAACATAGAATTATATTAACTTACAATTCTTACATATACTTATATGTTTATGTAAATATGTACATATGTATATTGCTAAAAGAGAAGGAAACAGATTATATATGATTTGGCTAGTCCTCTGGTGAGCTGAAATTGAGCTGGGATTGAGTGAGGACTGAGGAGTTCAGTTGGGCGCCGAGTAGAGGGTTTAATTGGGGATTACATTGAGTTGAGTTCAGTAAGCATGTAGCTTTTAGAACCGAGTTGATTTCGGTATTGAGCTGGCTATCGAGTTTGGAGTTGATTAGAAGATTTAGATTTGGCTTGAGCTGAAGTTGAGTTGAAGTTTAGTTGTGGTTAAACTAGCTTGAGTTGAAGGTTAGAGAGATGATTTGAGTTGAGTACATGTTCGAAGTTTCGGTTGATTCGAAATCAATAATAAGTAGCTTTATACGGCTACCCGCTACTTATAAAGATGTAGCGTTCGAGTACCTGTACTTAAAGAATTTCTTGATACAAATGGTCAAATGAATATCAACTAGTTTTAGATTTCTTCAAAACTCGTTGGCTATCGCCAATGGGCATCGTTGTTGGAATCTTAAAACTTTAGCAAACGTTGAAAATCTAGTTTTTGTCATTAAGTATTTCCAAAGTTAATAAATTTTTTTAACGATACCTCAGTATAGCTATTGAAGGAGACCGTGAAACAACGATTGCAATTTTTAACTGTATAGTAAAGAGATCAGGAGTGTGTTCATGAACTCTACATTGTAACAATATTGTGGCCACCAAGCGTTCATAAACTTATATTGTAATTTTTTAGCTGACATCAAAAGGATGGATAGAGATAATATTATGCTTGCAAGATAATTACATAAACTATAGTCGAATTTGTTTACTACTAGATTATAAAAAACTCTGATACTTAAATCGTAGAATAATTCATACAGTCATACTTATTAATTATGGTTACAGATCATATTTCCGAAATAGTTATATTTGCGAAATAAAAAAATTCGCTTTGCACACATAATTTTGAACTTGATTGTAGAAGGTCCGAGGCTATAGTACTGTACCAAAAATATGAATACTGAATTTTTGTACAGATTTATCATTTCGTTAATTAATCAAACCAAAAAGAACACGTAGTGTCTTTCGTGGACAAAGACCTTCTTTTGGGAGTCACAAGGGAAGAAGAAGCCATGTAAATTGACATTTCACTAAGTAACTTTAAACAACAACAACCATCTTTGCAACTCAATGACAATTCCTTATTACCATTTAAACACAGGTCTGTTTCGGCGACAAATGAAGATGAGAGTTGCTTGCAGTGACATGCAGTGAGGATAGATTAACTTTTCTTCCTAAAGTATTTGAATTTGATTTAGTTCTTAATAAAGTTACAATTTGCAGCATTATCATAGGCCTGTAAAGTCAAAATTCCTTTAGAGGTTGTATCCGCAGTTTAATGAGTGTTAAACATTTCCCAATCTTCTTTCCTTCGGGTGTTCGGCCAATAAATAAAACAACTTCAATTCTTCAAAAAACTTATCTTCTGGTCGAATCCTAAATTTTAACAGTTTCCCATCCATTAAGCCAAATTATTAATACTGCTTTTGAGTTTATAAATCGGGTGAAGAAATTGACAACAGACACAACAGTTGATACCGACAGTATAATCTTAAATTATCTGTCGAAAAACAAATACCCGAAATACCTAATCACTAAATTGATTAATCGTTTTAGCCAAATCAGCCGTTCCCATAATGCTATAAATAATAACAATAACGCTTCCAATCCCGTTGCCTCCACTAACCAAATTCTAACATACAAATCGATTATATATGTGAAAGGTCTTAGTGAACATATTTCTAAAATTTTACGGAATTTCAATATAAATTGCCACATAACTTTTTCGGCTGGAAATCCACTTAGAAATATTTTTAGTCAACTAAAAGATAGAACTCCGGACTTATTGCGATCCAGTTTGGTATATTTAATACCATGTAATAGCTGTAACTTGAAATACATTGGTACTACTAAACAGCTACTAAAAAATCGCATAAGTCAACACAAATGGGACACTAAGGTACCTATTAGAAATTCGCAAGCTACTACATTGTGTCAACACACACATGATACGGGTCATTTATATTTGGGTTTAATGAAGTAAAAATTATAGAAAGCGAGAGATTATATAACAATCATCTTTTCTTAGAAATGGTTCATATTCTGGGCAAACGAGAAACTTTGGTTAATAAAAAAAGTGATACAGACGATCTCAGCAAAATTTATTCCGGTATCATTGACACAATTTTTAAATTATAAAATGGAATTCTTTAATATGTACTTAAATTCTAAAATTGTAAATAATATTTGGATTATTATGTAGTGACCTTGAAATGTTTTGAAAAATCCTGGAATGTCTTGACTTTTGACATAAGAAGGAAAATATTGTTATTTATTCTTTTTGAAGACTATAGAAAACTTTTAACAAAAACCACAATTTCTATTTTTATTGTATATAATAGTTTGTGTATATCATACACGATTATATGGGAGAGATTTTTATTTAAATTATTTTCATTTAACGGTAGGTTCAAAAATTACACGTTGCAAATAATTTTCTATGACTTTTTCTGAAACTTTCTTGTATTTGGTATCTGTAAATAGACCTGAAGAAGGTAATAAAATTACCGAAATGTCGTCGTAATTGAAGTTGTTTTATTTATTGGCTGAACACCCGAAGGAAAGAAGATTGATAAAATATATCCAGCCGTTAGAAGTGTTGGTTAAACTTTTCCCAAACGAAACATGTAATCTAAACCGGATAACCTGTGAGCAGGTTATGCTATAAGGTCAACTTGAGCCATACAAATTTAAAGTTGAATCGAGTGGTGCTTTTTGACATACATCCATTTCATCAGAAAATAATTTGAAAAGGAGGTAACTGAATACTTTTCATTACAACAGCCACACAGCGTTCTTGATTTAGGAAACTGAGCATTTGCGAAACTCTTTCCTTGCTGCTCAACTGAAAATTTCCGTCTTTTCGCCCGATCGTGACGATTTAGCATAAAACCTGGCTGAGAAGTTTCTCTATTCGATAGTGTAAATCGTATCACGATCGGTTCGGGAGTTTTAAAGCTTATCTCATCATTTAACGATATTTATAGTATAATTTGGTTTGATTAGGAGTAAAATATTGGATTACAAAAAAATTGACGTTTACAATTATTATATCCAAATTAATATTTAATTTAATACTGCGTTTTAATACTCTAGACTGATCTGGCTGCAAAACTTAATCATTTGTGGTCGAAGAACGTTATAGAACCGGCATTTCACTTTTATTTATTACGTCGAAGTGGTGCCGAAAATTATTTTTCTGGGGCTTCAAAGTGAGTGCAACTGATTCCTCCATTCTATATAAAGCGTTGAAAAAAAAAAACGAGAAAGAAATTTCACATTTCGCTTGGGTAACGATAATATGCAATTAACCCACATTGACCTCGTATCCCTCATTGAGTAAATTTTAGAGAAGGGATTTATTTTATTATAAAACTATGGAATGTAGCTTAAAAAGAGATTGTGCAATCACACTTAAGGAATTTATGCAGAGAAAAACTAAAATAAAATTATTATTCAAAATCTTCGCAATAAAATTTGCCTTAAAAATAATATTTTGCCTGTTTATACCTAATATGTCTATTTAATTAGCATAATACATTAAGCTTCGAAAACTCTTCGCCCACAAAGGGTTAATTTTTGATCGACTAAAATCAAAGCAACCTTGATTATACAAGCCATAATCTAAAAAACGAAGCTTTTTTAAGGGAATTAGAAACGACGAAAAAATCAAAATTTCCATAGTAAAACCATAGACATTCATACTAGATTTCTCATTTCATAGTAACTAAAGGGAAAAAACAAAAACTTCTGATAATTCCAATGTATCGTTGTGTTGTGTATTTTATAAGGCAATGATTTTAGAATGCGTTGCAAATATAATACGTATATGCAATACATCGATAACATTTGAATGGAAAATTTTTGTTTTTATTTTCTGTTTTTAGTCAAATGAGAGATCTATTATGATTGTCTATGGTAAAACAAATAAAACATATGGGAAATTACTTTTTTTCTTAAGACAAATTTGTCAATGAAAACGTTACAAATTCTTAATTATGATTTCTGAAATATTTTCATAAATGTTTGAGTTTCAACATATATAAATGTCGTTTAAGTAAATCGTTTTCATTTTCTTGTAATAATTGATTTATTTAAACCAAAATATAAAAAAAAGTTCATAACAACAACATTCTGGTCAAATAAAAAAGAAAAGCTTACTACAAATTATGTGCATTAAGTCAATATACATTACATAGATGGTAGTGATGGCAGTACAATTTTTTTAAAAATCGTACCAAAAATTGCCACCTGGAAAAATTTTAAGTTCAAAAATTGCAGGAAAAGCAAAACAAATTCTCAAAATATTAAGAACGTGTGATAATTTTGTGATTAAACAATTTTTTTTCGTATTTTTCTGTATAAATCTGAGACATCTAACGTACACTAGTAAAACTAAAGATAAATGTAGCAAGTATTATTTTAATTCGTCAGAGCCAACTTTGATGTATTTTTCAAAATGAAAGTTCGAAAAATATATTTTAGAAATAATTTAATTTTAATATTTCTGCAATTAATATTTACTTAATACCAATAAACCCTGCATGTATATTGCTGCTAAAGGTATGTAGAACACTTTTGTATAAAAATTTTGTAACATTTTTGCTTTTTTCAATGAAAAACTTGAAGCTAAAAAACACCATTTTTACTATGGATTCCTATGGAAATTAGTGAAAAGTTATACCACTAAAAAAGCTTCTAAAAACTACTTCATAATGATTATGGCTCTATACTCTAGAAGGCTCTGCTAAAATCCGAAATATTTTTTTTTGTACTTCAGTGTTCGTCAAATTTAAAATTTAAATTTTCTATATCCATTGACTGAGAAATGTTGTCGCAGAACTACGTCTCTCTGTAGCTTTAAAGCATGGTGCTCAAAGATCCATTTTTGTAAAATCTGTCTGTTGATTTGTATTACGAACGTTTGAATCGAAGTTGTTATTATTATAAATTTAAGTTCTATTCAACTGGATTAGATTAAGACATTTTGACTGTTATACTAATACTTCTGTCAACAAGTATTTTTTGTTTTCGTTTTTAACGTAGAATATGTACGTCTTTAGTTTCGATGAATTGGGGAGGTCTCTACGAAAATTCGATGTCCCAAAAAATGAATATGTATAAAACTTTTTGAGTAATTGCTTGCGAAAATGTTTTAATTGATTTGGAGGAGAGTGGCCGCCCACTGGTAGCGTGAACACTGAGATGTTGTTTAATTATAAAACTGAAGAATTTGAACAATATTTCATATGTTCAATTATTCGCAAAAATAAACCAATAAGCACACAGAAAATGCTTACAACACAAAAGAAGATGTATCCGCGAATCGAGTGATACTAAAATCGTCACTAAAGAATGGAAGACAGCTTTAAAGCGAGTTTTCTAGTTAAGATTGTAAAATCAGGATTAACGCCTCTCTTAGTAAATAGAAATGAATTAGCTCGAACATTTTGCGAAACAAAACAATGTTTAATTATACTAATAATTACATTGGCATCATAAAACATACAGATTTACAAAATTTGCGCAATGAAATTGAATTATTCCATGCACAAAAATGGATGCCGAAAAGAAGAACACAAAATTGAAGATATGTAATTATAATGGTACACTAAGTATAGTTTCCCGAAAATAATACATGACAAGTCCACTTTAACGGTATACCTAGGCTGGTAATACGTACGAGCATTATATATAAATATAGCTGAATAAGGCCTTTAACAAACTTTCCACCATCAGTATTCTGATTGGAGCACCAATTTTACCATTTAGCTTCCTACACAATATAGCACGATCATAGATTTGTACTGCTTCAAATTATATTTAAATTGCTTCCGCCATGTCGCGTTAATCCGCGCAAGTGGCAAACAAGAAAACTTCATAACGATAGCTTAGAGCACGCAAGTGCTATGACCATTTTTAAAAATTTGTGGTAAATACAAATTTAGGCTTTCAGAAAGGCATTCTTTATCATTTATGGTATTATTTGATACTATTTATAGTGCTATATCCAAGGCATTGAATGAAAATTCCAAATATTTTCGAATTTAGAGACATTCTTGTGGATATTAAAAATATGGACATATAGCATTTGTGTGCTCTAACGTATCGATAAGTTCAACGACAATTTCTTTTATAGCCCAACAAACTCCCATTAAACTATATAAAGAAAAATTAAATTAACAAACCAATAAAATTTGTATTCAAAATCTCACGCCATTTTTAATCTTCGCTAGCATATTAATCTTCTGCTTTCCATGAAGCAACAAGAACATTTACGTTAAATATAAATTTGCCCACGCACAAAATAAACTTTTACCGAAATGACTCAAAAACAAAATATTTTCTCACCCAATCAGAATATAAAAAAAATCCAATTTTTAGGTTTGTATTCTCAACAACAAAACTTGGAACGGAAGGCATGCGCATACTATTCACTCGCCATATAAAACAACATCTCAATATCTATCCATCTAAATTATCTTATCTGTTGGTTAGCGTATTTTTCCTTTTTTCTGTTTTCTTCTTCTTTGTTGCCTTCTTCTTTATTATGTTTTTGGTTTTTCATTTTTCTGTTGTATAAAATTTGTGAAAAATCGGTATATAAAGGGAATCGTATTCTTCATCAACAGTTAATTTAAATTTATCCATTCAACAGTTGAATTCGAAGCACGAACCGTATTCTTTCGAACTAAACTAAAAAACAAAAAAATAAAAAAATAAAATTCAAATTTATATAAATTTTGTGCGAACATTTTTATTTAGTTTTTATTTTATTTAAGTTTTTAAGTGAAAAATTATTTAAAATTTGGTTAAAAATGTCTTACAAATTATTCAATCACAAATCAAATGGAATTGATAGTTTTCTATTCGGTTATACAATTTTTGTTATTCTAATAGCATCACAACTTATGAGCGAGGCTGAAGGTAAAGAAAACAGAAAATTAACAAAAATACTGTGTGTGTGTGTAATTTATAATTCCGCTTAAAAATTAATAATTTGTGTGTGGCACTAATATATTTTAATTTTCCCATATTTACTTAACAAAAAGCAAATTTTATAAATTGAAAATTAATATTTGATTAAGGTGTGAAAAATATTAGAGAAACGAGTATGGGAAATATTTGTGTGTATTTATGGTGTTCGGAAATTACCCTTAAATTATCGATGGATTACTCATCCCTTGGGTGTTTTTTTTTAATTATGCTAAATAGTTTTTTGTGGTGGTTGGTATCCAATATGGTTTGTAAATATGTTTAAATATAATTGATAGATCAAACAAACATATGGATATTGTAATACCATTACTTATATAGGTGATACTGTTCAATAAGGATTTATGGACCACCATACTACCATTTTCCGATTTGACAAATTGTTCGTATTTGTTATTTATACCGGCATTGAAATCTTTTATATTACTGTTGTAAGATATGTACAGTGATTGATTTTCCTTTGAAAATTTTAATGTGGAAAATGTTATTGAGAATATTAGTTAATTTAACATCGTTTTGAATAGTTTTAGACTGAAATGAATTCTTGCTAATTATATCGCGAGATATTATTTTACCTTTGGTAACACCTTCTATCTCATATACGCAAATCGTTGCTCATCAGTATTTCGATTGTGCAAATTATACTCCAAAAACGTATTATATTATAGGTAGGTAAATTTAATCGATTCACTGTATTTTAGGTTTTACAATGGTAAGTTAACTTAATGCAGACATATGATTGTGGTAAATAAGACGTTTGGATCCGATTTGAATAATTGGGTTTTCTATAAAGGTGCTAGCAATAGTTGTACGCATGGCAATATATCTTTATGTTTAGAACATTAAGAAAATACGCGGGAACCTAATAAAGTTCTAATATTTTAAAAATCTTTATCGTGAATTTTGATGAAATCTTGCTATCTAAGGTCGTTAAACGGCTACCATTAAATTTTATTTTGTTTTGTAGATTTATAATATCATAATATTTAAAGGAACAGTCATTAACAATGAGACCATCAATGTTCGGACACAGCTTGTAATTTAAATAAAAAACACAGATCAGGTTTTATTGGGAAATTCCTCAAATTGTGAAATAATTTGGTTGTTAACGGTTCTCTTTCCAACAATATGGCTGAAATTTAGCAGAATCTTTAGAAGTCAGTAGTGGTCTTATTTAAAAAAAGAAAATTTTATCAATTTAATAATATTAAATTAAATAATATAACAATTATGCAATTGGAGTTTAGCTAAATTTTTAAATTTTTTAAACGACGAGGTTTCAACGGTATATTCTGTCATTCTCAAAGGTAAGAGTTATACAAGTTTCATGAATTTTTCTTGAGAATAAATCAATATACCGCCGAAACATCGTGTTTGTTCAAAAAAAATTAACAAAACAAATTTAAAAATTGAAGTTAAAACCAATTAATTGTTTTATTATACACTTTTTCCAAAAAGCTCTGTTAAAGATCACCAAGCCAACTATTTATATTTTTCAAATATTTTCCGTTATTTTGGGCAGGCAAGGTCCTTAAAATTTGTCACGGCTTTTTGTAAATTTGGGGACCTCTGCCCCAATATCACAATTGGTCACGAGAATATAAATCTTCTATTCTCGTACCGTCAAATCACAGACTCACAAATAATGTTAGATTATATAGGACTGACATGCGTTGGGCAGCAAAGTCGCATTCGCCATTTCTCATGTTCGACCTTTAATAATTAGATCCAGTTATACTTCTTTAGTATACCGTTGGAAAATCCTTAAACATTTAATTTACTCCATTCAAAAAACATCCACAATATTCAAAAATTTATTTTCTGAAAATTTGTGCCGTTTGTTCACATCACAATATTATGTGAGCAACATGAGAATTGACCGATATAAATCTTTAATCAGTGCTTCAATCTGGATGGGATCGCTGTGGACCATTCGAAAATACAAAATAATAAAACACAAATAATACAAAATCAGAATTAACGTTAATTATCATTTGTTATCGAATCCCGCCTCCTTGTAATATAGCATTTCATTTTATATATCTCCCAGCTCTCCTAAGCCTGCTCCACCCTAATGACGTGATATTATTTTAAAGCCTCCCATAGTAATTTGCTACATATTAAGAGTTATACGACTTTGAATACCAAGAGAATTTATTACTCAGAAATAATACCTTTAAATGCATTTTTATTAATTCAATTCACAAATAATGTATCGGGCAACATGTCGTTGAAATTTCAGTCATGAAAATGTCATAAAATGTCAATATAACGTCACAGAAATGTCAATTTCAGTAATGTCAATTAGCCAGTTCACACCATGTATACAGCGCATCGCAACACTTCCTCGTTTCATACCTCTTTGCCAATAAACTTTGACGGAGGGGTAATTTTTGTGTTGCATCGTTTCAACAAAAAATTTATGTGGTGAACCAAAACCAACACAAATGTCTTATACAAGCCATATTATTTCCTTGACGCACGCACATTATTAAATCCAAAACCTACTATTTTCTGAAAGTGTTAGTGATATTTTATACTGTTTTTGATACAAACTACAATTTAAAAACAAAGTATGTAAAGATTATACTGTATTATGACGCTAATACTTACAGAAATAGTAGGTTTTATTTTGTGTTTGTATGGCAATAATATGGCTTGTATAAGACATTTGTGTTGGTTTTGGGTGAACGAATTGCAACTCACCAACACAAACAAAAAAACCAATCCAAATAGTTAAAATTTTGTTCATCTAGTATGCTTATAATAAAATGTTACAGATAAAAAATACCAAGAGTTCACGCAACATAGTGTGAACGCGAGGCTGTTGCAGTGTTGCGATGCGTTGTATACATGGTGTGAACAGGCTGATTGTACACTATTTGGTTGAAAATTTGAAATACTGAAAACAAAATTACGCAAGGTTTGTAAGGTGGTATAGCTTTCATTCTGATCGCAAAACGTTTTTGAATGGATAATTGATTGAAACATCTAACGGTTGAATAAAATATTGTGGCTTTTTTGGCGGAACTATCATCGTTTTTTAATTGCACATTTTTTTTTAAATTTTTGGTAATTTCAGCTTCTAGATTGCATCCATAACAGTCCATAATGAGCGAATTACTTTCTCGCTTAAAAAGGTCGCAAAGTGCCTTATAAGATTTCCGTATCGATTTGATCATTAGATCGGTTGTCATCGAGCCGTCATTCTTCACAACTAGATGAATGTTTTTAGGTAATTTTACCTTCGGAGTTTTCAAATAATTTGGGCCATCGAGCCGGCTGCGGAAATACACAATACCAAGGTAAAACGATTTCTAGAATGTCCCGTATCTAATCCGTAAACGGTTTTTTCTCCCTTACAATGAAGCACCCGGCCGTAAGTCTTGACAAAATAGCACGGAGTTTCATCCATATTAAAAATCAACCGTTTCGGAATGTTTCTTTTTCTGGTGCAATGCTGTAATACGATTTTGAACTTAATCGCGATTTTATTTGCCGGAGAATTGTTTTGTTGACTCTTATGAATTATTTTACCCTGATGTAATCTTATTTCTACAACAAACTCCTCTGATCCATTAATTGCTGTACGAGAAATTATTTGTTGTAAAGGGAGTTCCAATATTATTGCAAACTTTTTTGCTTCCCATCTAAACATGTTGAAGTTCTTTTCCCTTTGCTTTTTAAACCATTCAATTACCATTGTTTATATTTCAGGAAATGCTGACTTTCGCCCTGCACCTGTAACTTTTTTTATTTTTTATTTCTTTGTGATTTAATTAAATCATTTTCGCGAGAAACCCATTTTTTTATTTGAGAGCGTTGATACTCCGTAAATTTTTCCAAAGAATTGGATGACTTCCTATTATCTATGATACTAAAAAAAATGTTTTGAAAAAAATGTCGGCTTTTTTATAGACATTACATTAATTGTAATGACATACTCAGTATTTTCGATGTGGCAAATCAGTCAACTAAAGCAGTAAATCACTCCTACTGCTATATCAACCAGCAAAAAGTAGAAACATTATTACCCCTCTCCTTTCTTTACCCCAGAGTCACACCAATGTATCGACTCTTCAAATATGACAAACCTCCTTGAGTTCCTTGTGTTGGATTTTTTTTCATAATTATCAGACAAATTTTAACTTCATAATTATTCGTGTGGGCATTATACACACACAAATGAGATTTTTCTTTGGGTTTTTTGATTTTGATTTAGTGAATATAATTCAGTATGTCAGTACGCTTTGGCTTGATACTTAATGTATTAAGCGATAGTTGTATTTTTGTAGTTTGGTCGTAGCTACCTGATGAATGAACTGCCAAAGTGCCAACACAAGGAACTCAAGGGACAAGGAGGTTTCTCATTTTTGAAGAGTCGATACATTGGTATGACGCTGGGGTAAAGAAATGAGTGAACCAGCGAGTCAGTAACAACGTTAAGTAAGAATGCGATATACAGAAAGTGCATCTTACTGACCAGCAAATTGTTTCTAACAGTTCAGCTGTCACTTAACAGAGCGAAAATTAACGCGCAAACTGAGTTAGAATACATCAAAATTATCACGGCATATTATAATTTTAATACTGTATTTGTCAGTTATTACGAATTCGGTAGATGATATGTCAAATATTCTGTAAGGAAATACTTTCGTCAAATTCTGTAAGGATTCTTACTGATTCGCTGGTCTCCCCTAAAGGGGGAGGAGGAATAATATTTCTATATCTTCTATTTTTTGCTGGTAGATACATATATTAGTAGGAGTGATTGACTGATTTAGATTACTGATTTATCAAATCGAAAATACTGAGTATGTCGTTACAATTAATGTGTTTTTAAGCCGAATTCGGAAAGAAATACCTTTCAGAAATTGATGACATTGATTAGTATAGAGCTATAGACAGAGCAAATTGAATTTGACTTAATTTATTTAAAAATGCCAACGCCTTCCATAATTTCTGAAAAATAAAAGTATGTCGTGCGGTGTGTTAATTTTTTCAAACTTCTAGTTTAAAATTAAATTCGAATCCGAAAAGTTTCAATTTTCTATCGTTTATTTCTAAATACAAAATGCACAATTAAATTTCTGAATTATAATGAAAAAATAAAATTTCGCTTATTTTGTCAAATATCATCCAAAAAATTATATTTTTTCACAAAGATATGTTCAATTTAAAAGAAAAATTGTAAAAAATCAATGACGAACGAATTCGTCTCCGTAGCAACTTTTCGATGATGCTTGTATTTTGTCCGTTTCAGCATTCCATGGAGGTTCTCTCTTGCTTTGGTCTGGTCTATCTTGGAACAACCGCATGGATTTCTTCACTCGGCCACCAGGTATTTATTTACAGCATAATACTAATGAAGTATTAACGCTACACATCATTCCAGTCTCACGGCGGCTGTGATACTGTGTATTCCGATCACACCGACGTACGCCCACTAAATCTGACGTATTAACCACCACTTTGATGATGTAAATTTTTTTACTGTTCTTTGAAAATGATGCTCATGCTTATTTACCTTTACTAAATCACGAATTGAATGTTTATGCAGTATCTAAATGTACTCACATGCATCTAAATACGAATTCTGTAATTTATCAAGCTTTGATGAAATAATAGAGCTTACTGGTTTGTCCTTAGATAAAATAGACTAACCATTTCAAAAGTATGTGAAATGTTATTGTAGTATTTGGTAAAACAATACAACTTCAACAACGAATGCTTCTATCCATGTTCAGGGACACAAAATTAAATCAATAAACATTGGGGTTAAATAGCAAATAAATATTTACCGCCCACCTATGGCTAAAGCACCTAATTCCCTAATTAAATTTTACTATGTTATTCTTCGTTAATAAATATTTATATTAGGACACCTTTATAATCATCACCTCATTTCTTAATTAACAATTAATGGATTAAACAAAAATAATCCATGTATCACCATCATAAATATCAATAAGTTTTTTCAACATAACAGAACAAAGTTTCCCTATAAATGCTATATAATTTGCCAATATACATTATTCTACTGACTTTTATCACATCGGATTAGCTTTCATCCGCAACAAAATCAACAAAACTTTGATCAAAACTTTTCTTGAAAAACTATTATTTTCGATTATTCTTTGTTAATATATAAATAGTTTTAGGTGATAAAAGAAAGCTTTACGTTCAAAAATCTTCTATAAACGTAAAAGTTTTGAATATCACCCATTCTGTCAAAAACGAGAAATAAATATCAAACCTATAAAGCAGCTTAATGGTAATAAATTGTGTATGTCCATAATATTCAAAAATACATCTCAATTGGGAATATCGAACTTTACCTCATTTGCTTTCGTTTATTTTGTTGTTTTCTTATTTGAGATACTGAATAATCTTTAAGTCAGCAATACATACTCGTATATAGTATAAGAAAAAAGGTAATAAATTTTAAATTGTTTATCAATTCCTCGAGAGATTAGCCCTAGTGCAAAACCTGCATACAATACAAATAAACTAATAAATCTTTACAAAACGAAGACACCACCCACTCCACAGAATCAACAATTGATTTAAAAAAGAACACAGAAACCATAGCACCAACAAATAATCTTAATTATTTATCTAATTAAAACGAATAGAATTTATACGCGTTTTTATACATACAAAGATTTGTAGGTACAGTTAGAGAGAAGGATCTACACATTTTATAAATTAAAATTGAATTAAGCTTAATAAGAAGACGACACCGATTTTATAAAATATTTTATTGTGGCTAAATGATTTCTTCGTCGTCTTTGTCTCGTCGTTATACTTAAAGATTATAATTGATTTATTCTATGGCTGTAGGAAATTTTTTTTTTTCATAGAAATGAGACTTAAATTTAATGAATTTATATAAATAGCCGGGTGCTGTACCATATACTTTATATTACGGTGCTGTCCAAACCAAGGCCCGCGGGCAAGACAAATTATTTTGTTTTCATACCCACGAATCAAAATTAGTTTTAGGTACGGCCTAGCCTACCTTTGGATACCCCTGCTCTATGTATAATAAGTATTGATGTTTTTGTAACTATATTCAGTACATTTTACTTGTGATATTTTTTTAACCACCAACACAATTCGAATGTAAAATGAAAGAAATTGCTTTAATCTATTTGTTTATTAATTAAAATATTAAAGGATTAAATATTTTCATTTACCTTTCACTTTGCTTAATAAATATTGTTGTATAGTATAAAGATAATATTGTCATGGTTCGATGCTATTTGTAAATATAATTAAATTTTTCCAATTGTTGCACGTTCAAAGTACTGTTAATAATCCTATTTATAATTTAAATAGTCTTTAGCGATTGAGGAAAGGCAGAACCAGATTTTGGAGATTTTCACTATAGAGCTACTCAGGAAGGTTAAGCAATCTTAATGCCAACAGTTTTGAATTTGAAACTGAACTTAGAGTTGCGAACCGAAATCAAACCTGAAACCGTGTATTCTATCTAATAATAATGATAAAGTACTAGATATGTTTGAACAGCTATATAAGAAATATAATTCAGAAGTACGAAACATTTAAAAAACTAAGTTGACATGCATGAAAACACATTAACATTTAATAAAAACTGATCGAAGTTTGAGTGAATTTTTATTTTATTAAATTCGTAGTAATACTATTTTAATTATGGGACTAGAGTATAAATACTTGCCTAAGAATTAAAATTGAAACTGCATCGAAACTTCTACACATTTCATTAAAATGGGTTTAACAATTTAATTTCTTTTATAAATTACTCTAATTTTATTTGGTTAAGACAAGAGTCTCGTTTTGAAATCACAAATGAACTATGAACTTCAAAAGCAAATCAAAATGATCATTCATATTCGAATATTTGCAGTCGGTGAATAAGAAATCTTGGGTAAAAAATACCAATTTTACTTCTAATTATAAATTGTTAATTATTACTAATTTGGAAAAAAATCAAATTCATAATAATCGAAAGTTTATTAAATATTTACATAATTATTCCCCATACCTTCCACAGGGCAAGACGCCATTAAACCGAGAAGAGGTGGCGGTACAGTCGGTTTATTTCCTTTCCCACGTGTCGGACGCAGTGACCCAAATTTAAACACAATGAACAGTGAGGGCAATGATGCAGATAGTTGGGATAGAAATGATGTGTTCCCATATTCAGTCGAAGACTATGGTATGAAATTAAATTAACAAAAAAACTATATAATTGAATAAAACAAAAAAATTTTACAATATCCGAATAGATATTATACCCCAAGACGAAATTAAACGACACAATTTGGTTGCATTTCCACGAGTAGGACGTGCCGGTGAAAATCTTAAGTACTGGATGAAATATGCCCCAAAACAAGTGAACAAACGTGCTGGAGGAACTGGAGGTAACGGTGCTATGTGGTTTGGTCCACGATTAGGTCGTATTCAGAAACGAAGCATAAACAACAATGATTTATTGTGAAGGTAAATTCGCTTTAATAGAATATAGTACTGAACAATAATTTAATAAACTTTATAATTTTTTAGAAACAATTCATCAAAATTCAACCGATTATACTCTACAATATAAACTTGTTAAAATGTAAAAGAAAACCAAATATTTAAAATTTTAATAATAAATATATATTTCTAAAAAATAAAAAGATTTTCTTTTTGTAATATATAATTATAATAATAATAATAATAATAAATATTTATATATAATTTTAATCCTTAACAAAAAAAAAAATTAATTAAAAAAAATAATTAAAGGCTGGTGGAAATATTAATTATAAATATTTTTTTCAAACCCTCCATATTACACAAAATAAATAATTAAATGAAAAAAATATTCATAATTAATATTTCTAGAAAAATGAAATATTATTATTTTTAGTGCAATAATTTTTAATTAACTAAATATATATTATTTATATAATATACTAAAAACCTAAGAATGTATATTTTAAATGTAATTCTGTATATTTAAACGTTATATTATATGTATAAATAAATAGACAAGAAAATAAAAACATAAGAATGACAAATCTGCATATATTATATACACACGCAAAATAATTTATTTATTTATTAATATAATAATAATGGCAACAATGTATATTCAATTTTTTAGTTGAACAAAATGGCGGTTCAATAGTTTAAGTTTAGGAATTTGCATTTATTTTAAAATATTTTTCCCAAACTGTTGGTCCTCTTAAAAGGATTCCATCCACCGCAAGATACATTTTCTAATAGCTTAGTTTTGCTCAATTTGCGATGTGCCTTCATTTTTGGTGAGATATCGGGAGTACTAGATGGCGTTGATATAGGTGAGAATAAACACGGCGTACTATCAGATGAATTTAATGATTTGGATAGTGCTAAAGGCTGAAACGAGAAAAATTTTTGATATTAATCATTAACACAAATTTTTACAATTAACTTTTAAGCTGTGGTTTGATATTTTAAAAATTATTATAATTATTAACCCTTAGCGGCCACTAGGGGTGAATATGTTCCCCAGGCCGAATCACCTTAATTTAAGTTATCAAAAACTACGAAAATCATACTTGTCGCGCCATATATAGGTTGTCGAGGAATGTAGGTTACTTGCATGGTGCATAGAAAGAAGAAAAAAGTAGTAGTAGCGCTATAAACGATGAATTTCGGAAGGAGTAATGATTTTTTAATAGTAGGGGAAATGGGGCTACTTTAAGCATGGGGTAAAAGTAAACAGGCTGTATATCTCTCAAACTAACGTGATTTATTGAAGTGAGGAAACAATAGAGATGAAAGAGAGTATTATCTTCATACTAAAAAAAATGTAGTTCGATATTCAGTCTCAGTTTAGATTTATAGGTGGAAAGGTGGTTTTTAATCGTTTTAGTAAATTTGTGTAATGTTTGGAAAACTTCCATAGTGGGTTTAAAACTGAAACAGGTAAGGATTATTAAAAGGTATTAAAATGTACATACAATTTGCAATTTAATAACAAATTGCGTTATTAATTATGTAGCCCACATCACAATTTTTTTTACCGTTATTGAAAAAAAAAACACGTGGGGTTAAGTTAAGCATTATATATGGGGTAAAATTAAGCATGCTTATTATTACCCCAAGAGATATTAATGAATTGTTTGGCACGAGCTACAGCTTTTAATGCTACCAAAGTAGGAGAATTTTTCAATAACTGTGTGCAAGTTATTGAGCGTAATAAATTCTCTGCATCCAAAATATTTAATCTTGACGAAACCACAGAATACCCAGAAGCGACATAACGCCGTTTTTATATGGAGAAAAGTGGACTAATTTTTTTGACCTTGGTTTATATAAGGTAAGATTTTCGGTGTTAAATTATCGTTCAGTGGCTGAAAATTCAAAATACACATGTAAAATATAAGGTAAGAGCAAAAATTTCTTGGTCCACGTAATGTCGGTTCTGGTTATTTATTATTCTGTGACGAAACTGGCATAACTACAGTTATGCAAGCTCCAAAGGTAATATTAAACCTATTCAGTTATATTATGGGATTTAATTTTTGACTTTTTTCTAGGTTATTGCAGAAAAGTCGAAAAGACAAGTTGGTCAAATTTTTTCGCAGAACGTGGTGAGTTGGTAATGTTTTGTGCAATTGTGAATGCCGCAGGAAACTCGCTCCCACCAGTGTTCATCTTTCCCCGTGTTCGATACAAAGACCATTTTTTACAAGAAGCTCCATCTGGAAGTTTGGGTCTTGCATCAAAAACTGGGTGAATGAATACTGAGCTCTTCCCAGAAGTGTTGAAACATATCCAAAGCCATACTCAGTACACTAAGGACAATCGTATTCTTTTGCTGATGGCCAACCATAACAATCACTGCTCATTAGCTGCAATAGATTTTGCAAGAACGTGGGGAATCGTTTTCCTCTCATTTCCACCACACTGTTTACACAAGCTTCAGCCACTAGACGTCGGAGTTTTTGGTCCATTCAAAAACGCGTTGAAGATAGCTTTCAATGATTGTATGCTAACTCGACCTGGTAGATTAATTACCATCTACGACATACCGCAGCTTCCAAAGCGTGCTTATGAAAGTGCTTTTACCTCAAAAAAAATTTATATCGTCATTTCAAAAACCAGGAATTTGGCCACTAAACCGGCTTATATTTAACGAAAATAATTTTGTTGGTGCATATGTAACAGATCGGCCTTACAATCAACCTGTTTTAAGCAATGCCTCTCTCGTAGAAAGTAATCAACAAAAATTTGCAACATCAAAACCAATAACCATCAACATCGCAGCAAGCTGCATCATATACAGTCACACCAGAGCAGGTGAGACCTTATCTAAAAGCTGCACCTCGCAAGGAGACATCTAAGGGTCATGAAAGTGGTAAATCCAGAAAATTTACAGACACTCCAGAAAAAAACCGAGTCACAATGATGGATCAAAGAAAACACGAAAAATCTAATAAAATAAAAAAGCGTACAAAGCCAATCCAACCTGAAGAGTTCTGTGAAACATCTGAATCAGAAACTTTGCAGGATTTGCCCGATTCTGACGATTGCTCAATATTTTCTGAGAAAACGAAAACCTTCCGAAGCTTTTAGTAGAAGACGACGTTATTAACCCAGAAGATTTTGTGCTAGTAAAGTTTGCCCAAATCAAAGGCAGGCAAGTGTTTTACATCGGTAGAATTGAGCAGACATATGAAACAAAAGACTTCGATACAAAATTTTTAAGAAAACACAGTAATTATTATGTTTTCCCAATTATCGATGACATATCGCAGGTCAGTAGAAGTGACATTGTTGCGAAATTGCCTGATCCAAGCCAAATCCCAGGAACTATAAGGACTAAAGGTTACTTTAGGTTTACCGTCGATTTAAGCGATTATGCGATAAATATTCTTAAGTCTGTTTAATTATTTTTAGTTGATGTCTGTGCATTATTATTTTACAGTGAAACTGTTTAATTTTATTTTGTGATATTATTTTATTTTAATAAAGTTATGTTAATCAAGTATATCTATTAGAGTTTGTTTAGTTTATTTTTACCCCACAGTAAAATTTCATTTGCTTACATTTACCCCAATGTAGGGGTAAACGTAAGCGGAAGACTTACTTTTTTGTAAGCTGTTTTTTTAATAAATCAAAAGGATTCTTTTTGCTTTCAACAGATCCACTGTATAGGCCAAACTTCATAAAATAATCTACTTATCAAAAAATTCCGAATATTTCAGTTTCTAAGCTGTTATTAAGAAAATTGTGAAAAGTGCTTACTTTAGCCCCACTTCCCCTAATGATTTTTTTCTGAGAAACGTCATTTTCCTGACTTTGCGCATATATAATTTTTTTTTTGTTAAATTATCTTGATATTTCCTCTTGCAAACCATATTAGAAATTGAAAAACATGTTTCAGAATGTCCATGAATTTTTTGGAGTCTCAATATTTTAAATTTGTTTTTATAGACCGATTTTTTGACTGGGGTGAAAAATCACCCCAGTGTGGCCGCTATGTTACGGGAGCGAAGTGTAGCCGCTAAGGGTTAATGGTCGTGCTCATGTATTAATATTTTTCAGCAAATTAAAATTGAATTTTACACTTATTACACACATTTTTAAAATTTTTTTAAAAACACTTGTTAAATATTTCGCAAAAATACAAAAGGTTTAAAAAATCACTCGATCGATTTCGGGTTATTAGGCCATCATTAGGAGTATCTACATCGATCGAGTGATTTTTTAAACCTTTTGTAATTTTGCGAAATATTTAACAAGTGTTTATAAAAATTTTTTAAAAATGTGTGTATTAAGTGTGTTTCGCCAAGTGCCTACGGCAGAAAGTGTAAAAAGTTTTACACTTATGTTAAAATTAGAGTCTTTTGAAAGGTGACCAGAGTTATTATGCTACTCGCAGGATAATTATTTGCTGTGGCTTTCAGCCGTTTTTGGGTGAAAGTAATTTCGAAGTATCATGAGCCGTAATGTGAACAATTTCGGTTGTTAAACATTTTCGTTCGTAAACATTTTCTTGCGAGTAACCTGATAGCTCCCCAGTATTGATTTTATAATTGCTGTCAATTATAAATATAAATTTATTTAAATTTAATTAATTAAAGTAACACATTAAACAATGGGCTCGAATCTGAAATTATAAAAATTATTTTATTTCTCCTAGTCCAGTCAGTGACGGTTTTTCGCTCTGAATTCTTACGGATAATACCGATTTTCGTGAAATTTGGATAGTATGTAGGGAATGGCTCAAGGAACAAAAGTTATACAGTGCCGATGTGTCCTTTTACCTTGGGGGTGCATGTCACCTCTTCTAGGGGGTGGAAATTAGTACACTCAAAATACCTACAGAATCGACAGAGGGATGAATTCTAAGCAAACAATATCGTATGAATAAATCAATATTTTTCGAGTTATTCGCGATTGAAAATGTTGATTTTTCATCTAAAAAATGCATGTTTTACAGCGATTTTTTCACGAATAACTCCAAAACCTTGCGTTTCATCAAAAAAATCTTTCAGGACCAAAATAAAAAATAACAAATTGATTGGTTTATTTTTATTTCTTTAGATGCAATACGAACCGAGTTGTGGCTCGTTGAAAGTGACTGTTTCTTCGCCGAAGACTGAATTCAAACCTTTCAACATTAAATAACGGAAAAACGACAAATTTTTAAAAAATAACTTGTTAGAAGTTCTTTCAAGTACTTGAAAAGACCTTTAAAATTAACTTTAGTAAAAGTCGTTAGCATAAAAATTTACATATAGTTATGATAAAAATAAAATGGTGATCTCGTTTTTCCGAAGAAAAAATCAGCAATGAAACAAATGGCTTAACCGCAGGAATTGAAATTAAACGTAATCCATCAAAGTACTTTTTTTGGGTACTAACAATATGTTCTAAAAATTTGTATGGTTTAGAATGTCTAGATTTGAAAATTAGTTTGATTCAATTTTGAAATAATTTTTCAAATTTTTGAAAATAATTTCTTTTTTCAAAATAACTCAAATATTAAAGAAGATACGTACAAAATGCGACAGTACAAAAATTAAGGTGATACTGACATCTCAATTAATGAAAATTAATTGAGATATCACCGTTTTAAGTTCGCATTTGAGTGCCTCCCCGAACTTTAAACTCAAAAATCTCAAAAATGCCGGATTCAAGAAAAACTTACTGGCCTTATAGCACTTGAAATTCCCTATAAAATGGTTTTTAGAACATTTAGATATCTTTAAAATTAAGGAAGTTATCGTTAAAAAACCAATCTCGTTTTTCGGTGAAATTTTCGGATTGCTCTCAAACATGCATTTTTTAGATGAAAAATCAACATTTTCAATCGCGAATAACTCGAAAAATATTTAATTATATTGAAAAACTTCATACGATATTTTTTTTGCTTAGAATTCACCCCTTTATCGATTTCTGTGATTATTTTGAGTGTACTAATTTCCACCATCTAGAAGGGGTGGCAGCTACCCTAGGGTAAAAGCACACATCGGCGCTATACAACTATTGTTGCTTGGGCTATATTCTCTACTTACTGTCCAAATTTCACGAAAATCGGTATTGTCCGTAAGAATTCAGAGATAATGACCTATTTCTAATGTCAATGACTGGACTAAAACATTTCAAATCACGGGATACTGCAAATAGCGTTATATTCAGGGAAGACATTAGTTTTATAAGAGACAAAAAAAAGTACATAGATTTGTATACTAGAAAATATAAAGGGCTGAAACCTCACGAGGAGATCAGAACTTCGGTCTTTGGTATCTTCAATGGAGATAGCATTCACCTGTGTCATAAAGTTAGTGTGACAATTTTGACAATATTGATTTTTATCTTAACCAACATATATTTACTTATAGAACAACAGCCAAACAGCTCAAAAACATGAGTACAGTCATCCAATTTAACACGAAAAGTCGTATTCTAGAATTTTATACAGAAAGTAGTATACAAAATTATACTGATATTTATAACCGTGTAATTGACCATATTCCAAAACTTTATCCAAAAGTCATTTTAGAACCCCATTTACAACGCACATGTCAAATTTCTTAATAATCAGGTAAGGAATAACCAAGTTCCATCCTACTTGGCCATATTCCAGAGCTTTATCCAAAAATCGTTTTAGAATTCCATTTCCAACTCACATATCAAATCTCATCATAATCGGTAAAGAAATAGCCAAGTTCCATCCTACTTGGCCATATTCTAAAACTTCATCCAAAACTCATTTTAGATTCCCGTTCCCAATACACATGTCAAATTTCATTATAATCGGTTGAGAAATAGGCAAGTTACATCATACTTGGCCATATTCCAGTACTTCATCCAAACAACATTTTAGAATCCCATTTCCAACACACATGTCAAATTTCATCATTATCGGTTGAGAAATGGGCAAGTTCCGTTATACTTGGCCATATTCTAGAACTTCATCCAAAACCCATTTTAGAATCCCATTTCTAACACACATGTCAAATTTCATATTAATCGGTTGAGGAATAGCCAAGTTCCATCATATTTGACCATATTCCAGAACTTCATCCAGAAATCATTTTGGAATCCCAGAACTTCATCCAAAAAACATTTTAGAATCCCATTTCCAATACATATGTCGAATTTCACCGTAACCTGTTGAGAAATGGCCAAGTTCCATCATACTTGGCCATATTCCAGAACTTTATCCAAAAATCAATTTAGATTCCCATTTCCGACACACATGTCAAATCTTATAATAATCGGGTGATAAATAGGCAAGTTCCATCATATAAAAAATATTGTTAACTACTCATTACATCCTCATCCAACCCCAACTCAATTCCAACTCAACTTCAACTCAACCCGCAAATTGACCCCTGACTTAACTTTTAAATCAATTCCCAATTTAATGCCCTATTCAATAATCAAACCAGCATATTATATAAAAAAATCGTCAATATTTATAAAACCAGATATTTTGGGTCAATTCGTATGGCATGTACCCCAACCTCTTGACGTACAGTCTTCAAAATCTTTTCAAATCTCCGCCTTGACCATAGAAACAGATTGGTGAAAAAACAATTCTAAATCGGACAAGCCGTTCTCGAGATACCACTGGTACAGACATCCAGACATCCAGATGTCCAGACATCAAGACAGACCGACGGACATTTTTTTTTTTTTTACTTTCTCGGACTCCGGGACTTTCAAAACGTCGAGAAAAGTGGTTTTGGACCAGCCAAATTTTTCGTCATTTTTTACAGGATTTCAATACTTTGGTCTTTTTAGACCGAAGTAATTGTTTTCCTATCTATTGTATTGACGAATGAAACAAATTCAGCACAAATGAATCAGATTTACAAAAGTCACACTTTAAAGATTGGGTTAATTCAATTTTTCAATCATAACAATTTTCACAACTAAAAATGTAACTTAAATATAACTTCTTATAGCAAATTTTTTTTATACCGTACCTATCACGTATTTTACTTCTGTCCGCTTAAGGCGCGTTTTAAACTTTTCCATTCGCCGATGGTTCCACTATTATTTGGTATCAAAGTTGTTGGTTTTGTTACTAAAATATAAAGGGCTGAAACCTCACAAGGTGATCAGACATTTGATTCGGATAACTTGCTTAACTTCCAAATCAATCCTTAACCGAACCTCTTAAGTCAATCGTTAGCTCAACCCCCAACTCAAATCTCCACACACCATGATCTTAAAAACGATATGCTTACGTGAATTCAACTCACGATAACAATAATTCAACGGTCAACAAACAAATCCCCAGCTGACTACTTAGTAAACCTTAAAGCAACCCCAACTCAATTAAAACTCAACCCCAATTCAATCCTCAAATGGAACTCAACTCAACCCTCAGTCACCAAAAAAGCATATATAAGAAGCTCACTCAACCCTCACACAAATCCAACTCAACGAAAATTCAACCCCAATTCAACTCGCAAATAGAACCCAACTCAACTGCAAACTCAACGCCCAACTCAATCCTCAAACCAGTATATAAAATTGGTCAACGTGGTAATATCACCGTCTGGTTTTGGGTCAATTCGTATGGTAGGTAGCCTATTCTCTTGACAAAAGCTTTTCAATTTTTCGCCTTGTCCATAGGAACAGATTGGCAATAAAAAAATCCAAACCGGACGAGCCGTTCCCGAGGTACCATGGGTACACAGACAAGCATTCAGACAGACGAATGGACATTTTGTACTTTTTCGAACTCAGGGGCTTTAAAAACTTCGAGAAAAATGTTCAAAATGTTTGGTAATTTTTGACAGTATTTCAATGCTTTGGTCCTTTTGGACCGAAGGAATGTACGTGTTGCACTACACTTTTAATACTAGCCGCAAAATTATTTTTAATTCTAGTATTAAAAGTAATCGCCACGTTACAGTTTCATAAAAGCGTACAATAACGCTTTCATCAAGATATAACGTGTCAATTACTTTGAATACTAGAATTAAAAACAATTCTACGCCTAGAATTAAAAGTGTGAAGTAACACGTACATTACTTCGGTCCAAAAGGGCCAACGAATTGAAATACTGTCAAAAATGACCAAACACTTTGTTGGTTCAAAACCATTATAAAAGGTTGGTTCTACATATTTATTAAAAGTAAAGGGCTTTAAACTTAAGCAGTATTTTTTCATTACAGCATCAAAAGTGATCTACCTTTAACAATATATTGATATTTATATAAGAAAATTACTCACAAGAACTTGAGTCTACTCAAACTAAATCGATATTGTAGATGTTTTCAATGTGTTATTAAATTTTCCGTTCTATTGGGTGTCTATTCACAAGTACTTGCCAGTAGAAAATTTGGCCCATTGGGAGACTGCTACTAAGTGTTAAAAGTGATTTATTGCAGCAATGTTAAAAGTGTAAAAAGGCAACAAACGTTCCAATTTATCGTACTGCAGGTTGTTATACAAATCTTACTGATAATATCGTGTTTTTCCCACAAACACACACATTTTGGGTTTATCTCCTTTATTACATTTTTTATTACCTCTTAACATAAACCCTTTGGCCAAAGTTGTCTTTGGCCAAACAAGTACAGTTATGGTAAACAAGATATGCTTCCTTTTAAATTTAAAACGATAAATAAAAATCCGTACACATTTCTTGCATAAATCTACCTAGCCATTTAAATAAATCGTTTCATCGTATCCGTATAATTTTATTGTATACCATATACTGTCGTCAGATGCGATTGAATCGTACTAGTTTTTGTACGATAACACGTTCAGATAATCGATTTAAGCTCAATCGTTAGATTTATCGTACAATAAATCATAGCGTCTCTCACCTGTTTGACCTGCATGTTAGGTTCGAATAAAAAAATGCCAAAATATTTAAACTTCAATATGATATTTAATTGGTATTAATATATGTTGTGCAAGAGGAACAATTAGAAGTGATTTTATCTCGAAAACAACCAAATTGCAACCTCTTGAGAGTTTCACCTTCATCGTAACAAAATAATTATCGGGCTATTATCCGGAATAATCTAATGTTTTGTATTTAAATATTTTCTGAATTCATTTGATTATCGTTTTTATGTAATTTACTATCCAAAATAATCTGGAACAAATAAGTTTTATTTATTTTTAAAACGTTTATAATAATAATTATTATAATTGAAATCTGACAAATTATTTAGAATATTGTAGACCCAGAAATGAATTCGGACGCTTAATTATGTATTTTAAAAGCTTTTAGGTTGGTCCATATACCTAACATGAATCCGGACGTCCCTAAGAGTTATTTTATTATCTGCTAAATATAAGTCTGATAACTGGTATTTTATTTCAGCCTAGTACTGTTTTATAGCATAATTTCGATATAATAGCAGTTTATTATGTAATGTTAGCTCAGCGTTCCTTCCTATGAGCCAATACATTTTTCTATATTTGATGTTTAACTCTTCTTTTTTCTTTTTAACATGCTATTTCCACTTGAGTTTAGCATCAAGCGGCATTCCTAAATATTTTGCCGTGTTTGCATGTGGAATAGGTTGCGAATTCAGTCGAACAGGTAACCAATTAACATTTTTGTTGGTAAAGTTTATATAAAGGCGCCATTTTTTCGTCCAATTACTCAATGAATTAGCAGCGTTTTGTAATTTGCTGGTTGACTCCTCTATGTTGTATCCAGTTGCCAAGATTGCAGTATCATCGGCAAATGTTGCAATATTTGTTCGGCATTGTAGAGTATCGGCCTCAGAACACTCCCTTGTGGAACTCCAGCCGATATTTTCTTTAATTCGGAGTATTCCTCTTCATGTTTTACACGAAAGTGTCGATCAGCTAGATATGACTTAAAAATCAGGTAAAACTGCTTCGGCAGATCTCTGTGTAGTTTATATTCCAGGCCTCGGTGCCCAAAGGCTTGAGATACGTCTAAGAACACACTTGAGCATATTTTTTGATTTTCCAGAGCATCTTCAATTAGATCTGTGATTCTATGCACTTGATCTATGGTAGAGTGTCTCTCTATAAATCCAAATTTGTGAGAAGGGATGAGTTTTCTGACTTCCATTACTGATTTTAACCTCTTGAGTAGTAACTTTTCAAATAATTTTGAAATTATAGGAAGTAGGGAAATCGGCCTGTACGATGTTTTCTTGTTTGGCGGCTTGTTAGGTTTTATAATCATTATCACCTCTGCCACTTTCCACTGGTATGGAACGTATTTTAATCTGCACGCTGCATTGATTACTTGCAGTAATTTTCGTACTCCTTTTTCTGGGAGAGTTTTAACTATAAGTCCAGTGATTAGGTCATAACCAGGGGATTTTTTTGAGCTTAAGTTGTTTTTTATTTCATCTTTTAGCTCTTGTAGTGTTACAGGTCTTATGTTTAGGTTATCCACTTTATTTACTGAAATTATATTTTCCTCAGCTGTTTGCCTTGGAAGGGGTTGAAATGTCTTTTCAAGATAGTCTGCAGACAATGCAGCTTTTTCTTTGGCACTTCTAGCCCAAGTTCCATCGTCATTCTTGATAGGAGCTATTTGTACTTTAGGCCTTTTGAGACCTTTAGTTGCTTTCCAAAGGGAATAATTAGTGTCTTTGTTGCCAGAAAGGCCAGCCGGGTATTCATTAAAAGATTTGTTCTTGACTTCTTTGATAAGCATTTTTAATTTGTTGCTTAAATAATTAAGTCGTGATTTGCTTTGTGGTGCTCGATTCCTCTGCCTGATTTTTCGAGCTTTCCGTTTTACTCTAACCAGATTTCTCACTTCTACTGGATAGTTGATGTGACTTTCCGTTTGATTACAGGTAGGAAGAGTACTCTGCCACGCTGCTTGCAGAATACTGTTGTTCAGCAGCTCCAATTGTACCTCAAGTTCTGCCGGAGTTTTAATTGGCACTTGGTTCAGTATTGTCTTCGACTATTTTCCGGAAGAGATCCCAGTTTGTTTTATTATTTGTTAACCTAGGTAAATTTTCTTTTTTAATGGTATCACTGAGTGTCATAATGACAGGTGTGTGGTCAGATGGAATTCCTTCACTGTTTTCGAGTAATACGTAGTTTACAGATATCCCTTTTGTTACAAAGAAATCTATATCAAATCTGGTATCTTATTTGTATCCGCTGGCCAATAAGTTGGTTTACCTCCAGACAGGAACTCACAGTTAAGTGCCGGACCAGCTGCAAATAGCTCCTTACCCTTATGAGTGGTTAGCCTTGATCCCCAATATGTATTTTTAGCGTTAAAATCGCCTCCGATTATGAAGTTAAAACCGAGCGATTTGAGTAACGTAACATAGTTTTCTTTATTTAGATTATAACGTGGAGGGCAATATATTGAAGATATGTTGATTACCTTTTGATTATTCAATCGAACATTAATAGTGACTACTTGCATAATTTCTTCTTCAATTTTTACTCCTTCGTAATGTTTGATGTTTTCCTTCACAAATATGGTTGAACCTCCTCTCGCTTTTCCTGACGGGTGGATGGCGTGGTAGCACTAGTATCCTCGAATTCTAACGAATGAATCTTTTGTCAAATCAGATTCTGAAATTAGGCATATATCTATCTTGTCTATATTTAGGAAAATTTCTAACTCTGGAATTTGTTGCAACAGCCCATTTGCATTCCAATTAGCGATTCTGAATGTGTTATTCATCTTCATAGATTTCATCATGGAAGTGATTTCATTCACTGTTTCTTGCTTATTTAACCGCTTATTTAAAGCGTCCAGGCTTCTTTCTTGTTTTAGTAGCCTTAAGTTTAATGCTTCTATATTTTTTAAATTTTTTTCAAGAATTTGGCTTTGACCGTCTTCCTTGTTACTTACTACTTCCCGCTGTTGTACAATCTGGGAGTATGTTTTTCGGCCTGCTATTGCACTTGTTAGTGGTAGTTCTACCACTGGATTTTTAGTTATTGTCTTATTATTGAACATCCCACGGTTTAGCGGGCCTTGTTGTTTTTTATTTCTCAGATTTTGAAGTTCCCTGGCTACTTCACATCCTCTATAATTAGCGGGATGCTCTCCGTTACAGTTTACACATTTTGGAGGCGTAGCTTTTGTAAACCTACAATCTTGGGCGAGATGTTTTCCCGAACATTTCACACATCTAGGCTCTCGTTTGCAATATTTCTGCGTGTGATTATATCCTTGGCATTTCTTACACTGAGGTATCAAGCCTGTGGATTTTCTTAACGCTTCTATTCGAACTCTCATGTTAAGAACAGTCCAAATATAGAAAATTTTTTCCACTTTTTCCGTGCTATTAAAAGTTTGCATAAACAATGGAAGCCCCCTTTTATTCATTTTAATCCCTTGATCAGTTACAGTTTTGGTGTTTAAGGTCTTCCATTATATCCTCCTTTGTACAGGTTGGATGAAGACCTCTGACCATCACTTTGATCGGACGATCATTTTTGTCCTCGTATGTGTACCATTCCTTGCCGTCATCTGTCAGCTTTGAAGCCAAGGCTCTATAACTTTCAATATCTGTTGTATTGATTTTCCAAATATTATTGTTCAGTCCTACAACTCTGTAATCTTTTGTAGTCACCGATTTCATTAAAGATTGGATAGTACTATATTCAGTTACGTCAATAATGTTGATTGGTGGTGGAGCCTTTTCCTTAATTTTGGTTGGTTCGTTTTCCTGAGCTGGTATATTTGGGTGATTTTGATTTAATACAGCAGTTATTGAAGTGCGGCTTGAAGCTACAATCTTTGGAGAAGATTCTGCCTTCCTTTTTTCGTAAGTCTTTTGTTACTGTTCGTTTTTAAGATCCAGTCAGTCTCTTCCCTTAATTCTTCTTCGACAGTGTGGTACTCTGTAGCACACTGTTCTTCTGGCTTCTTGGGTTGCAAAGCATTTTTCTCACGGAACACTGAAGCATCCTGTTCCTCAGGTTCCTTTGATTGTAGAGAATTTTTCAGTTTCTCATTTTCTAACTTAAGAAATTTTACTTCGTTCATTAAATCCGACGTAATTTTTTCAATGTTACACAGTTGTCTGCGTAGTTCTGCATTTTCTATCTCAACTGTTCTAGCTAATGATGTTGGTAATCTTTGCACTATGGAACTTCTTCCAAATGGGTCAGAGTTCATCAGTTCTGAAGTATTGCGGTCATTGGATATCGACGACTGGGGGCCCGTTTGCTCACCCCTCAAAGTCGCCGGCACTGGGTATCCGATTCCCCCATAAAGGTTATTATTTTCAGGGAACCACCCTTAGCTAGTTTTGGTCCGCGAATTGTATTTTATTTCCCATCTACCCGCCGACAAGTCAGTAAGGGTTTTACCCTATCCGCCACTTGGGGACGCGCCCGATGGGAGTCTAGCAACTCCGCACGAATCTTCGTATTGACACTTTAGAAAAACGTCGTAAAATTTCCGCGGCTATGTTTGTGGGTGATTCCTTATGTGGATGGGTTATTGTTTAGACCTCACTTCTATCTGGTGCATTTATGTTCCTAAACGAAATCTACACCAAAGTGAATTTTTATATGTCCCATGTCACAGGACTGAATATGGATGCAATGAATATTTTAATGAAAGTTACCTTTGTTTTGATTTGGCTAGGTCAAGAGAGATTTTCCGTGATACAATTCGTAAATGTGATTTTTAACTACCAATTTTGTCTGTATTATACATTTGTAAATTGTATACTTAACTTAAATTTTATTTTCTAAAATATTTCGAGATTTGCAAATTTTTCTATTACCTAGTATGCATTAGGTTTTTTTTACTGTAGAATAGTCTGTATGTAAATAAATAAATAAATAATATCCTATAATAGCAATATCGACATTATTGAACTTCATTTCTAATTGAAATTAAAGCCAGTATGATTTAATTTAAAAGGCAATATTCTAGTGCATTTCTTTAAACATTTTTGTGGTGAACGTAAAGTGTGGTTCTTGTCTTCTTCCTTACCTTAAGATAATTTCGATCCATTGGTGTTATCACCTTGAGGTCCAGACTAGGTCCGTTACATTGTACTAAATTTAAAATTTGTTGGTGCGAATACCATTTTACATCAATTCCTGATATTTCGACTATAAAATCACCTTCTTTCATGCCACCCAGCTAAAAATAAAAATACAAATTATTATTTTATATCGTTTGCCTTACGAGAATTTATGTTATCTTACATCGGCCAATGAATTAGACTCAACGTTTGACACAATAACTGGTGCATCGCCCCTCACTTGAAATCCAAAGCTTTCAGGACTTTCATATTCTACCTTACTCGTCGTATACCGTTGGCACAGTTCACACTCCTTACTAAATGTACTCATTTTACACTCACAATTGATAAGCTTAGATTTACGACCGCCATTCATCAGATCTATATGGGTGCCCTTTTGCAGACGAATACTTCGAGGTGCGGTCCAATGACGTCGTGCAGAAAATATTGCTATGGGACCTAATTTTTTAAATGGATCTTCAATTTTAAAGGAAATAAAATCAGGTATTGTTGAAGCTAGCGTAAATTTGGTGGATGGTTTAATTGGGGCGTCGCACATTTCAAATTCCTGTTCAATGAGCTTTTCTCCGTCTAAATTTAATTCGTTTATTTCATTTTTAAGGTTTGTATGCACCGCATACAGTACATTTGTGATTGTTTGTTTGTTTTTTAATTCACGGCACATACGTTGCAGGCGTTTAGTTTCTTCTAGCGCTAACAATGATTCACGGATATGAAGTCGTTTTACAGTAAATAAATCAAGTTCGTTCTCATCGAAATCGATGAAGAATGATTTATCCGATAGGCTGTTACTTTTGCTGCTATTTTTACTATTGATGCCAATGTTGTTGTTGTTGTTTATTGTTTGACCATCTGTAGTCTGGTATATACTCTTTGATGCGTAGTAGTGGGCTAAAACTGTAAAAAAAAATCAAATTAATATTAATTAGAATTCAAGTTTTGAAGTAAATAAAATATGGATTGACAAAAGAAACGGTTTGAAGGGAATAATGTAAAATAAATAGTGCTTAGAGAAAGGTGACCTTGAAGTCGACATTAGATATTACATTTATATAAATTAACAATAAAATTTTCATCTGCTTCGAGTAACATGTAAACCTTAAATATTGAGTAAATCCTCTTATAGCAATTAATATGCGAAGTCTTCGCACTTCGGTACCATACAAACCATTAATTACTTTGATTTTAGTATTTTTTTTTTTGTTGCTTTGCCTATTTTAGAAAACGGTAGGCTTTTATCGTTTTATGGTTTTAAAGCAGCAGAAAATTGAAAAAGTAGCCAAATCCGGAACGCTGTTAATTTGAACATAGTGTGAAACTTAAGTTTGTTAATAAGAATCGATGAGTATACAAGCGACCTTACCAATCAAATGAACCGAATAAATTGTTAAGAGTTTTGCAATTCAGTTTCGATTTGATGAGGTATGTGAAAAATATTACATTTTTCAGTCATCTCATCAGGCTATAGCGACTGAACTGCTAACTTATTACACTGATTTTTGCCTATATGTATATAGGAATCAACCATGCACTTCTAGTATTAGCGAATTTTACAATTCCTCTTTAAAAACTTTTAACAATTTCAATTTTATTGTATTTAACGCACACCTGCGATACGGCCCAAAAAATTCTTTAAGACGTGATTTAATCTATTCTAGATTTTGAACTATTTATAGAATCGGCGTAATATCTCAAATATAAAATTTCACAAATGTGTTTATTCAATTTGGTGCTGGAGGTGGCAAAAATTGACCGCATTGGCTGTGTATGGAAAACCAAAATTGGCAAATCTAATTTTTGATTTATGGTATCGACCGTAACACAGTTAGTACGAGTAATTTTCCAAAATAGTTTTTTCCGTTGGACTACGTTTTAATTTATAAATTCTGATCTCAGTCCAACCTTATGTTTATAATTGAAAATATTTATCGAATTTACAAAAAATCACTAAAATCCGCCAACAAATGAGCTTGTTCCATTTGATGCTAGAGTTAAGACGATAGTCTGGATTGACTCAGTATGTAAAAATACATTTGGCGAATATAATTTTTGATTTAAGATATCGAATAAAGCATGATGATATGGCCGATGGAATTCTTCGGAGCCGGAATTTTTTAATTTTATATTAGGAACTACTTAAAGAATCAACTTAACATATCAAATCTCAGATGTAAAATTTATTAAAATACATCCACAAACCTAGTTCGGTCCTAGATTGGTTGTTCATGTAAAAAATATTGGTGAAACAATTTTTGTTTAATGGTACCATAATATCAGTAGAGGTGTTCCGCAATATTTTTTGAATTTGGCTCTTATTTTGTCTAAGAAATCCGACCCCAAATGATATAACCAAAGAAATCCTTCAGAACGTGAATATTTCGATTTTATATTAGGAATTACTTACAGAATCGGCTTAATAACGTAGATATAAAATTTCACTAAAATTTATCGACAAACGTGCCTATTCCATTTGGCGCTGGAAGTGTAGAAAAGGCATGGATTGGTCATGTATTTAAAAAACAAGTTTCTCTTTAGCAAATTTATTTTTTGTTGATTTATGGCTCGAATTTTTGTAGCAAAGTATTATTAGCTATGTGTTGGAATATTTGTCCTGCCCCAAACGGAACTTTTGCAATTGTGCACCAATTCCATTGTAATTTGGTATCTGACTTAAACAACAAATTTGTTGATAAATGAATTGATTTCAGCACATTCAAATGATGAATCAAGGCGGCGGCTTTTAACACTTTTCTAGAAAAGATTTAACTACAAGTCTGTTTTCTGCCCAGTGGATGGTCGTCGCCACTTAACCAATTTTTACTTTTCCCACTATAACGAAGTTATATTGGATAAGTATTGTAATCGCGAAAAAAAATTTGTTCCAGATTTTCACATTTCTCGACGAATTAGGTTACCAGGACTCCGGAACACCGATCAGAAAAATGTCGTGTCCGTCCTTCCGTCCGTCCTTCCGTCCGTCCGTCCGTCCGTCCGTCCTTCCAGTCGCACAATTTTATTATTTTTGTTTTGCCTCCCATTCTCACAAATATTGATAGTTTTGGTCGAAATTTTGTACAAAGATAGATTTTAGTAATAAGCAGTTTGTGTTAACATTTAGGTCCATTCGAGTATAGAATAGAGGGGGTCGTAGTGAAAGAGAGAACTGCAAAACAGATTTTCTCAAAAATGGGACCGACGAATTTTTTCTTATGTTGATGATAAATTTGACAATTGATCATCAACTTGTTCACAAAATTTGAAGTCGATTGAAGCATTGCGTGGGGTCATTTTAACAAAAAGGGGTAATATAAATTTGTTTATCTGTTTACCGAGGTAATGTCGAATTTTCCGAAGAAATATTTTTCTACAGTTAATACACCTTGCAAATTCCAACAATTGTTCCATAAGGGTCTTTAAGATAAAATGAATAGATTACCGTGTAATATGGAATTAAAATTTTTAAATTTACCTAAAATACTTCGCAAATAATGTCGTGAACATTTCAAAATAATTATATCTAGTGAGCTTTTAAATATACCAATGATATTCCCGTTTCTATGACATTGACATTTCTGGCAGTGACATTTCTGCGACGTTATATTGACATTTTAGTGATTGAAATTTCGACGACATGTTGATCGATACTTTATTTGTGAATTGCTTTCTTAAAATCGCCTTTAAAGGTATTATTTCTGAGTAATAAATTCTCTTGATATTCAAAGTCGTATGAAACTCTTAATAGCAAATTAATATGGGAGGCTTTAAAATAATATCATACCATTAGGATGGAACAGGTTTAGGAGAGCTGGGATATATATAAAATGAAATGCTATATGACAAGGAGGTGGGATTTGGTAACAAATGATAATTACGTTAATTCTGATTTTGTATTGTTTGTGTTTTATTTTTTGTATTTTCGAATGGTCAATAGCGATGCCCCGTCCAGACTGAAGCACTGAGTAAAGAATTATATCCGCCAATTTTCACGTTGCTCACATAATATTGTGATCTGAACAAGCGGCACAAATTTGCAGAAACTAAATTTTTGAACATTGTGGATGCTCTCTGAATGGAATAAATTAAATTCTTAAGGATTTTCAAAGATATTACTAGAGATGTATAACTGATCTAATTTTTAAAGATCGAAGATGAAAAAATGGTGAATGCGACTTTGATTTCTGCTCAACACGTGTCAGTTCTAAATAATCTAATATTATTTATGAGTCTGTGATTTGGTGGTATGAAGGTAGAAGATTTATATTGTCGTGACTAATTGTGATATTAGAGAAGAGGTTTCCAAATTTAAGAAAGGCCGTGACATATTTTAGGGACCTTGCCTGCCCAAAATAACAGAAAATGTTTGTAAAATATAAATGGTCGGTTTGGGGATCTTTAACGGATGCTTTCTGGGAAAAGTGTCGTCCGAGGAGTCGGATAGGCCCAATTTTTTCTTTTTTTTTTATCAAATGCATAAAAAATTCGAGACTTTAAAACGGTCCTAGTGTTTTTAAGTCGAAATTTTCGACTTTTTCAAATTTGTTCAGATTTCGTTCAAGTTTAGTTGTTTTTGGCCTGGTTATCCTAGTGACCAACTGACCATAGGCTATCCTTTCCTTGTAACTAATATCAACGCAAAATTTGCGATGGTTTATTGTGGCTGCTCGGTTTGAAACATTTCGGTATCTAACAAAAATAATTTCAAATTAGTTTCAGGCATGAAATGCGTGACAGTAAAACTACCTCCGAAACTGTTGAATTTCGGCCAAAAGCAATGGCGAAGTGCAGCGGTTGCTGACTGAAGTCAATGACGATCCTGAACTGATCAATAACTGGTGATAAAACAGGAGTTTTCGAATATGACATCGAAATAAGTAAAGCTCAATCGTCCCACTGAAAGCTTCCTAAAGACGCAAAACCAAAAAAGGCTCGTCAAGTAGTATAACATGAGTTCTTAGGTTGTTTGATTAACAAGGAGGACTTCCAGGAAATACGCTGTTTGCGTAAAGCGATCCGAACGAAATGTCTGAATTTGTGGGGAAACAAATCATGGCCATTGTACCACGATAATACACATGCTCATACACTTCTCATTTTTGGCCAAAATCGACACCGATATGATACTGAGCACACCAAAGCTTTGTAACATTTTCGACAGCCAACAATAAACTAAGCATCTAATATGAATCTAAATGCTAAGAAACGTCAGGGAAAGTGTACTAACACAACCAAAAAGCAATTGTAGCAATTGGACTTAAACAACCTGCGAAACTGTAAAATTTGATGATTCTTTGATCAAGCCAGGTATTTTATCACCAAATAATTTTATTTCGGGCTTTCCGTGTTTGTCAAAAATATTTTATATTCATTCTAAAGATGGTTATATGGTCAAATTGCTTTCAAGTGTTCCCATTCCCCAGCATTTCAATACAGTAGACTTGCGATAACGCAAACAAAATAAAACCAAGCAAATTCATGTTTACGAGGTTGTTCATATTTGCGAGAGTTAATTTTTTCCATTTGAAATTCTCCGATGCTCACATATCCAAATTCTTATTACAATTTGGTCTATTGGCTGAATGATCGGTGTAATATTATGTCCATCGTTTGATTTTAATTCATTTTTAGGTGGATGAGGTGGAGCATTGTCCAATAATAATAGCGCTTTTACTGCAGACCTTGGTTTTTCGAAAATTTTCGTACCTAAATTGATAAAATATTAATTTATTGGTCTAAAACAATTTTGTACTTAAATTTTTTAGGCCAATAAATTAACATTTACCTGTGATACAATTAATTTATGGAACCTATATCCTATCGCAGATGAAACAGGCTTGTACTTTAGTTTATACTAATGCAAATGGACTTCATTCATTACAACTTTGATATGATTTTTTCGGTTTGTTTATAGACAAATATATTATTTTTAACAGCATTCCCCATATTTGCAACTTGGTGAGCCAGTAAAATAAAGAGGCCATCTACTCATAATTTATCTACCGACAAAAAAGTAAAAATATCACTCACTCCCCCCGTACTTTCCCATACGGTTATACACCTTATCGTTTTATATACCCTTTTTAGAAATGAGAACTTTCCTTCTCATTGAACTACAGGAAAAAAGGAATTGAAGGAAAATTTTCATATAAGTAATTTTAAGGAACCGCACACTAAAACGAATTTTAAAATATAGTTGCCACCAATCACTTGCTTGGAAAGTGCCTTCGTTTGCTTTTTACTAAGTAAAAGTTTTGCTTTTCTTAAAGTATATTGCCACTTACAGGAAAACTTTTATGGCTCTGCCGAAGATCTTCTCCATTTTAAGGTATTATTCTAACAGTTTTAGGGTTCTTCTAAACAGGTCCCATAAAGGTGTTGTTAACCGCAATTAAAATTCCCTCTCTTTTTTGTTAATTTCCGAAATAGTGAACTTGGCCCTTTACGAAACTAGTCAATAATTCTAGATTTTCCCTTCAATATTAAAACTGTTAGTTTTATACCCATTTTTTTAATTAGGAACTATTAATTACAGAGCACGTACAACTACATATTTATAAACCCCACAAAGTCTATTTCTTACTGATACTGATTCTCACTTTACTCGAGTCAAATTATGAAGAAAGGAACAAATTGGGTATCCCGGATCTTACGAAAATAAATCACATATGTATTAACAATTATGTGTGCAACTATGGACATCCAAGAGTGTACAAAATCTATAGTTCACGTTATTGAGTTTTCTAATTATTCACGTTACCGAGTAGTACATGTAATTAGGAAATTGTTCACGTTATCATCGTTTGCATTCATGTTATCGCAAGTTTACTGTATTTGTGGTTTATCAAAATTTTATAAACGCATATTACATTTTTTGTAAGAATAACTGCAAAAAGGGTTGATTTTTTAAAATTCAAAATTTTTTTGACGTGCCGGAAACAATTTTCAACGTGCCAAGTATGGCACGCGTGCCACATATTTGCGATTACTGCGCTATAGCCTGATGAGATGATTGAAAATGATATATTTTTCATAATCTTCTTTCTTTGAATTTATTATTTATTTATTTAGCTTGAAGTTATTTAGTTTTCAATATTTGCTTTACATAATTATAATAAATTTAACAATTAATATTTAACTAAGAAAATTTAATCTACATTTTCTTTTATAAATTTGACTAACAACCTCTTAAATACATTTATATTAGGGCAAACTTTAACATCACTTGGAATTTTATTAAATAAGTCAATTCCCTTATAAAACAAAGAATTTTGATTTTCAGTTCTCTTAAAAAATGGTAACAAAAATTGATCTCTATTTCTTAAATTATAATCAGTTTTATCTTTCACATAAGAAATAAAATTTGTTAAATAACTAGGAACCAAATTGTTTTTAACTCTATAAATAATTATTAATACATTGTATACTATTCTTTGATTTACACTCATAAAACATAATGTTTCCAACATATTTCGAATACTTGTTGTTTTTGGGACGTTTATAGCAGGACTCGCATCGCTTTATTCTGAAGTTTTTGGAGGTACTCCTTATCTTTTCTACTGCATGTAAATAGCACTGATGGACAATACTCAAAATGAGGAGCAATTATTGCCTTATAAATACTATTTTTGCTTAAATAGCTCAAATTTCTATGGCATCTCTTCAGTACACCAATCTTCTGATTTATTTTGCTTCCTATATAAGACACATGATCACTGAATTTCAACCTCTAATCAATTATTACCGCTAAATATTTGATAGTGTCTACCTGCTCAATGTTCCTCTGATTAATTCTGATGTCACAATTATGATCTGCTTTACCAATAACCATACACTTTGTCTTGTTAACATTTAACTTTAATTTGCTTCCATTTAGCCATTTTTGTACTCGTTCCAAATCACCGTTAATATTATCAACAACTTCTTCAATGTTATTTCCACTATAATAAATCAAGGTGTCATCCGCAAATAAATTGATATGACAATTTTTAAGACTTTTTACTATAAATCATTGATATAAACTATAAATAGTATGGCACCCAAAACGGATCCTTGAGGAACACCAAGCTCATTAGTACATCTATCAGATGTTTCATGCACTACTTTCGTTCTTTGACTCCTATGACTCAAATAACTTTTAAACCAATTCCATTCGTTATTTGTAATTCCAATCTCTGTTAACTTTTTCAACAATATTGTTCGATCAATTGTTTCGAATGCACTTTGGAAATCCAAAAATACTATAATTGTATATTCACCCCTGTCTCTCGATTCCTTCCATTTACTCAATACTAAGTTTAATGCAAATTCACATGAATATCCCTTACGATATACCGATTGTTGCTCTATTAATATCCTTCCACGTTTAAAAATTCGATTAGTTGTATCTTTACGATAGTTTCTAAGATTTTCTCATAGCAGTCCAGCATATTAATTGGTCTAAGATCCTCTGGATATTTTGCGTTTTTTATTTTTGGAATAGGAATAATACTCGCTTCTTTCATACATTTAGGGAATTGACCCGCCATTAAAGAAGTATTGAAAATTGATAACAATTTTTCGCCAATAACATCCATAGCTTTCAAAATCATACTTGGCTTCAATCCGTGTACATCTCGCTTATCACACATTTTTGTGATTATATCCTTTAATTCTGCTAATGTAATACAGTAAAGTGTTCGGCTATTTTTAATAATTTCCATCAAATTTACTTGAATCGTCTCATGATCACTAATTTTCCCTTGCTTTAATGTGTCGATACGTATAGTTGCAGTTGTTGTATTACCAATAACCTAATCAATTAAGGTATTCGTGTCTGCTGTTATTCTGGTACATTTCTCCATTAGTGTCTGCTGTTATTCTGGTACATTTCTCCATTAGTTGATTCAATCTTGTCATTATTCTACCCAATTTAATTTTATTCGTCGTCTGACGTAGGTAGTCAATATTAAAATCACCGCATATTAAATTTAACTCCTCTATGTAGAAATATTTTCTTCACTCCATTGATCGAAATAGTTGATGAATGATATTATACTTGAACTTGGGGATCGATACAACACCGATAATGCTACATTTTTATTCAATTGATCTGACTTTCTTTTTAAGACTTTACTAATCCATAAATAATTATTCTCAATCGAGCAATTTTTTACTTCAAAATTTAAATTTATGGATATACATATATATTAGTCACTACACTCCCAGTAAACCGTGAATGTGAATCACATCGAACACATGAGTAGCCCTGACATGTAATTTCAAAATCGTTTATGTCACATGTAACACATGTTTCACTAGCACATAATGTGGTTGCCTCCTGTTTGCTAGATCTCTAATTTCATCTATATGGGCTAATAAACTACTGATATTCAAATAAATGATTCGAAATGGGACATCTTGAGATTTTGATTGCTATTCATAAAATTCTCCTCTTCAATAAATTTAATGTTCTTAGGTAACTAGAACATGCCTTATCAGTTGCTTCATGATGCACATCGATGTTCAACTTATTATTTTCCACAACTTTTTTACAATTGACACATGATTTAAGTTGCTCCGCACATTCCTTTGACACATGATCACTTTTACCACATTGCTTACAAATGGCTTTAGCTTCAGTTCATTTCTTACTAGTATGGTTGTATCCTAAGCATTTGAAACATTGTACTAACATAAAATCCTCAATTACTCTACATCTATCCCACCGAATATAAATTCTTTCCATTTCCAATATACTGGTAAATCCGCTTGTATCCAACTCGAGAATGACATTTAAAGCCCCTCTTGATGTTTTATATTTGCGTATCACTTTAATTTGACAATCTTTTAATCGTTCATTCTGCTTTTCAATGTTTCAACAAATTGAACGTCTTCATATTCTTCTGTTACTCCAATCACTTTCACTTTCGGCGAGAATGTTTTACTGGTTTTAATGTCATATTTATCACTGAGCCTTGCTTGGATACTTCTTTCAACTTCCTCTCTGTTGTCTTTGTCACCACATTCCAGCGCAATGCCTCCAAATCATCAAATCTTCATCAAATCGAAACTGAATTGCCAAACCTTAATAATTTCTTAACTTGGTAAACTTATTTATCTATCTGGCTAATTAATTCAAGAAAAACCATATATTTCAAATATGGTCGATTCCCATATGTAGGAAAATATCAGTGTAATAAGTTAGCAGTTCAGTCGCTATAGCCTTGGGCGGTTATTTGAGAATTCGATTCGAACGTATTCGACTCTTCGAAGAATAAGAATCGTATTAGATTTAAATAATAAACGAATGAATGAATCTGTTTCAATTGAAATAAGAATCCAACACATCGAAGACTCGAACACGTTCGAATCAAACTTGAAGATAATAATCTTTTGTCGTCAGCACATTGTGATATTCATTGTTTTACTGGTGATACAACGGTGTTTTCTACCATTAAATTAAAATCATAATTGCATCTCCCTTACGGTTCCCGAAAGAAGTAATTTAAATGATTTTATTCTATCCGTAATTCTACACTAACTTTTTAGTGGGGTTCCTATATAGATTATTCGAAGCATATAGACGAAAACAAGATGACTTCACATCACCGGTATTTTGTACGAACTCAAAGTGTAACCGGTTGCATCCATATTGAAAATAATTATTGTAAAATGTAAATTCGAGGTTCAAAATTTGAATGGAAGAACAGCACGAGATTCATCAAATTGATGGAAAACAAAACACTAATATAGAAAAAATATTACATTTCAAACATATATCAATCCATCATAATTTTATACGTATGCAAGGTACAAAAATAATTAGGAAAAATTATTACACCAATTGTATTCAATTTACAACAATAAAATGCAATGTTTCCATTATTGTTCTCGTTTTGATGATCATTAAATTCTCATTCCTTTATTATCACATAAACAATTCGCATATAATTTGTGTTTAATTGAAGGTCACAATTGCAAAATTTTTTAATAATACATTCTCAAAATGTAAATTATTTTAAATTAAATATAAACAATCAAAATTCAATTGAATCATTATTGAAGTTCATAAAATAAAATATAATCACTGAGAACCACCTTCGTTGTGTTATGTTCGCGGTTGTACGGTTATTCCTCCCCAACACAGGTACACAATTACATATAAATATACTTTACCTTGTACTTAACAATTCAATATTTATGATTAAGAAACTCATCATTGTTATAAATATACATTATTGTGCGATTGCATATTATACCACCCATCCCCGAATTATCATTATTATGATCGTAAGCATGACTAAATCTCTCGTTTTGTTATTTAAAATTGTGAGGCGGGATATTTTTTATTTTAACATCGGTGTTTGCTGTCACGACTATTTCTTGAATACTAAATCAATTTGTTCATTATATAACCATCAATGAAATTAAAGGTTGAATTGTTTTTATTCTAAATCACAAAATTTATTCGTGTTTGATTAATTATTGATGCGTCTTTTAAATTTAAACTAGGATTGATTTATAATTCTTTATCGTTAATGTGACAGGATGGAGTAGGTTATTGAATTTTATTTTATGGAGATGAGCAATCAATTGTTAGTTATGTTGTAAAGAAGTGACAAGTTACCTTTCTTGTTTTTTTTTGGTACAACAAACGAATAAATTAACACATGATAAATAACGCTTTGAACCTTGAAGATGGTTGACTTTTTGTTTTATAACCTACTTGCCAATTATATGATCAATTGATTTCTTCGCAAATGGAATTTAAATTCTTTACATTTAAAAATTAATCATTTGAATAATTTTTGATTGTGCTTGTACCACTGATCTGTTTACTATTTAGAAAAAATTTGATCAAACTCAGATAATTTTTCAAACTCGCAAAAATGTCCATGTTTGAATATCAATATCTATGAAGTGGAAAGGCTTACGCGGCTGTCTGATACACCGATTAAAGGATAATTTCAACCACAAGCATGCTTTTAAAAGCTAATATACGTTGAGAAAATACAAGCTATTAACCTAATTGTGAGTGTTGAAGCTCTGTATCTCAATGGATACTGGAGATAGACTCACCCCCCCCCCCCCCCCACTCGCAGAAACATTTTCTGCTCAAAATTGATCAAGGAATCGCCAAATAAAGGTAAGTGAACTAACTTATCTAGCAGATGAAGCTTTAAAGGGCTTTTTTAAAAATTAATTTTTGGGTAACTTTTCTCACCTTTGACAGATGCGATTTGGAAAAAATGGATTTTGTTTTAATAATAGGATAATTTTCTCGAGAGGAGAACTAAGTAGGGCGATTTTCAGCTATATGCTCAGCTTAAGTGAGCAAAATTGCACCATAGGCAGGACAACCGAGAACCAACTTGTATGAATTATTAATAATCCAAACAACTATTTAAAAATTTAGATAGTAAAGTTAGCGTTAGCTCGTTGAGCTAACACCTGCAGTGAAAATAAAAACTTACCTTTATAATATTCTGCTTTCAGTGATACCAATCCGATCCAACATTCCGGCAAATAAGTGTTAATTTCACATAATAAAATGTTACTATGAATATAATTATATTCATTAAATAGCTGAGCACATTCTCCAGAAAGGTCACGATGCAACTAAAAAATAAAAATATGAATACCGCTGTAAACGGGTGAGCAATTTTTTATGTAATTTACATGATCTATATTCTCCAACGATGTAAACTGTTCAATTTGTAACTGTAACTTTTCGAACAGACATTCACGCGCCTGTGACAGCATAATATTAACTAAAATTTCTAAAAATTGCGGTTTCAAATCCATTGATGGTGCATTTGTAAACGTCTCTAGAATATGTTTAAAAACACCGGCTGCCCTTAAAAAATTATCTACCGCAGTATCCAATCCTTTTTCAGAGCATCGATCCTGCCTAGCCCCAATTTGTGTATAAATAGCACCTAAATTAAATAAAATACACGCTTTCTCAAAAGCCACAGTTCGCTGACACGATGGAACACCAGTCAGTGAATCAAACCATTCGAAATATATGCCTAAACTACGATCCGAGGGAAAAAAACGTCGTTCCACAAAATACAGTAAATTGTAGTAACGGAATAATAGTGTGATGCCACGGAAGTCACGTGTTGGTATTCGTGCCGATTGCCTTGTGTCAGTTATATCGGCTATTGCTTCCCCATAGAGCGACGAATCTTCACTATAGTGTTCTAGTATAAAATCCGAAAATGAATCGGTGAAATTAACTTCTTTAGTTTCTTTCAAGCCTAGTGGTATCATTGGTATAACTGGTTCGTAACTGAAAAATAAAAAAATAAAAACATTTTGTTTATTTATAACGGAAATTCAATAAACTATTTTTATAAGAAAATTCCACAAATAAAAAATATCAATCAATCAAGATGCAGACATCAATACCATTTTATTATATAATTTAATCGATAACTATTTACCGATTACAATTAGTTTCAGTTCTATACGATTATTGTAATGACATAAAGGTAACAAACTTACTTGCTATTTTGATATATTTCTACAGAAGAATTTAATTCCGATAGTTGTTCTTTAAGTAATTGTAAATTGGAATTAACAAAACTTAATTCTAATGCCACGGTGTCTTTTAATTTACGATTTGTTGTCGCCTTGAATAGATTTTCAGCGCCCGCCCGTAAACGTAGCTCTTTGTTGATTTCTTGATTTAATTTACATCGTTTTGTTTGGAGTTTACCGCGGCATGTTGCTGTACGGGGATCTGTGCCCTGGAAAGATAAAAATGATATTTTAAGTATTTGAGTGATTATTTATACAATATAAAAAAATTTAATTGATTTTAAGTTAGTGAATACAACTTTTACTACAAAATTTATAATGCAATTATTTAATTTCTAGAGTTTATACCCCATGTTTCATAGTTGCAGGAAATTTAACCACTAACAAAAAATGTAATAACGACTACTTTTGTTTGCGATCGTTTTAAAATAAATAGCAACAAACTAACTGCCATATCTATTATAAAAGTCGACGTAACGTAAAACTTTGAGAAATGAAATACTGTTTGATAGTAAGTTTTATTGAAATTTTCACATTTCAAAAATAAATTGATTTTGCTTAATTATGTAAAACATAAACAAAAGTTGTAATTTATCGCATGCTCGAGAAAGATAGGAGTTATAAGGTGTAATGAAGGTGAAAAAGTACTTTATTACTTGTGTGAAAAGTTGTTGATATATTATGTTGTGAAAAGTATGTGAAACCGTAATGTTGTAACTTGAAACAAAAAAGGTTGGGTGAAATCCGCAAAATGCCATGTCTACAAACGATTTGTCTAAAAACATGTACTCTATATTTATGACACTAAGAACCCATATAGGAAAGCACATGGATACACAGACAGCTGTATTGGTTAAAAAAACATTAAAACACTATGAACTTTTAACATATTATACAGAACATATCCAAACAATGAGTATCTATCTGCAGGAATGACCTGGTAACTGTAACTGTGTGATATCAGCAGTGTAAGGTCCTTCAAAACATGCTATAAAAAAAATTTCAAGTCATGGATTATTTCAGCCAGCTGGGTAACACATATAGTATCTTACGAAGAGTGATTATAACGCCAAGCTTACTCAATTGGGTTTCACATTAACATCGATGAAACTCAAATAACTTTATGCAGCTATAAAGGCACAGTCCCTGGATTATTTATCTGCCGGTCACTAAACCTAATTTCCCACGGATAAAGAGTAAGCCCCTGATTGAATTGATTTCTGTGTAACTAAAGGCATTCCTTGTCCGTGTGCTCAGACCAGCGCTTAGTATGACGTATCTTTTGATCACTCACCGGTAAGAGTAACCCTACCGATTGAGTACCGACGTCCTTAGGAGAGAAACGCTGAAACATCTTACAAACATACTAATTGAAATCAATATAGTTGTCTACCGAATGTTCCTTTTATCACACCTACAGATAATGATGCGGCAAATGAAAATCTAACAGATGTCCTGGTATTATCAGCTGAAGGTTACACCCGGCTTAAGTAGTTTTGGAAAATTTAATAAACTGTCACATAATACACAATGGTCTATTATTAGGCCCTAAGTTTTACATTGCGGGAAGCAAAATTATCGATCACCGCATGGCAAGGGAACGTCACAAATTAGAAATTTAATAAAGTAGTTTTGGATCATTCAAAAAATGTTGTTCCACCTACCATCTATATGGCCCTGCTTTATTTTCGAATAGTTTGACTAAACACAATTTCTCTTTTGCCACTTATCAAATTGTGATGCACTTTAAGCAAATTAATTTTTAAATTATTTCTAAAATATATTTTTCAAATTTTCATTTTGAAAAATACATCAAAGTTGGCTCTGACAAATTAAAATAATACTTGCTAAATTTATCTTTAGTTTTACTACTGTGCGTTAGATGTCTATAATTGATGGCAGAGAAATACGAAAAAAAATTATTTACCCCCCGATTCTGACATTAACCGCCCGATTCTGACGCCCAGTCACTGATCAAAAAACAGTCTTATGTAAGAATTTTTCTGTGAATTAAGACTTTTGTGTTAGTTAAGACCCATTTCGTATTCTACGAGTAATCTTAGCTGTCATTAGTCTTACAAAATAGTCTTATGTAAGACCAACAATTTTGATGGTCTTAACGGTATTAATTTGACATTTCTCTTGTTGCAAAATGATGACGCTTTTACAACAAAGTGTCATAATAAATTGTATGTATCGACATAAAAGCTTTTAAATATGTTTGTTTATTTATTTTTCAATAGTGAAAATATTTCAAAATACAAATAAAAGCTGAACAATTAATGAAAATAAGGAAAACATTGGTGTTTGACAGGTCTACAAACGTTTTGGAGAATTTGCAACCAAAAAATTAAGACTGCTACGATCAGAATACCAATATAATCTGTAGTCTTAAAAAAAAAGTCTTCCCAAAAAATGTCTTAGCTAAGACAGTCTTAAGGCCCGATTGTATGAACGCGGATAGAAGATTAATCACCGGATTAATCGTCGCTTGGATTGTATGAACGACGATAAATCCGAAAATTAATCCAAGGATTCTTTTCTATCCACTGTTTTTATCTTCTCTTTTTGTTGTCTAAAACAGTGGATAGAAAATGTTTTTTTTTATGACATAATTTTAATTTTATTTGTATGGTTCGGCGGAACATTTTGATTGTTGTTGCGTTTATTGAAAAAAAAATCGGAATGGAATCAAAAAACGTAAAATTTCAAATGCCCAACTCGATTTTTTTTTTCTATTGTAGAAAAACATAAAAAAATACTTTCCTGTACAATAAGTACACACATAAGAATGTCAATAAACAATAAATTAAATTTGAAACGTCAAAAAAGTGTTGACACTCCAAAACAAACTGCAATAAAAACTGCAATAAACAGAGGATGGAATTTTTTTTATCCGTGTTTATACAATCGACGAAAAAAAAATCATCGGTTGAAGATTAATCTGTATCGCCGGATTTTTTTTAATCTATCCGTGTTCATACAACGGGCCTAAGAGTCTTAACGTCAGAATCGGGGGGTAAGACCCCTAAGACTTTTTTGGGAAGACTTTTTTTTAAGACTACAGATTATATTGGTATTCTGATCGTAGCAGTCTTAATTTTTTGGTTGCAAATTCTCCAAAACGTTTGTAGACCTGCCAAACACCAATGTTTTCCTTATTTTCATTAATTTTTCAGCTTTTATTTGTATTTTGAGATATTTTCACTATTGAAAAATAAATAAACAAACATATTTAAATGCTTTTATGTCGATACATACAATTTAAGATTACACTTTGTTGTAAAAGCGTCATCATTTGTTACAAGAGAAATGTCAAATGAAGACCGTTAAGACCATCAAAATTGTTGGTCTTACATAAGACTATTTTGTAAGACTAATGACAGCTAAGATTACTCGTAGAATACGAAATGGGTCTTAACTAACACAAAAGTCTTAACTAACAGAAAAAGTCTTACATAAGACTGTTTTTTGATCAGTGACTGGGCGTCAGAATCGGGCGGTTTACACAATTATGACACGTTCTTAATATTTTCTGAATTTGTTTTGCTTTTCCTACAATTTTTGAACTCAAATTTCCCCAGGTCGCAATTTTTGCCACGATTTTTCAAAATGATTACTACCAACTCCATCTATGTATATTGACTTAAGGCACACGATTTGTAGTAAGCTTTTCTTTTTAATTTGATCAGAAAGCTGTTCTTATGAACTTTTTTTTATATTTTGGTTTAAATAAATCAATTATTACAAGAAAATGAAAACGATTTACTTAAACGAGATTTATATATGTTGAAATTCAAACATTTATGAAAATATTCTAGAAATCATAATTAAGAATTTGCAACGTTTTCATTTATAAATTTGTCTTATGAAAAAAAGTGATTTCCCATATGTTTTATTTGTTTTACTATGGAAATTTTGGTTTTTTCCTCGTTTCTAATTCCCTTATAAAAGCTTCGTTTTTTAGATTATGGCTTGTATAATCAAGGTTGCTTTGATTATATTTCTACTAGCGGTCTACCCCCTCCCCCAGCTTTTAAAGACAATCAAGAAATGTAAAAAGCGCATTTAGCAAAGACACATTTGAAAAAAACATGCGATGTAGCTTTTATGTAAATTTTTAATACATTTTCCAATTTTAATTAATTTAATGATTTTAATGAAATTTAAGTTAAACCAAAAATATGCATTTAAATTCCCATTTCGGCTGCATCCTTTAAATTAGGGTCTCGAATTCTGCCAGTTTCGGGTTCATCCGTGCAAGTGCAACCTGTGATACAACTTGTGTTGCTTAGGCCAGAGGTCGGCTTTAGACGTAATGTTTAAGTTTATTTGACCGTGTAGGGGTAGGGGACAAAGACAACACTTTTTAACTTTTTTGCTTTCGTTTGCGCAAGTCCATCGGTACGTTTTTATGCAGTTTTTTGTTTTAAATTTTAATTCATTTTTATTATCGAGTTGTCAGATATAATTTGTTAGCATTTATATAAAAGTGCTAGTTCCACGTCTTCGCAAATAACTGGCTATTATTCGGAATAACGTAATGCTTCAAAAGTATTTATATTATTTTATAATGGCGGAGCAAAAAATTATGGAAGAAGTACGAAAATACGAAATACGACATGTTCCACCGATGAAATCGGTGCGATGTATCCATACTGATGTTTGAAATCATTCTAATTTACAATTCTAAAGGCAATTTAGTTTTTCTTAAAGAATTTTTGAATAACCGAATGATCAGACAAAAAAATTGTAAACCTTAGGGTCACGTCACAGGTACATCAATCAATAAGAAGTCATGACCCTATATGATGACTTTTCAAACCCATTTACCATACATATTAGTTATTCCAATCATCAATGCACCTATTGTTTACATTCTAATTAAAAATGTGGATACCATAACGAATATTAATAACCAAAACATACTGTTAGATACAATAATGCTTTGTGTTTAGTCGAGTTTGTTTCTTATAGAGTCAAACCACCAAGTGAAATAAGAAAAGTATCTTAACATTTCTTCTTCTATATTAAATTAAAAGAAAAACAAGATCAAGATGTTATACATTTCTTCTTAGTTAAGTATTATTTGTAGAAAAATTATGTACATAGAATTAGAATTAAAAATATTCGATGGTTGGTTGTTGTTGTAATTTATACAATGGGTGCCGCTGCCTTCTAGAACATACGGTGCATAGCGGATCAAAAAGTAATTCCCTCATCTACATGATCTTTCTTATTTCACAGTTAAATATGAATATAAAAATGATCAGATCAATTATTCAAAAGATTTCTATCTCAGTTCAATTGTTTGCTGTGGTTCCAACTCAAAGAAATCTCGTCAAAGTGAATACTTGTATGTGTTTATGAAATTAATTAAAATTCGAATTTGTTTTTGGATCGTTGGCGGATTGGATTTGACATTTGACTTTGTTGTCGCGTTCGATTGTTTTTATTTTTGTTTTGTTAAATACGATCTTGAAGCAAAGCTAATCGAGCGTAACGAATTGATTTTCGTTTACATTGAAAGATGAAACAGTAAGTTTTCGTATGTTATTTTGGTTGGCTTGTGGTAAATTCGGTATAAAGCGTGACATAATATGTGTCTAATTGTGATGGTGCACGGTTTGATGTTATTTTTGGTTTGTTTGCCACGATTATGTGTGTGACACATTCCAAAGTAATGATATTATTTAATTGTACAGTTTTATGTTACATGAAATAAAAGTATTTCAGATATACTAATAATAAAATCGGCATTATCCGTAACTCAGCACACTTGAAACAGCAAAAGTGCTCTTGGTTTACTATTTTTGTTTAGTACATAATTTAAAACTAATTTTCTTAATGGATACCTTGGATATGTTTAGATGCGATCCCATTACGGAGGGGAACATGTTAGGGGTAATATATATTATATATATTAAAGCTAATGTCTCACAAAGCTGCGTCCTTGGAACGTTGTTAAACTTATTCTACACAGCCGATACATAATAATAATATCAATGGTTGTCGGTGACAAACGGCCTCAAACGAATTACAAATTCATTTGAACAGAACTGGCTGAAGTCATGGCGAATAAAAGTGAACGAGTGTTCAACTCACGTCTCTCTCTGGATAGAACGATGACGAGGAAAAACATATTGAAGTAAAGTACAACCAAATAAAAATAAAATTTCCATTGTACATTAAAGTTTCACTATGCGAAGCGTTATTCAAACACATAAGCAAGGACATTATGTTATTCAGTTATGAGAGTCCACAGCGCGACAAACAGAAAACTAAAATGCACTTTGGTATTTACGACGACCTTAGAACTAAAATCGTTCGGCTGGGAAAAGCAGTTACACTCGGACTAATGAACCTAACTATAAATTTATTAAATGTGTAAATAAATTAAAAACTTAGCTGAATCTACATTACGAAATTTAATTGCATTAATTGATGAAAACTTTATAACCTTGTATAACACTAGTGAGCAGCAAAGAATATCACTCTTAATATCCACTCGAAGTAATATTAATATCCCGTCTATCGTTGTGGGACAAATTTGTGCAGCCTCCGATTGCAATCTCTTACTTTGCTTAACTATTTCCATTCCTTTTACTTCCTTTGCGAACTGTAACATATTACATACATACATAATATATGTATGGCTACAAGACCTTACTACAGACTAATTCAAACAAACTCCAACTTTCTAATCAAACGGAAATAATCTTTTCAATAAAATCACCACAACAAATAATTGAAAAAAAAAATCGAACGTGTTACGCTGGCGCACACCACGATGAATGACAAATCAATTTAGCAGACATTTTTATTAAGACAGCAACCAACACTAAAAAGGAATGTAATATAATCTAAAAGCCCGATTTATGCACCATATGCAATCAACGTGTGTACGAATAAGTAAAAGTCATTTTTGTATATCTTCTAACTATTATGTGTAACCGTACCTATGACTTGCGTAAATTATTATAATTTTTGCGGGAAACGATAATATGTATAAATAAATATATATCTCGTTGATGATGACTGATGGCTTCCTTTCAATCATAAATCTTATAAATACAGTTATGATTTAGGAACGATCTTTGCTTGATTAAATTTTGTACTTATTTCACAGATAAATTATAGAATTATGTATTTGTATTTGTATTAAGTATTTTTTTAGAGGATGTGAAAGTTTCTATCTAATTGGAAAAAATGATTTTTGTTTGCGTTTTTGACAGATAGGTGAAAGAACAGTTTTGTTATCACGTATATAATAAAGATAATTGGATTGACTGGCGGTTATAAAACCAAACAATAAAATAATTAATTTTCATTTTCGTATTGTTTTCATGTAAGACCACACTGGTATATTACGATCATACATGCGATGTATTGCTAGTTTTTAACCCTCAGGGTACAGACTATAAAAAAGTCACGTTCAGTACTGACATGGGTTAGCCTAACCCGGCAACTTTGATTGGCTGTATCTTGGGCTGTAGTTGGCCAATTGAAACGTTTTTTTTTTAATCGATAGTCCATTTTGTCACAAATACGAGGGTGCTAATAGATTTATCGAATAATTTGTTTAAACAAAGATACATTCAAAAGTTTAAACATTTCGAAAAATTTTTTTGTGAAAAATCACTTTTTTTTTTAAATTGCATAACTTAGTGAAAAAAAAAGATATCGAAATTTTTCTTGTTGCATTTTAAAGCTAAAAAGTTGTTCTTTAAAATGGCCGAATCAGTTTTTTGATCCATTCCAAAAACTATATTTTTTTTTAACTTTGAAATCACCCGTTTTTTACGATAGCGATAAAACGTTCCATGATTGATTTATCGTAACAAGGCACAACTGTAATATAAATAAATAACAAAATTGATTGTTGAATGAAAGTTTTATTGTTCAAAATATAAAAAAAAACAAAATCAGACTGTATTTCCACATTCGCAGCATATTTCGGCTACATGGTCTCTGCACATAGCCTTATTACATTTGAGGCACTTATAAAATGTTTTGCGGTAGAGAGAACTCGGACACAAGTTGCAGCGCTTTTGTTTAGCCATTTTGTTATCAACAAATTCATGTCTTATGTCCATGTCCTCTGGTAAATCTTTCGCCTTCAAAAAATCTTCAATCATACCGCGCAGTTTTATTCGCAACGTAGGGGTAGCTAGTCTAGCAGCTAGCGCAGGTTTAACAAGTTGCATCGCAAGTTCCATTCCATAACCAAATTTTTGGTTAAAATGAACACACGTTTATAATGAACAAAATTATTTGTCCTATGACAATAATGCGAATTCTACTGTACATAAGCATAGAGCATAATTTTCAGGGTAGGATACACAATAATAAATATTTAATTAATAATAAATATTTTATTAATAATAAAAATATAAAAAATAGTAAATTATACAAACCAAAACACTTTACTAGAGCCAAAACTCCAAAAAAAAAAATTTTTTCTGTCTCCCGAAAATACGGATTTTGTAACGTTTAGTACTGACTGGGTGAGAAATACCCGAGGTCAACTTTCTAACTCGTACCACTCGAGCACCAATCGCAGACTGAGGCTGCCACTCACGGCTTACACAGACACTACCACAAAGATTTTTTACCCCCCACTCCGGACCCCCACCTTCCATTTCCTTTTAAATGGCGCGACTTTCAAAATCTGTCTGGGTTACGGTAACCCAGTCAGTACCCTGAGGGTTAAAATGAAATTTCGTAGTAAGCGATGGATTTAGTTTCGTCATATTCATTTAGTGTAAGGTGATTAAAGTTTGATGATTTTCATTCATCATCATTATCATTCATCGTATATCATTAAAAGAAAAGTGACTGTAGAAGAAGTGGAAGAATAAATTGCTAATACTATACTCTTATTTCAAAATTACTCAAAAAATTGTCAACGATACTTTCAAAATTTATATGTATCTGTGGACTTTCCATTTATTAAAAATAAGGTAGCTACAATTTTAAAAGTTCACTTAAAATGCCTATAAGAAAGTAAATCTAAGTCATTCATTTTTCAATTATTATGGGTAATGGACCAAAGTGACAGCTAAATTGGTCTTAAATGAAATAAAATTTGAGGGGTACGAAAATAAAAATAAAAACTAACTAAATCCGTTGAAAAAAGTTTTTTGGTTATTTGCTTTCGTTATAGAGATAAACACTAGTATCAGAAATTTTGAATGTAAAAAATTAGGATGGTGAATTAATAGAAAGAATGAATAAAATATAAGATTGCGACCTATTGGAAAAAAAAAATCCTATTAAACTAAAAATCAATGTTTTGTGGTTTCTTTGAATACATCATATTGTGTATGCAGTTTCCCGATGAAGCAACGAAACATAAGATTGCGGCACATGCATCTACTACAATCAAAAAAATTACGTTTTTAAGATTTATATAAATACAAATAGCTAGAATCATATTTCAAATGAATGGCAATAGCAACGACCAAATGTAAAGTCTCAGTACAGAATATTTCATTACGGAATATGACACTACGGTATAAAATACAATAGACATGTTTCAAGGCATATTTCAGTATGGTTTGTGGTATATTTAAACCACGGTATATTTAAATAAGGCCTAAAAAAAAATGGGGAACAACATTAAAAAAGGAGCAACAGCTAATTTTTTCGCTTAGTAAAATAAAATAAAAATAAAGTATACCGAAGTGTACCAAATGCCGTAGTGTCCAATATGCCGTAGTGAAAATGCCGTACTGAAATTCGCCGTGGTGTAACCTTATGATCTACTGAAACGCCATAGTGTCAAATTTCGTAATGATGTATGCCATAACGACCGAACATCAGAATCATTTAGTAACTTTCCAATTCGGTTTATTTTTATTTACCTTTTCATATTGATGATTGTAAAAATAGGCTGAAAGCCTCTTATGGAAAATTTATTTATTTAAAAGAACCATCCATTTGAAGTTTGTGTTGCATAGATAAACAGTATAGGAAAAATTGAAAGAAAGAATTGCGAGTATTTCAGCAATAAAATAAAATTTTAAACGTCAATGTATAGATAGTTTTAGTAAAGAAAAATTCCGCTACGTGGAATCCGTGATGCTCCAATGGTCAATTGACGATAGGAGCATCACGGATTTCACGTAGCGGAATTTTTCTATACTAAAACTATCTATCCATTGACGTTTAAAATTGTATTTCGTTGCTGAAACAACCGCATTCCTACTTTCAATTTTTCCTATATTGTTTACCTATGCAACAAAAACTTCAAATGGATGGTTCTTTTAAATAAACAATTTTTCCATGACAGGCGTTCAGCCTACTGTTACAATCGTCAATAAGAACTTTTGAATTAAAATATGACTACTTGATTAACTCTTCCACCCAAAATTAAATTCAATTTTTTCTCTATCAAAATTTTATTCACCCAAAAAAGTCGCCGATAATTTCTAGTGAAATACGTCATTTCGGTCGAAAATTTAAATTGTTTTATACCAAAGTCACCGGCGACTTTTTTCTGCGAATTTCAAGAATAGGGGCCCAGGGCCTTATTTTTTTTTTTAAATAGTTTTGCGCAGCCTTCAGAGATAAAAAAAAAGTTATAAAAACTTTGGTGGGTTTGAACTGAAATTTAAAAATCGTTGCTATTGGCGATTTCCATCAAATGTAGTCGGCGTTGGTTTCTAAGTAAGCAAAGGGGACGAGCATTGTCAAATTCAACTGTTTGACAGTTCTGATCCCCCTTATTCTATGGTTAAATTTGTTCATATTGTTTTTACCAGATGTCAGCTACTTTGTTGGAAATCGCGAATAGTAATAGTTACGACTATAAACTCGAGCCTCACTATTTGACAGCAAACACCTTATTATTTATGATTCGATTCTTCGGTTAAAAAAACCATGGGCCCGATTGTATGAATGAGGATAAATGATTAATCCTCTGATTTAGCGTAGTTTGCATTGCATGAACGATGCTAAATCAGAAAATTAATCGATGATTTTTTTTTATAATCCGTTTTAGCCTCTCTTTTTGGTGACTGACCTAGATTTTCTGTATCAAAAGTTTGACCAGAAAATCCCGGGATTTCCCGGTTTTCGATTTTTTATTTTTATATACTCGTTTAACTATGTACATAACGGCATAAGAATAATTTATTAAAGTAAAACCTCGGTTTAAGAGCCTAATTGATGATTGTCCTGTCTCTGATTTCGGATTGCCCGTACATCTGAATGTAGAAAGTCTAAATATCACGTATACAAGTTTATCCATCAATAGCATTTTCAAGTAAAATTCAGGCCGATTAGGAATGAACTTGATTATTACTCAACCAATTGTGATGAAATCCAAGATGCAAGATGGAAATGAGATTCTATAACGACAAATTCGGTAAAGAAACATATGCTATGTCCTTCCTAATTTGCCATACTCTAGAACTTCATGTAAAACTGGTTTGGTTCCCACTTCCATCATGCATCGTGAATTTCATCATAATCGGTAAACGATCGCCAATTTCTTTCACAATTAGCCAGTTTCCAGAACTTTGAGTAAAAATCATTTTAGAATTCCATTTCCATCGTGCATGCCGAATTTCATCATAATCGGTTAATAAATAGCTAAGTTCATTCCTAATCGGCCTGAATTTGATTTGAAAATGCTATTAAAAACATGATATTTAAACTTTCTACATTTGGACCTAACGGACAATCGAAAACCAGAGACCCCCCCAATCCCCAATTAGGCTATTAAATCGACCGAACTGAATGCGAGTTCACGTAAATATTCTGCTGAAAATTTTTCAGCAGGCAACTAATCAACGTAGCCTATTTCGCATGCAATCCTGGTGAACATTTTTCGGCAGAATATTTACGTAAACTCGTATTGAGTGAGTTATATTCATTCAATTCATTATTTATAATTGAATTAAAAAAAAAAAAAGGTTATAAAAGAAGCATTGGTTTTATATGGCACCTACATAAACTAAATGGTACCTTAAATTTTTCTCATTCATTCATTTACTAATGGAGTAATGCATTGTGTGAAATAATCTTCAAAACCGGTTTTTACAATCATGTAATGACCTAATGACATTGGCAATATATTATTATTTCATCAATCCTTCATTATGATTGTATTTTTATTTTACTATGCGTATTTCGGTTTTGTGTCGAAAAAAAACACAAATGACTACTATCTCGCTAATCTAACTTAGTAGTATTGGTGTATTTGGTATAGGTCAGTTCTGGAATTTTTGTTCTTGGAACAAAAATGTCTATAAACATTTTTGTTGGTTTTGATACACAGAATTTCTATAATATGAGTGTTAGAGTAGGATAAAACATGTACACGTGTATGAAACCAATACAAATGTCTATTATTGTTTGGTTTTGTTTCTGTTGTATTAATTGGTTGATCTCGCATATATTTAGGCGACTACTAACGTTTTATCCTAAAATTGAAAACCGAGCCAACACAAAAATAATAGCGGAATGTGAATCAGGTGTGTATAGGTTAAACTGTAATGACTGCACAGCGCTTTATATAGGCCAAACAGGGAGGAGCTTTCAAACTCGTTTCAAAGAACACACACAAGAAATAGGCAAAGATACGAGCAAGTCGAATTATGCATACAGCATAACCATCTCACACGGCAACACTCCCGTCGAAACGCAAAACCTAGTAACTGCGACTTACTAGATTTTGTGATTATTCGTTTTATTAAACCGGAATAAAATTATGTTTCTAAGGCCCGTTGCACACCTAAGCTAAGCTAAGCGAGAAATGTAGTTTATATTAGCTTAGTTTAGCTCGCATAGCTCTCTCCGTTGCACATTTGAACTATGTAATTACATCGCTCACAAATACAATGATGAATTTATATAATATAACATTGACGTATATTAAAATTACAACATATTATTCTGTCAACATTTTGTACGGAATGGCAGTTGTATATTTTTTTGTTTTTTCAAAACAAAAAATAATATCTATGTATATGTGAGCGATATAGCTGACATAGCAAGGCAAAGACAACACGAGCTAAGTTAGTTTGCATCGCTCATAACAGAAAAACATAGCTCGCATAGCTTAGTTCAGGTATGCAGCGATCTATTTAAACTATATATATTACAAAAACATAGCTCGCATCGCATAGCTTAGCTTAGCTTAGATGTGCAACGGGCCTAACGCTCTGAGAATTATTGCTCTACGATCATTATTGACAATTATTCAAAAAACAAACACCTGGTAACTTTACTCAAAATATCTATTTACAAAAATAGTTCCACACAGAACCTAGCAACTATGTATTTTTTTAATTTATTTGATCATAAAAAATGAAAGAGATAGCTATATTTATCCAATTGATGGTTATTCTTCGTGTCTATGTTCTTTGCGTATTTAGTCGTGTGTTAACTGTCATTAGTTGCAGTTTGTCATTAAAATGCAGTCGCGTGGAAAAATAATGGTTGAGCTGGCCCAAAAACTGTACGTAGATATTAATATATTTTTTACAGAAACTAGTAATCTTTAAATGATACTAGATTATGTGAGAAAACTTAGAGTGGATTGTGCACAAAACATAGTATCTTTTAAAAATTACTAGGTTATGTTGTAATATGATGTTTAGTGTTTTCATTTTATAGTCAGAAGATTTCATACAATACATAGTAATTTTTCAAAAAAGTAATTTTTCAAAAGTTACTATGTTTTGTTGGAAATTGTCGTTTTTTATTCGAACGAAAATAATGATCATTGGTAAAGATCCAAATTTGGCTTCTCGCTAAACTCAACTTTATTCTACCAACAAAAGAAAACATTATAATATTCGATTTACGGTCAAATTTGGGAAATACTGTAGCCAGTTTGTTTGACCCTGTCTCGCCCATTCAAAATTGTAATCTTATTAAAATGTTTTTAGGCTTCGTGCAGGAAACGCAGCAGGGTATTTAGAAGCAGCAAACACGTCGGAAGATTTTTCATCTGACGACTCTTTGGCGGATACCACGTATTGTCCCAATAAACATTGCATGGATGATTCCACAGAATATGAAGAATCGACAGGTGATGATGCCATTCATAAACCACCGCCTGTGAAAAACGTTAAAACACCACCGCCATTCGTAAATCATAACGATCCACCACCTCCGGTACCATTGGAAAGCCACATTGAAACACCTTCACCACTCGCGGTCCACCAAGCTAAAAAGAAAAAATCAGCTGATGCCGCACTAAAGCTATTAAATGAATGTAGTTGCAAAAAAAAATGTGGGCTGACATTTCAGAATTTTCGACGGCAAGCTATATTTGACCAGTTCAGTAAAATGAACTTTGCCCAGCGTCAGTTGTTTTTTGAGGCATTTATTTTACAAAATAAAAAACATTACCACTCGTCATCCCCAAAACGTAAGTACACCTACGTATACCATCTTCCACTCAACGCACAAAATTCGTCGAAACAAATTGTGTGTAAGACTACCTATGTTCCTTCACACCATCGGTATAGGAAAACTGATGGATTAATCACAGAATTTTTTAAACGAAGAAATGTAAATTCAGGATTGGTGCCATTAACTGACCATCGTGGTGATGTGGTAAACAGAATTAAGGTAGAAAAATCAACTTTAATTCACAATCAAATTCGGGACCACATTTTATCATTTCATCCACAAGTCTCACATTATAAGTTGGAGCACGCACCGAATCGTAGATATCTGTCATCGGAAATAACAGTCAAATTTATGTGGAATGATTTTATTACCAAATTTGGAAATGCTGCTTCTTACGTAACATATTCAAAAATTTTCAAAAAGGAAAACATCGGTTTTGATAAGCCATCACAGGACGAATGCCCTGTGTGTGCTGAACACAAACAACACCAAAAGGAGTTGAAAGATGTAGAAGCAGCTAGATGTTCACATGATATACCACCGATTCCGATGATGACTTCTGCATTAGCCAATCATTCTGATGACTGTGTGATTTGCCAACAATTTGTTAACCATAAATTAAATTACATACAAGCACGAAAATATTACAAAATCGACAAGACATATGAGTGGCCCCAAACCGTTAATTTATTTACAGTGGATATGCAAAAGGTAATCATTATACCGAAAATGAAATCGAAGAACTCCTATTTTGTTAGTCGCTTAGTAGTGTTCAACGAAACGTTTGCGCCACTTCATCAACACGATCAATCTAATCTGTGTGTCCTTTGGCATGAAGCCATAACGGGTCGGTCTGCTTCAGATGTTGCGTCTTCTTTCTTAAATATTATTCAACAATCGAGACGAGATGTATCGAAATTTATTTTTTTGGGCTGACAACTGTTCCGCCCAAAATAAAAATTAGATTCTCTATTCGGCATTGCTGACAGTGGTAAATCAGAATTGGAGCCCAGAAACTATCACAATAAAATATTTTGAGCCAGGGCATTCCTACATGAGATCGAATTCGGTACATGGCAATATCGGCAAAAAGTGGAAAACACACAAGAAGTGTTAGATATGGATGACTTGGTGGATTTAATAAAAAAGGCTGACGGAAAAAACGTTTGCGGACTTCTTACCGAAACCGACTTTTACAACTTTAAAAACATCTGCCAAAAAGGACACAAAAAAATGAACTACCTTTTTTAAAGGACATAAAAGTGGATCAAATAGTCGTTTTTTAAATAAAAATACAAAAAATTTATGTAAAAAATTTAATATTACACCCGGAAAAGATATGAAATGCAAAACCTTAATTTCCCTCAAACTTGTAAAAACGAGTTGCTAGGTTTTGTGAGATAGGGGGAGCAACACACATACACCAGCTAAAACAATAATTTAAATGTGATACACAGATTGAGGAAAGGTGAAACATTAAATAGAATGGAAGAATAGACATATACATATACAAGAATAATCCATTATTACTCAACGACCAAATGCCGAACAACGCGATTTACGAGTACTATATAAAGAAGACAATTATTGTAATTTAAATTAGAATAGAGAACAATAACTACAATTAAATAATGAAACGTGAATATATATTACCATACGGTACAATTTAATATTCGAACATATTCCCGTCAATTCAAAACACCATGCCAAAATCAACATTTCCACCATTGGTATGAAAATTGCCTATACCCCAAATAGGTGTATACAGAGTGAAGAAAAAGCATGGAAACCCCTAGAAATCTCGCGGAGTATGTTAAAAAAAAATTATCAAAGTTTAGTCTTAGGTAATTTTCAACCAGAAATTTAATGGTGAGCTTGTTTGTGACCTTGACCTTCATCTTCAAGGTCATTTGAAGGTCAAAGTCATTTTTTAAATTAGAACCCCTATTTTTGATGACAGAATCGAAAAGAGCGATCAAGTAATTTTCAACAAGGAATTTAATGGTGAGTTTGGTTGTGACCTTGACCTTCATCTTCAACATCATATTGAGGTCAAGGTCATTTTTGTATAGGGCAACTCATGTTTTTGACGTCGGATTCGACAAGAGCGATCAATTGTACGGCCGAGTATGTATTTTCCATGTACTCCCAATCTTATGATTTGGTACAAAAATTAAAAAAAATAAAAATTACAAAAATTAATTCTTTATTTTTAAAATTTTTATTTTTTTAAATTTTCATAGCAAATCATAAGCTTTACAATTAAAATATATTCCTTCAGGTGATCTTACGAGGTCATGGAAAATACATATTCTAACGTACAATTGATCGCTCTTTTCGAATCCGATGTCAAAAACTGGGGTTTCCCTATACAAAAATGATTTTGACCTCAAAATGATCTTTAAGATGAAGGTTAAGGTCACAACCAAGCTCACCATTAAATTCCTTGTTGAAAATTACCTGAGATTAAACCTTGTTCATTTTTCTTTTTTAACATACTCCGCGAGATTTCTTGGGGTTTCCATACTTTGACCTCGCAATGTAAATTCCTTCAGATGATCTTGGGAGGTCATGGAAAATACATACTCGGACGTAAAATTGATCGCTCTTTTCGATTCTGTCATCAAAAATAGAGGATCTAATTTATAAAAATGACCTTGACCTCCAAATGACCTTGAAGATGAAGGTCAAGGTCACAAACAAGCTCACCATTAAATTCCTTGATGAAAATTAACTAAGAATAAACCTTGATCATTTTGTTTTTGACCGAACTCCGCGAGATTTCTATGTTGATTATTGATATGATAAGTAACAATGATAATGGTGCATGAAGGTAATGATAATTGTGAATACAAAACATTCCGTATTGAAATATTCTGGTTTCCCTTCTAATTTTAATATTAAATCTCTATTAAACAGAAACGAAAATTAAGTTCTGGAAAATAAATATTTAATCTTGAGAAATTTTTTAAAAATATTTTGGAAAAGGGGGAATTTGCTGCTCTTTCTAGTATTATATTCTAGAAAAGAGCCGAGACAACTTCTGGAAAAAAATTGAGAAAAATTCTTTAAAAATATTTTAGAAAAAGGGGAATTTACTGCTCTTTCTATGAGCATCACCATCAGCATCTCAATACAATCAACATGAAAATCATCATCATCAGCAAGACCATCATTATCTAAATCCACATCTTCATCAATATGACCATAACCATCATTAATCATCATTATTTTCATCTTAATTGGTCGTATTCTAGAACTCCATCTTAACCTTCATTAGACAACGTGGGGTCCGCGCGGACCGGAGCAATATATTTTGTTTGATAATTGGCATTTGTTGCCTATAAATTCTTGACTTTATCTATCAAATGTGGTTACTCACTGTAGTATGAATAAACTATCAGAAAAAAGATTTACCGATATTGATTTTTGAAGGTGAATTAAAAAAACTGTTACTGTAAAATTGGGGTCCATACGGACTCCATATTTTTTTAAAAGATATTCTTTTAGAAAGCAAATTAATTTTGAATTTGTATGTAAGAAAATTGCAATATATCATGCTGGGACATTATGCTAACAATCTAAACCAAATGAAAAACCTGAAATAATTATGTTCTACAATTAAACCAAAGGTGGAGTTGGCACTTTTGATCAGTTATTAGAAGTATTTTCATCAAAAGAGAAATGCAAGAAGATAGCTCGTTGCACTTTTTCATAATATGTATCAATCATCCAAATTGGGAACGTTCAAAAGAAAACAAAAGGTGGTAATTTATCATTGCAAAGGGCAAGGAGATGTGTCATTCAATACTTGACGAAAGAGCACGTAACCCAAGAGCAATGCAAAATGACTTCAAATGTTTTCTGAAGCTTCTTGAATATTCTTTTGACAACGTCTTATAAACAAAGATGTTATTTATGCGAAAGATGTAAAGACAGAAAAGTTAAAGGTGTGTGTAAAACGTGCATCAAAAATGTTTGTGTCGATACAAAAATAAATACATAAATTATTTAAATAAAATTGATATAAATTATTATTTTGTCGAAAATACATGAAATATAGTTTTTATTTTATCACCAAATACTTCGGATTTTTTTAATTTTGTTCAAAAGTCTGTGAGGTCCAAACGGACCCCAAATGTTCTGCAATGATATATTTTTAACGTGTTCTAATGAAGGTTAAAATCATTTGAGAAATTTCAAATTTCATCATAATCGGTTAAAAAATAGCCAAGTTACAGGCAAATTTTCCATATTCATAAACTTCATCCAAAAATGGCATTTAATAATCGTATTTCCGTTATATCTATCGAATTTCATCAAAATTGTTTTCAAAATAACCAAGTTCCATTAATTTTATCAGAAAATCATTTTTTATCATATCTGTCAATTTCATCATAATCGTTTAAAAAATAGCCAAGTTACAGGATAATTGGCCACATTTCAAAAATCTATCCAAAAATCATTTTAAACACAAATTATTTATGCACGCAACAAAACGGTAAATCAATTAAATTTAAAATTATTTTTGGTTAATTAAATTGTGATTTAGTAACTTATGTTTTGTATGCACTTGGTCAGTTTTTACAGAAAAGAAATAAAAGGTTATGCGGCTGTGCAACCTATAACTATTCAAGGTCAATGTAATATCGATTTATTGAATGAGGTAACTTTCCATTGATTATAAATAGCCTAACTATAGCTTTAGACATGGAATTGTAATTCGTCTATTTCCCTTTGAACTGTTTCACAAAATTCACATGTTCGAATGTAGAAATAGTTTGTTTAACTTTGAAATTTAAGAAAAATTCTAATTTAAATAAACAAAGTCAAAAACCTTATATAACAGAATATTGAAAGTTATTTGCCGCCATACTGCTGCACCTGCACCTCACTAGGCTGAAATTCAGAAAGCTTCCAAAATCAATCAATCATGCAGTTACATGAACTCATGCAATACGTTTAGTCAATCACCCATCGTTCACTAATTGAAAAGAAAAAAAATATTCCTATTTCAATCAATCAATCAATATTAAAATACCATTTCATAAAGTTTCTAATTAAAATTACCTTCGATACGTAATACGTACTTATGTTACTTTAAGACGAATAACTTTCAATGTAATGTATTTACTACTATGAATACATAAAAAACCATTATTTTTCCATTAATAATCCAATTAGCTTAACATTTTTTTCATGTTATTTTATTACCAATCTAACTTTTTGTAAACTAAGCATAAAAATATTTTTTAAGACACATTCCTAAAGATTATTTTTGTTATATTTAAAAAATTTCTTTTATGCATACATAGTTATTCGTACATAAAATAAAAAAAAATAGTGCCAAGAGCATACACTCAAGATAAATTAAAAATTCATTGTGTTTATGGTATCATGGAATATAACGAACATATGTCTGTTATCAACAAAAGAGTTAACATGAAAGGTATGTCTTTTAATTTCTTTAATAAAACAAAAACAAACAACAGCACCGACAATCGCTTAAAATGTACTTTGTTTAGTTTTCCATGAAGTACGTAAGCTGGTAGTTGAAATTGAAGTACATGTTCAGGGTAAGAAGCGCACTAAATGTTGTTAAATATTTTCATTTTGCACTTAGAAAATATATACATGTATATAGTCTATAGTTCTATGGTACATATAACTATAACCTTAGTTTTATTATTTACTTTGCTTCGTTAAATATTTTGTTTCATAATGTGATATGATTGATTTCAGTCCGAAAACCAGTGGTCCCTTCAGAACCTAGTGACCCAAAGATAACCCTCTAAATATTGCAGATTGGCAATCCGGGTTTGCCAACGCATAATTGGAAAGCTGCCAAGCTCGAGGAGCCAAAGGCAGATTATAGATCAGCGGTTCTAATTATAAATCTTGGAGTCACTGACTGCACTGAAAATACCATTGGTACCATTAATTATGGTTTCAGTGCAGTCGCACTCAAAGTTTACAAGAAAAATGACAGTCGCACTCAAAGTTTACAAGAAAAATGCGGACCGCATTCGAATGGAGGCAGCGAGGCACTAGCGCTGCACTTGAAAGCTCATCTGGCCACCCTGAGGAAGCGGACACCCAAGCAGAAACTCTCTTCACTGATATGGAGGTGACTTCACTGATATGGAGCGTAAAGTATCGAAATGTTAACCTTTCTTCAAATCAACCTCCATCACTCTAAAGCAGCATCGGTTGCTCACCTGCTTAAAATTGGGAAAGAAGGGACAGGTATTGTCTTGATCCAAAAATTTTGGGTCACTGGAGACCGGGTAGTAGGCTAAAGACTCCCATTATAGATTATTGCACGTGAAAAAATAAGGTAGGATTCGATCGTGCATTCTCGTAAAAATAACCCAAGGTGTTTCATGCTATCAAATTACAGTAATGCAGATGTAGCAGCGGTAAGCATTGTGGCCTACAAACGTAATCTCTGTCTAATATCAGCTTATCTAGCATATGAAGAAGTGATGATTCCACCAGTCAATCTAGGTAAGCTAATTATGGAGACTCAGTCATGCTAGGAAGCGATGCAAATTCTCATCACACAATCTGGGGAATTACGGACACAAATGAGCGTGGTGAATTACTCCTTGATTACATTATAACTACTAACCTTCATATAAGTAAGTTACATAGGCAATAAGCTGACTTTTACAACTAAGGGCAGACAAGAAGTAAATATTAGGTATTATACTTGTCCCAAACTTTTTTATCAATATAGTCTATTAAATTAGAAAGTGTCGGAAGACCATTCCTTTTCTGACCATTCCTTTCCCTATCTAGAGAAACAGGAGGAAACCCGACTGGGATACCTTTAGAACTATTCTGGGTAATTCACTTCCAGTTCGCAGTTCAACTACGCAAGAACTTGATGACTTAGTGGACCGTCAGACGTGTTTTCTAAGATTACATTTTTTTTCTCGTCAGTTTTTTCGAAATTTTAAATTGCACATTACAAATTTATTTATTTATTTATTATTATTACCTACAGTAAATATATATACAATCGGTAAGTAAACATACAGAAAAACAAAACAATATTTAACAATTACTAGACAGAAATTTAAACAACTCGTTTTTAAACGAATTTCTTGTCATGTTAAAGTCCAAAACATCGTAAACTGAATTAAAAAGCCGCGACATTCTCAAGACTTGTTCCGAAAGTGCAAAAATTCGTAGAGACCGGAGCAATATGTAGCAAACAGCGACCGCGCAAACAGTGTATGGGAGCGTAGATATTGAAACGAGCAAGTAATTCGTCACAATCTATTCGGGAAGTCAGAAACTCAGAACATCGTGAACGAAGATAGCAGATGCAACGTCTCGTCGGTGATCCAAACGTTGTAATTTTAATAAATTACAGCGATCATTATAAGGTGGGGGAATATATTGATGTACTCGCTCAGTGGGTAATCCACGAAGGGCATACAAAACAAATTGCTTCTGAACACTCTCAATCCTATCTGAATGGCACCTATAAAATGGGGACTAGATCTGGGAAGCATATTCTAGAACTGAAAGAACAAAGGATATATAAAGAGTTTTCAGGGTGCGCGGGTTGCAAAAGCCCTTACAATTGCGCTTAATGAAACCTAGCATAATGTAAGCTTTTGTAATAATAAAATCAATGTGCTTAGTAAAAGTTAGGTCACAAGAAAAGGTTATGCCCAAGTCGGTCATATGAACTCAACTCTATCAACAGAAATATTATACAAAAAATATTGCTGGAATATTGGCCAGCGCATCCGAGTGAATGACAAAATCCTGCACCCACGTTCAGCAACAATTTATTATTAAACGACCAACTGCAAAAGTTGTTCAAGTCACCTTGTATTTTCACACAATCATCAACCTCATTAATTGAAGCAAATATTTTCATATCATCTGCGTAAAGCAGACAATGTGCAAATTCAAAACACTCAACAACATCATTTATAAATAACGAAAATAAAAGCGGACCAATGTGACTTCCTTGAGGAACTCCTGAGGTAACACGAAACAGTTGGCCAAGTATTAGGGTCTAGGGACTTAATACGTACATCAGCTTTTATGCCCAATTTGAAGCAAACAAACTCCAGAGATTCGATACTAAGTAGTTTAGGAACCAGTTTGAATGCTTTACAGTCTTCAATCTCTAAACAAGTTCTAGCCATGGAAGGAATTTCATTTTCAGAAGTATCCGGATTAAATTTCGAGACGTGTAGCCATACCGTTGGTACAATGACCTTTACCCCAAAATTTTCCGAAAATTGTCTAGTACCCCAGATAGTTTTTGTGCCCAGATTTTGAAGATGCTTGTTCCCAATTGCAGGCACGGCAACATTGGGACTCAATGAAGAAGAAATCACCACATCCGAAAAGGTTCCAGTAGAGGCCGGAGGTCTTTGCCTGGCTGGTTGTAAGACCGCAGGACTAATAGGTTGTAGCGACCCACTCTTTTAAATCGATAATTAAATTCGTTTATCGCCACAATTATTTGAAATGTAACGCATTTCAACTTAAAAATATAATTGTGATGGCACATCTCTTTTCGATCAATAGTGACACCTATAATAGGATAGCAACTTGCTTTGCAACTATTATAGCGGTTTGAGTCTGTGCTCAATAAATATAATTTCCCGGTATTTGAGCACAGTTCACTATTTTGTATTAAATAAATATCTTGGATAAATTTAATACAACATCGAAGTTATCACCATCTATTGTCGACATTCACAACCAAATTAATTTCTTTTTGATCAGAAATTCAGTCCATTTATTTTGGTTTTTGATTTTAGTTTTTCAGTCTAAAAATACACACACTCTCGATTTATATTTGACAAGCGAAGCACGCTCGCGTAATATTATTTTCTTAGTAATTTATATAGACGCTTTCGTCCATTTTTAAATAAAATAAAATTACGAAAATTACGTATTACGAAAATTACGGGCCGAAAAATAATTAATACAATCACGCGGAGTGATTTAAGTTCATGTCATCGGTGGTGGAAATTATCAATTAATATATTTGTGAAATACTTTTTCTTGTTAATACAAAACGCCACACGTGTATAGTGTAGGCCATTGAATAAAATTGGGATATATTTATTGAAAACAATTGGAACACGCAACCCCATATCCCATATTGGTGACCACCAACGTCCGTTTTTACGGGAATTTAAAAAACAAACGGGACAATATAGCGGAGCAACATAAAATTTTGGAGTTTTATTATCTAAAAGGCCAGGTGCTATTGAGCACCGGCCCATTGGTAAGTGCCAATTTCAACATATAAAATATTTTATTTGCATCATTCCCGAATTTTCTAAAACATTTTGTTCTCGTTTCGTCCCGCATCCACGCATAACGTACAAGCAATAGAGGACAAGGAGTCATTCATAACAGTGAAAACAACACTGGACAGTTATATAAAATGGAGTCATAGATAACATCGAAATAAATAACACAGAAAAAAGTCAACAAAGGAAAATTGAAGTAACGCCTACACATACGGCTCAACGAGAAATAAACATTTATTAAAAATAAAATAAATAAACGATACGGCGGAAATCAACATTGTACAAAGAACGAGCAAGTGACGTAAAATTTTTTTTTTACGGTATTACACACAACGAGAGGGCAAATCACCTACACATATGGTGCAACGGCTACAACACAGTTTAAGGAACCGCAAGTTTTTAATAAAATTATACAATTTATTTTCTTTGTGTAGCCAATGTTAGCTAAACTTATTACATTTAATCATTTTAATATTCAATTAATTTTCTAAAACTTGGCTACAATTAGAGTAGAGTTATTTTATTATTACTATTTCATATATTATTTTTTCATTATTACTGTAAAATTTTCACCACTAATTCGCTTAAATTCTGGATTTTTTTTACCGCTTATTTGATTCCGCATAATTATTTTATTCCACACGTTTATTTCTTGTATCGAATTTCGCACTTTCTAGTTATTTCCTAATTATTGCCAATTTAAAATCTGACGAGTAGTCAGCCGCAAGACGCAGGTGGCGGCTCGTCCCGTACTTGGGGGCTATCGTCAGAGGCTAAATAATAATCAATTTTTCTTTATTTATCAATCATTATATATACACTTTTACACGGTAACCATCCCGATAATTATAAAATTTTCATTAGACTCTAAATCGCTTTGTATTCCTGGGCAGCAAAATGACATTAGACGGTACCACGGGCAAAGAGCCAAAACCTTCGGGCTCACGAAATACGAATGAACCGCCAAACACGCTTGAGACACAAATCAAAGCTGATCCACCAGATGTAGAAATGGAAATCGCAAGTCAAAACAAGGTAAACTTGCCTCCATTCTGGCAGAATCAAGCAAGTAGTTGGTTCAGATTGGCGGACATACAGTTCGAGCTTCGTGGTATCACCGCCCAGAGAACAAAGTACGGACATGTATTAGGTTGTATTTCACCCGAGACATTCGCTATTATATCGGATTTCCTCCAGTCGCCACCAAACGAAAATCAATATAACGCGTTAAGAAACACGTTGTTGGCGCGTCTAGAGCCGACAGACGAGCAGAAACTGGAGGCTTTACTGTCTCAAGAAAATCTTGGCGACCGTCGCCCGTCTGAGGCATTGCGCCACATTCGCGCACTCGCTGGAAAAAATCAGCTTGTAAACGAACAGCTTGTAAAATGCCCGAACTCATAAGAGTCGCACTCGCGGCCCAACCAGAAACAACACCGGTCGACGAATTGGCGACGACGGCAGATCGAATGTTCCATCTAATGAACATCGGTCAACAAACACAACGCCAACTTCACGAAATACAACCCAACCAAAATAGACATAATACAAATCCTGATAGACAGTCGAGAAGTAGGCAGCAGAATTATCGTGACCGCAGTAGAGACCATCGTTCTCCTGCACATACAGGCACGTTCTCAGAACGCTTGACCCGCCTTGAGAACAAAATAGATAATCTATTCCGAGGCGGTCGAAACCAATCACAAGGGCGACGATCACAATCGCGCTCCCAAGCGTACAACTCGAATGCCAACCAAAACCAAAGAGGTTTGTGTTGGTATCACTTTCGATTCGGGAAAGCAGCTAAAAAGTGCTACAATCCATGCAACTGGCGAAAACCGACTTCAACTGCCAGCATGGATACCGATCCGAATACAAAAAACCAATAAATCACCGGGTTTCGATCGATATGTCGAATACCCCAATAATACCTGCTAAGACAAACACCAATTTCTCGACTCGCCTACACATATATGATCAATTAACAAAATTAACCTTTTTAATAGACACTGGCGCTGACCTATCGGTTATTCCAGTAATGCAATTCAAAAATTTATATTCAGTAAATAAACGAAACCCCGATCTAGTCTTATCGGCGGCCAATGGTTCACCGATCCACACTTACGGCACAAAGTTGCTACAGGTGGATCTAGGACTCAAACGAACCTTTACACATGCTTTTATAATAGCTGCTGTAAATCGTCCGATCATTGGCGCCGATTTTCTATGTAAATTCGGACTTCTTGTTGACCTCAAGAACAAACGGCTGGTTGATTCAGCGACAAAGCTGTCAATCAATGCCGCCATGGTTCGTGTCGATACACCGACACCGATCCATTTCTTGGTCAACAATGATTTCGGCAATCTGCTTAAACAGTTTCCTTCACTAACTGCAGAGCCGAAATATAATGTTCCAGTCCGACACAACGTGGTCCACCATATCGTCACCGCAGGTCATCTGCCCGTGTCGAGACCACGTAGGCTAGATCCAATCCGTCACAAAGCTGCATTCACGGAATTTCAGCACATGGTGGAATTAGGGATTTGTCGGCCATCGGCATCTCCCGTTTCGTGCCCCTTGCACATGGTCAAAAAGAAAGATCAAGATTGGAGACCATGTGGGGATTATCGGCGATTAAACTCGGTCACAACACCGGATCGCTACCCGATACCCCACATTCAAAATTTCTCCATGCACTTGCATGGTTGCAAAATTTTCTCCAAAATTGATCTAGTCAGAGCATACCATTTAATTCCCGTAGCGCCTGAAGATGTATACAAAACGGCAATAACGACCCCATTTGGCCTCTTCGAATTCACTCGAATGCCATTCGGTCTACGAAACGCCGCACAAACATTTCAGCGCTTCATGAACGAAGTTGTTCGTGATTTAGATTTCGTTTTCGTCTACATTGACGATATTCTTGTCGCTTCGCACACGGAGGAACAGCACAAACTACACTTAGAACAATTGTTCACTAAGTTAGCACAGTTTGACGTGCATATCAAGAGCGCAAAATGCGTCTTTGGCGCAACAACTCTTGATTTTCTCAGCCACAAGATTACACCTGATGGTATTTTACCATCAGAAGAACGAATCAACGCAATCAGAGAATTTCCAGCTCCAACTTCAATTAAAAGCATTCAGCGATTTGTCGGTATGGTAAATTACTACCATCGATTTATACCGAAACTCGCACAAACACTCGCCCCAATTCACGGTCACTTGGCTACTTTACTTAAAAAGCCAAAAACCGCCAAGAATTTTTCTTGGCCCGACGAATGTCATCAAGCATTCTCGTCGTTGAAAACTGAATTGGAACAGATAACACTTCTGGTGCACCCACTGAGCGACTCAAAGCTCAGTTTGACTACTGACGCATCAAACACTGCCGTCGGTGCAGTACTGCAACAGTACCATAACGAGTGTTGGGAGCCCCTGGGATTCTTCTCGAAAAAACTCTCAGATGCCGAAAAGAAATATTCCGCATTTGACAGGGAATTACTCGCAATTTATCTAGCAGTAAAACACTTTAGATACTTTGTTGAAGGTCGTGATTTCACAATATATACCGACCACAAACCTCTGACACGAGCGATTCAGTCAAAAACTGAACGTAATCCAAGGCAATCACGCCATTTGGATTATATCACTCAATTTACTTCGGACATACAACATGTTTCTGGACATGACAATGTTGTCGCGGACACATTATCCCGCACTACTGACAACGAAACGGCCTCAGTCGAAACAAATTTCGACTTGATAAAAATAGCAAATACTCAAAAAGTTGACCTAGAACTTCAGAATTTACTTTCTGGTTCCGAATGTCATAATAGTTCATCACTGAAACTAGAAACTTTTAAATTGCCTGGCCTTGAAATCGTATGCGAAACATCCACTGGGTCTAATCGCCCATACATTGCAGAATCGTTACGTCGAGCAATTTTCGACACACTGCACAATATTTCGCATCCTGCTGTCCGAGCTACTCGTAAATTGATCGCTTCACGTTACTTTTGGCCCAGCATAAACAAAGACGTAGGCAATTGGGCTCAGTCTTGTTTATCTTGCCAACGAGCAAAAGTACAACGTCATACAAAATCACCCCATGGCAAATTCGAAATTCCATCTGGTCGATTTGAACATATCCATTTAGATATAGTAGGTCCACTTCCTCCATCTAATGGATATACATATTTACTTACCTGTGTCGATCGCTTCACTCGCTGGCCCGAAGCTTACTGCATGACCAATATGTCTGCAGCAACCATTGCCACTACATTCGTCAATAATTACATATGTCGATTCGGCGTGCCCCTTAATATCACCACTGATCAGGGAACGCAATTTGAGTCCAAGCTTTTTACCGAGTTAACAAAACTTCTTGGCTCAAACCGAATACGTACAACGGCTTACCATCCGCAAGCCAATGGCATGGTTGAACGCTTTCATCGGCAACTAAAAGCCTCGTTAATGGCCAGAAGCAATACAACTCATTGGAGCTCGGAAATTCCAATCATTTTACTGGGCATTCGAGCAACAGTGAAAGAAGATCTAAAGTGCTCGCCGGCAGAATTAGTTTATGGGCAAACCATTAAACTGCCTGGTGAGTTCTTTGTCGAAAATCCTCTTTCACCAATCCCAACTACCGATACAGTCATCGAACAATTACGCGAAACAATGCAAAACCTTGTACCAAAAGACACTCGTCAGTCCAAACAAGACGACGTTTTTATTCCAAAATCACTCGACAATTGTGATTTTGTGTTCGTAAGAACAGACAAGGTTCGCACCGGATTATCTCCTCCATACGAAGGTCCATTTAAAGTCATTCGACGCCTTCGCAAACAATTCACCGTGTTGATTAATGGTAAAAACCAAACCATTTCAATCGACCGGCTCAAACCGGCTTACGGCATTCTTTGTTCAACTGATCAAAAATCAGTTCATCATACAACTAAAACTGTCCGTATTTCAGCCAAATAATTTCCTTATGGAAGGATTTGACTTGAGGGGGAGTCATGTAGCGACCCACTCTTTTAAATCGATAATTAAATTCGTTTATCGCCACAATTATTTGAAATGTAACGCATTTCAACTTAAAAATATAATTGTGATGGCACATCTCTTTTCGATCAATAGTGACACCTATAATAGGATAGCAACTTGCTTCGCAACTATTATAGCGGTTTGAGTCTGTGCTCAATAAATATAATTTCCCGGTATTTGAGCACAGTTCACTATTTTGTATTAAATAAATATCTTGGATAAATTTAATACAACATCGAAGTTATCACCATCTATTGTCGACATTCACAACCAAATTAATTTCTTTTTGATCAGAAATTCAGTCCATTTATTTTGGTTTTTGATTTTAGTTTTTCAGTCTAAAAATACACACACTCTCGATTTATATTTGACAAGCGAAGCACGCTCGCGTAATATTATTTTCTTAGTAATTTATATAGACGCTTTCGTCCATTTTTAAATAAAATAAAATTTGCGGAATAAAAAAAAATCAAATATATTTGCGGCATACGTATTACGAAAATTACGGGCCGAAAAATAATTAATACAATCACGCGGAGTGATTTAAGTTCATGTCATCGGTGGTGGAAATTATCAATTAATATATTTGTGAAATACTTTTTCTTGTTAATACAAAACGCCACACGTGTATAGTGTAGGCCATTGAATAAAATTGGGATATATTTATTGAAAACAATTGGAACACGCAACCCCATATCCCATAAGGTATAACAGCAGGCAACCCAGAACTATAGGTATACCTTTTACGATTTTAACAAATTTAATATAATACCAAAAGTAAGAACTTAATATTTTAGAGAGGTGGCTTGAACGCCAACATGGCCTTCCAGTAATAATAATAATAATATTTTAGGAGATAAACACTTTATTATTTAACAGTTCGGTTCAGTGTCAGTTATCTTATTGAGTTATAAAAAATGTCGATTTGAGGTACTGTCCGATTTAACGGTATGGCTCTTTCAAATGGTTAGTTATTTTTTGTGTCCAAATACCAATGCGAAACCAGTGAAAATATTCTTCAAAGAAGGTTTAATGTCACAAGAAACCTCCAAATGAAACATCAGATCCCATCGACAAATTAGCACTGCGGAAAATTTAAAGGGAACCAAAACGAAAGATGTCAATATGGAAAACATCGTTTTAATTTAATGCATTTAGTGTTAAATATTTTATAATCGAATTTAAAATTTTGTAGAGGCAGAGTCAGTTAATTTTAATTTGTGTATGATAAACACGGGTCACCTTTTCGACACTGCATTAAGAATGAGCTACAGTTCAAAATAGAATGTTCCAAAATGCATGTACATAGCTATATATATAAATAAACAAATAAAAAAAAATCGTAGCGGGCTGGTGAGGTGTCGTCTACACGGCTGTAGGTGTTTTACGTAATAACGTAAGCAATGAGAGAAATAATGAAATGTTTGTCAGAATCAATTTATTTATTGTTAGCTTCATGGAGATTTATTATTTCAATTTAAAATTAATTAACCGCCATTGTTTCTTTACGCAAATGTTGACACCAGAATTGCTTCGATTAAATGAGGTGTTCTTTCACTATAGTAGTCTCAAGCATTGAAAATCGCAATTTTATAGTTTGTAATTTGAATTGAGATTAATCATTTTAATTTAAAATGAAATAACAGCTACAGTTCTTTATGCAAATGTTGACACCAGAACTGCTCCGATCAGATGAAGCGTTCTCTCGCTGCAGTGGGCTCAAGTATTTCAAGTCGCTATTTTATAGTTTGAATTTAAATTTATGTGGGACTAATTATTTTAATTTAAAATTAATTAACTGCCACAGGTTCTTTGCACTAAAATTGACACCAGAATGGCTCCAACTAGTTGAGGCATTTTCCCTTTTTATAGTGCTCTCAAGCTTTGTAATCGCCATTTTGTAGATTTTAATTTTATTTAAAATACTAGCTGAGTTACCCGGCGTTGCACGGGAGGTATATAATTCAAATACCTTGATTGTTATGCAAGAATTCTCTCTTTACATCGCTGTAGTTGCAATCACATATGAAAAGAAAATTATAAGTAGCTGTATTCAGTAACGGGTGCCTCCGTCAATGCATCCAGGCGAAATTTTGTAATGATATTATTGGACATCCTGTTTGTGAGGATAGTTAATTAATTTTGGTTTGGTATTTGTTACCAATTGCCAAATAATTATACTCCATTTTTACAAACCTTCAACCAGATCAAAGTGAATAATAAATATACAGATATTTTTGTTAATAATTTTTATTATAAAGCCTTTTGATAAACAATATTTTTGGTTTTTCCATTTGGTGTGTAAATAAATAAATTTTTTGGCGTTCCCACTCTGGAGCAAGCAACATACAGTTGGCCATGTGAAAAGCATGAATTTTCCAAAATAACACCAGCTATTTTCAATGATTGCCCCTGGGCTTTGTTGATTGACATTGCAAAAGCAAGGCGTAATGGGAATTGTAGTCGCTTGAATTCAAACGGCAAATCGGTGGGAATCATAGGAATGCGCGGAATTAGCACATCTTCTCCTTTACTTTTACCGGTAATAATTGGTGCTTCAATCACATTCGGCATCAATTTCTTCACACAAAGCCGTGTTCCGTTGCACAATTTCGGTGGATCTAAATTTCGGAGCAGTATTATTGGTGAACCCTCTTTTAAAAATAGTATGTGTGGTGGAATACCAGGTGGCTCCAAAGAATTCAGAAACTCTATTGGATAATTGACGGATTGATCCACATCAGTAACCATGTCGATAGATTTGTATTTCATTAGTGGCCCGGGTAGTTGCGATTGAATTTCATTATTTAATTTATTAACGCCGTCATTTTTGGGAGCTAGGAGTGCACGTTCGCATAGCCAATCATGATTTTTGAAATTATTTGGCAGATTTGGGAATACTTTCATTACAACGTCCTGTATTGATGCCAGCATTTGACAAAAATTAGGCGGGAACGATATCTCACATGTTACAGGGTCATTTGGCAATTTCCTGTTACCCATGTCCAAAAACTCTTTTCGTCATCGCAGCACTTGTTGTTGGGTTAGTTTGCATCACGTTGAAATGATACCCATCTTCTCCTTGCCAAAACAGTATTGGATACTGAAGAGCATCATACGATCTGTGTGTTTCAGTAACACGCTGTAGGCTTTCATTTTATCTATGGATAACAATATCACGTCGGTTGAAATCCGTTCCGACCATAACAATAGCAACTTCGTTGATTGTTGGAGCATTGAATCGTCTTTCATGTTGACCAGACGGTGTTTTGTCTGCTCGAATAACTACTCTGTGGTCATCTGATGGCATTTGATCCAATGCAGTTTTGAATAAATTTACCAGATGATTGCGTTCATGGAATAAAATCTATAAACTTGATATTATTTCATGTTTTGTTCCGGGACTAATAGCACAACGTTGATAAGTCTCCGCCTCCTCGTTGCCCATGAAGTAAATTTGTAAAAACTTGGAGTCGTTGTTAGAGAGAGGAAGAAGTGATCCAATTTTATGATAAATTGGTCCTTGTACTTTAAACGTGGGCATAAAACCTCCATCCTTAACAATTTGGGTTGCTCCAAAAGATTTCATTTGAAAGCATGAGTTGTATTTTCGAATATTTTGTAAAAAATGTCTGGATAACTCAGTAGTTCCGGAGACGTAAGCTAGAAGAGGTTCAGGTGGATCATCCAGAGGAGGCAAATTCACTTTTCCATTTGAATAACACATTCCAGGCGATTCATTGTGAAACTTTAAAGCATGACAACACAAACAAATGTTTTCCATTTGCCCAATTGAAACATTGTAATCATAGTCTTTCTCGTAATTGAATGCTGCTAACTTTAAATCACCTCTAAAAGTTTCTATTAATCGTCCATATCGTAACCGATCGACTTCCAGCCGGGCCTCACGATGTTCAATGGTTTCAGTAGCTCTAGAAGAAGACATCCTGCTTCGAACATTTTCAAGTCGTGTTTCACGCTGTTCAGTTGTTTCATCAGCTCTTGAAGAAGACATCCTGCTTCGAACGTTTGCAAGTCGTGCTTCGCGCTGTTTAGTTGTTTCATTAGCTCTAGAAGAAGACGTACTGCTTCGATCATTTTCAAGTCGTGCTTCAGGCTGTTCGCTTGATTCAGCCACCCTTTCGGCTCTAATCTTCTTCGAATTTGCAGTTACCTGCCCAATTGATCTTTTTTTCGGTGGCATTTTTAAGCAAAAATGAAACGTGTAGCTAATTAATCAGGAATGACGGGCATTCAAAACAGAAATTAGTATTAATTTATCAAAACGATTTTAATGTACCCTTCGATACGTTTCACCGCGAACTGTGTTTGAAAATGTCTTTACGGAATTTTTTTTAAGCAAAATCAAATGTTATCTACAATCAAAAAGTAATCATAGATTAACACGTTTATAATCTGAAAACTTAAATCTAATAAAAATGTATTGCAATAGTGGATTAAATTTCTGAAGTTATGTGGAAATTAGAACTCGCTGAATATGGTACATTTCAAAACAGGATATGATAAATAGGATATCACTAAACAGTACATGTCAAACCAGTAAAAATGGATTATTAGTATGGATAGTATAAGTGTTCAGAGATTTGTATTCAGTTAAAGTGACGAAAGATTGTCTTAAATTTAAATTAATAAAATTAATTTGAATAATTAAATCAATTATAGTAGAGGTATGATTTGTGTATAACAATCGCACGCTAGATATCCTTTTTGGTGTATAAATTTGCGGCTATGGCGCTATTTCGGAACATTTAAATAATTGTATCTATACATGTAAAAATGAATTCTTGATCCAGGGCAGACTTCCGGATTGGAGCATGTCACTAATTTCATATAACCCCTTTCCTAAAGTCATTCCCGTCAAAAAATCTTAAAAAAATTGAAATTTGAGAAAAAATTTGTACCACAGCCCCTAGACCCCGGGGTCCAGCCCCTTCAAAAGTATCGTGGGCTTGGTCCTGAACATGCAACATATAAATGTTAAAAATTTCATGGCGATCGGTAAAGCGGCTAAGGCGTTATTTCAGAACAATCAAATAATTGTATCTTTACATGAAAAAATGAATTTTTGATCCAGGGGCGGACTCCCCGAATTCGAACATGTCTCTTATTTCATATAACCCCTTTCCAAAACTCATTCTCGTAAAAAAGTTTAAATTTTTGAAAAAAATTGTACCATGGCCCCTAGACCCCGGGGTCCAGCCCCTTTCACAATATCGTAAGATTTGTCCTGAACATGCAACATCTGCATGGTAAACATTTCATGGCGATCGGTTGAGCGACTGAGAAGTAATTTTGAAATAATCAAATATTTGTATCTATACATGTAAAAATTAATTTTTGATCCAGGGCTGGGCCCCTCGGATTCGAACATGTCAGTAATTTCATATAACCAGTCCCATAAACTCATTTTCGTGGAAAAATTTAAAGAAAATTAAAATTTTCGAAAAAATTTGTACCGCAGCCCCTAGACCCCGGGGTCCAGCCCCTTCCAAAATATCGTAAGGTTGGTTCTGGATATGCAACTTGTACATGGTAAAAATTTCATGGCGATCGGTTGAGCGGCTGAGACGCCCATTCGGAACAAACAAACAGGAATTCATTTATATATATATAGATGTGTGGTGAGTAATTATTTTAATTTAAAATAAATTATCTGCCACAGTTTCCTTATGCACTAATTAACACTAGAGTAGCTCCGATCAGATGAGCCGTACTCTCGCTATGATGGTCTCAATCATTGTAAATCGCTATGTGGTAGTTTGTAATTTTAATTAAAATTTATGCGGAGGTTAATTATTTTAATTTAAACTAACATAACCACTGCTGTTTCTTTACGCAAAAATTGACACCACATTCTCTCGCTACAGTGGTTGAACCATTTAAATCGTTTGAAATTAGAGGTTCGCGGCGCGGCTTATCCCTCGTCATCCCATTTAAATGACCTCAGTGGGATGGACGTTGGGAGTATCCAGCGCCTTCTTAATAGCTCAAAATGGTTCATTGAGTAGGTGAATAAATAATAAATTATGTTATGGCTAAGGACCAGCTATTGTTTATGCCGGTCTTTCTGGACCGCCACCTTAACCGTAAATTAAAAAATTTGCAATACATTTGTAGTTGAAATAATTTAGAGTTTTAGAAAACTTCTTTCTGTTTTTCAATATACATATCCATAAACTGTTAAAGCTATCAAGTTTGCTTGCTCTCATATACTACAAATTGTTTGATGGAAGATCAGTTGTGTGCCATAAACCGCAATCTTTTGCGGACCCATAGTTCTATGAAAATTATATAGATTTAGCTTTTTGCATTTTAAAAATACAAATGGTAGACTACTTAGACGTAAATGAAAAGACTTTTTTTCACTGCACCTTTTCATAGAACGGGAATTTACCCCAGGCTTGTTTTCTTTAAATTAAAAGAAATGAATAGACTTTTCGGGATTGTATTTTAAACCACGCAAAAACTGAGTTAGATTTAAAAAAACAATGGAAACCAATTATCCACTGTAAATTTAAAAAATTTCAATATCAAGATGACTTGAAAGTAGTTGCTAAAGTTATCTTGTTGAAATTTATAAGGTTCTTGCTGATTACGATCTGGCTGCGGCCAGATAATTATTTTTTAGGAAGAGGGAAGTTTTCCAGCTCCTTACCAATTTATCTTTAGTTGTACTAGTATACCTCAGATGTCTACAATTTTTTTTACAGAAAAATACGAAAAAAAAATGTAATCACAAAATTTTCGCTCAATAAATGAGCAATAAATATTAGATCAAGCTTTATGAATTTATTTTAATTATTTGCACTATTTTGTATACACTCACTTTTTAAATATTTTGAATAAACATTTTTTGACTTGTTCTTATTGTCTTTTTAATCACTTGAACAATGCAAGCAACTAGCCAGTGTCATAACACCATAACTAGACGGACAAATTATTAAAATACAGTACTTTGCCTTTACAGCCTGCTACTTTTTTGCTATAAATACTTTTACTGTACCGGGTTTATTTCATTCTGTATATTACCTAAAAATCTACGAAAATTCACTCCTGAAGGCCTGCTCGTTTTGGTGACACGCAGAAACATATTTAAAAATATCAACCTGTAGGTGTATTCACTAGGAAATCCATATAAAACATAAAAAAAAAATTCGAGAACTGTTTTAATTTTAAATAATCTCCAATAAAATAAATCATGAATAATAATCTCGAAAATCCTCAATAATTCTGTGGCCACAAGTCATGGTAGCTTAAGTCAACTCAATATAAAAATTATTTTCAATTTTCAACGTTTCCAATCTCTCCCATAACTTCACTAAATTTGACGTGAAGTGGTACCTTGTGGCCAAAGGCTATGGTCACAAGCCGTAGTAGCTTTAGTTGGCATAAGTGAAAAATGAATTTAATATTCAATTGTTTCTAACTCTCTGAAAAATTATCAAATTTTACTTAAGCTACTAAAACTTATGGCCACAGAATTGTGATCCAATCTCTAACATTCTTGAAAGTATTGAATAATTTCACATACGATGTTTTGATACCTACCTGATTTTTTTTGCATTGAAAATTTTATTATTAAAACACAATTATTTTGGTTTTGTCACTTTCTTATCGTAATATTTATTTTATTTAAAACTGAAATTACTATCGTTTCGGAACACTCATAAGAGTGATGAGTAACTTCTGAAACGATCGTAATTTCAATTTGTTTTCGATAGTTTTTAAATACCTCCTTTATAATTGAACAATTGATATTTCATTCAAAATATTTTATCCCCTGTTCCTATTTTTGCAGTCGCAAAAACGCTCGAGCATACCAAAATGTCATTTTCAGTACGCAAGTTGCTAATTTCCTTACTACAAAGTATCGAGCATCTACTCCAAAAACGACAATTCGGATTCATACGTTCGTAAAGGCGGGCCCACACGATACGGCAATCAACCGACATATCTGTACATTATTCGATGTAAGAATATAAAAGATTTTTGATATTTGTTTTTGGAATTTGTCCAATTAGGTTGGAACTTGTAAAAGCAATAAAATAAAACTTAATTTATTGAACAACCGCAGCAGTATTTTTTTATGCAGAAATTAATGTATCATTCTCCAAAGTCTGTAATTTTAACAATAGTAATATTTTTTAGGATAGATACCGAATACCATTGCTAGTTTTTATATAAAGGCTTGGCAACACTTTATAAAATTCAAATGAGAAATGGAGCTATTATATTTCTTGACAATGAACTATGAAAATGTAAGAGAAATTAGAAGAAAATTCTTATATAAAGGCAAAACTTTAAATTTCATAACTCAAACTATAAATGAGAACGGTCAATTTGGACATGAGATTCTGTAAGAGCGTGGCGATAAGAATCCATTTGAAAGACATTTTCGAGATTCAATGAAATCAAACAGTGTACAACAAATATAGGAAATATGAGAATTTTAAGAAAATATTCTTAACACTAATCTAAGACATTTCAATCATAAACCAATCCCTTTTACATATCTGCGGCAAATAACTAGTAAATAATTCGTATTATTAAATAAACTTTCATGTTACGTTATCGACAAAAATTATGACATTATAATAGTAACAGAAACATAAAACTAAAACTTTGCTACCTATAAGGCAGGTGTATCTGTTATTGTAAAGTTATTGAATTGGAAATAGTGTTTACGTTTATTTTTATTAACATCTGTGTACCGTCAAATCGTTCATTCATTATTACATTGGTTTTGGGATATGTTTCTTTGGGTGATACAACTACTGCAGTCGTCGATCTTCATCCAACCATAAAGATGACTTTCAAATACTTTATATTATGTGTACCGAATGAAATTTGTGATTTGTACATGAAGAATTAAAACTAAACGGCAATATATAATCATTATTTTTCTGTACTTGTTCTATTGCACATATTGTACAGTTTTTAAATAATCGTAGTCATTCAAACTTTTTGTTCATTTTACGGCGAACATTCACCTTTTCATAATCCCATTTATTATGTATGGATGTGATCTTAAGCCGCATTGGCAAACTGCTTGCCAAACCATATGTTTTTTTGCCAAATTTTTCAACAGCTATGGTAGTAATTGCTCCGTCCAGTTCTTTACCTTTCTTTTTGATGTAATATTGGGGACCTGGAAGTGTCGAGAAATCCATTTTGACATAGGTCCCGTCGTTCATTACGAAACAAGAATCTTTTCTTTCGTTTAACCATTTGTTGTGTTTCTTTGCTCGATCGATCCCTCTATTAAATAGTTCAACACTTCTTTTGGGGATTTTTGACTTCTTGTATGTTTGTAGATTATTTCTGGTTTTAGCTCGTTCCACAATCGATTTGGTTGTTTTGGTTTTTCTGGGCAAATCTCGCACAGACATCGAGGGATGTTTCGAAATGACTCTTACAATTTTCTGATCCAACATTTTATTTGGAGCACCTGATTTTTCTCCGGATCCGGGCTTGCGTGATACAGAAAGATTGATTTGACATTTTTTTTTACATTTGTTACCGTATTATTGGAAACACCGGCCAATTTACCAATTTTTTTATTGGTATACTCGGGATGATCATTGCACAATCTAATTATTAAATCACATTATTCTCCTTATGATGCGTCCATTTCGAAACAAATAAAACAAATGCCCAATTTGACGTTTATTCGTTTTTTTAAATTGTTTTTCTACAAAATAACGGTACCAGTTTTTTTCTTTTGCGTAGTAACCTATGAGATAATATAAATTTGGGAATCACAAATTTCATTCGGTACACATAATAGACGTACTTTTTATGACTTCATAATGGTGTTATAATATAAATGCTTCATTTACCGGATTTCCCTTAACTGCCACTGCACGATTGAATCATGAAGCAAACATTTATCAACAAAATGACTGGATGTGCGAATTTACGTTTATCGTTCCCTTTTATTTAGTTGCGATTTTATTGTTTTAGTGCTATTAAACTAAAATTCACATTACAGCAGAGTTAGTAATACACGTGCGAATATAGCATTGGAATATTTTTACTAAACGTGATAATTATCCGACATTGGAAAAATATAAGTATGTATATAAGTACAACGAATATTAAAAACTTAATTAAATTCCATGGATGAAATATGAATCATTGCAAAATGTGGCGTTACAAAACTAAAACAATTGTGCGATAACGCGATAATTCTATATTAGAAGGTGAATTGCACATATGCGCTGATTCATAGCAACAGAATCGAATTAAGTTCTTATCGCGTCTAGGCACTAAATTAAGTCAATATTCATTACAACTCATATTGATGTTATTGTATGTCAAGAATTTATTCGTAGCAGCAACAATAAAATAACATAAATATTGATAAGGAGTAATTATTATAATTTGTAATACGATAGGTTCATGTGCGGTTGGTGTTAGGAGGTTATTTTTATTTGTAAAAATGTTAAAATCAAATTTGAGTGGAATTATAATTTCATTACGAGTGTCACTCATTTTATAATATGTACATAAATATTTAGCTTATATCGAAAACAAGGCAACGTTGAAATAGCTGATCGGGCGAATTTACTTAACAATTTAGGGGGCAAAACTTTGTAGTTTTCAAGCATTGTGCAAGGCAAAATGCTTCGACTTTTCATTTTCGACTGTACCACAAGGCTTTTCATATCGGCAACGTATTTACAGTTTTTCTACAGAAATATTCAGAATAGTGTACTAAGTTTGCATCGATAAGTTGCATTTTGTATTGAGACTGACTTGCCAACGAAATTATTAGCTTTCGTACTGTAAATTAGTAAATTTGTGTGTATTTTACCATCTTCAAAAATTCATTTATTTTCATAGTGTTTGTATGAAAATCGCGATTCCGATTGAAGATAAAATATGAATTAAAGCTTGAACCCAGTTAAATATTTTTTTTTGAAATCGATAACAAACAACTCAATGTCTTACTCATTTGAAACACAGATACTCAAATTTCCCTATTTTCCAGAAATTAAATTAAAAAACATTCTACAACAACAACAATGTGTATTAAAAAGAGACAATTCTGTTTAATGACGTCATCATATGTCCACATCTAAAACCAATGGTAAGAAAAAAGACAACGGGTCTTCGCTCAACAATTAAAATAAAATAAATCAGAAAGAGCTAAACAGAACCAAATAAATCAATACATTGAGTACGAAGAAAACAAAAAGTCAAAACAATCTAGCATGCTTTGCAAATTCAAAATAACTATAGAAACATATTCGAATTCAAATTTGAATGAAGGCAATGAAAGAGATGATTATTCTACTGTTTATAAATTTCGAGTTATGTTGAATATTGATGACGTATTACAAAAACAATAATATTTCAAATTTCAAAAGTACCTTATTTTTCATAACGATTTTCACTAAGAAATAAACATTTTCAAGACTCGATTTTTCAATCAAATAATATTACATGTTTCATGAACATTTTCATATAAAAACAAAACAAAAGCTCACATTTCTAATAAACTAAATCTGTAAATGAAAATAACCGTTTTCCCATATAAGTTCATAGTAAAGAAAAAATTGTTTGTACCCTATTTTAAGCTTAGTAAAAAATACAGTCGATACTGGAGGCTCTTATTTATACAGTTGGCTCTGATTTTACACACATTTTGTGTATTTTATCAGAGCCTACTGTATAAATAAGAGCCTCCAGTATTGACTGTATTTTTTACTAAGCTTAAAATAATGTACATGCAACTTTTTCTTTACTATGAAACTATATGGGGAAACGGTTATTTTCATTTACAGTTGTGAATGTGAGCTTTTGTTTTGTTTTTGTACGAAAATGTTCATAAAACATGTAATTTTATTTGATTGAAAAATCGAGTGTTGAAAATGTTTATTTCTTAGTGAAAATCATCATGAAAAATAAGGTATTTTTGAAATTTACAATATTGGTCCTTTTGTAATATACGTCATCAACATAACTCGAAATTTATAAACAATACAATAATCATCTCTTTCATTATTTACCTCCATTCAAATTTGAATTCGAATATCTTTCTATGGTTATTTTGAATTTGCAAAGCATGCTAGATTGTTTTGATTTTTTGTTTTCTTCGTACTCATTGTATTGATTTATTTTGTTCTGTTTGGCTCTTTTTTATTTATTTTAATTTTGATTGTTGAGCGGAGACCCGTTGTCTTTTTTCTTACCATTGGTTTTAGATGTGGACGTATGATGACGTCATTAAACAGAATTGTCTCTTTTTAATACACATTGTTATTGTTGTAGAATGTTTTTCTCTGTCTCAAATAAGTAAGACATTGAGTTGTTTATTAGCGATTTCAGAAAAAATTATTTAACTGGGTTCAACTTTTCATTCATGTTTTATCGTCAATCGAAATCGTGTTTTTTCATACAAACTCTATAAAAATAAATGATATTTTAGTGTTTCTATATCCCTTATTTTAAGTTCATTTTTCACATGGCGGCTCTATTTACTTCAAGATGGTTTTGATTTTATCAAGCTATAACGTGTCAATTACTCTTAAAACTGGAAACAGTATTAATAGTATATTATTCAACGAGCATATAATGATAGCTGTTAGAATACGATACTTTGTCCACGACCGACAAATAACATTGTATTTTATAACCAAATCCTCTAAATATTCCTAAAATAATTTTCGTCGATATTTTGACGTCACAGTTTAATAATAATGAAAATGGCAAGAGACTACTAGATTAAATTTCAAAAATTAAATAATTTACATGCTAGTATTAAATAATGAAAGAAGAGACTACTAGATAAACTAGCAGTGAATAATGGATATAATTGATGAAACAAACGTATAATGAGCATATTATATGGTAGTCGTGGACAATAGTATATTATTCAACGAGCATATAATGATAGCTGTTATTCACGAAGATGAAGTTAGCCGACACGAGCCGATAGGCGAGTGTCGTAAATCATCTGAGTGAATAACAGCCATTATATGCGAGTAAAATACGATACTTTGTCCACGACCGACAAATATCATTATGCTTTATAATCAAATCCTTTAAATACTACTGTCGCCAGCAGCATTGGTTCTGTTAGCATCGTATGCTTTCTGTGTATTTTAATTTGACAGATGTCTTCGCTCGTCGTCGATGCTCTTATTCTGTTTATACCTTTACTTGGAATTATTGAATAATGAAATGTGTAAACAAGAAGTGGAACATTTCGCCGCAATAGTTTTATTTGAATTATTAAGTCCACAACTCAAGGCGTTGATTACAATTTTTTCCTTTAAGGTCGGCCCAACACTTAACGTTTAGTTGCTAATGCTTGTGCATCAGTTTTAGCTCGAAGACCTTCGAGGGTGACAACAGGAAATCGAAACAGAATTGAAATGTAAAATAAAAAACTGCAACTCCTCTAAACTCAACGATGTGTCGATAAACTTGCGAGAGAGAAAGCAAAAAAGTCAAAATGGTTTGACTTGCACAACTCCCTTGCACAATATTTTAGAACTGCGCAGTTTCACCCCTACACGGTGAAACAGACTTGCAGCGATTGACTTATGCAGTTAAATTTGCGCTGTAAACGTTACGACTAGACAACAAAATTAATTCCACCAATCAGGCCAATTTTAATTCTTCCGCGCAATGAATTTTGGTGAAGTAATTAATATGTGTATAATAATTTTGAAAATAATAAACATATCGATCGCCACCATGTCTAATCTCCTTTCACTAGCGCATCCAATTTTTGGCCAAAAAGTAATTCCGGAATTTTCGAATTCAAATGTTCTCGATTCCGGAATTCTGGAATTAATTTCAGAATTTATTTTATTTAAATAATATATTAAAAAAAATTAACAATCAAAATTTTACAAAAAAAACAACAAATTTCTTTTATTTCGTTTAAAATATTAGATATTTTTATAATTATTGCTAATATGTACGAACAATACTAAATCGCAATTATGATTAGGTTTTATACAATTTTTAGAATTAAAAGACGTACACACAATTTTAAAAATTATAGTAATTATGTATATAAATTATAAAAATTTTAAATTCCTTAAACGCAATAAATTATATCAATAAATTCAGTAAATTCTACAAATTCTATAAAGTCTAAAAATCCAACAAGTTTTTTAAATTCTCTAAATCCTATAAATTCTTCTCTCTCTTCAAACGTCATATGTATAAAACCTCTTTAAAGTTTATAAATTTGATCAATAATACAAATTCTTTAAATTTTGTAGATTCTTTGTGTTCTATAAGTAGTGTTCTATAAATCAAATTAAAATAATCAAAGTTATGTATCTCAACCGAAAGGATGCTTTCAGGAATGTGTAAATTAGCAGATTATTACTAGATGTGGCCGATAATTCACTCACCGCCATTTCACAAGGTTAGAGAGACAAGGGAAACCACAATATTGCTTGAAGTAATGTTATCGCTGTGGCCTTGGCTTATTTGAAGAAATTTTATGTATACTCCTTTTTGTACAATGACACCTTATTGTAAATGAGCTCCTGCTCAAAATGGGGTGTCTCAAATTTTAATTTAATAAGAAATAAATAAATATTAATTGTTTCAAGTGTATCAGTTTTATAAATTCTACAAACTCAAATTTACTTGTTTTATAAATAAAAAAAATTCGAAAAATCCTATAAACTTTAACAATTTTGTAAAAATAGTTTCTATAAATTTTTTAAGTTCTATAAATCCTATGCATACAATTTTAAAATTCAAGTCCTTTACATTCTGAAAATCTCATAAATTCTTCAATTCATATAAATTCTGTAAATTCGTTAACTTCTAATCTTAAAAGTCCAATAAACTCTATAAATTTTAAGCCTGTAAATATTATAAATTCTAATACTTATATTTTTAAAACCTATAAATTCTTTAAATTTTATAAATTCTATGGGTTCTATATATTATTTAGGTCTGTCAGTTCTATAAATTTTTCAACATCAAATTTGACATTTTTCTAAAAAATTTAATTTTCCTGAATATTATAAATTCAATAAATTCTTTGAAGTCTATAAATTCAGTAAATTCTATAAATCCTATAAATTCTATAAAGTCTAAAAATCCAATAAATTTCTTAAATTCTATAAATTCTGTAAATCCTATAAATTTTGTAAATTTGATAAATCCAATAAATTCTATAAATTTTATAAGTTTTAATATGTCTATATACTCATTTTTAAATTTTCTGAATTTTATAAATCCTATAAAATCTACAAATTCTATAAAATTTATAAATTCTATAAATTTTATCAATAATATGAATTCTTTAAATTTTGGAGATCCTTTGTGTTCTATTAATTATTTCAAGTGTGTCTGGTTTATAAATTCTACAAACTCGAATTTTATTTGATTCATAAATACGAAAATTTTGTAAAATCCTATAAACGTTACACACAAAAAAATATTGCGGTGTGAATGGTATTTTATCCGAAAAAAACTTTATTTTTTATCCAATAGTACCATATTAACTCCGCAAGATCGGGTACAAATTTTAAAATATCCAAAAGGATCAAACAGTATACTTTTGCACCGTTAGGAGTAAACGCAAAAGTTGTCAACAGCGGATTTTTTTAAAAGGTTCTTCCCAGAGATTATTTTCGTTCTATCGGAGTAAATATTTACACCGTTTGGAGTTTTTGTGAAAAAGTAAAATTGTAAGAGATTTTGGCTGTATTAGTTAAATTCGCTAAAGCAACCTGCATATTCCTTCTGTATAATAGAATTTAAATTGTGATACAATCAGTCTAGTCGCAGCGGCCTGATGAGAAGATTCAATTCTCTTACAATCTTCGGAACATATTAAAATCATATACATCAAAATAAAATACCAATGGGATAAAAACCATACACTCAAAAAATGTGCGGTGTTAATTGGTTTTTTATTTTATGAATATATTTTATAAAATTAAATACGCATCAACGGATAAATATTTTTATCTATCCGAAAAGATAAATTTTTATAAAAGCCCCTATTGGATTTAATAAAAGGTGTTTTCCTAAAGGTGAATGTTTCTGTTTGGGTTTTATGCGGTGTAAAAGTTTTTATCCAAATGTATTTTATGCCATTTTTATTATAATATCCGATTGGATTCAAATTATAAATATCCGATCGGTGGGACACTATGTAACACCGATTCGGTGTTGTGGTGACCTTTTATTTTTTTGTGTGTAACAATTCTGTAAATTCAATAATTTCGTTAAAAATTTATAAGTTCTATAAATTCTCTGAATATATTATTAATGTTATAAATTCTAATGTTTAGAAACTATAAATTTTATGAATTTGATAAACAAATTCAAAGAATTCTATAAATTACATAAACTCCACAAATATTATTAATTATTTAAATTATATAGATTCAATGGGTTCTAGGGATTGTTTCAAGTTTGTCAGTTCTAACAATTCTATACACCCAAATTTTACTTATTCTAAAAATTCAATAATTTTTATAAATTCTATAAATTTTATAAATTTAATAAATTCTATGAATAATTTTATAAATACTATGTATAAAGTTTTAAAATTCAGTAAGTTCTTTACATTCTACAAGTCTCGTAAATTTTTAAATTCTTTTAAATTCTGTAAATTCGATAAATTCTATAAATTTTAAAAGTCCAATAAATTTTATAAGTTTTAAGTCTGTAAATACATATTATAAATTCTAATATGTTTTTAAAACCTATAAATTCTATAAATCCTTTAAATGTTATAAATTCTATGGGTTCTATAAATTATTCAAGTCTGTCAGTTCTATAAATTCAAAAAATTCTAATGTTTCTAAAAGTTTTTAATTTTTATAAATTTTATAAATTCAATTAATTCTGTAAATTCTATGAATTCTTTTTAAAGCCTAAAAATTCAGTGATTATGTTAGGTTAGTTGGAGTGGCACAGAATTTATTCCCTTCACCCTTACTGAAACCATTTATCTCGCAGTTTAGGCGATGCGATAGGACTCCCCAGACTAACTAACGATACTAAGTCGCAGTTACAATTAAATGCTTGCGTAGACATTTATTTTTCTACTCACTCCACTCCTTATAAAATAACTGAGAATATTAAACTTAACGCTTCGAAGCTTGTGCCATAGAATTTTGATGGCAATATTTCCCGCTGCTAAACACGCTCTTTTAGCCTCGGAGGGCACTACCATCGTCCCAAAATTAAAGTCCTTTTCAAAACGCAAACACGTATATCACGGTTTTTGATATTTTCAGCTAATGAACTAACAAAATTAATGGGTGTGAAGTTTTTCCCAAAAATCCCATTTTTTATATGTATTAGTTTCACACTGTTAAAATGAATTCAAATTGGAAAAAATCTAGATTCCTATTGAAAAATTTAGTACTAAAAATGTAAATTTATTACAAAAACGAAAAGATCATTCGAATAAAAATTATTTCTGGAAGGGAATAATATTATTTAGGGTCGGCGTGCAAAAAATTTAGTCAAATAATTAATTAACTAAATAAATGATCCTTTAGTATTACTGCTAAAATTGTGATTACAAGATTAAAATATAAAAGAAATTTATTTCGGGGGATAGCGAAACGGCAATTTGAATTTTAAAATTTGAAGCACATTTATTTCTCTGGTTAGGGAATACCTTCTTAGCTCTATGGATGGTGAATTTTATCAGCTATTTCGAGAAGTATCACAACTTGAGTCCAAATATCTGGTAATGGCCATTAATGGCCCTTAATCAAATTCCTGCTAAACCGCAATTTGAAGTTTAAAATTCGTTGCACATTTATTTCTCTGGTTAGGGAATACCTTCTTAGCTCTATGGATGGGGAATTTTATCAGCTATTTCGTGAAGTATCGCAACTTGAGTCCAAATCTCTGGCAATGGCCATTAATGGCCCTTAATCAAATTCCTACTAAACCGAAATTTGAAGTTTAAAATTCGTTGCACATTTATTTCTCTGGTTAGGGAATACCTTCTTAGCTCTATGGATGGGGAATTTTATCAGCTATTTCGTGAAGTATCAGAACTTGAATCCAAATCTCTGGCAATGGCCATTAATGGCCCTTAGTCAAATTCCTGCAAAACCGCAATTTGAACTTTAAAATTCGTAACACATTTATTTCTCTGGTTAGGGAATACCTTCTTAGCTCTATTGATGGGGAATTTTATCAGCTATTTCGTGAAGTATCACAACTTGAGTCCAAATCTCTGGCAATGGCCATTAATGGCCCTTAGTCAATTTCCTGCTAAACCGCAATTTGAAGTTTAAAATTCGTAGCACATTTATTTCTCTGGTTAGGGAATACCTTCTTAGCTCTATGGATGGGGAATTTTATCAGCTATTTCGTGAAGTATCACAACTTGAGTCCGAACATGAGAAATAAATGTGCTACGAATTTTAAACTTCAAATTGCGGTTTAGCAGGAATTTGATTAAGGGCCATTAATGGCCATTGCCAGAGATTTGGACTCAAGTTGTGATACTTCACGAAATAGCTGATAAAATTCCCCATCCATAGAGCTAAGAAGGTTTTCCCTAACCAGAGAAATAAATGTGCTACGAATTTTAAACTTCAAATTGCGGTTTAGCAGGAAATTGATTAAGGGCCATTAATGGCCATTGCCAGAGATTTGGACTCAAGTTGTGATACTTCACGAAATAGCTGATAAAATTCCCCATCCATAGAGCTAAGAAGGTTTTCCCTAACCAGAGAAATAAATGTGCTACGAATTTTAAACTTCAAATTGCGGTTTAGCAGGAAATTGATTAAGGGCTATTAACGGCCATTGCCAGAGATTTGGACTCAAGTTGTTATACTTCACGAAATAGCTGATAAAATTCCCCATTCATAGAGCTAAGAAGGTATTCCCTAACCAGAGAAATAAATGTGCTACGAATTTTAAACTTCAAATTGCGGTTTAGCAGGAATTTGACTAAGGGCCATTAATGGCCATTGCCAGAGATTTGGACTCAAGTTGTGATACTTCACGAAATATCTGATAAAATTCCCCATCAATAGAGCTAAGAAGGTATTCCCTAACCAGAGAAATAAATGTGCTACGAATTTTAAACTTCAAATTGCGGTTTAGCAGGAATTTGATTAAGGGCCATTAATGGCCAGTGCCAGAGATTTGGACTCAAGTTGTGATACTTCACGAAATAGCTGATAAAATTCCCCATCCATAGAGCTAAGAAGATATTCCCTAACCAGAGAAATAAATGTGCTACGAATTTTAAACTTCAAATTGCGGTTTAGCAGGAATTTGATTAAGGGCCATTAATGGCCATTGCCAGATATTTGGACTCAAGTTGTGATACTTCACGAAATAGCTGATAAAATTCCCCATCCAAAGAGCTAAGAAGGTATTCCCTAACCAGAGAAATAAATGTGCTACGAATTTTAAACTTCAAATTGCGGTTTAGCAGGAAATTGATTAAGGGCTATTAACGGCCATTGCCAGAGATTTGGACTCAAGTTGTTGAGCTGATAAAATTCCCCATTCATAGAGCTAAGAAGGTATTCCCTAACCAGAGAAATAAATGTGCTACGAATTTTAAACTTCAAATTGCGGTTTAGCAGGAATTTGACTAAGGGCCATTAATGGCCATTGCCAGAGATTTGGACTCAAATTGCGATACTTCACGAAATATCTGATAAAATTCCCCATCAATAGAGCTAAGAAGGTATTCCCTAACCAGAGAAATAAATGTGCTACGAATTTTAAACTTCAAATTGCGGTTTAGCAGGAAATTGACTAAGGGCCATTAATGGCCATTGCCAGAGATTTGGACTCAAGTTGTGATACTTCACGAAATAGCTGATAAAATTCCCCATCCATAGAGCTAAGAAGATATTCCCTAACCAGAGAAATAAATGTGCTACGAATTTTAAACTTCAAATTGCGGTTTTGCAGTAATTTGATTAAGGGCTATTAACGGCCATTGCCAGAGATTTGGACTCAAGTTGTTATACTTCACGAAATAGCTGATAAAATTCCCCATTCATAGAGCTAAGAAGGTATTCCCTAACCAGAGAAATAAATGTGCTACGAATTTTTAACTTCAAATTGCGGTTTAGCAGGAATTTGACTAAGGGCCATTAATGGCCATTGCCAGAGATTTGGACTCAAATTGCGATACTTCACGAAATATCTGATAAAATTCCCCATCAATAGAGCTAAGAAGGTATTCCCTAACCAGAGAAATAAATGTGCTACGAATTTTAAACTTCAAATTGCGGTTTAGCAGGAAATTGACTAAGGGCCATTAATGGCCATTGCCAGAGATTTGGACTCAAGTTGCGATACTTCACGAAATAGCTGATAAAATTCCCCATCCATAGAGCTAAGAAGATATTCCCTAACCAGAGAAATAAATGTGCTACGAATTTTAAACTTCAAATTGCGGTTTTGCAGTAATTTGATTAAGGGCTATTAACGGCCATTGCCAGAGATTTGGACTCAAGTTGTTATACTTCACGAAATAGCTGATAAAATTCCCCATTCATAGAGCTAAGAAGGTATTCCCTAACCAGAGAAATAAATGTGCTACGAATTTTAAACTTCAAATTGCGGTTTAGCAGGAATTTGACTAAGGGCCATTAATGGCCATTGCCAGATATTTGGACTCAAATTGCGATACTTCACGAAATATCTGATAAAATTCCCCATCAATAGAGCTAAGAAGGTATTCCCTAACCAGAGAAATAAATGTGCTACGAATTTTAAACTTCAAATTGCGGTTTTGCAGGAAATTGACTAAGGGCCATTAATGGCCATTGCCAGAGATTTGTACTCAAGTTGTGATACTTCACGAAATAGCTGATAAAATTCCCCATCCATAGAGCTAAGAAGATATTCCCTAACCAGAGAAATAAATGTGCTACGAATTTTAAACTTCAAACAACGGCCATTGCCAGAGATTTGGACTCAAGTTGTTATACTTCAAGAAATAGCTGATAAAATTCCCCATTCATAGAGCTAAGAAGGTATTCCCTAACCAGAGAAATAAATGTGCTACGAATTTTAAACTTCAAATTGCGGTTTAGCAGGAATTTGATTAAGGGCCATTAATGGCCATTGCCAGATATTTGGACTCAAGTTGTGATACTTCACGAAATAGCTGATAAAATTCCCCATCCAAAGAGCTAAGAAGGTATTCCCTAACCAGAGAAATAAATGTGCTACGAATTTTAAACTTCAAATTGCGGTTTAGCAGGAAATTGATTAAGGGCTATTAACGGCCATTGCCAGAGATTTGGACTCAAGTTGTTGAGCTGATAAAATTCCCCATTCATAGAGCTAAGAAGGTATTCCCTAACCAGAGAAATAAATGTGCTACGAATTTTAAACTTCAAATTGCGGTTTAGCAGGAATTTGACTAAGGGCCATTAATGGCCATTGCCAGAGATTTGGACTCAAATTGCGATACTTCACGAAATATCTGATAAAATTCCCCATCAATAGAGCTAAGAAGGTATTCCCTAACCAGAGAAATAAATGTGCTACGAATTTTAAACTTCAAATTACGGTTTAGCAGGAAATTGACTAAGGGCCATTAATGGCCATTGCCAGAGATTTGGACTCAAGTTGTGATACTTCACGAAATAGCTGATAAAATTCCCCATCCATAGAGCTAAGAAGATATTCCCTAACCAGAGAAATAAATGTGCTACGAATTTTAAACTTCAAATTGCGGTTTTGCAGTAATTTGATTAAGGGCTATTAACGGCCATTGCCAGAGATTTGGACTCAAGTTGTTATACTTCACGAAATAGCTGATAAAATTCCCCATTCATAGAGCTAAGAAGGTATTCCCTAACCAGAGAAATAAATGTGCTACGAATTTTTAACTTCAAATTGCGGTTTAGCAGGAATTTGACTAAGGGCCATTAATGGCCATTGCCAGAGATTTGGACTCAAATTGCGATACTTCACGAAATATCTGATAAAATTCCCCATCAATAGAGCTAAGAAGGTATTCCCTAACCAGAGAAATAAATGTGCTACGAATTTTAAACTTCAAATTGCGGTTTAGCAGGAAATTGACTAAGGGCCATTAATGGCCATTGCCAGAGATTTGGACTCAAGTTGCGATACTTCACGAAATAGCTGATAAAATTCCCCATCCATAGAGCTAAGAAGATATTCCCTAACCAGAGAAATAAATGTGCTACGAATTTTAAACTTCAAATTGCGGTTTTGCAGTAATTTGATTAAGGGCTATTAACGGCCATTGCCAGAGATTTGGACTCAAGTTGTTATACTTCACGAAATAGCTGATAAAATTCCCCATTCATAGAGCTAAGAAGGTATTCCCTAACCAGAGAAATAAATGTGCTACGAATTTTAAACTTCAAATTGCGGTTTTGCAGGAAATTGACTAAGGGCCATTAATGGCCATTGCCAGAGATTTGTACTCAAGTTGTGATACTTCACGAAATAGCTGATAAAATTCCCCATCCATAGAGCTAAGAAGATATTCCCTAACCAGAGAAATAAATGTGCTACGAATTTTAAACTTCAAACAACGGCCATTGCCAGAGATTTGGACTCAAGTTGTTATACTTCAAGAAATAGCTGATAAAATTCCCCATTCATAGAGCTAAGAAGGTATTCCCTAACCAGAGAAATAAATGTGCTACGAATTTTAAACTTCAAATTGTGGTTTAGCAGGAATTTGACTAAGGGCCATTAATGGCCATTGCCAGAGATTTGGACTCAAGTTGTGATACTTCACGAAATAGCTGATAAAATTCCCCATCCATAGACCTAAGAAGGTATTCCCTAACCAGAGAAATAAATGTGCTACGAATTTTAAACTTCAAATTGCGGTTTAGCAGGAAATTGATTAAGGGCCATTAATGGCCATTGCCTGAGATTTGGACTCAAGTTGTGATACTTCACGAAATAGCTGATAAAATTCCTCATCCATAGAGCTAAGAAGGTTTTCCCTAGTCAGAGAAATAAATGTGCTACGAATTTTAAAGTTCAAATTGCCGAATTTGATTAATGGCCAATAACGGCATTTTGGCGACAAATTTGAACATAGTTTCTGATATTACACGGAATACCTGAACAAATTCGTAACCTTTTGACGTTTATTCCCAGAAAAGTATTTTATAAACTAATTCTTTGCTAACATTTTTTGTTTGGTGTAATTTATTTTTTTCTATTGTAATAATTGTATTGGAAATAGAATTCTTATTGGAACAAATTTATAATTTGTACTAAAACAATTTGACGTTTATTTAATGGTTCGGAACTTTGGTTTTAAATTTAGTACACTTATATTTGATCGAAATAGCTCGATAGGTACTAACAAAGCAAAATAAATTTAATTAAACTAATTTAATGTTCGGACTAAGCTATACTAAAAATTGTTTTGTTTTAAAAAAACGCTAAATGTGTTTGTTTTATTATTTTATTCTAAAATAATACACGGTTACAGCACAAATTAACATTATGTTACGTTATGTAGGTATTCATTTATGAACTGAATAATGATATTTCAAAATTAATTAGCTTTGTGGTTCACATTTTTCAAATTTTCTTATATAAGTTTGAATTAAAATTATGTCCGTTTAGTGTATGGATTTTAATCGAAATTTAATTTAATAATAATACATATGAAGAAACATTTTGAATTCTTAACAGTGTACAATAAGCACCAACACATGCGAAATTCAATGAGAATCCAATAGAATTTTGTTTATTCCAATAGGATTTGTATACGTATATCTGGGAAAAAAAATGGGAAAAACTTCACACCCATCAAAATTAAATGTTTTCTGAATTTGTTTCTTTGTCGTACTCGTTTTTTGTCGCTTTATCCAGAACTGTATAGTTATGTACTAAATACCTTTTTCAGTTTGTAAACTAAGAAACAACACAACACATACTTGGCAGGTGTATTTTAAATACGAATTAAATTAAATGTAACTTTTCGGATTTCGTAAGATTCTAAGTTGTCTAAACGTCTGCTTTTTGGTTATAAACGCTAGACTTGGAAAGGCGATCAATTCTTGGTTTGTTGTTAAAAAACCATTTTCTTAATTGTATTATTGTTATAAAAAGCAAAGCTAATATCTGTATATTGTGTCACGATGTTACTAATCCGTTGGCTAGTTTTTCCTATATACTCTAAGCGGCGCCAATTTTTCGGCATTGGGCTATCAGGTGGATAATTGTTAGCTAAAGCTTTATGTGTCAGTTTTCTGTTTAATAGCTGTAATATAGTCTTAGCTGCATAACCGTTATTCGCTGCTATTTCTAAAATTATATTAAGCTCTTTATTATAATTGGATTTGGTCAAAGGAATGTTTATTAATCTATCTAAGAATGAGTGGAAAGCTGACATTTTAATATTATGGGGATGGTTTGAAGATTTAGGTATAATGGCGTCTGTATACGTGGGTTTTCGATAAATTTTGAACTCTAATGAAGAATTAATTCTGATTATTGTTATATCTAGAAAGTTAAAAGATTTGTTTTCTTCTTTTTCTACCGTAAAATTAATGGTGGGGTATTTAGAATTTAACCAAGTGAGGAAAGAGATTAATAGCCTATCAGTTCCATTCCATAGACATAGTATGTCATCAACATATCTGTACCAAAAGATTACATGACGAAAATAAGGATTATTGCTTGATACAATCGTTTGTTCGAAGAAACTCATGAAAATTTCTGCTAACAAAGGTGACAGAGGTGAGCCCATCGGTAGACCATCAGTGAATCTGAAATATTTATTATCAAAGCAAAAATAATTTTGTTTAATACAAGTTTCAAATATCAGGTTCAGTTCATTGCGTAGGCTCCCTCGATTGCATTCTGTTGAGTTTGACTGGTTGAATAATAAGTTTCGTGCCGAAGTAGCAGAAATTTCACATATTCAATATGTAAAGCAAAAAGCTAAACTGGATGTGTTGCGAGATAAGGCGTATCCACGTAACCATAGAGGTAATAGTGGTAGGTCTGGCTTCCAATTCCATTCACGTTTTAAGAACTTGTCTTCCGTCAGCTTCAGTGACGTAGAGGTTCAAATACTGAGCAATGGAGTAAATTTTGCTCCTGTGCCATATACAATCGGCGTTCAGTCGTTGGAGAGTCTCGCTATAGATGGCGATGCTGCCTTATACGACCAGTCAACCCAACTGAAATCAATTTGTGCGTTACAGATTAAGAAAGGCTTGGGTAACGCTTCCTCCTCTATCTCCTCTCAATCTCCTGTTTCTTCTAATGATAACCTTAAAGTGATTGGTACGATTAAGAAAAAGTTACGTGATCATGACCTGATAGCGTGTAAAGCGGATAAAGGCAATCATCTCAAAATTATCTAAAAAATTAAATATTATTATCACTCATACCAGAATTATTATTTTTTTCGATTATTTTGCGTCATAAAATAAAAAATATCTTGCCCATAAACGCCATACTATGGAAATGAACAGTATGTGCGACAAATATTTTTTTCATATTACACATAAATTATGCAGATCTATTAGAGGGTTGTAATAAAAAATTCTCCACTTTACTTTTTGTTAATAATTATGGCATCATACCAAAGCACCTACATGTATATAGGAGGCTTTGACCACACTAACATAGCAATAACTTTTTGTAATAAAAATGTTTACTAACAAAATGGAAGGTCTCTCTCATTCACCAAACCAAACATTTCATATTTTCATTTTAATATATTTTGCTGACAAACATTTTTTCGTAATGGAATACGGGCTTAATCAATTAAGGGTTATGTTGATTCGTTGTGTCGAATTTTTACCTTACGGTATTTTTACGACCTCCTAAATCAATTAAATCACATTTTTTTTTTTAAATTATTTTAGTGATTGATTGGTTAAGGAGCAGTGCACAGAAATAAATACTTAGCGTAAAAAACGGTAGGTTCTGATACACGACCTTTGAACATAGAACAACATGTGTTTATGCTTTAAAGTAAGAGGTTACATCTTGCTTAGTTAGAATATCAGTAGAAATCAAGCCGCTACAGTTTGTACCAAGTTACATTCAAATCAAATCGGTGGCATGATTAGAATAGTTTGATCGTCGTTGAATTAGGATAGTTTGATCATTTCATTCAAATCAAATTTGAAGAGCTTAAAAACATGCCAAATGCCATCCTAAAAACAGATTCCCAGAAAAGGTGATGTCAGATGAGTATAACGTAAAAGTTTATTTTCTGACGATTTTGGTGAAGATTGCGGATCAAAAGGAAGGACCGAGCAAAACTATCAAACTGTTAATGATGTATTCTTGCTTCGAGTAAAGATTTAAGTTAAGCTGAGGATTGTCAAAGCACCTGGGTGATAGTGCTGTTTTTTATTGTTAAGTTATCTAGCTCTTTTAGTACGCTCTATTATGAATGAGCTGAGGCTCAAAATAGACTCTGCCGAAAAGTATATAAATTAATAAGTAAACAATAATTAAATTAAAATTAAAATTGTTTGTCCCATTAACAGCCGTTCAACCCTTATCAATGTATAAATCACAGATAACGCGCAACATCTCTATATTTATGAAATTATTGAGCCAACAAATTTTCACGGGTACACTAACTATACTGTGGTCTAGAATGAAAAGAGCGTAAGTCATTTTTGGGGCTATTCATGAGAAAACTGAGAAACTATTGAGATATGACCAAATGACCTTTTATTTTCATTGTATCTTTTCAACAGTTTGAGGTATTATCCTTAAAAATCGAAATGAAACATATTAATATAAAATTGTTTAGAGCATGAGTCGACTTACGCCCATTTCATTCTCGAGAACACATATTATACTGTAACCTCCATATAAAGTGGGATAAGGAAAAAAAATTCAACATATTCGGGGATAATTTACCAAGAGGAATATGATTCAGCCAAATATCAAAAATTAGGACACGAATACGTATAATTATTATATAAATTTTATAGGTTTCGATATTGGAAACAGTCTTAATATTAATCAAAATTACCAAAATAATCGAAATTACAGAATTTTTTTTAAAAGTTTTGAATAAAAAACTTCAGGAATGCCAAAACAATGTCAAATGATTTAACAAACAACATTTTCATGAAATTTTCTTTGAAACTGATTTCAACGAGAGACTCAGACCTGTATATTTGACGTTTAGTTAAAAAAGCGCATAATGCTAAAATACTTACGGTTATTATCACATTTCATGGTTATTATGTTAGTATCTTCAAAAATCAGTTTCTTACCTAGAAAGAAAAAAAAAATAGTTTAATTCATCTTCAAACATAGTCCTTCAGTGAAGACAATTAACTTGGTAAAAGCAAAGATCTAATTTTTTTATTATTTACTAACCAAATTTGCATAAAATATAAAAAAGGTGCGAGACTATAATGTCTGTATAAAATGATTATATTAATTAACAATTATTTATCTAACGATTTTGTTAATAAAAGAGAGACAACAAACAATAAAAACAACAATGTCTATTAAAAACAAAACTATTCTTCCTTAATCAAACATACTTATACACAAACTTCTTACTTTTCGTCGATCAATTTACATTGTAATTAAGTAAACAGTTAAATAAATTTCTCTCATATGCACACCTCAACCGTGTTATATAAATTAAAAAATATCTGCTATATTCAGCTGCTTATTGTATACAATAAATTTCATCTTGGAATAAAATTTAAATTTTGTCACTTGCTGCCAATTTATAATCAATGACCCAAATCTAATCGTTACATTTATATGATAGATAAAATGATTGGCAACTTTTACTTTTACTCCAATAAACGCATCATAATCAGTAAATTTTTGGGTGGTTTCTTAACCTTTTAAATAAAATATTGAAGTTTTAATCGTCAAAATAACACATGCTACACATAATGATGATTAATACAAGTATCATATACGTGATTTAAAATATTATGCAAGAAACATAATGAATCCTGGCATAATGAAAACCACACGCACACACGATGTCGTGATAATGTTGGTATACCAACACGATCAACAACAAAAAATTGGACTTTCTTTGTAAAAACATACTGTGCACATACATTTAATAAAAGGTCAATGACATTCTTATGATTTATTTCAAAAAGACTTATTTTTGTACCTGACTGACAATAACATTTCACACTTTTCAAAACAAGGGTATATGTACTTACATTATATGTTTAGTTTTAGGGTTTTCGGTTGACATAAGATTTATAATTTGTTTACGTTTTTAATGAACAAACAGCCATAAATGCGCGTATACATACTCGTTTATGACTTAATGAGGAGTATGAGCGACGACTTTGTTTGTTGTTTGATTATATGAACGTTGATTTTAATCATTTTGTTGTTGGTAATAAATTAAATTACTAAAGGTTTGTAATTAACATTTTGATGGTGGTGAGGTTATTAAATTTAATTAGAATTAGAAAATATTTCTCGTCTTGTTTATTGCTATTGTTTTTGGTTAGAATTTTATTTGGCGTAACGAGATTTTACGTTAGGTTTTAGTTTTTAGTTGGTTTTTGTTGATCGACGAACTTTTGTTGATTTGTTAAAATGTTTAAAAGGTTAAATTCTTTTTTATAGAAGGTTCCACTTAGCCTTCGCCCATGGAAGTTGGTTTGTTTGTTTTGTATGTTGGGCTAGATTAATTGGTAAATATATAGGTAGTGTGGTATTGATCAAATCCTTTATGTTTATCTTATTATGTTCCATATAGTTTTTGTTATTATATTAAATCAAATTTAAATAACAAAACAAAGTAAAATAAAACGTATTCATTGCTAATACATATGTACATATGTAATAAAACTAATAAATTTTGCCAACCTGACTTTTATATAATATTCATCGTCGTAATCATACTTTTCATTGAATATTGCACACTAAACGTTAGCTTGATTATGTTTGAGCATTTCTTTGCTAAAATGACGTTAATAAATTATGACAAGTCTTCAGTCAAAACGTGATAATTAATTTTTATAACTTTCCTTCTTTCGCCAAGCGATCCATATCAATAATAATAGAAATGACAAAAAACAAAATCATATCGCAAATAATTTCTAAACAAGATAAACCAATGAATGGCTCGAAATTAACAAACAGAATTCGATTGCAAAAATATTTGCATGTAAATTTTAATTTGTTTGCAATTACGCATTCAGCATTTTATTAATCATTTATGTTATCTCATTGATTTCGATATGGATATCTCCTCATGCATGTATGGAAACAAGGCTTGGCTGCTGATAACTCAATCGATTTTTTTGTTGTCAAACACGGAATACCTATAAAATTTATGAAAGTGATTTTGTTGATAATGGAAAGTATGTTTGTTGTTGTTATCCATTTCAATAAGAGAATCGATCGATCAAGTGAAATTATGATTAACAGAAACCATATATGAATAAAAAAGAGTTATCACCTGTATATATTTATACATACAAAGTAGTTATGAAAACGAAATAATTTTTTCTTATCATTCGATGGGATGAGATGCAGATGGAAAAAAAAAGAAATCAAAATTCATGTGCGCGTTTAAAAGACGGTGACAAATTTCTATTTTGTTGACTGAACAATTTTGTCGAGTAACATTGTTTATACATACTGTAATATACAGTTGCGATTTTTTGTTCCATTTGACAGGTAAAGAAACAGCGAAATACACAGTGACACATATATTTTGTATGTTTATCTTAACTATATTTCTTATAAAACAAAACCGCTATTTTCTTCTTTCTCTTTTTGTTGCATCTTATACGTTTTTCTTTAGTTTATTCATTATGTTAAATGCCATAAATAGCACAAGTTTACCATAAACACTGTTGTTGTTGTATTTTTTGCTGACCATGAATTGTCAGAAATTAACGAACAGTAAAATTGTGTTGATTTCGTTACAAAAGATCGTATTTAGGTAAGTACATACGTAATGTCTTATTTATTGGCTTTAGACGGTATACGGTATGCGATTGAAGGTGAGAATTATTTAGTGAATTTAGATTTTGTAATTGACAGAATAACCTATTATTGATATGAATTTGAAGAGGTAAAATATTCACGATCGGAAAGTATTTACGTAACCCCCTTTTTTAAGTTCATAATTCAATAAGAGTTCAAAGTTGTTTGCCCTTGACTAGTTAAGGAAATACAATCAACATAATTGAATTATTGTAATATTAATCCATTAATAATTAGGATATATTTGATTAATACGTAAATTGATTTAGGTGCTTTTATTGTGTATTGTTGATATTTGATATGAATAAATGTGCAGTTGAAGGACAATCTTAACCTATAAAATATTTTTCTTCATTTTAACCTTTTATTTGGTAGATGCGTTATAAAACAGAAAATATTATGAGGTAGTTAGGCAAAACTTTGAAAAATTCGGTGAATCAACGGCGAAATATTCTTTCAAATTTTGTTGTACCAAAATGCTATGTTAACAGATTCTCAATCATAAAATTGGCCTATATTTTATATTAACAATTTTCTTAATACAATTCGTTTGGCTCTACCGAATATTTCAGAATTATGTAGCATGTTTGCTTAGCATTTTTGAATAATTTACTATAGCCTTGATCTTGATTAAATTAAAATGTATGTAGGTTGAGATATAAATTTGGAAAGGGAACTTTAAAATTGAAAATATATTTCAGAATAAGTTGGAGTCAGTACATTTTAAATCAGGAAGATTCTGGATTTGCCAAAATATTCCAAAATCAGAAACCGCAGCAAATATTTTTTAAATATGCATACGACATTATATTACTTTTAATATCGTACGCATATTCAAAAAATACTTGCTGCAGTTTCAGATTTTCGAAAAAATTGTTGAATCCAATGTTTGAAAAGTATTTCATAATTTTGTAGGTGCGGTTATATTATTATTAACCCTGAAAACGTCAATATAAAGCAGTTTTTTCAAAATTACGAATTTCCCAACAATCGCTACTACCAAATAGCATTAACGGAAGAGGATCCAGTCTTAATATTTCACTGACCTATGAATCGATCGAAATGTGGGTTAGTGCATAATGTCCCTTAAACACTTAATTAAAAGAGAAGATACCATCACGTAAACCAATAATAAGAAGAACCGGCAACAAAACTTGTCTTACAACTATCTTAAACTTTTCTATATCGCATTGTTGTTGTTTTAGAAATTTTATCGTTTTTTAGTTTTTCTTATGAACTTTTTTTAACTTAATCGACTTTTAAAAAATTTGATGTGTAGATTGTAACGGTAACATTTGAATAGTATAAATATGTGTAGATTTTTTGTTATTTTAATTTGATAGTAAAGTTGAATTTTTGTAAGTCATTAATAGCTCATCAATATTCAGTTTTGAAAAATAACTATTATTAGATCTATTGTCTGTAGCATAATTCTTACTGTATTATTGTGTCAGTAGAGACAAACGCATAGAGAAAGAAAAGGTGGGAATTTATTTACATCTTAAGTTGATGGTCGTTCGTCTGTTTTGTTCGTTGCGGTTGTTGTTGTTGTAATTTATGATTTGTTGAGGGCACATTTGTATTCTTTTGGTTCGTATACAGTTTAATTTTTGTTGTATGTTAATTGACCGTTTAATCTATGACTACACCAGGTTGCATTATAATCGTTAGAATACCTAATTGTGGACAGCTATAATACATTTTTAGCAAAACTACAATTACATTACACTAATGTCACAATATAAATCAAATATCTCGCACCTTGAGATACAATTTGATTGAGATTTACAAATAGCTGGAAAAATGCCCATTAAAAATAGTTAATTGCAAACATTTTGGAAGATTTTAGGCCCATGAACAGTTTTTATGTGGCCTGCTTAACATAGGCAACTCTAATGCAATTCTTCAAACAAAACAATTGCTACAAAAAACAGCTTTTACATAAATATTTCAAAAGGTTAAACACCTCAGATATAGGTATAGGAATGGTCGAATAACGATTTCTTGAAACAACCTTGATAAAGTTCTCCAATTAATGAATGAATTTTCCTTCTTCCTTATTATAACATCGATGAAAAATACCATATAGTAGAGCGATATATCGATACTTCTTCTCAAAATAAGAATTTTTTCAACTCGAGTTTGGAAGGGCTTACTTTTGACTACGTACTTTTCCCGAAACATTGTTGATATTAAATAAATTCCAAATCATTCATTTGGGTCAGAACATTCATTCTTATTGGTAAAAACTCTTCAAAGCAAATGAACACAAGTTATGTTGTTGTAAATCTGTTAGTTTTTTACTAGCACCAATTTTTTCGAATGATCCCGGATTCAATATAAATCTTCCATCTTTCTTTTCACCTATTTTTTTATCTTTCTATCTTTCTCGATGTATGGGTTACCATAAAAAAAAAAAAATCTTATTAAAAAATATTGAGAAATTTAGAAATGAAAATGGCGACTACCGACGACACTACACAAAATCAGTTGTGTTTGCAGCACGGCGACATATGTAATTAGAAATAAGGATTCTAAAAAGACGTTCAGCGATAGTGTGATCTTGCGACCGACGTTTGTCCTGACTTTTGTGCCAATTGGTTGTATTTATTTTTTATTTATCCGTAAAAATTATTTTTTCGTTAAATAAACTTATTTTTAATATTAATAAATTCCGATTGGTTATAAAGGCAAAATGGCCCAACCATGGTACGTCTGTAGTCATCGATATATTGCAACATAATAGTCGTTATAATGTAACAATATAATTAAGACCAAGAATTTTGAGGAGTGGAATGACAGCGACGTACTTAACCCGAACGGGATATTTTCCAAAAGATGGATAACGTATAGTTGAAACTGTGCAAGCTAAGTAATAAATCGCTGTTTGTGATTTTAGAGGATTTTTTAGAGGGTTTTCCGTTTGAACAGTCAGCAGCATCTATAAGAAACTAATGTAGTAATAGAAGATTGGATAGGTCCTATAACCATTTCGGCCATATACTGCCCACCAAACCATGCGATAAAAATGAAACAATTTGATCATTTTTATAAAGCGTCATCGCTTTACAGCAGGGTATGATTTTAATGCAAAACATCAAGAATGGCGATCAAGATTGGTGACAACGAGAGGTCCATATAGCTATGAAAATCAATACAAACAACTAGTCTTCATCATATATCAACTATAGTGAACTGACCAATTGGTTTAGTGATAGAAGAAAAACCTAGACGTCATAGTTCTGCGTCACAAAAGGAATTGCAAGAATTATATCAAAGTGACGCTATATCTGTCATCGGACTATTCGCCTTCTTAATCACTTTGGAACCAACGTGAATACTCAGAAATAACCGATGTTAAGCAACAATAAAAACTAACTGTATCCACTTCAGATATAAGCTATCAGAGAAACTTGTTGAAATTATAAAACACGACTTTTGTCTTTTATATATTTCACTCGAATAAAGCCTTTTATTCACCACAAAACAAATGTCAAAATAATAAAGCAGGGTTGTCTGCTATTACATTAGAATGAAGTTATTAGAGATGTTGTTTTTGAACACCCTCACTTTAAAATTCTCAAATTCAAAAACTATTCAGATTATTTTAACAAACTATCGTTCTAATTCTAATCTTAAAAAAATTTTAAATTTTAACCAATAAAAAATATTACATTAATTTAACAATATCCAGTAAATTAAACTTTAAGAAAAATAAACACTACTGATACTTGATTTCGATATGCTTAGAACGTTGTCTGAACCCATCTGATTCGGCTAATTTAATTGCTCCCTGGTTGTCACAGAAAATCGTTGGCGCAGTATTGATTTCATCAAGAAAATCTGAACAAAATTGTTTCAACCATATTACTTCCTGGACCGTCGAAGACAATGCCATATATTCGGCCTCTGTGCTTGATAAAGCAACCGTTGGTTGTCTTTTGCTACTCCACGTTATTGCCCCATTGCACATCTTAAATACATAGCCTGTGCACGATCGCCGTTTATCGATGTCGGATCCCCAGTCCGAATCTGAATAACCATAACCAATTCACTATCACTTTCGTTTTTGAATGTTAACTTGTAATCGATAGTGCCGACGTCATTAACCGCGAGTATTGCTGTCAAGTTTGGGGAGGTGCGTCTGGTACCACCCTCCACTTATTGGACAGGGTTCAACGCCGCGCTATCAGAATAATACGGAATCCCAGACTTACTCAAGAACTAGACAGCTTACAGCATCGCAGAGATGTTGCAGAACTCTGCGTATTCTACAGATGCTTACATGGTAAATGTTCTGCAGAACTATCGGAGAAAATACCACCATTCGTTACAACAACAAGAGTAACAAGAGGAACAACCAATGCACATAGATTTACGGTGAAGCTCCCGAAACCTCGAACTGAAGAAATCAAGCGCGAATTTATATACCGAACATCAAAAAAGTGGAATTCGCTAATACATTTCAAATTTCCGAAGGAATATAAAATGAATAAATTTAAGGTAGCTATTAATCTTTACTTGCAGGATCGCGCATTGGGTGCAGAAGCTCTGACAGTTACAAGGAGCTAGGACCGTTAATAAGTCCGCTCTGCACCCAATTAAAAAATTGATTAAAAAAAAAAAAAAAAAAAAAAATGCCAAATGGACGAGTGCCTTGAACTAAAAAGAGCAATGAGCCCACAGCCTCCATTTTTGACTTCCTCGCCATTAATTTTACTCATCGGCATATTTAATGACAATTTTTGATTAGGATCAGCCGGTGTCGAAATCGGTTTGCATTCTTGCATGCCAAAACGTTTCAATATTTCTTCAGCATACGCAGATTGATCCAATTGAATTTTATCTTCGCCTTGAGTTATGCGAATGCCAACACATTCTTTAGCCGGTCTCATGTCCCTCGTCCTTCCAAAAAATAAGTATATCATTAACATAAATGGCCAAAATTAAGTGATTACCTTTGATGAAGTAAACACACGGGTCCATTTTTGATTTCTCAAGACTTGAGTGCTGCATCGAGTTTCATGTTCCATTCTCTACCAGCTTGTTTTAGTTCGTATATTGCCCGATTTAGTCTGCACACTTGCTTGGTTCCATCATTATACTTGTCAGGTTGCTGCATATAAATTTCCTCATGAAGTTCATTCTGAAGAAAGGCAGTAACAGCATCCATCTGATGGACTTTCAACTTATGTTTCACAACAATTGCCATCAATACTCTATTCGATGCATACCTTACTACAGGTGAATATGTCTCTTCATAATCCAGACCATAAATCTGAGAACAACCCTTGGCAACCAATCTCGCTTTGTGTCTTACAATATTACCATCGGAATCTGTTTTCGTTTTAAAAACCCATTCCGATTTTATAGCCTTTCTGCCTGACGGTAAATCGACCAATGACCACGTTTCATTTTCCATTAATAAATTTATTTCATCCTGCATTGCATTTTTTCTAACTACTGCATCATGTCTCGACATAGCTTGATTAACCGTGACTGGATCATCTTCTTGATTGTTGATCATTGTTTTGCATGTTAGTTCAGCAACATATTTTGGATTTGGTTTTGGTGTTCTTGATGAACGGCGAACTTCACTGGATGGTGTTATTGACTCATCTGGATCGTAATCTGGATCATTAGGACCAATAACTGACATATAGCTGTCATCACTCGATATAGCTTGTGCATCTGACATTGTCATACTCATTTCCTCTTCCAATAATGATTCGTTTTGCTCATCTGTGTCATCACCTTCCTTGCATTATCCCTCACTGAATTTATTTCAGCCGGTGCTTCATGGAAAATTACATCTCTACTAACAGTTAATTTTCTTGTTGATTTATTTATGCACCGATAACCTTTCTTTTCATTATCATAACCAACAAATATCATTTTCGTTGACTTCACGTACCATTTTTTACGTTTTTCTTTAGGTATGTGCACCACAACAGGAGAACCAAATTTTTTCAGATCACTTAAATCAACTTTAGAGCCACTCCATACTTCTACGGGAGTTTTATCAACCAAAAATGATTATACTGATTTGTTTATTATATAAACAGCCATATTGACCGCTTCAGCCCAGTATGTGACACTTAATTTTGCATCAATTAACAAGCATTTAGACCGCTCGACTATCGTTCTATTCATTCTTTCTGCTGAACCATTTTGCTGTGGCGTGTAAACATTCGTCAATTGATGTTCAATACCATTTTGCTTGTAGAAATTGATGAATTCACATGAACAATATTCGGTTCCATTATCAGTACGTAAAATTTTAATTTTTAGTTCACTTTGTTTTTTAATCCACGTTTTAAATTCGATAAATGTTGTAAAAACTTCCTTTTTAGACTTCAGAAAATAAACAAAATATTGTCTGCTAAAATCGTCAATGAAAATCAGAAAATATCTGGCACCACAGATTCATTTGTTTTCCATCGGCCCACATAAATCTGAGTGAATCAGATCCAGTTTACTTTTACTACGTGTTTTGCTTGATTTAAATAGTAATCGTGCATGTTTACCATATGCACACGTTTCGCAAGCTTAAATCATCGATATATCGTCTGCAAACTTTATTCCGGAAACCACACCATCTCATCTCTCATTTTGTACAAATCTTTGTGATTCATATGCCCAAGCCGCTTATGCCAAACCATAGAATTTTCTTGTTTCGCCGTCAACATACATTTTTCGACACCACCATCAATTTTGTAAATACCATCAATTGGCTTGCAATTTATCAAAGAACACATTTGATCATCATAGACGGTGCAGCCTTCACTGTTGAAAGTAATTGTATTTCCTTTATCAATCATTTTCGATATTGATAGTAAATTCGCCGATAATTCAGGAACATAGAAAACTTCATCCACTTCAATATCAAAATTATTTACCTTGAGATTCACCTTGCCTTTTCCATTTACCTTCATGGTTGAATTGTTTGCTGCTGTAATTTGATTTACTGTAGACGTGACACGATTTTTGATCAAATTTTCATTTGGTGTCATGTGTATTGACGTGCCGCTATCAATAAACCAGTCACTTGATTTGTTCTTCATGCCATCATTTGATGCGAAAGCAAGAAATGCCTTCTTGAAATTTAGTTTCTTATTGACTGTTGGCTTAATTGTGTCATTCGAGTTTTTATTCGGACAATCGGCTGCCCTATGGCCTTTTTCATTGCATTTATTCCATTTGAAAGGGAAAAAACCTGGTTGTTGTTTCTTTTTCATCTGAAAACGATTTTTGTTTTTACTCAGAAACGCACTTTGGTTCACAGCTCCACTATAATTTAAATCCAATAATTTTAACCGCAATTGATCCGGTGTCCACTCAATTTTACCACCAGCCAAACCCAGAGTGAATGAATTGAATTCTTCTGGAAAACCCAATAACATGATTCCAGTCAACCATTTGTCACCAACTGGGAAATCCAAATCCTCTAACTTGCTTTCTATATGCAATAGTTCGTCAATATTGCATCGAATCATGATTTTCCAGTCTAATTGATATAAATTTAAGCAATAAACCAACAAAATGTTGTCCTCCCTTGTCTTAACATGCTGCACGCAATGTATTCCATCTCCATGCGGCAATTGGTGTTTCACATTTCTTCACCAATGGATAGAGCGATTTTTACATTTTTCTTCTTTGTCTTCAACAGTAATGGGATTTTCTTCGGTTGACGTATCATTCTTTACAGTACAAATCTTCAACTTCTGCAATACCAGGAAATGTTTCATAGCAAATGACCAGGAATCATTGTTTTCACTGCCTTTCAGCTTTTCCAAATTACCATCCAGCTTTGACATTCTGTATCCTGCGTCTTCTTCTTTGTTATTTTTTACAAGTATTCAAGAACGATTTCACGATATACAGTTCACAAATTAATTATTTTATCCTTTTGCACAAATTTAAACTATAATTGATTATTTATTTAGCCAGATGACGTAGAATCTAAAGGATTCTGGGCCCATAAAATGTTGAAATTATAAAACACGATTTTTTTCTTTTATATATTTCACTCGAATAAAGCCTTTTATTCACCACAAAACAAATGTTAAAACAATAAAGCAGAGGGTTGCCTGCTATTACATTAGAATGAAGTTATCAGAGATGTTGTTATTCAACAAAACTTAACGGCAAACATCAAATTAAAGTCGGAGATTGATTAGATGTAACAGTAGAACATGTCAATGATCGAATTCAAAATGAGAAAGAAAAGAATGTGGAATGTTCAAATAAAAGAACTTCTGCTCTGTGGAAAAATCAATCAATTCAAGAATATTTATCATGATTTTCGCCAACAGAATACACAGATTATTCACCGTAGAAAGCGATTACAAGCTGAAGCAATCGCAATTACATATTGTTGTAATCACCAATAGCAAACAAACTCACGAAAAAAAAATCACCAAATAAATGGACTGTATTTTTTGTTGTATTAAATATTTATTATTCACATTTGTTCAATTGAGGTTGTGTTTTGTGTGTAATCCCAATCCGTTCTCTACGTTTACTGCCTATCTGTATTTTTTTACAATATAATATTTTCCTTTGGCATTGGTAACATAACAAATCTTTCAACAATGCCATTATGATATGAGTATGACCTCTTAAGTGAGATGAGAGAAGTTAAAGGATGCTACCTAGAATAAATTCTACAACTTTGGTTGATTTGACATTTATACAATAACAAAGAAAATTAAAAAGTAGATGTACAATTTAGGACAATAAATAAAGATTTTAACTGGATTTTAAGTGAAAGAAGTTTACTTTGAGAAACGATATGTTATCACACCTTACTGATAGTGTTTTCCTTCTTTTAGTTTAGATTAGATAAATAGTAAACTGTAAACACAAACACATATTCCACCGATTCGTAGCAGTGACGGTCGTTGGGCGAGAAAAAATGAAGTATTGGTTGAAGAATTTGCGCAGACCATTTTGAAAGAGTATTTCAACCATATCCATCAGAATTTATGAGTGAAGAGAATAACAACGTTCAAAGCAATTTGGAATCGCCATTGCAGATTAATCATATAATCTTGAAATTTTCTATCTTAGAAGTAAGAACAGGGATTCAGAGAGCGTTAAAACCTAAAAAGGCGACAGGACATGACCTTTTCACAAGAAAAATTTTGCAAGAGTTGCCAGATAAAGGTACTCGATTTCTAACCCAAAAATAACAAATTATGATTGAATTGGGAAACTTTAACTTAAAGTAGTTTGAATATGGTTAATTTTCCCACCAAATTGTAAATTCATACATAATTCCGAATACCATTCTACGGTATTCGTATCACATATTTACCAACAACCTGCTATTATTCTTTTCACAATTACTTTCAAAATCCAATAAAAATTACATTTAAAAATAATATTAATTCCAACAACAATCACTCCAATCCCATAATTACTATTGTTTTAAAGATCGTTTTATAATATCACTCATACGAGTGAATACGTCATATAAGTATATACATTTCGTACCTTATAATTTTAGAATAATCTCTTATAAATGTCTGAAATGAATTTTATGAACAGCGAATGTTAAATTGTTAAGTAATTTTGGATTTTGAATATACATATGTATGTAGTCTTGTTACAAATTTATGATGAAACTCGATAAAAATATTTATCGCTGTTTTGTTGATCGATGCATATTAATACGTTTATATATTTACAGATATCAGCATTATGAAATTGTGAAGAGAAATTTGAGTACATACTTTATTAAGTGGTTTTCGTAACAACATCAAAGAGATCGTATTTTAATTTAAAAAAAAATGTAATTTTTATACATATCAGATACATGATATTATTATTATTCATTATGATTGAGCAGGAAATTAAATGAGTTGTAATCATCTGTAAAATAATTACGCGTATAGTACACGTAAAACAAGTACAATTATATGTGTGATCGTAAATGAGAATATATACTTGCATAAATAAATACCAAAAAGAAAAAGTTTTTGTAAATGACATTTTCTTTGTACATAAATTAATAAAATATTTATCGATATAATGTGACTTTCTACTTGGGTATATGGTGAATTTATTTTATTAAAGGTTTACAACTTTTATGTTTCTGTTTGTATAAAGATGATGAAGTAGAAATGTAAACGATCCTATAATTAGCCAATATACCTGTCTACTTGAATGTAAATTGTAACTTCAGAAGTTAAACGATTTGTTGACACATTGTGTGTTTCATTTCCTGTACTATTTATAATCTTTATTATCGATTACTGGTTTTCTGATGATAGTTAAGATATCACTAGAAAAAAATGCTAATTTTCATGTTATCTTATCGAAGAAATATACCCTAATAATATTTTACAATTAAAATTTACTAGCTACTCAAGTATATAATTTTGTTAAAATTATTTAAAGGTGAATCGCATATTATGTATTTCCCGGCAAACGGATTTTTGCAAATGTTTTGAATTATCATACATATATGTTTTGTTCAGCCAACCTGAGCTAATCGTTAGGCCAAGTTTCCACAGCTTTTACATAAATATTATTGAGAAACAGTTTATAATAAACCAAAATTATAGCTTGACAATTGATAATCGTTCTAATTTCAATTAAGCAGTATTTTTTAAAATATTGCAATGAAAACTCGACATAATACAAAATTCATTCAAATTATTCGTTAAAATCGAATCTTATTTTCGTAGAAAACTGAAAGATTGAATCGAACCGTAATTAGAACAGGAATGTATTTCCATCATTTAAACTTAAAATGTCAGAATTAAAACAATATTTTGGTATTAAGACTTTGTCCGAAACGTATGATAAATTTGTACAAATTATTATTATTTATTTAAAAAATTTTAGTTCTTAAGATATCGTAAATGGTGCTAGTCTGAATTACATTTCCATAGCAATTGAGCCAATTTGCACCTAGCGTAAATGTGTGTGAAATTCTAAATATCAATTTGCTAAACATGATCTATATAAAGCTATCCATATAACCTATATAAAAATATCTTTGGCACAGAAAAATTATGCCGCTATAATTTCAAAAAACCCAACTACTCATAAAATGCAGCTAAAGTATCTGTTTGAAGTACTTGTGAGTGCTTTGCAACGTTAAATAGAACGCAGCAGGTAATAATGCCCGGATGATTATGCTCTAAGAACAAGCAAAATATAACCTCAATAAGCATTAAATAAAACTTGAAATATAAAATATGTAGCAAAAACAACTTGTTTTCTCTACGACAAGAAAAAATGTGTTTATCAGAAGAAAAAAAAATTGATTTCGCCACCTACCTATTTAATTGCAAAAATATGTACATATTTACATAAAAATCCGGGCTATTCCTATTAAGTGTTATTTCCAATATAGTTTTAAATTTATTTTTATTATTATTTATTTATTCGGTTGCTTTCCAATATAACCCTAGCGGGTTTTTCTTAAAAACTAAAATAAAAATAAAAAGTAATTGAAAAAAATATAAAATAATAAAAATTACAATAAAAATTGATAAGATCCTGAATCACCCCACCTCCCTTCCAATTATCTTAAAACCAAAATGACACCGGTGCAGAAAGAAACTCGTTACGTAATACGGTAAAATAAAAATTTGACTGAGCTATGCTGAAAGATTCAACTTTTCAAGGAAGACAATATTTTGTTCCTAAACCTTAAAGTACGAATGCCGGGCGATAGGCAGCGGTTAATCCAGTATTCATTTGTAAAACTGCGGCGGGGATTTAAATCAGTATCCATTTGTAAAACTGCAGTGGGATAATTTGGAGTAGTATAAGCAAATGCGATATCATCAGCAAATGCAATTAATTATCCATTAAAATGTTGCCTAAAAATAGAATTAATGTATATTAGGAATAAAATTAGGCTAAGTACAGGCGGACGCCTGCTTCTAGAGCCAATGGTAGGCTTAGGTCGTTATCACAACTAACTCTTTGAAAACGATTAATAATAAACGACTTGAACGGGGTACCGAATTAAAAAAGGCTGAATTAAAAAGGTCTTCATTAATGAAATAAAAAAAGCGAATATTGTAAAAAAAGGAATACTTTTTTTATTTCAGAAAAAAATGAATTAAAAAAGGTAACAGGTGTTCAAACAAATTCATACAAAAATCACCATTTAGAATTCTCTTTTTTTAATTCAGCCTTTTTTAATTCATGTAGCCGACTTGAACCATTCAAAAATACAACCTCGGAACCCAATATTCCTTATTTTCTCAAGTAAGATGCTATGATCTACCATATCGATAGCTTTTGTAATGTCTACGAATTAAGCGGATACCATACGAGATGTACTAATACCCTCATGAAGTGGATTCATCAGTTCGATTAACGCATCTTCTGTATCCAACCCAGATCGAAACCCATATTGACAACTACTAAAGTAATTGAATCTATCTAAAAACTAACTATACGAACCTTAACAGCTTTCTCAAAAATTTTTGATACTATTGAGAGAAAAGATATCGGACGATAGTTACCCATTACAAAAGGGCCACCTTTCTTAAAATGAGGGCCTGACCGTAGCAAGTTTTAATCAATTAGGACAAGTTCCTTCAGTTATACTACGGTTGAATAAAAAGCATAAGATATCAACAATATTAAAGTTTATTCTCTTAATAATTGTACTACTAATTCCAAATAAATCAGCAGAATATTTATTCTCTAGCAAATTAATAATTTAAAATAATTGAAATGATGAGAACGGTTTAGAGAAAAAAACAGAACTAGGGCGGTTATCATGCTTAACAGAATCGTCAACAAAATTTAAAGTATCTTGGATATCCGAACAGGCTTTCGATATATTGCTACAAAAATATTTGTTAAAATTATTGACAACCTCAAGTGTTGAGATAATTCTGTTTCTACTACACCCAGAAAAATAATCCTTTAAATTTAAGAATTTACCAATTAAAACTAAGATATTTTCCCTATATTTTTTGCGCAAAGGAATTTAGGTTTTATTTTTAAGGATTTAAAATCTTTGGTTTTAAGTTTTGAAAATTATTCATTTTCAAAGAAAATAAATTGAAATTTAAGAAACTAAAACTTAAATTTGAAGTACATCCCCCTCCCTCTCCAGTTGTAATTGTAACTACAAGATCTGAAAAGCTTTAATTTAATTAATTATTTGTGTCCCCACTATTTTTCCAATACCGGGAGGGGCGAGATTTTGTTCCATCATCAATATCATATGTTCCCAAACGGTCACCTAAATTTGTACTAATCGTAGCAAATGTTGCTTGACATCGTTGTTGAAGTTGTTGCGTCTCTTCTCTCTTGTCTACTCGCTCCCCATGAAATACAAAAAAATATCAAATAAAGAGAAATGGACAATTTTAGTTTGTATACTGTTACTAAGTCATTAAAAATAAAGATTTTTAAACCTTTATTTTAAAGTTTCATTGAACTTTAAATTTAAGAATAAATCAATGAATTTAATGGATTTTACATTCATTTTTAAGAAAAACACAGTTCTTTATTTTAAAAGTACACAACCTTTAACTTTGAAGTACATATTATAATTTTCTCAGTGTATGTAAGTTTTCTATATTTAACCTTAGTGTTTGGTGCATTCAGTGTCCCAATTGATTTAGAAATTTAAACAAAAAATATTTGCAGTAGTATGTTAGTATTGAAATTGCACTATTTTTTATTGTATCTTAATTTTTTTTTAATTTTTGTAATAAAAAAATTTGAATTCGTCTTTTAATTAATGTACAATAATTTAAAATGATTTCCTATGAAAACACTTTGAAATATAAGTATATGGGGGTGCTCAATGCCCCTAAACACGATATTAAGTTATTTTGTATGAGCACGTATTTAAGGTTAAGATCGCGTTCACTAAAGCCCATTGCTTTTTCCCGTTCCCATTGACCTTTTGAAATTTACTTAAATAATAATTAATTTTCGTTGAGATTGGTAGCATTTTCAATTTGTTTGAATAACCGCTATAACGTTGTTTCAATTTAAGATTTGCAGGGTATCTATCTGCACAACTTATTCTTAAATTGTACCTTACTAAGAAAGTAATTGTTCATCCAAGGCTTCAGCTTGCGAAATTTCTTATGGGTAAAAGTAATAACAAGAGAAGATCATTTACATAGATATATAATTAGCCAGCATCGATAGAAACAAATCAACAGCTTCAGAAATATTTTTTATTGATAAAACGGAATCCCATAATTCCCAAATTAATTCTATATTTTTTAACGTTATGTGCGTGTTTTTTGATTGCACCTTAAGACCATCTTTGGCCAACAATTTTATAAGAATAGAACAATTATCAGTAATGCGCAAATCCTCAACAAAACAATTGAATCGTTTATTCTTGAAAGGGCTCATGGTCAAAATTAGTATTATGACGGTTTTGTATCATAGACACGTACATACGTTTTATGACAAGACGACATTGCCATATGGTTAATGGAACGGCACCTAACTTGCAAAAAAAAAAATCATTTATTCTAGAAAGGGCTCATGTCCAGGACATGTGCCCTTTAAACACTACACTAATATTTTAAAAGTAAAATATTATTGTGTTTTTACTTAATGCCATGATGCATATCGGTTTTTTCAAGAGTAATACCCTGGTCAAAATCGTAATAACACGGTATTACGATTTGTAATGGCTTTTGGTATTGAAAAAAAAACCTGACCAAAATCTATCAGTATTTCCCCGTTCGAGGCCATAGTTTTCTACCTTGTGATCGTGTGTTTGGAGTAATCAAGAGAAATTTAAAGAAAATTGACAGAATTTATTTGCCAGAGGAATATGGGGCCCTGATCAACCGATCAAGTACACTACAAAAATCAATACAAATATTTTATCAAATAATGATCAAATATTAAACTTTAAGAATTGGTGGCCTATTTTTTTCAGAAAGCAGGTAATTGCTGTTCAATCAAAAGGCAGAAAAGCAAAAAAAATCAAATTTAAAGTTTCGGAATTTTCAAATTTTGAAATGACCAGCGACGGAAATTTGGAAGCCCGGAAATTTATTGATAGTTTGGAAAGTTTGACGTTTAAACTTCTACGGTTTAATACTACCGAGGTAAGATTACCTTCTCAATGAGCGTTTGATACTGTAAACGTAATATGTAAATATTTAAAAAAATAGGTGACTTGCAAAAAGTCCTAAAGTACAAATTTGAAAAAGTGGACATGAGCCCTTTCAAGAATAAACGATTCGTTTATTTGTCCATGCTTTAAAAATGAGCATACCAGCTGAAATAATTGACAAATAACCCCAAAATTCAGCCTAAAATTTCATAGCGACTCACATTTTCATCAACAAACTCAAATTCCCTCCTAAACTTATTTTTGCTGACAATATAAAGTTTTTTTTATTTCCTGAATAATTTGAAAAAGTGGACATGAGCCCTTTCAAGAATAAACAATTCAATTAATCTCAATATTAGAATTCCTGAAGTAAACATGGTCAATGCAAGTTGACGAAGTGTCAGATATTCTAGTCGCTTCATTTATACCTGAAATTAGACCGTGACGTGACATTAGAAACTGATTATTTTATTTGATTAATTGATTCTTCCTCATTTTATTTACGGTGCCTTAGTTTTGTTCTGCTTGCTTCCGGAAAATATGAATATTTTTCAAAGATGTTTTATTATCCACTTAACGCATAGGAACGAGTTAACTCGTTCGGATGTTACTTGCAGAATTGCATAGGAATGAGCTAACTCGTCCAATTAAATTTTAAACTAAAAATAGTTTAAATTACGTTTCCTTTTGTAATTAAAATATTGTGATTGTACTTTACGGCTGTAGTTTATGGCTTTTTACCTCATCCATTTCGATTTTTATGATTTATGATTTTTATGGTGTATGATATCGATAAGATACATATTTATGGCTACATGTTTCATCATAAACGATAACATGCAAAAGGAGAAAAGTGACTGCAGGATGTAATTTCATTACAGGCATCTCAACAATGATTTTGGGTTTTTCCAAAACCTTCGAAAATTCTCTCTGCAGTCAAAAGAGAATTCTCGCAGATTTAGTTTTTTCTTTAGGCAAAATAAAATTTCAATTAACTTGTATTGTTTTACCGCTTGTATTGTTAACTGCGCCACTCCACAATATTTGTGAACGACATTATCTTTTAGCGCATTATAACAGGGGTTCCCAAAGTGTGGGTCGCGAGCCACTGGTGGGCCGTGAGCTGACTCAAAGTGGGTCGCCAAAAATTGTATTATTTAGTTGTTTGTATTAATTTACTTTTAATTAACTTAACGCAATATTTGTATATATAGGCAGGCATGTGTTTGTAGCATATTTTGAGGTGCTTGTAAAATTTTTCTTGACAAATGTCTGTATTAAATAGGTTTAACACAGAATAGGTCTGTATTATAAATCTCTACTTCTGCACACAGAAGTCCGTTGGCTATCGAGGGACAAGGTCCTGACTAGACTTGTTAAACTTCGTGAAGAAGTTGCAATATATTTAAATGAAAACAAAACAGATGAGTATACAACTGTTTTGTGTGATGAATTATGTACTCTTACTAACTTACTTAGCTGATATATTTTCGAAATTAAATGAATTAAATTTGCAATAACAAGGAATCGCACCATCCAAACAATAAAATGGTAAGTGCAAGTTATACGTTTATTGCATGGTTGCATTTTTAAAATCTGTGCAAGGTGCTCTATCGTTATTCAACTTTAATGAAACGTTTTTACATGGGATTCCTTCATAAAATCAAACTTCAAAGCCTTCTCCTGAAAAACGATGTTTTTGAGTTATCGTTTTATTGTTTGGATGGTGCGAAATGCAATTGATATGTTCTCGGTTCATGATAAAATAAAAGCTTTTTCAAAAAAACTATTGTTGTGGAAAAATAATATTAAAGTTGTAACTATGACTGCTTTGATACATTACAAACTTAATGAAATAACACCAAATAATGATTTTATTTTTGTAAATTGGGGGCACAGCCCGTCCTAGGACGGGTACAATTTATACCTTTTAGGGACCTCCAAAATTGAATTCAAATTTTTTTTAGTTAAAAGACAGATTTGTAAGTTGTATCTTAACATTATCTCGGTTAGGCGTAGCTTGTAAAATCTAGACCTGACTCCTTCAAGTATAATGTATGAATCTATTTGACACCAACAACTATCGATTTTTTGTAGTTAAGCATCGTTTGAAGAAAAAGTTTTCCCCAATTCAAAAAAATTTAATCAAATGTTCCGGAAAGCGAGCGTTCCGGAGTCAATCTGTGATATTATATTCCTTGTTTTACAATACATTATGTTTTTCAATTCGTATTGAAACAATGAAATGCTGTTATGGAATAAAAATAATATTTAAAAAAATTATTAAGTACTTTGGTGAGCATCGAATCCGAAACACTTTCCCGAAGTTCGTTGTTACAGGACAACACCTATATCACTTAGGCTACTCAGAAATATAATTGGAGACACTACAAGCATAGACATTCATACTAGATTTCTCATTTCATTATAACTAAAGGAAAAAACAAAAACTTCTGATAATTCCAATGTTATTGTTGTGTTGTGTATTTTATAAGGCAATGATTTTAGAATGCGTTGCAAATATAATACGTATATGCAATACACCGATAATATTTGAATGGAAAATTTTTGTTTTTATTTTCTGTTTTTAGTCAAATGAGAGATCTATTATGATTAATTGTCTATGCTACAAGCATACAAATATTAAAAAAAAATATTCAAAAAAAAGTTCGAAAAAAAATCATAGTAACCTTTGAGCGTTATAGCTGATTTACATTCAACGACTTTCGACGTCCGCAAAAAAGTTGAAACACAACATATGAAAAACAGCAAAGACAAAAAGAGAAAAAATAATCATCTGCTTAAAAAAGTCAATTGAAACCCGAGAAACAAACCCAAAAGTCGTCATCTGCTTTTTTTTGCAGATGTCGAGTTTCATCTTTTTTCTGTAAAATCGTCAACGCATTGTTAATAAATAACTATAATAAGGTTACATAAACAAGAAAACCAATCATTTGTATTGGTTTATGACATTTTTTGTTTAAATTTATTTTTTAATGTGTAAAAAAAACGAATTTTTGATTTGACATCTGCATCTGCAAAAATCTTTGAATGTAAATCAGACTTTACACGCAAACAAACATTTCTGTTTAATTATTATATTAAAATAGGAGGTACAGCCCGTCCTAGGACGGGTACAATTTATATATAATTACCTGTTAGGTACCTCCAAAATTGCATTCAAATTTTTTTTAAGTAAAAGACAGATTTGTAAGTTGTATCTTAACATTATCTCGGTTAGGCGCAGCTTGTAAAATCTAGAACTGACTCCTTGAAGTATATCGCATGAATCTATTTGGCACAAACAACAATCGTATTTTTGTAGTTACGTATCGTTTGAATAAAAAGTTTTCCTCAATTCAAAAAAATATAATCCAATGTTCCGGAAAGCGAGCGTTCCGGAGTCAATCAGTGAGACAATCTGTGATATATACATACGAACAATGAAATGCCGATATGGAATAAAAATAATACTAAAAAAATTATTAAGTACTTTGGTGAGCATTCAACCCGAAACATTTTCTTTTCGAAGTTTGCTGTTACAGGACAACACCTATATAATTTAGGCTGCTCAGATATAAATTTTGAGACACTATAAACATACAAATATTCAAAAAAAATATTAAAAAAAAAGTTCGAAAAAAATCATAGTAAACTTTGAGCGTTACACGCAAACAAACATTTCTGTTTAATTATTATATTAAATAATTGAACATTTAGACAAACTTATGGATAATTTAGATTTTTATTTCCACGACGAAATGAAAATTCTCGATAAATATACATGGGTTATAAATCCTTTTCAAAATGATTCCAGCTACTGATATATCGACAAAAGCGGATGAAGAATTGATAGAGTTGTGTGAGGATAGTGATTTCAAAATTAATTTTGACCGAAAAAAATTGATACAGTTTTGGTTGTTAGAACAAAATTCATATCCAATTTTACACACTGCAGCTTTAAAAGTACTACTTCCATTCATAACGTCTTATATATGTATGTGAAATTGCATTTTCAGCAATGTTTGCATTAAAAAACAAATATCGCAATAAATTACAATTATCAAACTCACTTCGCCTGAGAATAACTATAATACAAAAGTAGATGTCGAAGATGTTATTAGCAAAAATAGAAAACAGGCCCATTCATCTCATTAATTAATTATTTTGATATTAATAAATTTATGAATTAAAGTTTTTACCTTTTTTGCTTTTTATTTTTCATTTTGGTGGGTCGCGAAAACCTTAGGGTTTTAATTAGTGGGTCGCGACTGGTAAGAGCTTGGGAACCCCTGCATTATAATGTCGATTGCACATTTTCTCGTAAAATTGTATACAGTAAAACGTGCAAATGATGCAATGCACCGAGGTAGTAACGGTATAAGAAGAACAAAGGAAACTCGTTGTTGTTGTTCTTTAATTAATTTTCTTTTCTGTTGCAAACAATTTGAATTTAAAAGAAGAAAAATCAAACAAAATTGTTATTTTTTGTTTATATAAATGTACCTATTGTGTTAAAATAGGTGCAAATAAACATTTTCAATAATAAAAAAAAATATTTTTTTTTTGCAGGTTTTTTTTTTTTTAAATAATATGCGTTAAGTGGTTAATATAAGGTTTATTTTTGGTATTCGAAAATTCGATCATAATTCGTTCATCTTTTACGAATTTGTCTTTTTATTTTTAAATTCCTCAAAACAAGCATCCGTTTTGGCTCTATAGGTAGTTGAAGGTTTTATTCCTCTAACTTTCACTTAATTCCAACCAAAAATTGTTGTAAGTCAGGAAACAAATCCTTCTTTATTAGAGGGGAGTTTCACTCAAATTAAATTCCTTTGTAAATTAGAATGGAGTAGGATTGACAAAATTGCTTAAAGCAACATTTTTGAAATGGCGTGACTGATAGGCAATACATGTAGTGTATTAATATTGTTATTGTAGATTTTAAAATTTTTCAATTGTTTGAAAACAATTAAAAAACTTTTTCTAAGTTTTGTATTCTCTGGAAATCTACATAATATCTCAATTTTAATTTTACTAACAAAATTGATTTTTGTTTCAAAATCATTATTCAAATTTTATTTAAATTTCATTCTTTTTAAGTGTACATTCGTTTATTTAATTCCATACTTAGAAATAAATGTTGATTGAAATAAACTAATTTGGATGTCATCAAATGTTAAGCATAATGCGCCGCAATCAAATGAGGAATTTAAAAATTTGGCTCCGATAATTCCTTTACAATTCTCTTGGTCCAGAACTGTTTTTTTTGTAAAATTCAATAAACTTCTCATTTTCAAAAAATTCACAGATAATAATGGAACTGGCATGGATTATAAAACTGTTATTATTCCACGTCCTAAGGATATATATTGTGATAATTATCAGATCAATATAAAGTGTGGATTTTGTATAGAAACCTACTTACATATGTCCTTTCCAGTACTGTTTTGGTCATCAAAAAACTTGTATATACCAATATTATTGTGATTAATCTTTTGGTGTAAAACGATCTCAGTAAGTTAAACTGAATAAATTAAATTAAATCTTTTTTGTGACTCCAAATTCTTATCAAATTTGATTTAAAATTTAATTTTAAATCAAATAAAATTAAACGTTTTACTAAATTTTATGTTCAATTCGTAATAAATAAATTACAAAATAGTGGATCACTAAAATAAAAATAAAAAGCATTTTGTACATCACTTGCTAGATTTTTTCAGATCATCATTTTCACAGCAGATTAAAAATAATTTGTACATCAGCTATTATTTCACAAAACATCAACATCTTTTTTTAATAATAATTATTAACAAAAACTAAATAAAAACAAAAGAGACGGTAAAAAATAATCAAAATTTTGTAATTCTGTAGATTTGCAAAAAGAAAACAAATTGTAGTACGATAATTAATTTAGATCAAATTAAAAAAATATATCTGCGGTTAGTGAGTGTGGTGGTAAGTCAAAGACTGATAAACTGAAACGAATCTGTGTTTTTGTAATTTCAACGGTTTTAAATCCTACAATCTGCGATATAAAACCAACCCAAATAATTCGAATTTTCAAATCAAAAACACCCCTCTAGAAAATATTTTTGGTGTCTGCGCGGAAGATCAAACCGCCAACGATAAACACCGGAACAGAAATGTTTATTAATATATAAAGCAAATATTGCATCTTTTTTATATTGGCAATGTAGGGTTATTTTTATTTCCTTTCAAACAGTGCCCGAAATTAAGCAATATAAAACTGTTAATTATTATTTTTTTATAGTTTTATCCTCTATAATAGAAGTTTCGGTTTTAGTAAAGCTTTATGCAATGTTTCGTATTATTTAATAAAACATCTCATTAAACGCGAAATCAGCTTAATTGCAATATTTTGTTAAATCCATTGTGCTACAAAAGTCTATAAAAATTCCCAAAGCCTCCCACGGTTTGTCATCATTTTTAATTTAACCATGCATCATACAGAAGATTGACTTTAGGCACTTTAGAATTTATTAACCTTTTTTATTATGTTGCGCAATAAAAAAAAATGATTAACCTTGATTTCAAGCGTGACAAATTTGCCACATCAATTGTGTGTCCAAATCTTTTGTATAATGAAATTGATGTCAAATAATTAAAGCAATGGGAGAAGTCAAATTCTTTGTTCTAACATAATTCGCTGATCACCATTTTACATATATGTATGTAGTTGGTGTTGACAATATTAGCAACAGTATTTCCATTTCTATGTTAGTACTAGGACAGAAGTTTTGAATTGTATGTGGTATTGAAAATTGAATACACTTAATTTTAGAATGCTTCAAAATAAATTTAATTCATTTTCCAAAATGTTGTTGAACTTCAGAAATTACACTATTATAGAGACAATGTAGTATCAGAAAATTCAAAAAATCGTTATCCGAATAAATTTTTGTTAATTTCTAGCGATTTCTAATTAATTCACGTTAACTAGTTCACACGACGTAATAATAAAATTAAAATCATCAACATTCTTTTTCTCTATTTTTACGCGTTATAATGAAGCTTTTTACAAAATCTTTGGGTTTATATACTAAATCACCTATCAATATTTCTTTATTTTATAAATAAAGCATTGGTGCAACTTCAATAAAAAATAAACTGGACAATGCGGTAATTATTCTTGTAAATTGACAGCAAAATTCAGCACTCTAGAATGAGTGTGAGGACCACGGCAATAGTTATTCCATCTTGTAACATGCGCAAAGTAAGAAGAAAATCAGAGCATATTGTTTTTAATCAAAGAATTTCAAAATCCATAAAGAAACGTTGCTAAAATAATTTCGAAAACTTGGGGATGCAGCTACGAACTTTATACAGAAAAATTGTAAGAAATTAGAAATGTTTCTTGTATTATTCAAAATTACGGCTAACGGTTAGGTATAATAACTTTGTTTTAATATAAATAGTACATAGCTAATTTTACTATAGTTAAACGGAAAATTAAATTGAGAACAATCAATACCAATAAAATTAAAAAATTTTTTATCAAAACTTTTATATACAAAAATATGTATGTAATACATTAAAAATTTAATCATTTTAAACAATCAACCCAACAAATTTTTTTTAATTATAATATCCATGTAACAACCATTTAAATTATATGTTTAAAATCAAGATCAAATTTAATTAAAATCACCGCCCAAGTCTACATACAATGAACCGTGTCGCTCTACAAAGAGATTTTCTGTGTACCTATAGTGCGCAATCAAAAAAAAAAAAAAAACTACTTTCTAAACCATTTCTAGTTGGTTTCCCGAGAACTTTGTACTAATAATAATTATCAAGTCATACATATTTGATGACCTTAAAATCACACCTCACACAAAATAATGTTCATAATTTTATGGTTTATATGTATAATTAATGAAAGTACTTATTATGTCTTAAGAACAATAGATTGCAATTTTATTATACTTCCATTTGAATTTAAAATATTCTCAGGCAGATACATATACATACACACAAAATATTAAAAAACTGCTCCAAATTAAAAATTCTAATTTCTTATTGTTACAATATACTAAAACTATATTACCATTATTATGTATTTAATTTTAATTATTTCCAATTCTTAAGTAATAATGTAATTTCTTGTTTGTTTTTTTTTTTTTTTGTGTAAAATATTTTCACAGCAAAAAACTATTATTACCCCACAACACTTAAATCATTTAACATTAAATAATTTTTTTTTTGTTTAATTTCACAATTCACTTAATATAAAAATTTTTCATTTTAATTGGCGACACATAAAATATAAATTACACACAAAAATATTCCACACTAAAAAAACCATTCACATCTGGCGAATTTTTTATCATAGGAAAATAATTTAAAAATTTTCTCCAAAAAAAAAAAATGAAACATTCTAATTGAAATTTTCTATTAAACTAAAGTATAAATAAAAATTACAACATTAAGAATTATACACATGGTAAACATACATAAAAAAGTAAATAAATATAAGAGATTGGCTCTGTTTGTTTCTTAAAAGGTTGAGTGGTAGAAAAAGAAAAGAAATTTTAACATTTTTTTTTTTTGCTGCTGCTGCTGCTGCTGCTGATGCCTCTTAGTCTTTAACTACTTCTACTTCTTTCGTTACATACAATCATTTCTTATTTATTTTTTTATTTAATTTTTCATTCATAAAGGTGTGTGACCTATACAGAGATGTTATTTTTTGTGTGAGTTATACAATGAATTTGATTTTGAAATTGTGGTGAATAGCAATTTGAGAAAATCGTATCGAACAACTTAATCACTTAATTATAAGCACAAATATATTTTCGTTTCTATGTGTTTTGTGCAAAACTTTCAAAAAATCGTTAGATAATATCATCTCATATTTGCAGTTTTTTGTGCTTGTTTAAATTAAATTATTAAAGTCTGAAAATTTTCCAATTTTCCAAAATCAATTATTCTTAACGGATTACCTTTGTGTTTAAGTACATTTGTTTATTACCACCGATCGAGAATGCAACAAAAAACTTTTTAAAGAACAAATTATTGATTTAGCATTTGCATACAGTTTCGTATTGGCTATTGGGCGATATTTACCGAGGAGTCGTTAGAAAATACTTTTAAGAATTTCCAATTTAATATATCTCAAAACCGAAACTTCTTGAAAAGTTGAGTTTGGGATCGTTACGCTTAATACACGACATTCGAATAAATCGATACCAGCTTCAATCATTGTCATTTTGAGAAAAAGGCAAATGACATTTCAAATCAATTTATATCTTTTTTAATAAACAATATTTTTTAAATTGGTTTCCAGGCTCATACATATTGAATTATCAATTTTTTAAAAACTCTTACTAATTTTCGAAATTTTGCGAATTAAGCTACAAAATGGCAAAAATCATTTTGCACTTACAACCTTAAATTTAAACTCTGTTAAAACAATTTATAAAGGTTGTAAGTGGTTACTTAGTATCTTGTTTTACTGTAGATGAGAGGATTTTATTCTAAGTTTCGAATTAGGTTGTATGTTCATTGAAAGTAAATTTAAACATAAAAATAGCCTTTTAATAAATTTTATTTAAGTTATCATATATAAATTCAACATTAAAAAAAATGTAAATATGTATATTTGTTCATTAATGAACCATAAACAAAATACTTCAATTAAACATTACCTTAAATGTAGTAACACAGTAAATTACGTTTTTAGTCTAATTAGTTTGGATTAGTTTGACTTCCTGCCAAATAATTCTTGTGATCTTGATGATCTTGTAGTACTCCTGATCTTGCTCGCTCATATATTTAAACATTTTTTCGATATGCTGTTTCTTATTATTAGGTATTGGTTTATCATTGGTATTAATTATTGCTGGACTAGGTAATCTTGGAATAAATCCGCTTTGATCTTATGGATGCTTCGTAGTAGTTCTCATTAGAATACGACAAACTATACTTGATAATATATTTTAAGTAATTTGCAACATTTTTAGGGAACTAAACGGTACCGTTTTATTAAACACTAATTAAACACTTTCTAACATGTCTCATAATTTTTGAAGTCGCATGGCTTCATTTGTAGTATTTTGAAAGGCCGCTTTCGGTTGATTCTTTTTAGTAATCGCATTAGGCCAATTGGCGGAAAAAAATCATTTTTTAAGAGCACCTTTTCAATTTGGTTGTGTGAATTATCGATTTCTTGAATACAAGAATGACCAATTAGAAAATCGCGTTCAAACGAGATAAATGATTTATTTGTTTTGAGGGACACAAGAGTCACTCCAAATTATAAGATTAGTTATTTCATTTTCAGCGATCCGCCCCATGGTAGCCTCATTTCTATATAGCACAATAAACTGCTTTCGTGGTGCACAAATATGCCGTCAAGTTGTAAACGTAGAGTTCGGATAGGTAAAATAATTCGTCAATGTTGCTTTTGGGGCATATTATGACCTTTGCATATTGTAGCAGGGAATGGGCACTCCACTTTCCCTATCCTTTTCGTTTAATTCTCGAATTGCCAATTTTAAGGCGATATGGTTATCATATTCGTCTCCTTTATCTTTGGATTTGTCGATTAAGAATAACTCGCATAGGACACATTTATCAGAATTGGGTTTGAAAAGTCCAAATTAAAGCGGGTATTGAAGGTGTGCCGATAGTAACTAATTTTTACATGTGATTCACTTAATTCCAAACATCTTTTGTAATACTAATCATACATTTTTCAAATGTTTAAATTCGCATCGAGGTATTTCTTCTTTGCTTTATCTCTGCAATAGTGCAATTCTACGCAAGGGAAGCTATTGATGTGGATCAGGACTAAATCTAGCCATTTTTCTGATATTGCTCTTCCACTTCTGACGCCCTTAATACTTTTCGACACAGTTCCAGTCATATTAATTGTTTCGTAGACTGTATAATATAAGTTTTCGCGATATTGCCAAAGTGCCCAAATAAAACTGCTTGCACACAGATATTCTATTTCCATGAAAATTAAAAAAAATAAAAATACGAAAATTTTTTGGCGAGACATTTTATATAATTTCCATTTTCGGCGAGTATCAATCCGTTCGGTGGTTTTCGATATGAAACTGTACTTCCCAGCTTGCAATCTACAACATGTTAAGCAATTCTTTAAATTTTTCACTTGGTTTTTGGGACGAACTTGCCCCTTATGGCTTGTGAACTCCAAACCTGATTGGTAATTTCGGCTTCGTTCATTTATTTTCCAATTATCCGGTTTTTGCTTCTTCGTTTAATCTAAAATAAAAATAATGGTTTTAAAATTATCTATTAATTTTAAAACTATTCAATCATCACTTACCGAATACTCACAGTTGGATTAGAATACTCACTATCCGAAACCGGAGGGCAGTGATCTGATTCAGTAACACCAACCTTTTCAATATTATCTGGAATCTGGATACTCGACAATAATATTATCTTCTGTAGCCACAAGACAATTATCGGTATTTTGTGGCCCTAAAAATGTTAATTTTTCAGGATCATTTATAATGCAATCGCCTTTCGAGTTGGGCAGTTCAAATTATAAAATGTCACCCCTTTATCGACCACACCAACATATTCAATAGCAAATGCTCCAGATATGTTATTGCCACGATTATAATAATGAAAAATTCAATATTCGAATATGTTTAATGTAAAAACTTTCGTATTATGTAGAAGAATTTACAAAAACTTCATAGGTTAATAATACTGCGACAATGCACAACCACGAATTAAACCACACTGAAATTTACCGCTAAACGTTTCATTGCCTTTCTACAGTAGCGCTAAGAATAAATAAGTTGTTACTACTTAAATAATGTAAAATAGTTGTATATCACACTAAATGAAAGTAATTTTTGGATAATAAGGTTGTAAGTGACAATTTCAAGGTAGATAGAACTATAACATTGGATTTTATCCATTTTAGTGCTTAATATCACTGTTTTAGTATTTTAATTAAAAATAGTTTTTTAAAATAAAAGAAAATAAGCAACTATCTTATAGGCCCATATTACACTATTACATTTCTACGTCGTTGAAATAGTTCATCACTTTTATATGACATAAAGACTGTTTTATAAATACTATTATATATTTGGCTATATTACACTATGTCGTATTTTTCAATCACATTTTTATCATATTAATCGAAAAATGGAGAAAAAAATATTATGTACTCGTGCAGCTACAATATCTGCAATTTATGTTATGGCTATTTTAAAAAACATTTCATTATTTTCATATTCCATAATTAATTTTTTGGTAATCATCATACTCCAGTCATATTTTTCCGCCATTATGAGCAGCTGTCAAAATGTTTTTGGTAATCAGCATACTCCAGGCATACTTTTCCATCGATATTATAATATTTAGCTTCATGAAGCTAAATATCATTAGAAAAATACAACGTCTAAAAAATATTATTATATTTCCATATTACACTATCATATAAAAGTAATGAAGTATTTCAACGACGTAGAAATGTAATAGTGTAATATGGGCCATAGTGATATTTTTTATTATTTTATATAGTACCAAGGACTTCTCAGAATAAGGCCCATATTACACTATTACATTTCTACGTCGTTGAAATACTTCATTACTTTTATACCACATAAAGACTGTTTTAGAAATACTATTATATACTTTGCTATATTACACTACGTCGTATTTTTCAATCACATTTTCATCATATTAGTCGAAAAATGGAGAAAAAAATATTATGTGCTCGCGCAGCTACAATATCTGCCATTTGTGTTATGGCTATTTTAATAAACATTTCATTATTTTCATATTCTATAATTCATTTATTATTAATCAGCATACTCCAGTCATACTTTTCCGCCATTTTGAGCAGCTGTCAAAATAGATATTCTAATTTTTGGTAATTAGCATACTCCAGCCATACTTTTATATCATTTTGAGCAGCTGTCAAAATAGATATTATAGTATTTAGCTTCATCCCAACAAACAAAGCGCAAGGAAAGCGGTACCCTTTCGTGTGCGATTTCACACGGGGTACTCGGAAAAGGAGACTATTAACTCACGGAAAGCGGTGCACCTGGCTGAAGAAAGTTGTCACTTTTGTCGCACGACTTCCCCTTTTTTTATATTCTTTTATAGTCATGACTGTAATGGTGCGTCCAAACTTTCCATACCCATTCCGTACCTTATAGCATTATAAATCGCAAACTTTTCCGTACTCATTCCGTACATTTTCGAATTAAAAATCGTACCGCTTTCCCTAAGAATTACGCGCACATTTATTATTAGGCTTTTCGTGCTACTTTCCGTTGGAATATAAATTTCTTTCGGTTTTATTAATAACAAAAATTTTTAAAAATTCATGTATTTTGTTATAATGTAAATACATTATATTATTATAAGCATATCATTATTATACAATACATATATCACAAATTTATGGTTCGTCATCGTCACCGGCTTGGATGTTTCCGTTGATGTAGTAGGAATTTTTCTTTTAATTTTTAAAAAAATTTGCGGTAGCCGATCTCTGAATCGGACCAAGAAAAACTTTCATCAGCTACGGAAACATCTTGTTTTCTTTTTTATTCGGTTACATAATCTTTTGGAACTTAAAAAAAGAAAGAAATAATTTTGAAATTTATATTTATATTTTTTTTTAAACTTGCCTTTCTTATTGAATGTAAATATGCTCCGGCACTGGCTCTCCATGTTTTTAAATCTCAATATATTTATAATTTTTAGAAATTGGCATTTAGAAAATGGCATTCTTATCTTTGTCCGTAGTCAATTGCAAATACTACTTTGCTATACTACGCTGTAATGTAAATACCCACACAGTCTCAAAACTCAATTAATTTTTTCAAATGACAACCAGAAAAGGGTACGGAATGCCGTGCGAAAATTGCGCTCTTTTGGGTACGTACCCGTGAATGTTTGTTGGGATGAAGCTAAATATCATTAGAAAAAAGCAACGTCTAAAAAATATTATTATATTTCCATATTACACTATCATATAAAAGTAATGAAGTATTTCAACGACGCGACGTAGAAATGTAATAGTGTAATATGGGCCTAATATATCCAGACGAATTATTGACGAAGGAAGCCGTGATAATTGCGCCAATTGTAGTGAGGAAAATGTTACTTCAATCGAGGAACCCAATTAGCCATTTCGATTTATTTGACTTCTACTTACTAGTAGATGGCATTATCATCAATGTTGTCGAAAACATCAAATTTTTTTATCAATGTGTGCTGTGTGTACTGTATAATATTATAGGTATGCATACAAAAAACTAAAACGCATCAAATAGAAAATAAAAAAATATCGACACAATCCCAAACAAAATTGCACTAATAATTGACGATTGACAATACATAGTTAAAATGATGCACCTGATAAAATGACATTTGTCATAAATGCGACGAAAGAAAATTTAGCAATGCAGTAATTAAAAATTGTTTTTATAGTCCAAAATTGGAATTATTTACAATTATTAGCAATCCGGTAAGTAAAAATTGTGTTTACAGATCAAAATTGGAATCATTTACAACAATTTCGAACGTCAAATTATCAGGTAGCTCAGTTTAAAAATGTTCCACTAGGTGGAATACGTGATGCTCCAATCGTCAATAGCAACCATTACACGATCAATAATAATGTCATTACTTTCTGATAATGACATTAATATTGATCGTGTAACTTGAAGTAATGACGAATGATGGTCGGTAATGATGAAAATCCGGATTTTTTGATTTCGAGACATCATTATTGATGTGTGGCGGGGATACTGTCATTATTAATGATAGTGTAGGGTTCGCGTCATCACTGTGTGTCTTTACTATTGAATATTACATAAATTTGAGGTTATCTACGTAATTATATTTTTTTTAATAAATATATAAAAAAAGTAATAATTATTAAATTGTAAATAAATAGTAAAAATTCATCAACATGGATGATATGTTTTATGTATTAGAGGATACAGATACAATACACGCTTTTTCTTTAGGATCCATGTAAAATTTAAGAAAAAAATGCTTCTACTAGCAGTAATGAAAGCTTAGTAATGATGGAATTACTGTCATTAATAATGATTGTGTAAGGTTAAAAAAAATTGAAGTAGAATTGATGCAGGTATTGACATTACTGGTAATGACATTAATATTGATCGTGTAATGGTTGCTAATAGGATTATGTTATTTATTGGATGAAGTTCGTTTTAAATCAAATTCAAAATACCGTTGTTATGTGTATTTACTTTGTATTTACATAGTCGTCTAATTTTGATGTTTTGTACAATTAACTTTTCTAGTTTTATAATTATGGAGTTTCAAAACATATTAATTTATAAAAGATAAAATTCAAATTCAAACAAATTTTAAAAACTTAACATACGGTATATTCAAAGAAACTGAAGTTCGAGAAATAATTTGATTACACTTATTTGCCTTGCAATAGTATTCGCCAATTCGGATTTCGCACGTTTTTATAATTTTTTTGTATGTGTTTTTCAGCTAACCATGTACAATGTTTCCTGATTAATACTAAAATCATGAAATTTAAAGCTGTCTTATTATGCTCATGACATGGATTTTATTCCATATACTGCCACCCCGGTGACACAGTTGTTAGCATGCTTGCTTTAAGCTCCGGAGGTCCCGGGTTCCATTCCCGGCGGGTGATGAAAAAATCACGGCTGGTTAATGAAAGGATCAATGAATTAATCACTCATTATCCGTTGAAAAAATGATTACGAAACTCCACAATGAAGCGGCCAAATCCCTCTATGGGATGTAGCGCCAGCGAAAAAAAAAATGGATTTTATTCGATATACATATTTTTGCAGGTAATGCTGGTATTAACAATACAAAGTTGGACAATATTCTTTTTCAAATCTTTCATTTTTGCGCGCTCTGAAAACATTCTGGAAAATAAATAAATTTGTTCTTTGGAAATTTTGAAATAATAATCAGTCGATGCCTTAAGTTTGCAGGAGTTATTTTCACAACCATAATTTTTGTTACTGATCAAATATTCCGATAATGGAGCCTCCAAAATTTGATCAGTTTTGATAAAATTTAAAATTTTGTATGCTACGTAGCCCACAAAATACCGCATTGAAGCTTCTGTATTAAAATTTTTTTCGAATATATCTGATATGTCATCAACACAACATGGTCAATTTCAATGGGATTTATATTGTCTTCTTCATTTGATTCATATGGTAGATTTTCCATCGTTTCAAGCAGTTCGTCTGTGCCATTCTTGCAATTTGATATATTTGAAAATGGTGATAACATTTTACCCGTTGTAATTTTTGCAATATTATAATTAAATTCATATACGGACAGGTTGCGATTATTTTCGTTAGGCTCTGATTTGGGCAAATAAATTTTCGACTGGATCTTGATTGTATCTTGGTTAAAATGTAGTCAATTCCAATATTTTCCGACAATATATTTTTAGAAACTGTTTGAATGGCTGGCTCGTATGCTCTGAATTAAACCCTTAAAACAATAAACTGTAGTTTTGTTTACTAACGCAGTATTTGAAATATAATTTACTATGAATTCCAGAAATGTATCAACTTGCTTATTCATAATAAAGGCACATCTAAATGGATTTTTTCATATTTTGTTTTCGAGTTGAGGCAATCAAAGAGTTTATCAATTTTCTCAATAAACTTATATGTCGAACATGCAACTTCTTTATTGTGAGGTGATATTTTACTCAATTGCACCGCTGTTCTAATACCTGCCACAACATCTCTACTAAAAATCTGTGTGGCTAGTTGCACTCTCAATTTCTCAAAATTGTTTGGGTAAATGTGTTTAGCTGTGAGTTTAGGGCAACATTTGGTAATTGAATTCACTTCTAAGTTGTAGAGTTCTAGTATTATATTCCAACTTACCAAACCGTCAGGGGTTTTTATAAATCATATTTTATTAACGTGTTCCTGACTGACTTTATTAAATGGGGTACGTCATATATACATGCTACTTCAATATGATTATACAAAAAATGAGGTCTTTTAATTGATATACCAAACATATTCAAACATATTCAAACATTTTTTGTTACTTGACCACGCCTCTTATTTTTACTCCCAATCCACAACATTTGCTCAAATTTTCTTGAATAAGTAAAAATAACCTATGAGCTGAAATACTATTTTGGGAAACATAATAATTTAATACATATTTCCAATTCGCTGATAAGCCTCTTATCATATAAAACGGAATAGGTTCGAAAGGCCGAATGTCGAAAGGCCGAATGGCGAAAGGCCGAACGCCGAAAGGCCGAATGTCGAAAGGCCGATTGTGTCGAAAGGCCGAATGTGTCGAAAGGCCGAATGTCGAAAGGCCGAATGGGTCGGAAGGCTGAATGTCGAAAGGCCTAATGTCGAAAGGCCAAATGTGTCGAAAGGCCGAATGTCGAAAATCTGAATGTGTCGAAAGGCCGAATGTCGAAAGGCCGAATGTGTCGAAAGGCCGAATGTGTCGAAAGGCCGTTTATGTGGCTGATGATTTCAATTTTTCATCTTTTTATGAATGAAAATTTTAAAATTTATATTTTTATGAAAAAACAAAATTCATATTTTCATCAAAATTTTTATATAAAAATGTTTAATAGTAAATCGCCTTAAATATTAAAATCTTCTTTAGTTTTTTTGTCATATAAAAATTAATTAATTATAATAAAAAAGAAAAATAAATAAATTTTTTACGACAAATTTGATCACATTAATATGTATGCTAAATACACAGGATTTACATTTTACATTACGAAATAAATTCAATGGTTTTAAAAATTGATGTCAATCAATTAAGTGAAGGAAAATTTGACCTTTCAACCCAATCGGCCTTTCCATGGGCTGGCCACGTATCACTATTTTTCAAAAGACTATTTCTAAAATCTTTTCTCCAAAATCTTATGCTATCTTCTCGTAAACATACTTAATAAACAATAAAAGAAATTCTGTAACACGTTTAAATTTCGTTCACCCTTAAAAATTTCAAAATAAAGAAAAATAAAACAAAAGAAACACTATTTTATGTACACTGCAATCTCACTATAGTGGACATTGATGCAACCAAACAATTTTTATACGAGAACGAAAATATTTTTAAAATTCGGCCTGTCGAAATTCGGCCTTTCGACACATTCGGCCTTTCGACATTCGTCCTTTCGACATTCGGACTTTCGACATTCGGCCTTTCGACATTCGGCCTTTCGACATTCGGCCTTTCAACATCGAACGTATAAAACAGCATATTCATTTACCAACTTCAGCTTCTCTGGCTTTACCATACTCTATAAATCCGTCAATTTGTTCTGAATAAATATTGTAAATAAGATATGTACATATATGAATTTCGTCGAATAATAATACAGCTTATTTTGAATCGCTACTCATAACGCTAAGCTTTCCTTTCATAAGTGCATTGTTGTTGAAGCCGGGACTCAAATATTTAACAGGTTGCCATCTTATTAAAGCTGATTTAGATGGCAAATTAAAATTTAAAACGAACTTGACGATCGATAAAATATGTGTTGTGCAATTATTTTTTTGCTCTTCCGGCCATTTTTGATTTTTGAATCGACTACTTGTCAGCATCTTACAGAAATTTTTTGTGATTTCGTCAATTAATAATTTATTTATGTCGTCGTTAATTTTGGTTTGGATTTTTGAATAGACACTTTGGTTCGCCTAAATTTTCTTGAATAATGGGGCATGCAAAACGAGTTTGATTTTGTTTCCGCACATCAGATGTCATTACCGTCGTGATAAAGGTTACAATAATGTTTAATGTTTAATTTTATGGCTACGAAGTTCGAACGCGTCGCTAAACGACTTATAAACATTTTAAAATATACAAATTCTTTTCTGTTATTAAATTCACCATACACTTTCGATACAAAACACAAATAACATTTGCTATGCTAACCTTTACCGAGGGTGCTGCATTCTAAAACAGCGGCGAATATTGTTACTATAAGCATGCCCTATTATTTCATTTTCTTTTTAGCTCTTGAATTGTACGATCTTTTGATTGAACCTTTTTTAATAAGTTATTACAGTTTAATAGATAACAGTTCTCATTTTGAATATTTCTGAGACACGTTTTACATGGTGGTGGTTCAATATCGCTTTCAATTTGCATCGCCGGTTCTGGTAGACACATTATGTCTTCTAAAGTCATACTACAAAATGTTATCTTGCGATTCTACCAATGAAGGTTGACTCATATTTTTTGAGGTTGGTTGAACCTGACGTAAATTGTCTGTATTTGTTGTAACGTCAGTTGCAATTGAATTGTTTTCCTTTTCCGACAAATTTTCCATTGAATATGATCTCCATCGAAATATCACTATCGGAATCATTTTTTTTATTTTCAAATAAATTTAGTGTAGTAACAGCATATTTTGATTAACCTCTTTTAGTGAAATACTTTTTTTTTTAAATGTTTTTTCACAAATCACAATATTTTTATTTGTGTAATCTTTTAACCTACAACTCTGTACTAAATCATTATATTTCTCGTGGTGGGCCAGCAATTTGAACAAATAAGTGTAACTACGTGTAACTGAACATTTTGCCGTCTAGATAAACAGCAGCTTTCAACTGCACATTTTATACCACTTTTAATGCGATTCATTGTGGAAAGAAAACTTAAACTGACGATCAATTAAATGGAAAATGGGAAATTCCACGTAAAATGAAACCCAAAAAATATTTACAGAAACAGCTTTAAACTATAAAAGCTACATTTTCTCGACCCCTTAACATTCTAAATCATTTATTAATATAGATTATGCAAAATAAAATTTATTTGGAGGAAATATGGACCAATCTTCACAGATTTCCCAAATTACGATTTTTTCACTATTTTAAATAATCAAAGTGAAATAGAGATTTCGGTGGCTTTTACGGCATAATTAAAACAAATTCCAGTACCAATACATTTATTTAATATTTCTATTTGTTAAATTATTTTTAACCATTGTAATTTATTTGTCAAAAATGGGGAAAAATGTTAAAACAAAAAATGTACCTGAAGTAAACAAATTTGTAATTAAACACCCTAAAACTTGTCAGTCGTTGATTTATTAATAAGCACACATACAACTTATAGTTAAGTACCTCATAAAAAAATGACAACTAAAACGAAAAGCAGCCTCGCTAGGAGACTTTTTGTTAGGCGTCTCGTAGTTAATAGCATAAATAGCATTACATATTTAGTTTAGTAAGAAATCGACTTGAGGCACACAGCATAAGCCTTCCTCTACACAAATAATTTCCAAATGCAAACCTGTTACAAATAAAAATATTATAGGTATGGTCATTCATTTATAAAACCAACTTTGTATTACAACAACCTTCTTAAATATGCAGTTTCACAAAATTCCGCTACAATTTTATATTCTGTGTTTTTTTATTTGTTTTGTTTTGTTTTTACTGCTTCCTCCAACTTTTTCTTGATTCATATCACCTGTTTGTAATATTTTATACCAAGCAGCGTAAAGACAAAACAAAACAAAAAACGAATAGGTATCAGATCTTCTGACACTTTATAATGTCCAAAAAAACAATAACAGAACATTATAAAGAATAAAAAAAAAATGAACAAAGTACAGAACCAGTAATTATATGGGAATTATAAGAACCGCAATAACCTACAAACGATATATAAAGAAAGAAAGAATATTCAATGATTTTGTGTATTTGCACGAATACTTTGTATAACTTGCATAAATTATGTATTAATTTATATCCGGTCAAGCAGAGAGCTGCTTGAATTGTGTGGTTTTTCAGTGAGCTTTCTATCTTCTGTCAACCAAGGAAAAACCTTTAGTTTTAACTAAAAGCAATATACCTCATCTCACCAATTTAATCATTTAATTAAAATTTTGCAACTAGCTAACAATACCAAACCCAAATGTAATACAAACAACGTTGTACGAGGTAATCGTGTATGTACAAAGAATATTTTTATCTTCTTGGTTTATGTATTATTGTTAAGACATTTAATTTTAACTGTATTAAATTCAACATCTTTCTCTTTCCTTTTTGTTTTTTTTTTTTTTGTTTTTTGGGATCTTAATAAGAATTTTTGATCTTTTTTATAAAGTTTGTTTTATTATTGATTTTTTTTTAGCCAGCTTGATTGATATTTATTACAAATGTGGTTGATCAAATTTTTTGACAGAGATATTTAATTCAAAGTTTCGATACATTTTTGAACTTTAATCTTACATAAACGAACTGTCATGTTCGGTTAATAGTGCGCGAAATATTGATAAGGTATAACATAAAACAACGAAATATTAATATTAAATTTATTTTGTAAAACCATAAACCGATAAAATTAGTTGTTTTACAATTTTACATAAAGCGGTATTACGGTTTATTTAGTGTTTTATACATAATCTTTACCTTACAGTCTTCCGCCATAAATTTCCTTAAGCAATCGTATTCAAATTATTAATTAATATCACATACATAAAACCTATAATAGTTAAGACAAACAAATACACGAACAAAGTTACTATAAGTTGTATAACTTAATATGCCTGGATTAAAAATAAAAAAATTAAATTTACAGCTCAATAAATTCTATATAACCATTGGCTAATTGTGAGAATATAATATAATACAATATTTAAGAATGTAACTGGCTATATTTGGCGCCTTATACTCGTTTTTCTAGCAGAACATCAAAATACCTATTAATTACGTAATATTAATCGATTACAGCTGTGATTTGCGCGAAAAAGAGAAGAACACTAATTAGACAGAGTGGAGGACATATAATATTGATTGCAATTAAAGATTCGTAGCTAAGATAATTTGCAATGTTAAAGCATAATAAAATCCCGTTGGCATAATTTTCAATTTTATCATAGTTTTACTATGTTCGAAATGTGTATAGCTGCGAGAACATAGAGGAAATAGTTGAAGTAAAGAAATTGGTACACATTTTTTATGTATAAAGCAAAAAATGAATAGCTAGGTAGTTAGTTGAGCTAAAATTTACAAATATGTATTATAAAACAAAATAGCAATCTAAAATGCTACATGATTTAATGGCGTTTTCGTTTAGAACACTGTTTAACAATTTAGAATGTATAAAATTAAATGCATGCATTGAATGAAAATAGTTCATCAATACTTGTTGAACTGATTCACGATTTGCACATTATTTAACAGAAGATAATAAATTATATTGTGGACTCACTTTGTTCCAATAATTACCTATTATTATTATCACAGATAGTTATAGAGTAATTTGTTTAAAAATAGTTCACGATTTTTTTACTGGTAACTGGTAACATCATAATTTATTATTTACCGCACATGAAGATTTGCTATATAATGGCTTTATAGTAAACAAATTTATTCGATACAACTTTTGAGGCTAGTGGACACAATATTTTTCACAAAGTATAGTTTTTCACAATATTTTTTCATTACTGACCTCCAAATTATAACCAATTTGTTACGAAATTCAAAATTTAGGAAATAATTTAGAAACTTAAACTCTAAGCAAGTTTAAACACAAATTAGAAGACCGTTTTTTTAACGCAGTTATCAACGCTTCATTTCAATTCTTTCAAACTAAAAAATTATAACTTCAAGAACTAAAAGTCATACTAAAAATCGTACTAAAAATTTTTGTGTTAAATAAAATTTTATTCATTTTTTATGCAAATATGTTCAATCAAATCTCCTAGACTAATAAGCAATTTGATGTTGACTAGATCAACACAACGCTCTTTACCCTAACTTTCCTAAATAACATTTTATGAGTTCTATGGATGACATGTTCGTTAATCTGTTTGGTACAACCCCAAAGTTGAATACATAAGTTCAGTTTTGGATTTTTAAAATTAGAAATAGTATTTTATACATAAGAACATAGTACCACGTAAGATCAATTTTCAAAAGGTTTTAATTAACATAATGTAAAGGAATATATCAGTGATTCCATACGAAAACCGATCAACGTCTGTCCTGAGTCCAGACCCCTTTTGATTTTAACGAAAATCGCTGAAAATGTTCTTTACATAAAATAACTCAACCCATATTTTTTGTTTCCTTCTACGGTACTGTTCTTCGGGGCAGGGCCGTTCGCCGTTTTTGGATTTTTACAATTTTCTTAAAAGCTGAAATTTTCAAAGTGCTTATTCTCAAAAACTACTAAACCGATTTTAATGATTGATGGCTCATATAAAAGGGGATGGACTCCTAGTTTATATAGTGGTTACATTTTTATTTTGTTAACAACAATAAAATAGTAAAAATGTGTTATTTTCCGTTTTTAAAATATTATTTTTTGAATATACGAGGGCGGAGTGAGAAGTCGGGTAAAATTGCAACAGAGGACGCCACAATCGCAAATCCCAGATGTCATGTGGCAATATCAAATTAAAATTTTCAGACAGATCTGTTATTTAGTTCAGTTTTGACAGCCATTGAAAACAGACAACCCATTATTTTTTTGCAAACATGGCAAAAAGTGAATTTCGTGTGTCAATTAAACATTATTTTTTACGTGGAAAAACCATTACGCAAACCAAAACAAAGCTTGATAAATATTACGGGGACTCTTCACCATCGATTAAAATGATTCACAAGTGGTTTACTGATTTTTGTTGTGGTCGTACAAGCTTAACTGATGCCGAACGTTCAGGACGCCCAAATGAAGTCACCACGCCAAAAATGGTTGACAAAATTCATGATACGGTATTGCAAGACCGCAGAATGAAAGTGCGCGAGGTAGCTCACATAGTAGGCATCTCAGATGAACATTTGCGCAATATATTACACGAACATTTGAATATGAAAAGGCTATCCGCGCGTTGGGTGCCGCGTTTGCTTACAATCGGTTAAAGAAGCACATCGCCAAAATCCATGAATTACGCTTCGAATTGCATGCACATCCGCCATATTCTCGAGACTAAGCCCCCTGCGACTATTACCTATTTCCGAACTTGAAGAAATGGCCCGGCGGAAAGAGATTCGGCTCTAATGATGCAACAAACGCCTATTTTGAAGGGTTAGAGAAATCGTATTATTCAGAAGGGATCGACAAATTGGAAAAACGTTGAACTTCAAGCTAAAAGGCGACTACGTTGAAAAATAAATTTTTTTTTAGCCGAAAATATTATTCCTTGTTTCATTTTTACCAGACTTCTCGCTCCGCCCTCGCATCTGGATCTGAATATTTTTAACGAAAAAATCAAAAAACATCCACTCAAATTTTCCCCAGAACAATTTTATTCTTAATATAATTTTAATTAAATCTTTGGATTGGCGTCTTTTGTAATAATAATACAGCCATAAACAATTTCTTATTATAAAACAGATGTCATCCGAAACAGGTGTGTAACCTTTAAAATTAGTAGTAAAATTTATTTTCTTACCGGATCTTAAAATTTGGGCGGTTCCAGGTAAATTTTAAAACAGACCCTTGTACATACTTTTTGTTTTTATTTTATTGTTTACTGACTCACATGGTGGTTTGGCGTCTATTGGAAGGGGCTCCGTAAACTTCCAGTAGGCGCAGGTATACGTACTGCCTCCTCGTGGCAACCACCGGTAACTATAACCATTAGGCTGAATGTGGCCTTTGGTGACAGGCTAAAGTACGACGCTAAAGGAGAAAACCTTGACAAAAAATCCCTAATCTAAGGTGGAACAGCATATGCCGATGAATGAATGGCTGATAGGTTAATCAGTCTATATGTGCGGACTCTGGATACCAGGCACCCTCCAGTTTTATTTAGCCTTCCTGTAGTAAACCTGGGTGACCTACAGGCGACTTTTTTTTTTATTTCCAGCAACTCGCAAGAGTTAAATCAAAACGGTAGACGAGGCACGGGAAGGAATACACGGGAGTGGGTCTGCCCTCTCAAAGTCCTTGAGTCCCAATGCTACCGCTTTTCTAGCAGAAGTAAATGTTATTACATCTAGGAGGGAGAGCAATGAGCCCAGATAGTATGTAACGCGTGTAGAAGTACTTCCTACAGTAAACATTTAGGAGGGAGAGCAATGAGCCCAGATAATATGTATCGCGTGTAGAAGTACTTCCAACAGTAAACATCTAGGACGGAGAGCAATGAGCCCAGATAGTATGTCCCAGCAACTCGCAAGAGTAAAATCAAAACGGTAGACGAGGCATGGATAGGAATATACGGGAGTGGGTCTGCCCTCTCGATGTCCTTGAGTCCCAATGCTACCGCTCTTCTAGCAGAAGTAAATGTTATTACATCTAGGAGGGAGAGCAATGAGCCCAGATAGTATGTATAACACACCGGTCGGCAGTATTATCAGGTTCTTTAAGGGCCTGAATATTGGCTGGACGGATAATTAAAACATCTAGGAGGGAGAGCAATGAGCCCGGATAGTATGTATCACGTACCGTTAGGCAGTATTATCAGGTTCATTAAGAGCTTGAATATTGACTGGACGGATAATTAAGTAGGGCTTAATGCACAAAAGATCTTTTAGGTCGCAGTGCGGGGTGACTTGAGCCCCCACATGGCCCTCAAGTAATAATAATAATAATAATACTGACTCACATTTATGGTTTAGCATCATTTCACCATGAATCACCAAAATTTTGGTCTGAAGATTTTATTGCCTATGTAAGGTGGAAAGGGTAGCTATGTAAATGTGGGTTCCAAAACTGAAACAACAAGTCAGTTCCGTATAAATATGTTAGATTAGAAAAATTTATTTCATTCGGCATTTTGAGTTTGAACTAAAATTTAAAAACGTGCAAATATTATTCAGTATGAAAGTTAAGTGTGTAAAGTACCAGATATATAGAGATTCATCAAAAACTCGAAAAGTCAGTCATCATATAGTGGATTTAACCCATACAAAAGGCATTAGCTTACCTAAATAGAAGACAATTTGCATTTCTTGCAATTTTGAGATCTATAAGGTTATATCAAGTGTTGATAATGAAGGATCTTCTGATGTACAAAATAATAATTTGGATCGGGGCTTTTGATCTGTTCTTCAATAAGTTCATCAGAAATATCAATTCAGGAGCAATACATTCATGCTGATATTTCTCCATTCAATGATACTTTAAAATCAGTTAACAGTTCTCCTATCGTGTATAAGAAAATGAGATGTGACAATTATAAAAAACAAAAATTTCAAGAAATTACAGAAAAAAATTCTAAGCAAATTTTTCAACTACCATTTCGTTTCGTGCGTGCTGATAGTGACATTGCAGACGCTAATATGGAATTTATTGAACAATTACGAGAAAAATATGAAAGTTCTACGACAACAAATGAAAAGTATATGATTTTGTCATCGCTACCAAAAAGTTGGTCTGTCCGGAGAATTCAAGACAACTTCGGTGTCGTATTATATAGCAAATAAAGCGAAACAAATGCAGGAAGAAAAAGGTATCATCACCGAACACCAAATCAGGATCTACAACTCCTTATCAAGAAACCGCTATGTTGGTACAGAGGTTTTATGAAGATGACGAAATAAGTCGGGCGTGTGCTGGTAAACGGGATTTCGAGACAATGTCATCAGAAGGAACTATTGTTATCAAACAACATAGATTGATCATTTGTAATTTGAAGGAGGCACACCAAATATTTAAAAAATCCTATCCACATAAAAATGTTGAGTTTTCTAAATTTCCTTCACTTCGTCCAGGGCATTGCGTGTTAGCAAATTCTAGCGGAACCCACAATATTTGCATCTGCATTTATCATCAAAACATTAAACTTATGTTTAGAATCTTAAAAACTATATGAACCTCCTTTCACACGAAGAAGAAAGTTATCGAGATCTTATATCGCAGACTATACAACTCATTGGAAAATAGACCAATCAGACAGTTCAATTTTTCTTAGTTACGCTGTATAACACCGATTATTTGCGTTGCTAAGGTCTGTTTCGCGAAACGTGAGAATGTTCATTGATAGTCTGGTCAATTTTACAAGAGAAAAATTACGACATGTTCAGAAAATCTGTTTTTTCCAATGGATCTGGGGCTCTAGAATAACATTTTTTTGCTTCTTGCCACGGGAAAGGACCTTGGAACGCGTTAGGAGGAGTTCTTAAGAGGAATGCTTCTAGAGCGAGTTTATAAAGACCATTTAAAAACCAAATAACATCGAGGAAAGAGCTCTATTCATGGGCTAAGAAAAATGAATCAAAAGTAAATAATTTAATTACAAAGTAGATATAACCAAAAAGTATCTAAGCTTATAGAGAGATCATTCAGTACAAAAAATAAAAATAAAAGTTGGGCGCCGCAAAATCAGTATTGGGCGCTCCTACTATATATGTTGTAGAATCACATTTTTTTTTTTACTACTGTTTGACTGTTTGTGTGTTTCACTTCATTCGCTTCTCTCTGCTTTTATTTAGTTGTAGAGCAGAGAGAGAGTATCGTAAATTATTTGTAAATATGCACATGCATTGATTTGAATTTTGAAACATTATGTACAATCATAAGCTCATGATCATTCATTGAAAATTATCGTTCTGAATGAAGTAGTAGAAAGTAGACTGTGTTTGTTTATTTCTTGTTCCCTTTTTTGTATTCTATGAGTGTAATCACTCAAGTGTAAAGTAGACGGTTTTGTTGTTATTTATTTTTAGTATAGTAGATTGTTCTACAAATAAAGAAAAGTGATAGTTTTCCAGCAAGTGTATTTGTTTAATTCACGAGCGAGCGCTAGCGAGCGAGTTAATTAACAATTTTACGAGCATAGAAAACCACTTTTCTTACGTGTAGAACATGCTATCTTTTCGTGTATTTGATGACAAATCAGGTAAAAATAAAAATAAAACAAGTCAACAATTCAAAAATCATTTGGAAAAAAAAGCGTTTCTATGAAGAAAAGTGTTTATAGTGAAAAAATGTGTTGCTAAGGAGAAAAGTAGCTGTTTTTTTTTACTATTTTCAGCCAAGAAATGACACTGTTTGTCATTAAGTACACGAAAAAATTTATTGCTATTGTATTTCTTCAATTTTTTGTTTTTGAAAATATTTGCTTCACAGCGAAAAATACAATTTCGACAGTGCATGCCTCTGTGGATTGAAACTAGGCTATTTTTTAACTGATTATGATGGAAATCGATATACACAATGGAAATGGAATATCTGGAATTTGGCCAACTGGGGCGGAACTATGCCATTTCTTACCCAATTATGATGAGAATCGATGTGTTCAACTGAAATGGGATTTTATAATGATTTTTGGAAAAAGTTTTTGAATTTGGCCAACAGGGACGGAACTAGACCATCTCTTAACGGATTATGGTGAAAATCGTTATGTTTGGAGTCATTTTTGAGTAATTTTTGGATTAATGCCAAGATCCTACCTATTTAGGAAATTTTGAACAGATTACGATAAAATACGTTTTTTTCGATTTTTCGGTTTTTTAATGATGTTCTAGAATTCGACCAGGTGGAACGAAACTAGACCATTTTCTGAACAGAATAATGAAATTCGGTTTGTTTGATCAAATTTTTGATGATGTTAGCCCAACACACATAATTATTTGGTTGGTTCTTGTGTAGTCCATAAAGTAGGACTACATAGGTTCATTCTGATCCAATTGTTATGAAACTGCGTTTTCTGTGGCAAAACGACATAGTAGCTTATGTCGACTTAACATAAAATTAAAATTTAAATATTCAATAGTTCCTATCTCTCCTGTAACTCCACCAAATTTGACTTAAGCCATCACGTATTGTGACTTCGTCCTTTGGTCACAAGGCTAGCGCACTTAAGTCAAATTTGGTAGAATTACAGGATAGATATAAAATGGTGAATATTGATACCTCAATTTTTTTTTTAAGTTAACATAAGCTACTATGTCTTATTGCCACAGATATGATTGAATAGAAAGTAACATTAATTTGTGGTTAAGATTATGGAAAATGGACAAGTCGTTAGAGACTACGCTTTTTCTAACCGTAGAAATAGAACTAGAATTCATATCAAATAAAACCTTTATATTGCCAATTAATTTTAGCTATATACATATGTTATATTTCATAAATTTTTTATTTTTCAATTTAAATTCAAACATGAAATAAAATGTATGTACATACTTCAATTTTTATTTAATTATTGCTAAATTTAGATTACTAATGTACATATTTACTAATGTAAAAAAAAATCCAATCTATGGCCAAGAAAAGTGTTTCGCTTGCTTTTGTTTATCCCGTGTCTCAATAAACACCTCCAGAGCGCTAAGGCCGACGGTTGTAGATGAATTGTGAAGATATATTTTATGTTAAGAATGCTCGTTAAATGTTATTGCTCCAATATTCTTAACCGAGAATGGCGAGCAAATGTGGTTGGCTTTTTAATACTATTGAGCATCCATTGGCAATGTTTCTTTATTAGTACCAAGATCATAAAACTTAAAATTCGTTTTCTATGGTTGAAACAATCATTATTGGGCGAAAACCATTCTGAATACTCTGCTGAGTTGTTAGCCAAATCCACACATTTTTCAACTATAAGTGTTTTAATGTTTCTTTCATGGTTTTTTTTAATAAATATCGTCCGAAAAAGCTCAATCTGCATTTTGCACATCATAAAAAAATCTTCTTTGGGGCATTTTAGTGATCCAAATGAGTTGTCGTTAAAATAGTTTTTATTATATAAAAAGAATTCATTTGTTAACTGCACTGTGTCATTAGACAGCATTTCTTCTTTACACTTATGGCAATTCAGTTTATTATTTACTTTAAAAATTATGTAGCCAACAAAATACTTCATAGCATTTTCCTCCAAAGTGGTTGTAATAGTCATCGACTGCCCAATTTCACATATTTGTATTTCTGATGACTCAGAAACATTTACTTGATCAGCTGCATCTGCGTTTGTGGTATCGTTGTCATCAGATTGGAAAAGTAAAAAATTATCGTCATCCGTTTCGCAATTGGAAAAGTTTGACTTAAATTGTAATTTTGAAGATACAATATGTGACAATATATAACTGAATTGTTGTAAGGAGGGATTTTTATTGTTACCTCCTTTATACCTAACTTGGGCGAATAAATTCTCAATAGGATCCTGGTTGAGACGGTTGGTCAAAATATAAGTAATTTCGCACGACGTATTGACAAAAAAATCGTTTGATAGCGACAAAATGGCCGTCACAGTTTGGACTAAGCCATTTAGACAATAAATCGATTTTGCGCCACAGTAAGAAGTATCCGAAAAATAAGTTAGTGCCTCCTTTAATGTTTGGGCGACCGTATTGTATTTGGTCAAAGCACATTTATGTGGGTTGGAATTAAACAAAGTTTTGCTATTCAAGCAATCAAATAATTGATCTATCACAGCAAAGAACTTTGATGTTGATAAAGCTAGATCATTATTTTCAAATACTTTTAGGTCAATTCCTGTTTTAATTCCCGCAACAACGCTTTTGCTAAAGATTTGAGTAGCATATCGTACTCTCATTTTTTCAAAAGTATTCGGATAAAGGTGCTTTGACGTAAGTTTTGGGCATAATTTGGTTGTAGAATTTTTCTCCCAAGTGTATAATTGTTGTACAATGCTCCAACTAACAGTACCATCTGGACATAGAAATTTGGTGCCATTAAGTAAATTGTTTCTTAACGATTTCACTAAATGACAAATATCATACAAGGCGTAAATTTTTTGATCACCATAGAAAAAATACGGAGTCTCTTTAGTGACATTTAAACTTTTGAAACATTTGCGATTATTACTGCCTTGATCACAAATAACTGCTGACACACTTAAACCGACGGTAGCGCAAATCTCCAGATTTTGATAAATCATTTTTTTTAATTCGGAGCCCGAAATGTTAGTTTTGGCTGCGTAATAGTTTAAAACAAACTTCCATTTTGAGAAAAGCCCTCTTACCATGAACACACACACCGATTGGGCTAGCGAAGGAATTCTAACGTAGCCATAATCTTGAAAACCTTGGATTTCATCAAGAGTTTGATTATATGTTAAATTTTGCCTTATTTTTATTTCATCAAAAATTAATACCACGAATCTTTCCTGTGCATTTAAGTTTTGTACCGATGCTTTTAGTCCATTAATTAGAATAGAATTGGTGCCAGGCTTCAAATTTTTTATTGGTCGCCATCTTAAAATTGAGGACTTCGACGGCAAATTAAATTTTAAATTATTTCTCATAAAGAAAAATGTAGCCGGCGATTTGTAGAACAAGGCTTGTGTCACTTGTTTCTGTAATGGTGTGTATGTCGTTTTTTTATCATCAGGAGCTACCATCATTTCAACGAAGGATTTTGCTGTTTGGTCAATATCTGTTCGCTCGTTCAATACGTCACACCAAGTTTTTGTCTTCTTGGTTGATAAATTTCGAGTTCTCCTCTGATAATTAAAAACTTTATAGGTTAGCATCTTAATTTTGGATGTTTTATCTTTTAACATTTTTTTCAATTTTTTTGTCTCTATTAACAATCTGTTATTTAATTTTCTATATTGGTCGATTGTCCGTATTGATTTAATGCATGAACTGCATGTCAAACTGTCAGAAGGGAGAATATTGTGACTAACTGGTTCAGGATAATTTGTCAATTCCGTAAGGTCTATATCAACAGCAATATTAGAATTGTAACGTGCCATTGACTTGTAAGTTTTTATGTTTCTATATCTGACAGGTACTGGTGAGGAAGATTGATTTTCCTCGAAAGGTAAATTAAGAGTCGGAATTGCTCCCTTCAGTAGTCGATTTTTCCCGATATAAATTGGGTCAAAATGGCGGTCACAGATAAGTTTTTTGCCAAGATTATCAAGCAACTGTGAAGTTGGTTGGATTTTGCAAGCGGCCAACCATTCTTTAGCTTGCTTTGGGAAATCTAAAAAATTTTAAGTTTGAATTTCTCCGAGACGTTTCACACTTTGACACTACACAATAAACACCGGATTTAATTTTATTACTCATATTAAAGCAAATATATAATGCACAAATATTTAATTCACTGCAACCACAAATATAAATTACTATTTACTAAGCGATCTAAATCACTTGAAATTAAAATACGCAATGAAACTAGGCGATCTAAATCACTTGAAATTGAAATACGCAATGAAACTGAAACTGAGATAATTTTTTATTGTTTATTATATTTCCTTTTTTACTTGGCTCTTAATGGTGCACGTGCAATATGTACTATGCCTATGTAGGTATATACGAGAGAGCGAGAATACAAAAACTAAAAATCATTTATTAAATGATTTGCATATGTATATGTATACAAGAAATTATATATAAAAAAGGGCCCTTTTTTTTTTTGTACCGTTATTATTTTACAATACAATTTTGCTTTCGACGCGGTCTATCTTTATATATATGATCTTTGATATAACTCAGTAAAACAAATGCCAGGTACTCAAAAATATCACAGCTTTTATTCAAAAAATAAGACAGCTTTAGATATTAAAAAATATTAATTTTGTGAAGCGCGAGTTCTTGATATAGTATAATAAAATTTGTATATTAGTATAATAATCAAATTATGGTTTTATTGCATTGCAAAATATATCTATTAATGACCAATTCGAGAATGTAAAACAAAAACAAATTTAAAATAAAACTAGGGGACCCCTGTGCAATTGAACAATTTTATTATTTATGTGAAACATTTTTGCTAAACAAAATTAAACGCGTTCTATTTTATTAGAGTTCGAAGTCTTTTTTTCGTCGGGGCAACCTGTAGTGAAGTATTCCTTTTGCAGAAGTTGTTTGTATTTATTATGGCAAAAATGTTTCACATAAATAATAAAATTGTGCAATTGCACAAGGGTCCCCTAGTAACCAAATATTTTACTTTAAATTAAACATTCCGCTTTATAGTTATTACAGTAATTACACAATAAAATACGTGGTACGCGTTTATATTGCGCCTAAACGTATGCGAATACTACAACAAATTATTTAAAAACTTTTATATTATGAGTTGTAGTAAGCTATGAAAATTTTTCTGAAAAATTATTTTTTCCTGTCATAAACTTTATAGCATGCTATGTTTGAAATAATATAACAATGAAAATTAAATAAATACCAAGTAATTTCAAACAGGCAAGCCATTGTAGTGTGTGGTTTCAGGCGAGCCATTGTAGTGAGAGAACGCCCCTCTTCTGATCGGAGAAATCGGAGAAAAAAAATAATTACATTAAATTGAAAAAAAAAAAAAAGTCGAAGTTATCGGGAATCGAACTCGAGACCTTTAACTTCATAGCGCATCGCTCTAACACATGAGCTATTGAACTATGCTTGGTAATTGATATATGAAATGGAAATTTATAGCTTAAGAAAATGTTGAACATTCTTGTATTTTATATAATATAGATTTTACGAAGTGAACAATTTGATTGGATTTTTTTTGATTTTTTCGTTAAAAAACTCCAGATATGTATATTCAAAAAATCATGTTTTAAAAACGGAATGTAACACATTTTTCTTATTTTGTTGTTTGATTTTAAGGTAAATAGGTTTTCAGAAAAAAATATAAAAAGTGGCAAGACTTAGGATCGAAGGTCACCAAGCATGGCATTTTTTTAGGTAAAAACACTTTTTCTCCTAAAAGTTTAGTAAAATATAAAAATTAACCTACTATATAAAAGAGGAGTCTATTCCCTTGCATATGAGCCATCAATCATTAAAATCGGTGTAGTAGTTTTTGAGAATGAGCACTTTGAAAATTTGAGTTTTTAGGAAAATTGCAAAAAATCCAAAAACGGCGAACGGCCCTGCTCCGAAGAACAGTACCGTAGAAGGAAACAAAAAAATATGGGTTGAGTTATTTTATGTAAAGAACATTTTCAGCGATTTTCGTCAAAACCAAAAGGAGTCAGGAGACAAAATTTTCATTTTTTTGATCGTTTTCGTTTGGAATCGCTGATCTTATGATATAATGTTTTTTATCTGGCGCTGTGGCTTTTGTCACGATGAATATAATATAAACTAAAAACACAAAATTTGTCCGGAACTACTTACAAAGATTGATATTCATGTACCCTGTAAACCTACTCGGGTCAGGGATTTTATATATTTGCCGACATTTAAATCTAACTATGCATATAATGCTCCGATCCCGTCTATTTGTCGACAATTTAATCATAATTTTGATGTGTTTGATTTTAATATTTCAAAATGTTCTTTTAAAAAGCAAATTAAAGCTAAATTGTAAAACTGTAAATAAAATTGTAATCAAAAAAGATTTTCATCCCGTTGATGTTAGAATAAATAAATAAATATAAAATACTCTAAAATCACAAAATTTTGTGTTTTTAGTGTACATTATATTCATTCAGTTCAGAATTTGGTTCGTCGCTAAAGGTAATTATATTCTTAAAGTATTTTCTTAAAGTTTTTTTATGGCCCAATTAGCGAATTAAAGATGTAATCCAAAGTCTCTAAGCTTTATTTTTTAAATTATCTGAACCTTGTATGCCATCAAATGAAGATCTGAAGTACAAAACTCTGACCAATGTGGTTGGTGGAATCTCCTTTTCTTTCTCGTATTAAAATTTTCTGCTACCGTACATTTATTAACAAAATGAGATGTTAATGGTATGCAAATTAATTTCAGAACATCTTCGTTTTAATTGCTAATTTTTTAAGCGCAATTTATTACCTTCCCAATAAATATGTAAATTATTATCAAAACATATGTTATTTTCCAAGAAAAGAGTATATAAATCGCACTTCCTACAACGAACACATTATGCCGGTAATAATTATGACTCAAAACACTTAAAATCAGTTATTCACTTCTCTAGGTTATAATAACTAACATTATTGTCCTAAAAGTTTTTAAAAACTCTTTTATATTGTATGAAATCGCGGGATAGGCAGGAAATTAACATAAAACTACTTTAAAGTTGAACAAAACTATTTAGAATTCATATTTCCGTTGGCTAGAAACCACTTTTTTACATTAATTCATTCCATTTAAATTACAAATGATTTTTTTTTCTTACATTTAAGTCGATTTAGCTAGGTATTATGTATCTCTCTTGTATGTTCATGTTAAAAAAAACCATATTTATTTCATGGTAAAAAATATTTATAATGCAATTCCGATAATTTTTTCTTTTTTGATTGATTGTTTATCGAACATTCCAATCCAATAGACTTAAGTACAAGTGTACTTTACTTGAGTGTGAAACGTACGTTGTATATTGTATAACAATAGAAATATTATTTGAATTAACGAACCTTATCATCTTATATTGCCATTCACTATAATACAATACATATGTAAGTTTAGTATTGTGGCGGAACATTTTATCAACGGTCTAACGAACAGCATAATTACTTTCGCATACAAAAAAAAATCGGTGTGATTTTAAGGACAAACACCGATCACATCATAATCATTTACATACTTAGTTCATAAATCAATTTCGTTCGCTTAATATAAAAAGTGAACATACAAACAAATTACAAAACTTTGGGATTTAATCTATCCATATACATAGATGATGCGATCTATGATCGCATCATAGATCGCATTATCTAAAAAACTTTCTACTTCGTAAAAGAATATTCAGCCAATCCCTTAAAATTCAAACAAATGAACGTATTCGACAATCGATTATAAAACATGAATTCAAATTTTGTGATTTAGATCAACCCTAGATTTGTAAAAAAAAAAAAGAAAACAAGAACACACCTTAATTATGTTGATACACAAGAGACGCACAACGTTAATCCACACCGTCTAATGTTCAAAGACACACTTAATTTCTAATTAAAAATTCATTTATTTTTTAAGAGACTTAGATTACATGGTGGTCATTTATGTAGAAGAATTCGATTATTGACGGTTTTATATAATACGCCAGACATATCTTCCAACCGAACTTTCTTATCTATTGATATTCTAATCATACTCTAATTTATCTATTTTGATATGTCCGATATAACTATGTGATAAATAATAATTTTAAATTTAAATTTTTTTTTTTGTGGTTTTATTCTGTTCGTATTTTCTTGCACACATGTTACTATTAACCGTTGCAATCTAAAGTTAATGCACTTATAAATATAAAGCAAACTACATTATGTTTTGAGAATTATGGAATAAATTTTATGGTGGCACGAACATGATTTAATTTGCAGGCTGACCATGTAAATTGTTTGCAGGTGGTGCGGGTATGTAAACCAAATATTTTAATCTTTTATTGTCAATCTTTTTTCAAAAATTAGCATGTCTGAATGTTTTTTTTTAATTTTCACTGAAAATATTTTTGAGTGATTTTTTTTTTTTAATTTCACTCAAATTATTTAAGCGTTTGCCAGAATTATAACTGAATTTGAATTTTCAAAAACTAATCAGCAAGAATATTATTTATTTTTTATTTTTATTAATTAACAAATATTACAACTGCATACAAATTCATCTAGTAATTTATCTATGTATGTTAAGTGCTATTAACTGTTTGAGGAGTAAATATAACCAGAGCCTTCTAGAATAATTAACCAGAGCCTTCTAGAATAATTAGACTTTAGAACCATAATCATCATGACGTATTTTTCAGAAGCTTTATAGTGGTATAACTTTTCACTGATTTCCATAGGAATTCATAGTAAAAATGGTGTTTTTTAGCATTAAATTGTTCCATGAAAACAAAAAAAGCAAAAATATTGTAAACTGTTAGCGATAAATGTTTTCTACATATATTTCGCAATATTATAAATACAAGAAGGCTTTATTGGTATTAAGTAAATATTAAATGCAGAAATATTAAAATTAAATTATTTCTAAAAATATTTTTCGAACTTTCATTTTGAATAATATGTACAGTATATCAAAGTTGGCTCTGACGGATTAAAATAATAATTACTAAATTTATCTTTAGTTTTATTAGTGTACGTCAGATGTCTAAGATGTTTACAGAAGAATACGAAAAAAGTTATTTAATCACTAAATTTTATGACATGTTCTTAATATTTTGTGAATTTGTTTTGCTTTTCCAACAATTTTTGAACATGAAATTTCCCCAGGTGGCACTTTTTGGTACGATTTTACGATTCTTTCGCGTAGTTTGCTTGTAGAGTTCAATTCAAAATTATTGACGAATAGGAATAATAATTTGTCAATATACTCGTATTCATAGAAAGTTTGAAACCTAAATAAATGGTTTTTATTCAATTTTATTTATTTATTATTACTTTTTAAATAAAATTGAATTTATTTATTGATTTTATATGAAATTTAAATAAAATACCAATGAAATATGTATATTAATTGTTATTGTTGTATGTATAAATATTAAATTTGTGCCACTAACATATTGTGGAAAACTAATGAGGTTTATTCAGCATAATTAGGTAAATATAGCTATTGGAGATCATCTGTTACAAAATCTGTAATACTCCCTTCTAGGCCAACACAGTTATTTATAAACAAATATTGTACATGATCCAAGTGACAACACGCCACTGTTGTTCTTATGGAATTCTCAATTTTTAATTGAAAGCTTTTGAGGAAATACACAAAAACTAGCAATTTTAATTTAATGCATTATTTCAGATTATCTTGTTCAAAAATTAACAACATTCGTACACTTTAGTAATTAATTGGTACTTTAGTAATTAATTATTACATTTGCAAAAAAGCACTATAATTTGAGGTTTGAAAACTGCCACAAGTAGTTCCTGACTATTTTTAACTCTAAAGTTTAGAGTCATGAATAGTCAGGAACCGCATCAGTTTTAAACTAGTGCCATCCGTAAATAACGTAGATATAAGTGGTAAGAAATCATGATATATATTAGGGATGTTCATTTTCTTGAAAACTATCGATAATAGATATCGATAAATATCGCAGACTAAACTATCGATAACAAAAATAATCGACCTCAAAACTATCGATATCTGAAATATCGATAAATATATATCGATGTGCTTTTTTTAGGCAAAACGGCTAATTTTACAATGGGGCATGCTATATGAAATTTATTTTATCTTTCTTTCACTAGAGGCGACAGCGTCGGTCAAGTATTTTTAATAATTAATTACTTAATTTTTATTAATTATATAATTTCTTACTCAAATATGAATTTATTGTACAAAATATAATACTAAACAACGTATTAGTACTATAAAAATACATTAAAATTGAAAAATTGTTTCATCTTAATTTTGTATCGTACAACAAATCAAGAGAAAATACTTGACCGACGGTGCTGCCTGAAGAAAAAAGCATCAAATATGTTTACTATAAGCATGCCCCATTGAAACTGAAATATTTGACATTTTTTATTAAGATTTTTTCAAAAAAAATAGTCAAATTTTTGTCAATTTATTATTTTGATAATTAAATGATGTACTTAATATTATTTCACATTAATTTAAATCAAGAATTTGATCTTAAATGGAAAATCTGTTCTTAGAACGAAATGACTTTACGGAAATTCATTACTGAAAAATGTTTAATGGGCTTCACAGTATTTTTATTGTACATTGTACCAAGTCCATACACAAAATAGACAATTTAATATAAAAAATTGGAATTATCGATAGTTCTCTATTTAATAAAATTTATCGATTATTAGGTAGTAAAACTATCGATAAAAATAACCGATATTTTTAACGTAAACTATCGATATTTAAAATAATCGATATTTATCGCACATCCCTAATGTCCCAGCAACTCGCAAGAGTAAAATCAAAACGGTAGACGAGGCATGGATAGGAATATACGGGAGTGGATCTGCCCTCTCGATGTCCTTGAGTCCCAATGCTACCGCTATTGTAGCAGAAGTAAATGTTATTACATCTAGGAGGGAGAGCAATGAGCCCAGATAGTATGTATCACATACCTGTCGGCAGTATTTCAGGTTCTTTAAGAGCCTGAATATTGGCTGGACGGATAATTAAAACATCTAGGAGGGAGAGCAATGAGCCCAGATAGTATGTATCACGTACCGTTAGGCAGTATTATCAGGTTCATTAAGAGCTTGAATATTGACTGGACGGATAATTAAGTAGGGCTTAATGCACAAAAGATCTTTTAGGTCGCAGTGCGGGGTGGCTTGAGCCCCCACAAGGCCCTCAAGTAATAATAATAATAATAATAATCGCACATCCCTAATATATATATATATATATATATATATATATATATATATATATATATATATATATATATATATATATAGAAAATTCTTAGATTACTAGAAAATATTAGCATCAGAGGAACACAGCCTACATTATTTTGAAATGACAATTTTTGCGATATTTTCTTAAACTATCCTAATAATCGTATTTTAGTAGCCACAACATCTATAAAATTTTAGTAATCACACAAAAATTTCATTTGTCACTTGATCAGAATCTAGTCCCTGCTTAGCTTACCGCCTATAAAATGTAAATGAAAACTATAAATACTACAGCTAACTAAATTGTGCCACACATCAGTTGGAATAAAAAGTGTTCTCTTTCCAGTTACATTTAGGTATATGTTACAAATATACTTTGAGAATTTAGGTTACCACAATACCAAACATTAGTTTCGATAGACAAAATATAAAATATTGACTATAAAGCTGGTAAGTGGCCTATAAGCAAACTGTTATTATTTTACTACTCGTATGTTAACAATTTTCGATTGGTAAAGCACAGATGAAAACACAAACCAATAAAAATTTGAAATTTAAGGGCATTATTTTAATGATTAAGTTTGGCATATTTAGGCTCTTCTTAAAATGTTGTACTAAATTTTGTCCTAAATACGAAGAAATACATCTGAATAATTTTTACCCAGATCAGCTTTGCTAAGAGACTATCTTAAAGGGTGTATGGAACAACAGCTTTTAAAATTATTTACCTTTAAACTGATCTAGAAGAAATGCTTACAACGATTCGAACAAAATTCCAAAAATAATTAATTCTTAATTTTTATTGTTATTTCTCCTTATGAAAACTTTGATTTCATTTGGATCAAGAAATAAGATTTTGTATCAAGAAATGCGATTAATAAACGAATGCGACTATTTAAGCAACAATGGTTATTCTTCATTTCAACAGCATAAATTGGTGTTACTAAAATGCTTTATTTTGCCGAAGAAGATCTATTTAATTTGTGAAATATTGTTCGTAACGGATCTCGCCCGCTACAAATACAGTATTAAAATTATAATGTGAATTGCAAAATAAATATTTTTCAGAAAAGTGTGCTTTGCAAATTTTGATGTATTCTAACATTTCCTTCAGTTTAGCTCGGTATGCTGCTCGCGCTAAGATAAATTTTCCATACAAATTTGACGTAAAATTTAGCTAGCGAAATAACAAAAAAATATTTAGCTCACGATTTCGCAGAAGCGGTACGCAGCTGACGTGAAAATTTTGTAGTTATCTCATTCAAATACAGACTGCGCTAGTGGAAAGTCTACAAACGTTTTCGCAGCAATTTATCTGCCTAGCACAATAAAATTGAGATAAATTTTGACAGCAACCAAAAAATAAACATTTATTTTTTTAAATTGCAAAATGGAGTACAGTGAAGAAGATCTAGGCAATAGCTGCGGCACCAATAATAATATTGTCTTCGTCAGTTGAATCCATTTGATAAAAATCACTCAATACTTTATTTAACTTTTAATTTAAATTTTTATTAAAATACTTATTTACATAGGACTACAAATACTTATTTATAGGACAAATAAAACAAATGTCAAAATTTATCTCTACATAATCTTTTTAGCTTGTGAATTTATCTGTAATTTAGTGGAGACTTGTGGAGACTGCGTTAAAATTTATCTTAGCGCGAGCTGCATACTGAGCTTTTGTGCGTTAATTTTCGCTCTGTTAAGTCAGAGTTGAACTGAACGAAAAGTTCTTAAAGATTCACTGGTCAGTAATATGCAGTTTCTCTTTGTCGCATTTTTACTTAAAGTTGTTACTGACTCGCGGTTACCCCATAAAGCATACGGTACACTTCAGCATAAAGTACACTAAGCTATGTTTCAGTACGGCATATTTCTTTACGACAGAACACTATACGGTGTAAGTACACCACGACATATTTTGTTTATGATGATAAAAATAATTTTAAAATCCCATTGCCATAGCATTTGTTGTTTTTCATCGTACGCCGTTTTGAAATTTTTCGTGTTGAGCTTGAGCATGTTGCAGGATTCTTATTCGTGTGCAACATACAAAAAAATTAATTTTTCGTTAAACCCATTTTTTAAAATGTGTTTCCCGATTTTTTCATTGATACTGAAATAAGCAGTTTTAAAATATGCCATCATAGGTACCCTATGCCTTAGTGTACCAGCGTAATGAAGCATGCCTTAGTGTACCTTATGTCATAGTATCATACTTCGTAATAAAATATGCCGTAATGAAACATGCCGTAAAGAACGAATTCCGTTCGTGTTTAAAATAAATCCCCAGCTTTTACAATCCTAACCTTAACATCAATATGTTGAAATATTGAATCACCCTTGAAGAATCCACCAATAGGACCTTATATTTTAAAAACAATATTAACGACGAGTGATGCAATGATTTGCGTGTAAAATGGTTTCTTTACTCGTTTGACCCAGCGATATATATACATGGATAGGGGATTGATCAAAAAGCACATTGATTTACATCACAAAAAATGGAGCAACTTTTATTTTGTAGTCTTACTACACTTTTATATACTCCTCTTTATTAAAAAAAGTATTTCCGAATAAGTGCCGTACTTGAATAAATTTCATTTCCAAATTTTTCGAAACAGATTTTTTTTAAATTGAATGGCATAAATATTGAATAATGTTTAATTATATTAAAAATAATTAATTAATTATATCAAATCTGGATAGTTAAACATTACACTACCAGTTTTCGTACACTAATTTAAGAATTAATAACCATTTATTCTTTTAAATTTCAAATACATCCCTGAAAAATAAAAAACAACAACAAAAATTCGAGTAAAACGTCAAAAATCTAGCATAAACAAACATTCAAGTGAATTTTCATTTTATAGTTTTAAGATGTGTTTCAAATATGTTACCATGGTTACTACTACTTTTATATTATTGTATCTGGCATGCTTTTAATTTGCAACGTTTATTTATTCCGCCTCTAGATGATAGCTACTTTGCTTTACCGCCTCCTACACATAAATTTGAATTTGGTATTCGAAAATTCGGACTTAAAGACAAGGACGAAGGTTTTTTCTTTCTCTGTCACACACCAAATACTTTTTCGGTTTCTCCATAAATTTGGTTCTATCCCCTATCCATGTATATATATATATCGCTGGTTTGACCAAATATCTTATTAAATTTTCGACAGCGTTTATTTTTCGATAATACCGAGAGCTTCGATAGCGCCGGAAATAGCCATTAAGAAATTTTCGATAAAAATCTCAACGTAAATGTGTCATGCACAATACAGTTTTGTTATAAGTCAATCAAAGTGAAAGCCTCAAATGTATCGTTTATTTTTTTAATAAAATAATTGAATTAAGTTTTATTAGACCAATTTAAAATTTTTTACCAGCTGTTGCAACGTCCTACAATTAGGAAAATTTAAAACAAAATTAATTTAATATTAATACAAAATAAATATTAAATTTTAGTCACATTTTTTAAGTTTTTAATTTTATTTATTATATTCTATTCACTTTATTTGTATTGAATTAAGTATACGAAATACAATGTTCGTCATCGTAGGAGTCATCGTGTTTATTCAATAGTATCGAGAAGAAAAATCGTCATGATATGGCCCCTGTGTGTAGAATAACAATCGATGAAGTTATTAAATATCGATTTTATCAGTTTGTTTCAGGAAATCGAAGCAGAGTAGGAAGGCTTATTTCCAATGTGAAATACATTGGTTAAGAAGGGCATAGTTTTAGCAAAATTTTGAAACTGCTGAAGGAATTAATTTTATATTTACGGGAGAATAAACTCGGTAATATAAACGAGGATCGAATGTATAATTAAATCGGCTGCACAGAGCGCGTACCTGCATTGCTAAAATCAACTGGAAAGTCCGGAGCCTTACTAAGCAATTCGTCGACTATTTTTGACGGCTTAAAACGATAGCCTACGCAATATTAGGCAAAGGAAGAAAAATAAAAATGGACAATAGTAAATTTGTAATATTGTTTCCTTTTTCTTTCTTTACCTTCTAGTAAGGGCCAATTGATATATGTATTTTAAGCCTCAGACACGTTAAATACAAAATAATTAAGGACTTATCTCGATCTTGGATATTTAATTGAATCATATAAACAAGTACAGAGTGCACACAATATTATGTAGGTTGAAAAGTCAATTCTGATTTAAAATGGAATGTTGATTAAGCAATCGTAATTAAAAATAAACTTTATGGTGATAAAAATTGTTTTATAATGAGCTTTTATCGAAAATTTGACTCATACCAGTTTAATAATGTAATATTCTAACGAAATGTGTGATGCATTAGTTCCCTGAAATACTTTTAGATTTGAAACGTAATACTGATTTAAAATGAACAAGCCTGACAAGTTCAAACAGCATAAATTAAAAGATTTCAATTTAGTTTCTCCTCTACATATGTCCGTAAAAAATATATTCGTAATCCCATTCTCACGAGCCGCATTCTCCAACAAAAATACCTTTGCCCTCAAGGTCCAAATACTTTATGTGGTTTTACATTTTTATTGTTTTTTTTTAATAAATAAAAGTAAAAAATAAAAAGTGAAATTCTTGTTTTATCTTCCGCGCGTACGAACGAACTTCAATATCATTACATAGAATTACAATAAAAACAAGAAGACATTTTTTTTTGTATGTGTTTGTTGGTTTCTTTAAACACTTTCTTACAGTTTCCACTAAATATTTTTATGTTTTAAACAATAATTCATTGATCGACCTCATTTACCATTTAAACCAAAACTATTGACTAGTAAACATAACAACTAGAAGAAATTCTTTGAATATTTTAAATTAATATAGCACACAGTTTTTATCGTAATTGAGTTAAATTTGCTTGAATCCGATTTACATCTCGTAGTACACCGACACTTTGCCGAATTATATTAAATTTTAATTAAAATGCATAAAAAGGCGGTAGTTGTATTTCCATTTGGATGTTTTTTATTTTTTGCAAATGAACATATGGTTTCCGGTTGACGTAATATACCTTCAACGACCCTTCGTATAGCTAAATAAACAATAAAACCATATAAATGTACAATAAAATAAACGTTAAATAGTCATGTTGTAATTCTCGTGGGGTGTCTAGCACGAACACATCACAACGTTCATAAAAGGTATTTGTTATTCAAGACAATTTCCTTTTAGAAACGTATATTTTTTTTTTCGATTCAACCCAACATAACAATGATGACATTATGGTTGCTATCAGTCAAAACTACGAGTATGTATGCATTATGGAAGATATATTGTATTATGTTTGTTTTAAAGTTGATATCGTGCTTAGAATTTTTACTGGCATTTCTGTTTATTTTTAATTCCTTAGAGTTATTATCATTTGCGGTTATATAACGAAGTACATTGCACTTGCTTACGAAAGAAATATAGGTACTTTAATCTTTTCTTAAAGTAAACTTTAGTAATATCTTAAATAATGCACATGTAACCATGATATGATATTTAGACGAGCGCGATTATATCAATATAGCTTGTGAATGATTCTAATCTGTTTGGGGTACAATTGCAAAACTTTAGATGCATTTTTTAACAATCTGCCATTTAATGGATACAGACCAAATACAGTAAAACGACATTAAAAACATAAACTGGGCAACAAATTTGTAAAGGTTTGTTTTGATTTCACATATTCACAAAGTGAGATTATTCTATTTCATTTGCATATTTGAGAAAATGTAAAGGTTTTCGTCTTTCACTAATTAATTTCAAATGATGATTAAATGTCGAAAAAATTCCAAATTATATTTTTTATATTGATAGATGGTGCCTTGGTAAAAATAAGAAAGTTGCTTATGTCCACAGCATAATATGAAATATAAGGGAATCATTCAAATCTATGGCTGCGGTCGAATTCTCGAGTAAATCCGCAAAATTCGGTAAATGCATTTACCTTTTTTTGCTGGAGAATAAAGGAAATAAAAATAGGTAAATCTTTTACGTTTAGATACTTTATTCTTTATTGTTATAAGAATTGAACGAGTAAAAAATAGAAAAAAATGCGTAATTTAACAGAAAACCAACATTAAAAATCTAAATTTACCGCAGTAAATGATTTACCCGAGATTTCGACCGCAGCCTAAGTACATAGCACTTTAACCGTTACAGAAAAATCTGTGGTATATACCGGGTGATTTTTTTAACCTGATACACTCAAATATCTCAGAAAATAAGCACTCTACGTAAAAAATGGTAGAGATCAAAATTTAATTATTCCGCGGGGGAAATACATTAGTGTTAAAATTAGAACCCCCTCCCCCTTCTTTTAGGTGGGGCGGGGGGTAACTTTGAAACTAAGATAGGAACCCCTATTTTTTATTACAGATTCGGATTCTACGGCTAAAAATACGTAGGATCTGGCTGAAACATTTTTTTCCATTCATGATAGATGGCGCTGTACTTGACGATATTCAATACAAATTTTTTTTATATAATTAGTAACCACGACCAAGGTAGAGTTCCGATTTACTTGCGAGGATTTAAATGAAAGCGAAAGATCATAGTCACGATATAGTAAGACCAAATATTTATAGAAGGCTGCTAATTAAACCATAAGCGATAAGGTTCCATGAGATTTTATCGACAAATCTGGACCACTTGCGAGATGTCAAAGAGAAATAATGAAATCTAAATAAGGGCATATACATCATAATTGACTAAATCACTATTTAATTAGGAAAAAAAAAATTTAATTTTAATTAATTTTCTATTGTTTTATCTTGATTTTTAATCGTCGATAAAATCTCATGGAACCTTAACGCTTATGGTTTAATTAGCAGCCTTCTATAAATATTTGGTCTTACTATATCGTGACTATGATCTATCGCTTTCATTTAAAACCTCGCAAGTTTAAATCGGAACTCTACCTTGGTCGTGGTTACTAATTTAATTATATTAAAAAAAATTGTATTGAATATCATCAATTACAGCGCCATCTATCATGAATGGAATAAAATATTTCAGCCAAATCCTACGTATTTTTAGCCGTATAACCCGAATCTGCAATAAAAATAGGGGTTTCTATCTTAGTTTCAAAGTTACCCCCGCCCCACCTACAAGAAGAGGAGGGGGTTCTAATTTTAACACTAATGTATTTCCCCCGCGGAATAATTAAATTTTGATCTCCACCATTTTTTTCGTAGAGTGCTTATTTTCCGAGATATTTGAGTGTATCAGGTTAAAAAAATCACCCGGTATATATACCAATAGGAATTCGTTTTCTTGTCGACTTATTAGAATAAAACAACAAGGTCTAGGCTGACCAATACTCTCTAATTTAAATTATATATTGAATATCAAATTAGATTTTTGTGGAATATTGTTCAGTTCAATATTTATTTACTTGAAAATGAAGCACTTGTTCACTGTCATTAAGGAGAATGATCTAATTACTACAGGAAGCACTGAAGCTCTGCTCCGAAGTAGACGAAGCATACCGTAACATTTGAAAAAAACTCTTTTATTCAAGCTATTTATTGAATAGTTGCTAAAAAGAACCGACGATGAAGCGATCTGAAATCGATCTTCTAAAGTATTTTAAAAAAATATTATTACTATAAAGAAAAAAGTGTTTTCAATTAATTAAGTTGTTCTTATTATACAATTTATAAGTGACAAAGTAAACACAACAACACAAAAATGGATATACATATATAGACATACATCATTATATAAAATGTTTTCGGCTTTTTATAGACAACATACTATTTGTAATGACATACTCATTATTTTCGATTTGGCAAATCAGAAAAATAATGGAGTCACACTCTGTCCTAATATATCTACCCAGCAAAAGTAGAAAATATTAATCCCGTCCCCTTTTCTTTCACGCAGAGAGCAGAGTCAATACAAAATGTATTAACTCTCAAAAATGGCAAATCTCTTTGAGAGTTTGCGTTGGTAATTCGGTTTCGTACAGAAAAGTAAGGTCTACTCTTCAGGTAGCTACGACCGAACTACAAAAATTCAACTCTCGCTAAATACATTAAGTATATAGCCAGAGGGTATTGACTTAGCGAATTATATTCACTAACTCAAACTCAAAAACCCAAGCAGAAATCTCATTTGTATTGTGTGAATGTGCGTATAATGCCCGCACGAATATTTACGAAGTCTAAAATTGTCTGATTTAATATAAAATGGTTTCGGCTTTTTATAGACAACATACTATTTTTAATGACATACTCGGTGGGAGGGGTAATATTTTTGTTGCGTCGATTTCAACAAACAAATTTGTGCGGTGGACAAATTGCAACTCACAAACACAAACAAAAAATCCAATCAAAATAGTTATAATTATGTTCATCTAGTGTGCTTACAATAAAATATTAGTTATACATAGATAATTAGCAACAGTTGCTGCAAATAGCAACAACAAATGCATGCAGGTGTAGGTTCAGTCATTAGTTTCGAGAAATTGTCTAGTGTTCTGTCAGTGTCCTGAATCAAAATTTTTAAATAATTTAAGAAAATTAATATTATGATGGCACAGGTCTCAGGGAGGAGTAGATTGATATCTATTTTGTTTACGGATTTTGCGATGGTAATGCATCATGAGCTCGCAATGAATATCAACGCAGATTTCCAACCCGTCGCGTTCCTGACGCAAGAGCATTTACAAATATTCATAGAAGAATGCGAGATATCATAACAACATCAAATACCCGAGCGGAGCCCCATTCAGTCTCACCAAATCATTTAATTGTTGACGAAGAAATAATTCGTAATGTAACAGCAAATCCTTCTATTATCATAAGGAGTCTCGCTTTACAATTGAACGTCTCTCGCTACCGAATTCATCAAGTATTGCATAAGGAAAATCTTCATCCATAACACCCGTTTAAGAACTATTACCAATAGACTACAATAAAAGATTGGAGTTTTGTAATTGGTTGATGGAATGGAATTTGAACAATGATAGTTTTGTGAAACTTATTCTATGGGCGGATGAATTGAATCAAAAAAAGAACTAATAAATACAATTAATACACACAACAGCACAACAGATAAGGGAAGAATTACCAAGAATTGAAATAACCAAAGGCATACTTAAACGAATACTTATTTATATTAGTCTGTATTCAATCACAAGGAGGACATTTTGAGCACCTTCTATAACTCCTCGACTTTGTATTGGGGGGATTGTAGGGGATTATGATGGCGAAATAAAATTAAGTAAAAAAAAATTATAACGGTTTTTTTTTTTTAGAAAAACTCAATTTTATAAAAAAAATATTTTTGTTTTTACTTTAATGGTGGAAACAGATGTGCAGAATTCTGCAAGCATCGAAATTAGAAAACATTAGTTTATATGGAATGAAATACATGCATTCTGCTTGCCTCGCAGAATTCTGCAAGTTGTCTTTATTTCGAATTTTGCTGCGAATCAGTAGGCTACAGTACGTAAAAGAAAACAAATCTAGTACAATTTGTATACTTTTTATGTTTTCCAATCAATTATTTTAATTTGTTGACAGAAAATATGTTTTGTGTGGAAAGTGCCAAAATGGAGGATAAAAGTTAATTAATTTGTGACAAAATAAGACATCATTCATATAATAAAATTGTATATAAAAATTAAATATGTATCAAATAAACGTAAAAAAAAAAGAACTGCATGCAGCACATGTGTGTTGAATGCATATCTGTGTGCATCACTGCATGCAGAAATTCTGCACATCTGTTTCCAGCATAAAGCATCGCACCTCTCGAACGGATGCAGATGCAAGATAATCACTTAAATCCTAATAATAGCCTATACAATTACCAGTCAAATAAGGCTAAGTTGGTTGCTCCCTGATAAATATTTTAGAAGTTACAGTTTAATATTTGGATGTACTTTTTTTCTGAACCAAGTATTTTAAACATCCTGTATCTCAAAGAATATCAAAAATGGACCCCTCCTTCCCTTACGATTTTATTCTCAGAATGAACCAAGGAATTACCCCTTAACGGATTAGCATCCCAAACCCGGACACCCTGTATTTGAATTAAAGAAACCTTTTGGCGCTAAAGCGTAAATGTTTTATTATTTAGCATTTGCAACGCTTAGGAGAAATACAGTTTTCGTTAGTTTAGTTAGCTCGCCTAGCTCACCCCTTTGCACTTTCCAGCTGATAATTACTCTTATAATGAGGTTGCTAAAGTTCAGGCTTTATCAATAATGTTACAACTTCTTTATCCCTTACAACTAATTTTGACTCAGTTTTATTATTTATTTTTATTTCAAACTTTAATCATGGTAAATCATGATTTTAATCATATGTATAGTCTTATTAAGATCTTAAAAATAAAATGTAATAGTTTTACGATAGACGAATTAAATACTCAAGACGTACAAAGCCATATACGTTTTTCCATAACTAACATTACAACCCTGGATGTGTGTTAGTGTAAATTTTGAATAGGATTATACAATATTTTACCAATTAGGAATCATCGTTCTTCAAGGCGGGGTTTAAAATTTGAAAACGGGATTTTTTTGTCATTTCGTTTTCATAAATGTTTGTTTTTGCATCAATATTCCCGAAGAAATTCCCGTTTTAAACTTTTTAAACTCCGCCTTGCAGAATCATGCTTCGTAAATAATAAAATATTGTATTAACAACAATTCGTTTTATTCTCAATACTATTCAAAATGTACACTAACACCCATCCAGGGTTGTAATGTTAGTTATGGAAAAACGTATCTGGCTTTGTACGTCTTGAGTATTTAATTCGTCTATGGTTTTACGCAACCGTTAGTGATGTAGATAAAAAATATAAAAACTTTGACAGGTCGTATTTATTTTACATAGTAATCCTAAATAAAATAATGATTAAAATGTATTATATTTCAGTTTTAATACAAAAAACATTTAAAATGATAACCAGATTTTATGAAATTATAATCATATTTCATGTGAAAATTAATAGGTTAAACAAAAATTGCACGCCTATATAAACAACGTCTATGGGCAATTTTTAGCACACACTAAGAAACCTATTACATATGTATCTTTGCTGCGCGTGGACTGTCAGAATTCCAGCGAGATTTGAATACTATTATACTAGAGTTTCTCAAAATGAGAGCTAGTTTTTACCACAAAATGGTAACCTTTCGATTTTTTTGAAGTGAAACTTTTATAGGCATTGAAAAAGACAAAAGAATGTTGAAACGAAATTCTGTGAGGAACTTGTAAGTTGTGACATAAATTTATTTTATTCGGAAAACAAATCGTGTAACGAAAACAAATCGATACAGTTGAATCAATGCCTCCTTTATTTTTAGTATATTGAGGTATTGGTTGAAATATATAGGTTGTGTCAGAAGTGATCGATAACAAAAGCTGAATCAAAAAACAGTTTCTTCCTAATTGACCCGAATTTAACTTGGAGATGCTATATGGATAAACTTCTATACGAGATATTCAAATTTTCTACATTCGGATCTAAGGAACCATTGGAAATAAGATATAGGCCAATTCCCAATTAGGATATAAACTAGATAAATCGAAAACCGGGAAATCGCGGGATTTCACTGTCATCCCGCTGTTCCGTTTAAGAAACCCTAATATGTAAATCATTTTTCAAAAATTTTGATTTTATGACTAATTTGATTTGCTTATACATACTCAATAATCTTTAAAGGAACATTTTCTTAACTCATTTGACGTCGATTTTATTGTGATTTATTGATGTAAAAATAAATGTTTAATCCGATTATTTTTACAAAGGGACAATTTAAACGGGCATACAAGAAAAATTTTTTGGCGACAAACATTAGCATCAAAAATAATAAATTGGCATCACAAATGGATCTGTGTCATAATCCAAAAAATTAAATCCAAACTGTAAAATCCAAATGCCAAAAGCCAAACTGTTAAAATCCAAATAGGACAAAATCCAAATGGGCATAATCCAAATGTCTAAAATCCAAAAAAAATCCAAAAAAAAAATCCAAACTTTATCAAAACATTTTCCGCGCGGAAAATGTTTTGATAAAGTTTGGATTTTTTTTTTGATTTTCTTTAATTTAAAACAAATATCAGATTGTGTGTGTATTTTTTTTTTTGGTGGCGGGAGGAGATCTTCTAAGAGTTTTACCTGTAAACCATATACTGACAAGTATGGCTGTTGGATTTTTACCAACTAAAACCTCCCTCCAATACCAGTGCCATACAGCCCCACGGAACTATCGCTAGACATTACGTCGCGGGGCAGGCACCCAGCAAAAGCTGCACTTCTACTCATTGACGGTCATAGCACGGATGAACTACCGAATCTTTCCCTTTCGAGCCTCCTAAGCTGTTGTATCACGTCACAGTTACTTCCACTCACAGCGATCCAAGTCTCCTCACAATATAACATCCGCGCGGAATCCTCTGCAATAAGTTTTCAGGAGTAACATGCTCTCCGATACTTCTCTCAATCACATGTCTTGCTCCTGCAAACCGTGGACATTCGAAAAATATATGCTCCACATTCTCCACTGCTTCAGTGCATGTTGGACAATAAGGACTATTGTCGTGTTTGTACCTGAACAAATACTCTCGGAAACAGCCATGTCCCGTTAAGAATTGAGAAAGATAGTAGTCAGCTTCCCCATATCTCCGTTCCATCCAAACTCCAATTTGAGGAATCAAGCGATGAGTACATTGGCCTTTGCTTGATTGGCTCCGTCTAGTTTGCCACTCGGTCGTAGTTTCCTCTCGGGAAATCTTCCTCCTTTCTGCAACATTCACATCGCTGCCACGTTCTTCATACAACCTTTTATGCTCTTTAGCTAAGAGGTCCAGCGGAGGCATTCCTGCGATTACACACACTGCACCGTCTGAAACTGTTCGAAACGCGCAGATCACCCTTAGAGCGCTACGTCGATAAACGGAGTTTAACCTACGCCTATACGAGATTTTCATTTCGTCAGCCCAAATTGGAGCTCCATACAGCATTATTGATGAAACCACATTGGCTAATAGCACTCTCCGTTTTTGTCTTGCTCCGTTTGTATTCGGCATTATTATTCATATGCAAATATATATACATATGTTTGGGTTGAGTACTAAATCTTGGTTTCCAAAATCTTGGTTTTACACAATCTTGGTTTTTATAAATTCTAGAAAATGGAGGTTTCATTAACGAAGCGAAAAAACCAAAAATATAAATTCTGAACCTACAATAGATTTTTAAATAAATATAGTATTGTACATAAAAAGAGAGATTACAAGCGACATTTTGTAAACGCAAATGTTGAAAATCAAAATTTCGGGGCGCTCCCAAATAATTTTGAAATTCACCCCAGTTGGCTTTTCGATATTTAGATTATTTCCTATTTGGATTTCGACATTTGGATTCTTTCAAAAGTTTGGATTTTGTCCCTTTTGGATTTTTATTTTTGGATTACGATACATATCCATCACAAATAATATTTTGGCGACAAACATTGACATCAAAATTAATAAATTGGCAACAAATATAATATTTTGGAACAGAAAAAAATAATTTTTAGAGTAAAAAAAAAAAAAAAATCGAGACAAAAAATTAAATTTAATCGATACAAATTATTTAATATTTGATGGGGGATCGATATAAAATATTGCAGTGTCATTAATAGATTCTATAAAATCCGCTCCTACGTGCGGCACGCAGTGCGACATGTTTGCCTATCCTGGCTCCTACGTCCCTCGAAGTTTAAATCTAAGGCCCCTCGGAGGGCTAAGCGGGGGGGGAGCGAAGCCACCTCCCGCGTGCCCGTGAGAGTTACCGAAGCCGTTAGCCTCTACAATTCTAAGTTAAATTAGGGATTTCCATTTTCCAGAATATTTTAAAACTAATTTAATTTTTTTAATTTTTAATTTATTTATTTATAACTTTGTTGCCAGTTAATTATTTTTGTCGCCCAAAATGTTTATTTCGATGCCAAAAAATAATTGTTGTGTACCCTTCCAGTGCCAAAAAATTATAAATGTTGCCAAATTATTATTATGATGCCAAGAAATTTTTGTTTGTTGCTCATTAATTTGTGCCGTTTTATTATTTTTTTGTATCTCAAATATTAATTTTTTGTGTGCCGGTTTATTGCCAGCCTTTTACAAATACTACCGTAACCAAATCTATTTGATATTCGTATTCTTTGGTGTCAATATAAATTTTTCAGAAATCCGAAAGAATTTGAGGTAAGTGGTTTACATAGAACAAATAAAAGTCTAATAATATTTGGACATACAGCTATTTAATTTAGTCGTGCGAATTTGGTACCGTATATCGTCGGAAATAAGAAAAAATTCGGATTTAAATGGGATTTTTTATAAATGCTTTTAAAAAGGAATCATCGGGCAGCGTTTAATGATTATGCTTCCTCTAAAGGTCGATTGTCCTTTATCGACATACAAATTAATGTATTATAAATACGGTGAAAAATACGTGAAATCACAAATCTACTATATGGAGCCATAAGTGATGTTTTAATTTTATGATTTTTATGTTTTGAATGCATAGCCTTGATTAAACAAAAAAATTTGAAATGGTTTGTATTTTTTGTTGTTGTTGTTTCAAATCTTTTTAATCTTTAATACAGGGTGTCAAATTTTGGGAAAAATGATAATCATAATGTTGTATTTATGGCAATAAAAAGAAAAACAATTATCCGATTACTATGATTTTGAGCTCATTTTAAAGGTAAGTTAACAGTGATTAATAAAAAAATATAAAAATAGTCTGTTGTTTAATTTCTGCTTCTTTAAATTTTCCGCCAAAATGTTGTTTTTCTATTTTCTCAAAAACCTATTTTTTTTTAAGAATTCGACAATTAATATTTTACAACATATTAAAAAACTTTGTATATTTGCAAAATACGTTTTAGTATGACAATCTACAAATTTATTATATTTAAACGTATTTTACACGAAAACGAAACAAGATGCTGTCATGATTTTTTAGGATGTCTAATAGAACTAAATGGTGAAAAAAAAAAATTTAAAAAAAAAAACAAGCACATGGGAGAAAATCCAAAAAGAAACTTTCGACGGCCATTTTTAAAAGGAAGAAATAAGAGATGGCACCATTTTTATAATTATTTTATAATCCTTGTTCATGTATCTTTAAAATGAGCCCAATCTTATAATTTTCGAATAAGTAATTAGTTTTTTTTCTATAGCAATAAATACAATACCAAGTGCATTGAATGTTTAAATATTTGACACCCTGTATCTTAAAAAACAACAACAACAACAAGAAAATTATTTACACATTCGAAACATAAAAATCTAAAAATTAAAATATGACTTAAAAAAAATTTGATTTGACGAATTTTTCACTATGAAGAAAAATACGTCAAATTGCATACCTTTACATGTAACCCGAAGTCATGTTTGAATTTTATAATTTTTATGTTTTGGATGTGAAGCACTGAGTAAAACTAACAATTTTTGGACTATGATTTTTGTTGTTGTTGTTGTTTTTCAAGGTACAGGGTGTCAAATATTTAAAAATTCAATGCACTTGATATTGTATTTATTGCTATAGAAAAAAAACTAATTACTTATTCGAAAATTATAAGATTGGGCTCATTTTAAAGATACATGAACAAGGATTATAAAATAATTATAAAAATGGTGCCATCTCTTATTTCTTCCTTTTAAAAATGGCCGTCGAAAGTTTCTTTTTGGATTTTCTCCCATGTGCTTGTTTTTTCACCATTTAGTTCTATTAGACATTCTCAAAAATCAGGACAGCATCTCATTTCGTTTTCGTGTAAAATACCTTTAAATATAATAAATTTGTAGATTCATACTAAAATGTATTTTGCAAAATGTTGTAAAATATTAATTGTCGAATTCTAAAAAAAAAAACAAAAAATTTTTATCGGTTGATTGAAATTTGGCAATTCGAATAAGAAATTAACATTAAATTATGATCATTTTCATATCGAATTTAACTTAGATTTGGTTCCATTGTTTCTTAAGAATTGGAATTTTACAGCGCATTTGATAGTATCGCTTCTGGATCAACCAATATTGTCACGATAAAAACAATTAATAACTTCACAAAATTATAAAATCCCACTGTCATAATCATATTCTTCCGTTACGAAATAAATATATTTTTTAAGTGCTAAACGTGCTCTTTCTTATGTCTAAGCGAAAACCGGAATTGTGAAATTATCTTTAATGTAAGTGCTCGAATGTCGGAATGTGTGCCATTTTATGTTTATTTCACCTTACAATTGTAGTATTAACCACTTAAGGTACCAAAAATAGGATAAATGTATGATAAAAAATGTCTTCAGATAACCACTTCAAACACAATTTGATTTTACAGTGGCTTCAGAATTTATTTCTATCTTGTAAGTTGATTGCAATTTACCTTTAGTTTAAATAAAATAAAATTCTAAACTCACCCTTTGAAAGCAGAATGGTAATTCCGAATTAGAAATATTCTCCTCCATGCTTTATGTTTCTACCGCGTCGTTTGTTACCTAAGTAGATCACCAAAGCTCGCTTTATTCAATTTTTTTTATCTATTTATAAATTAAAAAACTAACACTTTTTATTATTTTTACTTTTATTTTTATTTTTTCAGATAAAAAAAACACATAAACTAAATGAACAAATTATATACTATATGTACGATTATAAGCACAATAAAAACAACAACAATTAGGTATTTCTTATAAAATCTCATAACTTTCTTTCAAATTCCAATCGTTTTCACATTGAACACTTTCAACATATTTTTTACAATTTGTATTCCTTTTAATTAAAATAAATAAAGAACCTAAAACATTAATACTCTGCAAATCACTGTGTAACACTAAAATAAACACAAATGGTATTCTACATACTCTCTTGTAAGAATTTCACTTAAATTTTATTTTTGGGAACACCTTTTTTATTATATGTACATATTTATAATTAATTAACACTATTTTTGTTGTACTGCAAAATGAAAAACAAGAAATATAAATAATTAAAATTTACCGATAAAAAAAAAATAGTTTCTTTGAAATATCACTCAACACCTAAAATTATAAATTTTAACTCACAATGAAAAATGAGTGATTTACTAATTTTTTGGAGTTGAAAAATTCTTGTATTTCTTACACGTTAGCTTTTAGAAAACTGAATTTTTTTTTTTTTAAATAAAAGTGAATGAATGAAAAATTACAACAATAAAATATAAAAACAAAAATAAATGAGAACGTCGCTGTTTGTAATGTTTATGTTTTTTGTGTATGATGGTTGTTAGTACATTTATAGCTCGTTGATAACGATTGATGATACGATAAGAATGTTTTATGACTTATAAAGTGTGTTTGATGATTAGATGAATACAATCGTAAAATAAATAACGTAGATTTAATGCGTCATCAATTCATCATTATATAGGTTTGTTTGGATTTTTGGTCGATTTTGCATTTTCACCCAAATATTAGAATGATATTCAAATAGGAACTTACTAAATGAGGAGTGTCTGATCAAAAGTGGCTATTTACGTTATTCGAAAAATATTTTGTTTTGATCTAAATGTTTTAAACGCACATTTAAGGATTACTTTTTTGTAGTAAATAGCTTATGTTTCGACTGTTTCTGAATTTATGAACATTTTTGATAGAGAAATAACCGCTTTTGGTCCATTCTGATATCGAAAAAAAAATTATAGAAAAAAAAAAATTACATGTTGGAAAATGTAAATAGCTACTTTTGATCAGACACTCCTCAAATGATCTAAAATTTATTTCTATTGTTACAAACCCACCTTTATTCTGCGCTCAATTCGCAATTGCATACCATAAAACTGAAGAAGTGTGAACGGAGGAAGGCAGGTTAACTGATCTACATCATTTTTTGGTATTAAACAAAAAGGGGTTAACTGCGAAACCCTAAATGTTGGGAAATCGAATTTAAAATTGGCGGTAATAATATTTTAAATACAAAAGTTTTTATATTTAATTTTAGGAATTATACATTTTAGTCGCAATATATGTATTAACATTTTAAATATATAATTAATTACTACAGTATACAAATCTAAACTCACTGTTTATTTTATAGAAAACTAACGTACCCTGTTTTACTTTTTTAAATTTTGTCTTAAGATAATCAGTTTATATATAAACCCTTTCAATTATATTGTATATACTGCGAGTCGAGTCGAGTTTAATCCTAGTTTAACTCTCACTATATACGGAGTCGAGTTAAACTCGACTCGACCTAATAATTTGCCGAGTCGAGTTAAACTCTACTCTAAAAATGCACTATATACGCAGAGTAGAGTAGAGTTAAAAAAACAACAACAAAATTAATGCAAAATTCATACACACCATTTTATTTATTTATTTCAGATTATGTTATTGAAGAATGATAGCAATATACAAAAACCATATTTAAATATCATAAACAATTTTCTTTTTAATTTGTTCAATCAAATTCGATGTTTTATTTTAAATCCCTTATTTATTAAGATTTTAATTAATTAATTTACATAAATATATTTTTTTTTATCAGGATTTGAAAATTACAATTTTTTAGACAAAATATCGCTGGAAAAATTAAAACAACACATATGGTGATCAACAAAAAGAATAATTAATCTGAAATGATTTTTTGTTAAATTTTTTTTTCGTTTATTTTAACTCGGTTTTAATCCTATTTGAACTCTGCATATTTTTAACTCTGCAGTATATACACCAAGAGTTGGTTAGAAAATAACTCGACTCTGTATATAGTGCGAGTTAAACTAGGATTAAACTCGACTCGACTCGACTCGCAGCATATACAATATAATTAATTTGGTTTTAGTTATCTGCACAAAATCCAGTGTTGACAAAAAATAAAAATGGTTATGAGAACGATTTTTGTGTATTGCAATCAAAACGAAATCAAAAATAAATAGTTTTTATATATCTGTACCTCGGAGCTCGGAGCCGTACGACACCATGTTCAATTTTTTCCGAAAATGAACTGTGCACTTGGTGTTTAACTATATTTAATTCTCTTTCTAATGCAATATAACACTATGTAAACCTTAAAGTCATTACGGAAATATAGATGTTTAAAATAACACAATGCATAGGTTTTTTTTTTTTTTTTTTTTTCGCTGGCGCTACATCCCATAGAGGGATTTGGACGCTTCATTTGAAGTTTCGTAATCATTTTTTTTAACGGATAATAAGTGATTAATTCATTGATCCAACATTACACAGCCGTGATTTTTTCATCACCCGCCGGGAATCGAACCCGGGACCTCCGGAGCTTAAAGCAAGCATGCTAACCACTGTGCCACCGGGGCCCCGCAATTTTGATGAGATTTGAATTTTTCGTTGTCTACACCGTACAACTAAAAATTGAATGAACTTCCCAGAAGAAATTAGAATAGTGGTTTAATTTTCTACTTATTCGGAACGAAAAACCAAACAAATTTAATGTTAATCGGGTTGTGCGCAATTACGATTGCAATTATTAAAAGTAGAAAATTAAAGTGGCATAAAATTAAAAATAGGATGATGTAGGGAAGGAACTGGCTACAAAGACGAGATATTAGAGAAAAGTATATTCAAAGTCTCGCTTTTAATGAATTAAGATATTAGATGGTCCTAATAAATTGTTTAAATTTTTGCAAAAATGACTCCCTCGTCTTTTGAAATATTATTAAAAAGCGTAAAATCACAAATACAACATCAACAAGACACAATTTTAAGGTAGCTGTCAAAAATATTGTACACACATTTTATGAAAATGCGGTTGGCTGCAATTTCAACACAATTTACATGCAATTTGACTTTCGGACGTTTACACTACACGATTCCCATGCAGAAAAATATTGTACAACAAATATTGCATGCAAATCGCATCGTCTAAAATGACCTTAAGAGGCATAAGACCACGTCGATTATAGAATTCGCGGTTGCGGATCTATCGCGGATCGTAAACTACATATAAAAAAAATTGGAAACAATTGGTGTAAATCAAAGTATCCTGGAAAATTTTTATTGATTTACATGTGATTTATATTTTTTGATTCCCCGTACAGAACTACAGACGCAATATTTTTATTGCGGATCTAAAACAATTTTTTTTTGAAGAATTGTAAAAATATCCTAAGGAATTTCAATGAAACTATGATAAAAAATTATTGTTTCCAATTTTTTTTATATGTAGTTTACGATCCGCGATAAATCCGCAACCGCGAATTCTATAATCGACGTGATTATATGGACATAGTAGGTTTATATACCTTTGCAAATTTTATGTCGTTTTCGATTGATTTTTTTCCCTCTGTGAAAAGCAATCTTAATTTCGGCGTCAATCGAACAAAAACATCTCATTGCTCTTTTATGTTTGTGGGTTATCTGTCAAAATATAAAAAACTAGAAAATTGCAAATATAAAATCTAAAAAATTCGTTTTTAATGCAATGTTGAGATTAATTTAATAATATTTCTAAACAATTAATAGCCTTAATAAGTTTTCAAACTGAAAACGGCAGCCAAATGACAGAACCAAAATAAACCTACAAACATATTTATGTAAAAGAGGGGTAAATCTACGAAAAAATCGAGATTTCTGAAAAGTGTTATCGAGCAAAAATATTTAACCCTCAGAACATCGTTTTAATACACTAGAAGCAAAAAAAGCAAAATTTTCCCCTTCAGAGTGCTTTTTTTGATTCAATCGAAAACGACATTAGTTTCATAAAAACTTTGTCCTATTGACGATTGGAGCGTATCGGATTCCATCTAGTGAATTTTCTTTTAACTGGGCCAACGCAAATTTTTGGCATTTCTAATTCATGATATAGTAAATAAACAATAATCAAACAGGCATTGAGAAATAAGTCGTGATTTGTTATTAAATTGTGATTGTTATTTTTACGGTATTTGCGTTGTTTATAAAATGTCTGTCTCAACTTAATATATTTTTGGGACATTTCCATTTTTAAAATTTATTGTTATAATTAAAAATATTTCCTGATTTTGGATGAATATTGTGCTTCATTGTTCGTACAAAACAAAAAAAATAAACTGACAAATTGTCATAAATTGAAATGTCATATTTCGGCGTTGGGCCAATTATGTTTTTCTCCGCTAGAGGCGCATTTCGTACTTTTACAATCGTCAATATTAGTCGGCGTTGAAACAGATAATAACAATTGATTGAATCCTTTTTTTGTTTATTTAGATAGCTGTGTCATCTTATCATAAACTGTTGTGTGTACTATTTAGAACACGTTTATAATAATGTAATCAGCGTTTATAATACATTGTTTTACGGGTTTTAATTATTGTTTGATGGTATCTGAGAAAATACAATTTGTGTAAGAAGAAATGTTCTTCCTGGATAAAACTTCACTATTCTTTAAACGATTTTAGTGAAAATTGGCATGTGCGATGGAAATGGGATTCTAAAATGATTTTCGGGCAAAGTTCTGGTATATAGCCAACCAGGATGGAACTTAGCTATTCCTGAACCGATTGTAAAGTTCTGAAATATTGCGAGAAATACTGGCTCTTGGCGAAAGGGAAAGATATCCGACCGCATAGATCGAATATTAAATCGATTAACGGTAAGGCACAGATTCAATACGACTGCTGAGCTAAAAAGAGACTTTTTAGCAAGATTAAAATTTGCAAATGAACGGAAAAATTAGACTAGCGGAGAGTAATATTTTCGGTGAGTCCAAGAGGAGAAAGGTATTCGACACAATGCGTTTTGCCGACATTAAAACATTCCTCATACGTTATGGTCTGGGGATCCATAACAAAAGAGTTCAGAAATAGGCAAATTCTATCCTGCAGGCCATATTCCAAAAGTTCATCTAAAAATCATTTTAGAATCCCATATCCATCGCACATGTCGAATTTCATTGTATAATCGGTTAAGCAGCGTTCTTCAACCTTTATAATGCCGCAAAAGCCTTTTTCTATTCAAACACAAACAAATCTGCTACGGAACCCTCCTATGTTAAAAGTTTATATAAGATATAAATTTGCATATATTCTGCATTATATTCAATCAAAAAAAACAAATAATTGTTTATTATTCCATATAATATACGTCTCGCGGAACCCTAGGGTTCCGCGGAACCCACGTTGAAGAACGCTGGGTTAAGAAATAGTCAAGTTTCTAGGAACCATTTCAATCGCGGATGTCAAATTTCACAAAAACCCGTTACGAAATAGATAAGTTTCATCCTAATTGGCCATACATATAATTGGCTAAAGGTTCAATTTGAAATGTAAAAAGTACAATTTGAAGTGTAAAAGGATCAGTTTAGTGTAAAAGGTTCGATTTGAAGTTTAAAATCTGCATTGAAACATCAATTCGTGTGTTACAGAAATATCGCTCCCTAATATATTTTCTTCAATCGCTCTGCAGACTGCAGTATAGATAGGGTGCGATATTTTTAACTTTTGCGTTCCCTCTCTAGTAGAGCAATATTAAAAATGAAAATTTAAATCACTTTGAAAGAGCGAAATATTTTTTTTAAATGTTTATCATTAGAGAGTAAGAGCATAAACGCATACAGAAAAAATATATCATTGGGAGCAAGAGCGAACATTTTTATAGAGAGCGATAAAATAACGAAAAATCAAAACTCTAGTTTGAGCGAATTTGTATAATTGTAATCAAGGACATTGTGTCACTGGAAAGTGATTTAATTTGAGAGGTAAAAAACACTATTCTTACGTCAAGGCCCCCTCTTGTCAATAGAAAAATATTTTTATGTCATAGCCTCCCATTGCACATAGAAAAAATATTTGTATGTCAAGCAAGGCCCCTCCCCCCCTTGTCAATAGAAACATATTTTTACGTCAAGGCCCCCCTCCTTGTCAATAGAAAACATATTTTTACGTCAAAGCCCCCCTCTTGTCAATAGAAAAATATTTCTACGTCAAGGCCCTTCTTTGTCAATAGAAAAATATTTTTACGTCAAGGCCTCCCATGTCAATTGAAAAAATATTTGTATGTCAATGCCCCTCCCCTCTTGTCAATAGAAAAATATTTTTACGTCAAGGCCTCCCCTTGTCAATAGAAAAGATATTTGTATGCCAAGGCCCCTAGCCCCTTGTCAAAAGAAAAATATTTTTACCTCAAGGCCCCCTCCTTGTCAATAGAAAACATATATTTACGTAAAGGCCCCCCCTCCTTGTCAAAGCTCCCCTCTTTTCAATAGAAAAATATTTCTACGTCTAGGCCTCCCCTTGTCAATAGAAAAAATATTTTTACGTCAAGGCCCGCCCTTATCAATAGAAACAATATTTCTATGTCAAGGCCCCCCCCCCCCTTGTCAATAGAAAAACTACTTTTATGCCAAGGCCCCCCTTTTGTCAACAGTAATAATATTTTTACGTCCAGGACCCCCTTGTCAATAAAAAAAATATTTGTTTGTCAAGGCCCATGCTTGTCAATAGAAAAAATATTTTTATGTCAAGGCCCTCCACCCCTCTTGTCAATAGAAAAACTATTTTTACGTCAAGGCCCCCCCACCTTGTCAATAGAAAAAATATTTTTACGTCAAGGTACCCCTTGTCAATAGAAAAATATTTTTACGTCAAGGCCCCTCCTTCTTGTCAATAGAAAACATATTTGTACGTCAAAGCCCCTCTCTAGTCAATAGAAAAATATTTCTACGTCAAGGCCTCCCCTTGTCAATAGAAAAAATATTTTTACGTCAAGGCCCCCCTTATCAATAGAAAAAATATTTGTATGTCAAGGCCTCTCCCCCCTTGTCAGTAGAAAAAATATTTTTATGTCAAGGCCCCCACCTTGTCAATAGAAAAATAATTTTACGTCAAGGCCCCCCACTTGTCAATAGAAAAAATATTTATATGCCCTCTTGTCAATAGAAAAAGTATTTTTACGTCAAGGACCCCTTGTCAATAAAAAAATATTTTTAAGTCAAGGCCCCCCTCTTGTCAAGAGAAAATATATTTCTACATCAAGGCCCCCTCTTGACAATAGAAAAATATTTTTACGTCTAGGCCCCCCTTGTCAATTGAAAAATATTTTACGTCAAAGTCCTCCCCCCCCCTCCTTGTCAATAGAAAAAATATTTCTACATCAAGCCCCCCATGACAATAGTAAAAATATGTCTACGTCAAGCCCCCCTCTTCCTTGTCAATAGAAAACATATCAATAGAAAAATATTTTTACGTCAAGGCTTCCCTCCCTTGTCAATAGAAAAAATATTTTTATGTCAAGGCCCCCCCCCCCTTGTCAATAGAAAAACTATTTTTACGTCAAGGCGCCCTCCCTTGTCAATAAAAAAAACATTTGTATGTCAAGGCCCATACTTGTCAATAGAAAAAATATTTTTATGTCAAGGCCCCCCCCCTTGTCAATAAAAAAAATATTTTTACGTCAAGGCCCCCCCTTGTCAATAGAAAAAATATTTTTATGTAAAGGCCTGCCCTTATCAATAGAAAAAATTATTTTATGTCAAGGCCCCTTCCCTTTTCAATAGAAAAATTATTTTTACGTCAAGGCCCCCTCTTGTCAATAGAAAAATATTTTTACGTCAAGGCTTCTGTCGCTTGTCAATAGAAAGAATATTTTTATGTCAAGGCCTCCCCTTGTCAATAGAAAAACTATTTTTACGTCAAGGCCCCTCCCTTGTAAATAAAAAAGATATTTGTAAGTCAAGGCCCCCCCCCCTTGTCAATAGAAAAAATATTTTTATGTAAAGGCCCGCCCTTATCAATAGAAAAAATATTTGTATGTCAATGCCCCTTACCCCTTGCCAATAGAAAAATTATTTTTACGTCAAGGCCCCTCCTTGTAAATAGAAAAATATTTTTACGTCAAGGCTTCCGTCCCTTGTCAATAGAAAGAATATTTTTATGTCAATCCCCCTCCCCCCCTTGTCAATAGAAAAACTATTTTTACGTCAAGGCCCCTCATTTGTAATTAAAAAAGATATTTGTAAGTCAAGGCACCAGCTTGGTAATAGAAAAAATATTTTTATGTAAAGGCCCGCCCTTATCAATAGAAAAAAATTTTGTATGTCAAGGCCTCTCGCCCCTTGTCAATAGAAAAATTATTTTTACGTCAAGGCCCCTCCTTGTCAATAGAAAAATATTTTTACGTCAAGGCTTCCCTCCCTTGTCAATAGAAAAAATATTTTTATGTCAAGGCCACCCATTGTCAATAGAAAACATATTTTTACGTCAAAGCCTCGCTCTAGTCAATAGAAAAATACTTCTACGTTAAGGCCTCCCCTTGTCAATAGAAAAAATATTTTTACGTCAAGGCCCCCCTTATCAATAGAAAAAATATTTGGATATCAAGGCCCCTCCCCCCTTGTCAATAGAACAAATATTTTTGTGTCAAGGCCCCCCCCCCTTGACAATATAAAACTATTTTTACGTCAAGGCCCCCCACTTGTAAATATTTAGAAAAAATATTTTTATGTTACGGCCCCCCTCTTGTCAATAGAAAAAATATTTCTACATCAAGGCCCCCCTTGACAATATAAAACTATTTTTATGTCAAGGCCCCCCCCCCCTTGTCAATAGAAAAAATATTTCTACAACAAGGCCCTCCCTTGACAATAGAAAAAATATTTTTACGTCTATGCCCCCTTGTCAATTGAAAACTATTTTTAAGTCAAGGCCCCCCCCCCCTTGTCAATAGAAAAAATATTTCTACATCAAGGTCCCCCCCACTTGACAATAGAAAAGCTATTTTTAGGTCAAGGCCTCCCTCTTGTCAATAGAAAAATATTTGTATGTCAAGGTCCTCTCCCACTTGTCAATAGAAAAATATTTGTATTTCAAGGCCTTGCCCTCTTGTCAATAGAAAAAATATTTGTATGTCAAGGTCCTCCCTCTTGTCAATAGAAAAAATATTTTTACGACAAGGCCCCCCCCCCCCCACCTTGTCAATAGAAAAACTATTTTTACGTCAAGGTCCTCCTCCTTGTCAATAGAAAAAATATTTGTATGTCAAGGTCAAGGCCCCCCGCCCCCTTTGTCAATAGAAAAAATATTTCTACGTCAAGGCCTCCCCTTGTCAATAGAAAAATAGTTTTACGTCAAGGCCCACCTTGTCAATAGAAAAAATATTTCTACGTAAGGCCCAGCCCCGCTTGTCAATAGAAAAACTATTTTTACGTCAATGCTTCCCCCCTTGTCAATAGAAAAATATTTTAATGTCAAGGTCCCCCTTGTCAATAGAAAAAATATTTGTATGTCAAGGCCCCCCTCCCCCTTGTCAATAGAAATAATATTTATATGTCAAGGCCCCTCCCTTGTCAATAGAAAAAAATATTTTTACGGCAAGGCCTTCCTTGTCAATAGAAAAATCTTTTACGTCAAGGCCCCCACTTGCTAATAGAAAAAATATTTTTACATCAAGGCCTTGCCAATAAAAAAAAAATTTACGTCAAGGCTCCCCCTTGTCAATAGAAATAATATTTTTATGTCAAGGCCTCTTCCTTGTCAATAGAAAAAATATTTGTATGTCAAGGAGCCCCTCTACCTTGTCAATAGAAAACATATTTTTACGTTAAGGCCCCCCCCCCTTTTCAATAGAAACAATATTTTTACGTCAAGGAATCCCTTTTCAATAGAAAATATTTTTACGTCAAGGCCCCCCACTTATCAATAGAAAAATATTTCTACGTCAAGGCCCCCCCCTTGTCAATAGAAAAACTATTTTTACGTCAAGGCCCCCTTGTCAATAGAAACAAATTTTTACGTCAAGGTTCCCCTACCCTAGTCAATAGAGAAAATATTTTTATGTCAAGGCCCCTCCCTTGTCAATAGAAAAAATATTTGTATGTCAAGGCCCCCCCCCCTTGTCAATAGAAAAACTATTTTTCCGTCAAGGCCCTCTTCTTGTCAAGAGAAAAATATTTCTACGTCAAGGCCCCCCCTTGTCAATAGAAAAAATATTTGTATGTCAAGCCCTCTCTCTTGTCAATAGAAAAAATATTTTTATGTCAAGGCCTCCTCCTTGTCAATAGAAAAAAATGTACGTTAAGGCTCCCCCTTGTCAATAGAAAACATTTTTATGTCAAGGTCCCCCCCTTGTCAATAGAAAACTATTTTTACGTCAAGACCCCCTCCTTTTCAATAGAAAAAATACTTGTATGTGAAGGCCCCCCTCTTATCAATAGAAAAAATATTTTTAAGATAAGGCCCCCACCTTGGCAATAGAAAAAATATTTTTATTATTTTTATGTCAAGGCCCCCCTTGTCAATAAAAAAAATATTTCTACGTCAAGGCTCCCCCTTGTCAATATTTAAAATATTTGTACGTCAAGGCGTCCCTCTTGTCAAAAGAAAAAATATTTTTACTATGTTTTTGTCAAAGCCCCTCCTTGTCAATAGAAAAACTATTTGTACGTCAGGGCCCCCCCCCTTGTCAATAGAAACAGTATTTTTTCGTCAAGGTCTCCCCCTTGTATAATTGGCTAAAGGTTCAATTTGAAATGTAAAAAGTACAATTTGAAGTGTAAAAGGATCAGTTTAGTGTAAAAGGTTCGATTTGAAGTTTAAAATCTGCATTGAAACATCAATTTGTGTGTTACAGAAATATCGCTCCCTAATATATTTTCTTCAATCGCTCTGCAGACTGCAGTATAGTAGGGTGCGATATTTTTAACTTTTGCGTTCCCTCTCTAGTAGAGCAATATTAAAAATGAAAATTTAAATCACTTTGAAAGAGCGAAATATTTTTTTTAAATGTTTATCATTAGAGAGTAAGAGCATAAACGCATACAGAAAAAATATATCATTGGGAGCAAGAGCGAACTTTTTTATAGAGAGCGATAAAATAACGAAAAATCAAAACTCTAGTTTGAGCGAATTTGTATGATTGTAATCAAGGACATTGTGTCACTGGAAAGTAATTTAATTTGAGAGGTAAAAAACACTATTCTTACGTCAAGGCCCCCTCTTGTCAATAGAAAAATATTTTTACGTCAAGGCCTCCCATTGTCCATAGAAAAAATATTTGTATGTCAAGGCCCCTCCCCCCCTTGTCAATAGAAACATATTTTTACGTCAAGGCCCCCCTCCTTGTCAATAGGAAACATATTTTTACGTCAAAGCCCCCCTCTTGTCAATAGAAAAATATTTCTACGTCAAGGCCCTTCTTTGTCAATAGAAAAATATTTTTACGTCAAGGCCCCCATGTCAATTGAAAAAATATTTGTATGTCAACGCCCCTCCCCTCTTGTCAATAGAAAAATATTTTTACGTCAAGGCCTCCCCTTGTCAATAGAAAAGATATTTGTATGCCAAGGCCCCTAGCCCCTTGTCAAAAGAAAAATATTTTTACCTCAAGGCCCCCCTCCTTGTCAATAGAAAACATATATTTACGTAAAGGCCCCCCCTCCTTGGCAAAGCCCCCCTCTTTTCAATAGAAAAATATTTCTACGTCTAGGCCTCCCCTTGTCAATAGAAATAATATTTTTACGTCAAGGCCCGCCCTTATCAATAGAAAAAATATTTGTATGTCAAGGCCCCCCCCCCTTGTCAATAGAAAAACTACTTTTATGCCAAGGCCCCTCTTTTGTCAACAGAAATAATATTTTTACGTCCAGGACCCCCCTTGTCAATAAAAAAAATATTTGTTTGTCAAGGCCCATGCTTGTCAATAGAAAAAATATTTTTATGTCAAGGCCCTCCACCCCTCTTGTCAATAGAAAAACTATTTTTACGTCAAGGCCCTCCCCACCTTGTCAATAGAAAAAATATTTTTACGTCAAGGTACCCCTTGTCAATAGAAAAATATTTTTACGTCAAGGCCCCTCCTTCTTGTCAATAGAAAACATATATTTACGTAAAGGGCCCCCTCCTTGGCAAAGCCCCCCTCTTTTCAATAGAAAAATATTTCTACGTCTAGGCCTCCCCTTGTCAATAGAAATAATATTTTTACGTCAAGGCCCGCCCTTATCAATAGAAAAAATATTTGTATGTCAAGGCCTCTCCCCCCTTGTCAGTAGAAAAAATATTTTTATGTCAAGGCCCCCACCTTGTCAATAGAAAAATAATTTTACGTCAAGGCCCCCCACTTGTCAATAGAAAAAATATTTATATGCCCTCTTGTCAATAGAAAAAGTATTTTTACGTCAAGGACCCCTTGTCAATAAAAAAATATTTTTAAGTCAAGGCCCCCCTCTTGTCAAGAGAAAATATATTTCTACATCAAGGCCCCCTCTTGACAATAGAAAAATATTTTTACGTCTAGGCCCCCCTTGTCAATTGAAAAATATTTTACGTCAAAGTCCTTCCCCCCCCCTCCTTGTCAATAGAAAAAATATTTCTACGTCAAGCCCCCCATGACAATAGTAAAAATATGTCTACGTCAAGCCCCCCCTTCCTTGTCAATAGAAAACATATCAATAGAAAAATATTTTTACGTCAAGGCTTCCCTCCCTTGTCAATAGAAAAAATATTTTTATGTCAAGGCCCCCCCTCCTTGTCAATAGAAAAACTATTTTTACGTCAAGGCGCCCTCCCTTGTCAATAAAAAAAACATTTGTATGTCAAGGCCCATACTTGTCAATAGAAAAAATATTTTTATGTCAAGGCCCCGCCCCCCCTTGGCAATACAAAAAATATTTTTACGTCAAGGCCCCCCCTTGTCAATAGAAAAAATATTTTTATGTAAAGGCCTGCCCTTATCAATAGAAAAAATTATTTTATGTCAAGGCCCCCCTTCCCCCTTTTCAATAGAAAAATTATTTTTACGTCAAGGCCCCCTCTTGTCAATAGAAAAATTATTTTTACGTCAAGGCTTCTGTCCCTTGTCAATAGAAAGAATATTTTTATGTCAAGGCCTCCCTTTGTCAATAGAAAAACTATTTTTACGTCAAGGCCCCTCCCTTGTAATTAAAAAAGATAATTGTAAGTCAAGGCCCCCCCCCCTTTTCAATAGAAAAAATATTTTTATGTAAAGGCCCGCCCTTATCAATAGAAAAAATATTTGTATGTCAATGCCCCTTACCCCTTGTCAATAGAAAAATTATTTTTACGTCAAGGCCCCTCCTTGTCAATAGAAAAATATTTTTACGTCAAGGCTTCCCTCCCTTGTCAATAGAAAAAATATTTTTTTGTCAAGGCCACCCATTGTCAATAGAAAAAATATTTTTATGTCAAAGCCCCCCTCTAGTCAATAGAAAACATATTTTTACGTCAAAGCCCCCCTCTAGTCAATAGAAAAATACTTCTACGTTAAGACCTCCCCTTGTCAATAGAAAAAATATTTTTACGTCAAGGCCCCCCTTATCAACAGAAAAAATATTTGGATATCAAGGCCCCTCCCCCCTTGTCAATAGAAAAAATATTTTTGTGTCAAGGCCCCCCCCCTTGACAATATAAAACTATTTTTACGTCAAGGCCCCCCACTTGTAAATAGAAAAAATATTTCTACATCAAGGCCCCCCTTGACAATATAAAACTATTTTTACGTCAAGGCCCCCCCCCCCTTGTCAATAGAAAAAATATTTCTACAACAAGGCCATCCCTTGACAATAGAAAAAATATTTTTACGGCTATGCCCCCTTGTCAATTGAAAACGATTTTTAAGTCAAGGCCCCCCCTCCTTGTCAATAGAAAAAATATTTCTACATCAAGGTCCCCCCACTTGACAATAGAAAAGCTATTTTTAGGTCAAGGCCTCCCTCTTGTCAATAGAAAAATATTTGTATGTAAAGGTCCTCTCCCCCTTGTCAATAGAAAAATATTTGTATTTCAAGGCCTTGCCCCCTCAATAGAAAAAATATTTGTATGTCATGGTCCTCCCTCTTGTCAATAGAAAAAATATTTTTACGACAAGGCCCCCCCCCCACCTTGTCAATAGAAAATCTATTTTTACGTCAAGGTCCTCCTCCTTGTCAATAGAAAAAATATTTGTATGTCAAGGTCAAGGCCCCACGCCCCCCTTTGTCAATAGAAAAAATATTTCTACGTCAAGGCCTCCCCTTGTCAATAGAAAAATATTTTTACGTCAAGGCCCACCTTGTCAATAGAAAAAATATTTCTACGTAACACCCAGCCCCGCTTGTCAATAGAAAAACTATTTTTACGTCAATGCTTCCCCCCTTGTCAATAGAAAAATATTTTAATGTCAAGGTCCCCCCTTGTCAATAGAAAAAATATTTGTATGTCAAGGCCCCCCTCCCCCTTGTCAATAGAAATAATATTTATATGTCAAGGCCCCTCCCTTGTCAATAGAAAAAAATATTTTTACGTCAAGGCCTCCCTTGTCAATAGAAAAATCTTTTACGTCAAGGCCCCCACTTGCTAATAGAAAAAATATTTTTACGTCAAGGCCTTGCCAATAAAAAAAAAAATTACGTCAAGGCTCCCCCTTGTCAATAGAAATAATATTTTTATGTCAAGGCCTTTTCCTTGTCAATAGAAAAAATATTTGTATGTCAAGGAGCCCCTCTACCATGTCAATAGAAAATATATTTTTACGTTAAGGCCCCCCCCCCTTTTGAATAGAAACAATATTTTTACGTCAAGGAATCTCTTTTCAATAGAAAATATTTTTACGTCAAGGCCCCCCCACTTATCAATAGAAAAATATTTCTACGTCAAGGCCCCCCCCTTGTCAATAGAAAAATTATTTTTACGTCAAGGCCCCCTTGTCAATAGAAACAAATTTTTACGTCAAGGTTCCCCTACCCTAGTCAACAGAGAAAATATTTTTATGTCAAGGCCCCTCCCTTGTCAATAGAAAAAATATTTGTATGTCAAGGCCCCCCCCCCCTTGTCAATAGAAAAACTATTTTTCCGTCAAGGCCCTCTTCTTGTCAAAAGAAAAATATTTCTACGTAAAGGCCCCCCCTTGTCAATAGAAAAAATATTTGTATGTCAAGCCCTCTCTCTTGTCAATAGAAAAAATATTTTTATGTCAAGGCCTCCTCTTTGTCAATAGAAAAAAATGTACGTCAAGGCTCCCCCTTGTCAATAGAAAACATTTTTATGTCAAGGTCCCCCCCCCCCCCTTGTCAATAGAAAAACTATTTTTACGTCAAGACCCCCTCCTTTTCAATAGAAAAAATATTTGTATGTGAAGGCCCCCCTCTTATCAATAGAAAAAATATTTTTAAGATAAGGCCCCCACCTTGGCAATAGAAAAAATATTTTTATTATTTTTATGTCAAGGCCCCCCTTGTCAATAAAAAAAATATTTCTACGTCAAGGCTCCCCCTTGTCAATAGATAAAATATTTGTACGTTAAAGCGTCCCTCTTGTCAAAAGAAACAATATTTTTACTATGTTTTTGTCAAAGCCCCTCCTTGTCAATAGAAAAACTATTTGTACGTCAGGGCCCCCCCCCCCTTGTCAATAGAAACAGTATTTTTTCGTCAAGGTCTCCCCCTTGTCAATAGAAAAAATATTTGTATGTCAAGGCCTCCCCTTGTCAATAGAAAAACTATTTTAACATCAAGCCCCCTCCCCCCCCCTTGGCAATAGAAAATGTATTTTTACATCAAGGCGGCCCCTTCTCAATAGAAAAATATTTGTAAGTCAAGGACCCCCTTGTCAATAGAAAAATTTTTATTTTTTTATTTTTATGTAAAGGCCCTCCGCTTGTCAATAGAAAAAATATATGTACATTAAGGCCCCCCTTGTCAATAGGAAACATATTTTTCCGGCAAGGCCCCCCTTGTCAATAGAAAAATATTTTTATGGCAAGGCTCTTCCCCCCCTAGTAAATACAAAAAATATTTCTATGTCAAGGCCCCTCTCTTGTCAATAGAAAAAATATTTGTATGTCAAGGAGCCCCCCCCCCCCTCTTGTCATTAGAACAAATATTTGTATGTCAAGGCCCACCCCTTGTCAATAGAAAAAATATTTTTACGTCAAGGCCTCCCTTGTCAATAGAAAAGTATTTTTACGTCAAGGCCCCCCCCCCTTGTCAATAGAAAAAATATTTCTACGTCAAGGCCCCCTCTTCAATAGAAAAACTATTTTTACGTCAAGGCCCCCTTTTCAATAGAAAAACTATTTTTACGTCAAGGCCCCCATTGTCAATAGAAAAATATTTTTACGTCAAGGCCCCCCTTGCCAATAGAAAAATATTTCTACGTCAAGGCCACTTCCCTTGTCAATAGAAAAACTATTTTTACGTCATGGCCCACCCCTTGTCAATAGAAACATATTTTTGAGTCCAGGCCCCCCCCTTGCCAATAGATAAAATATTTCAACGTCAAAGCCCCCCCTTGTTAATAGAAAAACTATTTTTACGTCAAGGCCCCCCCTTGTGAATGGAAAGATATTTCTACGTCAACGCCCCCCCCCCCCCTTGTCAATAGAAAAATATTTTTACGTCAAGGCCCCTCGCTTGTCAATAGAAAAAATATTTCTACGTCAAGGCCCCCCCTTGTCAATAGAAAAACTACTTTTATGCCAAGGCCCCCCTTTTGTCAACAGAAATAATATTTTTACGTCCAGGATCCCCCTTGTTAATAGAAAAAATATTTGTATGTCCAGGCTTCCACGCCCCATGTCAATAGAAAAAATATTAATATGTCAAGGCCCCCCTTGTCAATAGAAAAAATATTTTTACATCAAGGCCTCCCTTCAGTTTTGTTCTCGAACTATTAAATAATAAAGTGAAATGAGAAAATAACTCATACCAAAAAATATAAAATAATACGTAATTTGAATATATAAAAACATAGATGGGTCATATATAGCTATAAGTGCTAGTCGACCTAAGCAAACGAAAATAACAACAACAACAACAACAAAAGGCCTCCCTTGTCAATAGACAAATATTTTTACGTCTAGGCCCCCCGCTCTTGTCAATAGAAAAAATATTTCTACGACAAGGCCCCCCTTGTCAATAGAAAAGCTATTTTTGCGTCAAGCCTTCCCCCCCCCCCCCCCCCGTTCTCAATAGAAAAATATTTTTATGGCAAGGCTCTTCCCCCCCTAGTAAAAAAAAAAAAATTTATATGTCAAGGCCCCCTCTTGTCAATAGAAAAAATATTTATATGTCAAGGAGCCCCCCCCCCTTGTCAATAGAACAAATATTTGTATGTCAAGGCCCACCCCTTGTCAATAGAAAAAATATTTTTACGTCAAGGCCTCCCTTGTCAATAGAAAGGTATTTTTACGTCAAGGACCCCCCCCCCCTTGTCAATAGAAAAAATATTTCTACGTCAAGGCCCCCCACTTCAATAGAAAACCTATTTTTACGTCAAGGCGGCCCCCTCTTGTCCGCCCCCTAGCCAATAGAAAAAATATTTTTATTACAAGGCCCCTCCCTTGTCAATAGAAAAATTATTTGTATGTAAAGGCCCCCCCCCTCTTTGCCAATAGAAAAGCTATTTTTACGTCAAGGCCCGCCCCCCTTAGCCAATAGAAAAAATATTTTTATGTCAAGCCCTCTCCCTTGTCAACAGAAAAAATATTTGTATGTCAGGGCCCCCCCCCCCCCTTTTCAATAGGAAACAAATTTTTACGTCAAGGATCCCCCTTGTCAATAGAAAAAATATTTGTTCGTCAAGCTCCCCCCCCCCTCTGTTCAATAGAAAAAAATATTTGTATGTCAAGGCCCCCTAGTCAATAGAAAAATATTTATACATCAAGGCCCCCCCTTCCTTGGCAAGAGAAAAAATATTTATATTATTTTTGTCAAGGCCCCGCCTTGTTAATAGAAAAATATTTGTACGTCCAGGCATCCTCTTTTGTCAATAGATAAAATATTTGTACGTCAAGGACTCCCCCCGTTGTCAATAGAAAAATATGTATTCGTCAAGGCCACCCTTGTCAATAGAAAAAATATTTTTACGTCAAGGCCCCCCCTTGTCAATAGAAAAAATATTTGTATGTCAAGGTCCCCCCCCATGTCAATAGAAAAAATATTTGTATGTCAAGGCACCCCCCACCCTTGTCAATAAAAAAAATATTTTTATGTCAAGGCCCCTCAATTGCCAAAAGAAAAAATATTTGTTTGTCAAGCCCCCCGCCCCCTTGTCATTAGAAAAAATATTTGTACGTCAAGGCCCCCTCCCTTGTCAATAGAAAAAATATTTATACGTCAAGGCCCCCCCTTGTCAATAGAGAAATACTTTTACGCAAGGCCCTCCCTCTTGTCAATAGAAAAAATATTTGTATGTAAAGGTCCCTCAAAATATTTTTACGTCCAGGCCCCCCTTGCCAATATAAAAAAATATTTTTATGTCAAGGCCCTCCCCCCTTCTCAATAGAAAAAATATTTTTACGTCAAGGCCCCCCCCCTTGTCAATAGAAAAAAAAAATTAGGTCAAGGCCGCCCCTTGGCAATAGAAAACATATCATAAAAATAATCTCTTTTATTTTCTTTAAAAATAATATTTTTAATCATTTTTACGAGTGGTCTGTCGTACTTAGGTTGTATGAGTAAAGCAATAACAAGAAGTCGCAATAGATCGATAATTTGACAGCTAAAATGTGTCAGATTTTTTTGAGTGTT